>CM020218.1:44107551-44707551 GCA_009819775.1 Phoenicopterus ruber ruber
AGCTTTCATGTCTTTAAATTAAAAATGTTTAGAATAAAACCAGAGGTCCAAATATCCTTGTACATTTTAGAAATTCAGAACTGAATCTAATCCAATGTAATCCACTCTAGTATTAAGACTTTCACCTGTCCTCGAATGCCTGATCATCATTGATAGAAGAATCTCTTAATCTATGTAATTAATTTATGTAGTAAACACCAAATCACACTCTAACTATGTAGAAATAAATCACAGAAGTAAAAATCATTTGGGTAGAATAACCGCTTATCGGGCAAATGATTAAAGAATTTTAAAATAAAATTTAAAATATTTGGAGAATTAAATAACAACAAAACCCCCGAGGAAATGAGGCAAAACTTGTATTTCAGGATTATGGCTCAGAACCTTTCCTTTTAGTGGCGGAAAACTGCAAGCCAAGATAAAGCAAAATTTATGGCAACTTCTGGGATAAATTCTGTGCAGATAATATAAACCTAGACGAAGGAGAGCCATATACACTTTTAATTAAACAAATGCATCTGTGTCTTCTGAGTATTAGATGGTGGGATGAGCCACCTACCTCAACAGAGTGACAGAGGCAGTGTACAACATTACAACGCTATCATCTGTTCTGATGATAAGTGGCTAGCAATATCAGATACTGACTCTGAACATGATCTTTTGAGTAGAGCTGTTGACGCTTTGGTGTCAGAACCATGTGAAACGTTACTTGGATTTGAGTAGAAAAGCAGAGCTCTTAGGTTTGCACCGACCCAGGACAAGCAAGACCAATGTCCTGGTCACGAATATGGTGACTTGTGCCACTCTCATAGGCCATTTGCTAATGGGATATAATCTAGTGACATACTCACCTCTTCAGGACAGGACAACAAGGTCACCATGTACCATTTCAGCTATTTTTTATAATTTTTATAATTAACTGGTTAACAAACTTCATGCTATATTTTGATCCTAACTTACATGTACAATTTAAAGAAAACAAAACCAAACCAAACCTTGGTTGGTGTTTGGATAAGTATAGAAATATTTCAGGGTTCAACTGTAAGTGTGGAACCTGCCAGAAACTGACCTTTGCAACTTCGGCTCATCTTTCTTCCCAATGACTCTGTTATGTATTACTCACAGTGACTCTGCTTCAACTATTTTTCCTTTTGATGTTAGAAGGAGGTGGTGAAAGGCTATCTGAATATTTCAAAGACTATTTTTCTTAGTTACCCTTATCTATATTAAAAGTTACATCTTCAAAGAACTCTAGCAGGAATGTGTTACCTGTCCATTCTGAACTCATCCTTAAAACGTGCTAGTTTTTTCAGTCTACGTTCATTACCATTTCTAAGAAATTCTCTAAAACTGATGGAAAACTCATAGGTTTATGGATTTATTTCATTTGTCTCTAAGCAGTCCAAAACCAGTGCAATTGTGTGCCATTCCCTCCCTCATCAGGAATCTCTCTGCTCCACAACAGTCTTCCTAAAGCAAATACAAAAAATACAAGGAAGTTTTGTGAACAATTTCCACCCAGAAGATACCTTTCAGATGATCCGTTGGTCTGGATTTAATGTCTCTGAAACTTCTCAAACCGTTCTAATATAGCATGCTCCATTCTATAAAGCATATTTCTGTGCTCAAACTGAACTGCTCTGAAACTTTTGTTGCAGGCAAGTAAAAATTTTTTTCAGCATTACTCTCTCACAGCATGATGACTGTCTGAGAAAGGCGTAAGTTAAGATTTAGAATTAAATTTTCAGAATGGACTTCTTGTTCATCTTTTTTCTTTTTTTCCCTCTAACAGCTTGTCTTTTCAGCACTTGATTGGTATTCATTGGGAACCAGATAATTCTCCGAAACGGCACCAGTAGACTTCTGCCTTTAGCATTGAGTACGTACATATACACCCCACCCCTCCCCCAGAGCCTGATATTTGGATGGGAATACATAAATCCTTTTATTTTAAGAGCTACCAATTGTTGTTGGCTACATACAAATTTATTAGATGTTTTCCTTTCCAACAAAGGGAATCAGAACAGTCAGGACTAGTTTATCATTTTGACATTATTCTGACAGTGATTGGTGCTAAGGGCCCGTGCCCCAGGTGACAACATCATTGTAATATCTGTGAGCTAGCAGGTATTTTGTGCAGGTCCATATGCATCCTTCTTGTTCCTTTCAGTTTCTTCTAGACGCACAGAGGAAAGGAATAGGCTTCCTTCCATGTTGTCAGTAAGGCTAGTTAAGCCTCAGGCTTCAAGTTTCAAATCAGGTATTTTTCCTAATCATGGCATAGTGTAATAAGTAAAACACTCCCCCCACCCCCCCCCCTTTAAATTATCTTTTAATTAAATTTACTCAGGAATCATTCAGTTATACATGATGACTTTAAAACTTTTCCTCCTTTTCTCTGATTCACTTCCCACCTCCAAAAGCATCTAACAACAGTAAAAACTTCTGTATCTTGTCTCCAAATCATCCAAGGGTCCCTTATCTCCTTCTAACACGCACAATAGCAAGAAATGAGCTGACTCACTTGGAGTAGAAGACTAAATAGGATTGTTGATGTCTTATGCACACTCTCTTCTGCGCAAAGGCTCAGTTGACACCAGTTAGTCACAGAAGCCAGCAGAGAAGAGAAAAAGCCAGTTTTGCCATGGAGAGAAGAGGAAAAAACTAAACAAGCAAAGAATCAGATCAGACACCAGAACAGGGAAACATCAGCACATCGCAGGAACAGTTCCTGGCTGATACATCAGCTCTGCCTGTGGTTCCTATAGTCACGCTTGCTTCCAGACTTGCTCGTCATTTAAAAAAAAAAAAGTTTCCATTGTTAAATAAATGAGGAATATGAATTCTCTTTTCAAACAGGGAAGACCATTAAGAAAAGACAAAATGACAAAAAATTACACTAAACGACAAAGCCTATGAAACTAATGTCCCAGTCAAAAGGGTAGAACAAACTGCATAAGCCCAATGAGTGTTACAATTTTTTCACTTTGAATTTTGGATTTACACACCAGTGAACCAGGACTGAAAGTGAATGTAACTTGAAATTCAGGACAATTTTATTTGTATACAGCTACCTAATAAAGTTAGTGAATGGCTGTTAGAGACTTCAGATAAAATCTATATGAATTTAATTTTAGAAATATCAGTGTCTTATGTATTCTGTATTTTTAAAAGTTCTTAGCTTTCACAAACGAGGTCACTGCTATAACATTTTTATAGATAATTGTTATGTCAGAGTGGAACATTAAATATTCAGCTGTATCTAATTGGCTATTCTTGAGCTTATGAATAGTCATTTAGAACTTTAATTTCACCATATTAAATATAGATTTTTTTTTGCTTCCTGAAAGTAACCTTCTCTGCCGCCCCCCCCTCCCCATCAGTGTAGCCTTCCATTGAAGATGTGTAAGAAAGAGACGTTTTACTGGCTTAAAACATGGATATTAACTGTGTATGGGTAAATTATGACTGTAGACCTTCATCAGTGCTGTGCGTTAGGTGCTGTTAGATCATGGGCTAAGAGAGAGATTTGCTAATTTCAGGCACTTAAAATGGAGAGCTAGGACCAGAATGAAATGGAACAGTGATTTCTTTTCAAACAGATCAGTCTAAAACATGCATTGGTTCACTGATTCAGTTGGAGTTACTTCTGCTTAGATTCAGAATCATAGAATGGTTTGGGTTGGAAGGGACCTTAAAGATCATTTAGTTCCAACCCCCCTCCCATGGGCAGGGACATCTGCCACCAGACCAGGTTCCTCAAAGCCCTATCTCACCTGGCCTTGAACAATTCCAGGGATGGGGCATCCACAGCCTCCTTGGGCAACCTGTTCCAGTGCCTCACCATCCTCAGAGTGAAAAATTTCTTCCTTATAGCTAATCTAAATCTACCCTCTTTCAGTTTAAAGCCATTACTCCTTGTCCTATCACTGCATGCCCTTGTCAAAAGTCCCTCTCCGGCTTTCTTGGAGGCCCCATTGAGGTACTGGAAGGCTGCTAGAAGGTCTCCCAGGAGCCTTCTCTTCTCCAGGCTGAACAACCCCAACTCTCTCAGCCTGTCTTCATGGGAGAGGTGCTCCAGCCCTCTGATCATTTTTGTGGCCCTCCTCTGGACTCACTCCAGCAGGTCCATGTCCTCCTTTTGTTGGGGGCCCCAGACCTGAACGCAGTACTCCAGGAGGGGTCTCACCAGAGCAGAGTAGAGGGGGAGAATCACCTCCCTTGACCCGCTGGTCACAGTTCTTTTGATTGAGCCCAGGGTACAGTTGGCTCATGTTGAGCTTCTCATCAACCAACACCCCTAAGCCCTTCTCCTCAGGGCTGCTCTCAATCCTTTCTCTGCCCAGCCTGTATTTCTGCTTGAGATTGCCCCGACCCATGTGCAGGACCTTGCACTTGGCCTTGTTGAACTTCATGAGGTTCACACAGGCCCACCTTTCAAGCCTGTCAAGGTCCCTCTGGATGGCATCCCTTCTCTCCCGCGTGTCGACCGCACCACACAGCTTGGTGTCATCAGCAAACCTGCTGAGGGTGCACTCCATCCCTCTGTCCATGTCGCCGACAAAGATGTTAAATGGTGCCAGTCCCAACGCTGACCCCTGAGGAACGGGGTCATTTAGTAGTGCATGGAAATTAGAACAGTGAGTCAAATGTTGCCTTTTACACTCTTGGGAGGGTTTCTTATTTTTTAACTGAAGAAATTAAAAGAAGTCACAAGTACAGCAAGACAAAGTAAAAAGAGAAGTAGTATATAAAAGATAAAATCATATTAAACGCTATGCGCTATTATCTTCTTATTGCTCTATTGTAAGAAAGGAACTAAAGCAAAGAAAAATAAGCTGTAAAAAAAGAAGAAAGAAAATAAAGTCAGAATATCATCGCTTATAAAAAGATGGTGCACATAGCAAGGTAACTCTCCATATTGGAATGCGCTACACAATACCCTTTTTCAGTACTGTATTTCCAAACCTTGTGACAAACATCCCTGTATAGAACATCATTCCACAACTATTTATTAAACAAAACCTTTAGGATCAAATTGTTAGCTTAAATTCTATTATGAATGGAGAAAGATGGGACTATTTACTCTGCAAATCACAGTTATTTCCCTACCTGCCTTCCAGTTCCTGGAAGGAAAGTAAATTGCTTTGGATCTAGCCTGTCTCCACATTTTGGGTGGACCAATTCAGAGCAATTTACTGCTCTAACTGCTAGTTTGTTCTGTTTGGCTAAACTTAATATTTGTTTGCCTTGGTGAAAAATTCCACATGCTTTCTTCTTCAGACTTTCCGGGACTATAACCTACTCACCAGGTATTTCAAGAACTATCTCAAAATGAGTTTTCCCATTGTGCATCAGATAACAGTATTTGTTGTTTGCCATACACCATCTCTGCTCTGAAAAATCCCTTTTGAGTTGAGCTAATGGCCATTCAGTTGCAGAAAGAAATATGGCATAGAGCAATGCTAGAATTGATTGAACCATGGGATATCATTACAACTTGCATAACAATAAACCAAAACATTTAACTAGCAGCATGAATTAAAATCTGACCTATATCCCCCACAACTTGGGGGAAAAATCTGAGAGCCTATGCTTTTGCTATGAGACAATATGCTGAAGCTTTTTGTTAACTTTCTCAGAGTATTCTGATTCTCTCCAAAGTGGTGCTATTTCTTTACGCAGCTGTCCCATTTTTCATCTTAAGAGTTCATTTACATAGAAATATTTTCACTTCTCTCCGATTTGGTTTTGTTGTAGGGAAGGCTGCCTCTTTGATGTTTTGCGCACTCTAAACGTTTCATTACAACATGCAATAAAGTTTTGCAGGGAGCCTATTGCAGAGGAAAAAATATTGATTAAACTTCTGTTTATTTCTTTTTGAATTCAGAATAATGCATTTCCTGCTTGCTTTGGTGATTCTCTTGCACTTGTATTTTATAGATTCACTCTTCCTAGCAATCTATATTTTAAGACTGACAAAGTACTCACTTTCTCGTAGTAGTTCTTGTGACTGCTTGGAGTCCTTTCAGTTGGTCTTGTGGTGGTGGATGGGTTTTTTGTCATTCTAATTGGGTTTCTGTCATTTTAATGACTGTCCCACACGACATCCTTGTCTCTAAATTGGAGAGACATGAGTTTGATGGGTGGACCATTCGGTGGATAAGGAATTGGCTGGATGGTTGTGCTCAAAGAGTTGTGGTCAATGGCTTGATGTCCAAGTGGAGACCGATGATGAGTGGTGTTCAAGGGTTGGTGTTGGGACCAGCGCTGTTTAACATCTTTGTCGGTGACATGGACAGTGGGATTGAGTGCACCCTCAGCAAGTTTCCCCATCCCTGGAAGTGTTCAAGGCCAGGTTGGATGGAGCTTTGAGCAACCTGGTCCAGCAGAAGGTGCCCCTGCCTATGGCAAGGGGGTTGGAACTAGATGATCTTTAAGGTTCCTTCCAACCCAAACCATTCTATGATTCTATGAAATGTTTTAACTCTGGATTATATCCTGCCTTTCTCCTTCATCATCTCTTCTGAGTTGATATCAAATCCTAGAATAATTCATATTTTGGCTTTCACAAGCTTCCATAAGTCCCTTTTGTTATGTATACATATGGAGTATATGTATACATGGAGTATCAGAAGACGTGTATCTTATGAAAAAGTACAAGTGAAATTAATACTAAATAAACATTTCGCTTTGGAATTGACTCTAGTAGTCTTACAAATATCTTTTATAGGAATGCAAGGTCATAGGCAGAGATGATTGAAGTCAGTGGAAAAGACTGTCATGTAGAGACTGATACTTTTTCTACAATTTTTTAAAGGAAAAATTAAAATTTGTTAACATTAAATTGTTTTTACCAAAACATAGTCTAAAAGACATACTGAAAATTAAAACTGTTTTACTTTTCATGAATGTTCTTTTAAAACTTACAGGACTTACAAAGCATATTAAGTGCAGGAGGTTGCTTGACACATTTAACCTGTTGTAAGATTACTGAAAAATTGCAAGACTTACATTTATTTTGTATTCTGCTATTTATTGAATGCAATTTAGAGAATCAGCTGAACAAACTGCCTTGAATGAATATCCTTTAACTGGCAGTTAATCAGTTTCCAAATGATGCCCGCTAAAGTCACAATGAAAAGTCGTAACTTGAATGGGAGAGATGATATGTACACAGTGGATAGAGAACTGAAACTCATAACTTGGTTTCACTTTGTCTACCTGTTCAGGAAGGGATGCTGTGTTGCCCACTGCCGCTACAGCCTGTGTAAAACTTGAAATAAAAGGACAGAGAAGGAAGTGAAATACTGTGGCTAATAAGAAAATATGGCATAAAAGAAAAAAAAAATAGCATGTTCTATTAAAAACAGGAGCCTTGCACCAGAGTTAATAGACATTTGGAGATTAATATAGTCTTTAGAAGTATTTTATAAGGGATTTTTAATTTTAAAACCTATATTCTAAAGAAACTAAAGAAAAGAGCAAATAAAATATACCATTCTGATAGTTTGTGCATGAATTATCCATCAATATATGCCCACTAATTGGAGAAATGGTTGATTCATTTTCCCAGTACTAAATAGGGTAATGAACTAAGTCTTTCCAGAAGAAATAATAACCACAAAGAGACTATTGCTATGAAAGCATCCTTTAGTAATAATTACCTTAGTCAGAAATTAAATAGCCTTAGTAATAGGATTTAGATTTAAATTACTGCTACTCTTGGCTACCGATTGTCTTTCAAAATATCATTGTATATTAATTCCATACCACTGTAATATGACCCTATATTAATTCTAACAAAACAATATTACGTGCTTTCATACCTCTATCTTAATTACATGTATGTGGAAAATTGCTGAAGGAGAAAAATAGATATATGTGACTTTTCAAACTGACTGATATTTCCAGTGAAAAGGTGCTTGTTACCATGGAAATGAACTCTGAGTTTCCCAGCTGCTGTACTTATAAAAGTAACTGCTCACATAAACATCCCACTAGAAGTGGAACAACAAAAAAAAACCCCAAAGAGTGCAACCAACCTAGCAATGTTCATGAAGTGTCCTTTAATCATACAACAGGTTGGATGAATGGCCAAACCATATAATTACATTTTCCAGCTTTTACCATACATTGTGTTTACCAGTGTGTGAATAAGAAAACATATACCTAGTTCTCAACCATAAGTTAGACTTTTTTTAGTTCTACCTGATGTGATAAAAGTCTCTGTGAAACAGGTATGTAAATACTAGATTAAAAAAGATTAAGAAGTGTTATGGTGTTATGAAAAAAATGAAAAAGTTTAATTTGTGTATTGAGAGACCCCACTGATTTTATGCTCAAAACTTTTTTTTTTTTTTTAAGTCTATTTTGACAGGGAAAAGCGTGCAGCATGAATTTTAGTAGCATTGTTGTTATCTGGAAAACCTGAGCATCTTTTGAATAATATGCACATTTGGTATGTATGTTATTGACTTCAAGTTTGAAACATCTAAATCCATACTTAGACTATGGGATAACTTTACGTATTGTTAATATGGATGTCACAACATGTTTTGAAATATGAAATACTGACATTGAAGGAGGAAATTTAACCAAACCGGGAAATCACACTGGTTAACCATGTTTATACTAGCTTTAAGCCATTTTCAAACACTGTACAGAAAAATACAGATAATGAAAATTGTCATTACATTTAAATAATAGTCATTGTAGACTGTGATGCTATTTCAATCTCTCTCACCATTTCACTAAGTAAAATTTTTCCAGTTACAGTAAGAAAAAGAAAGAATCAGGTGTCTTACTTCTGCTGACAACTTTCAGACTTCCCTTCTTCCATCTCTGCCCTACTGCCTCTTACAGAAGATAACTTACGTTGTCCTTGCCTTACAGGTGACTCCGTTATCTCAAGCAATGACATACATGGGACTGTCCACGAAAGGAAAGATCACACGTCCTTAATCGGATGTTAGAATCGGAATTCCTTCATCTTAAAATGAGTAAGCAAGCCAAGAGCAAAGAAGAGAGACAGAATGGTGAAAGATGAAATGAGTAATCATTAAAAATAAAATAGTGTAGCCTTTCTCTAAGTTGACATCATCTTGCAAGGTATCTTTTTTCCCCCTTTTTACAGTCTTGATGTGGCATACCTTATTTGACAAGGTGGGCGGCAAGAAACTACTGAAGGCCAAGTCTTTGGGTGCTGAAATTGATCTTACAGGAAGGCTAATGGAAAGAAGGTTAGTACCACTCTTGCAGTGGATGAGTACTTCTGGAGATTTGCTGCTTTTTGGTTCTACTAGGTTAAATCTGGAAACATCAGTTAAACCATAAGTCTTGATTAATGGAAAGTTTTGAAGATCTGGTACTTTGGCACAAACATACTTTAATAATATTTCTTCAATAGTCCTTCATTCACCTACTTTCGCTTCAAGAAAGCTGACTGAGATAAGGTCTTATTGCTCACAAATGATTATGCCCTGCATGGTTTTGTTGATGTTCGTTTGCAAGGAATGTTCATAAAATTCAATCAGCAAAGACTGACACCGAAGGGATTAGAGGAACAGAGAGGAGTGTGTACAGCACAGCTTCTCTGGGAGACAAAAAGCAGTTTAGTACTACCAATGTATTTTTTTCCACTCTTCAGAAGGTGCTTGAGACCAACAGCTGTGGACAGAAGTTCAACAAGAGGCCAACACTTTGCTATGCCTCAGTGGAGAAACCCGTGTCCGTTCAATCCTATTGCTTTACCAGTGGCTTTCTGGAAGGTAAGCTCAGTCTGTTACAGACTCTGTTTCCAGTAGCTGTATTATGATCTGTGGGGATGGGCCCTGTTATTTATGTGCTTAATACCGCATCCAGAATATGCAGAAGCTAAATTTAGCATTGCCCATGTGAACTCCTGGGTTTGGGTTGGATTTTTTACTGGCAAGAAAGAAAAAAATGTAGGGTTAAAGATACATACTTTAAAAATAGTATTGTGTTTGTAGAATCAGAGTCTATTTTATAAACAAATTAGTGGAGCTTCTTGAAAATGTTATCTATATCTCTAGTGGCAAAATTTAGAACACTTTATGTAGCAAAAGTATAAATTGTATGCTTGTAGTAAATGCTTTGCTTTTTGTGAATGCTTCGAAGAAAGAGGTGTTTCTTGAGCACCATTTCAACTTGTTTTATGTTTTATTACAATCTCGGAGACTTTGTGCAGCATATTGAGGGAAGGAATGGGGGGAGGCGGGGGAGGACACATTGCTTCTTTTTGCACCTGTGCTACTGTCCAATGGCACTTGGGAAAAGTGTACGCTGATAATAAGGTCATTGAATAGTTAGAAGAGGTATGACTTTAGTGTAAGGAAACTGATGGACAGGTAGGATTCTTTCTGCCATTAAGATACACTTTTAAAGGTCTCATAGACTTCTGGCAGCCTGAAGGACAGAGTAAAGTGCTAATACAAGGAGAATGAATAGAAATTGCTTCAGACTGCTATTTCACATGTAAGCCAAATCTGTGTTATACTAACTGCTTCTTGTGATAAGTTCATAGTTTTTCTTTAAAAAAAGACATGCAGTACAACAGAACATAGTACGTACAAGCTTGCTATTATCTGTGTCAAGACCTGCTTCCTTCAGCCAGGAAAAACCAAACAGGAATCAAGAAAGATCTCCCAGGTTCTAAAAATTCTCTTTTTGCAGCCATGTCTACACTGGGGCATTCTGCCAGTAAACAGGTAACAACAGCATGTGCTGATCTAGATGCTATATTTGATTTCTCTTCTTGTTAAAAATGTCCTCCTCAAGAGAAATTCTGTCAGCAGATGGACGGATACTCCTGTGCCTCCCATAACTTGACCTAGCTCGTTGTAGAGTAGAAACGCTTCACTGGGAGAATTCAGTGTGCTCAAATCCAAGGAGTCATAGCTCCTTTTCTTGTTATGATCTCATCCCATATCATCTGGGCCTTCCCTGCAATCCCATGGTCCTCCAAGGTTGCTCTTTGCTCTCTTCTCTCAAAGGTAGATTTTGTACAGCCAACAGTGTTCCCACTTCTGTTTTAGAAACATGCGTGGTTTCTATAGCATTTCAGCTATTACAACACTATGTGTTACCTTGAAAATGAGAAACTTGAAGGTAATGAAAACACACCATTTTTTCAGGATGTATCAGACACTTGCCAACTAGTTCTGCACCCTGTGAACTGGTGCTTCTAAATTTCTGAAAAACAGCTTGGCTGTATTATGATACAGATACAACAATTAACCGTGTGTTTGCAAAATTTCCCGGTAGTGAGCTTGCCTCATCTGAGGCTCTCAGCATGTAAACACTAAAATACGAGAGCTTCTTTGAAAGTATAAAGGAAACATTCAGCTCCCTACTGATATGTGTCAGTGCGCAAGTGGCTTAGAAAAGGGATGAGAGTTACGCAGATGGGGATACTGAATCTTACAGAAAGGTGAATCTAAACAACGTAGAAAACAAGACATAACACATCCCAGGATACCAGAACTGCATTGACGGAAGCCTCAACATGTCATTCCCTAATGCTGTTTGTGTGTACAAAGTATCTTTGGGAGTACTAGTGCATCACTGGGAGATTTCTCTGATACTAATACTGTTTTTATGGAATATGTCTGCTGCTCCCCAATTCTGGAATATGACATGAAAATGTTAAGTAGAAAGAATAAATATAAAGTGGGGAAAAAAAAGTTGAAAGCAAGCTGTTCCTTCACCTGCTAGACAGAAGAAGTTACAAAAGCCTTTCATTTGGTGTGCTTGGCTGAGGGAGACTTAAAAGAATGCCCCAGAGTGCCAGGCATCCATCATATATTGTGATGCAGCTCTAGCAGAGTCAAAAATGGGGAATTATTGTAATTGTTTGCTGTAGTTGGCTCAAGTACACATAGTAAATTATCTCCAAAAGCCCATTTTAAATTAGGGCTCTGATGCAGTGTATTATTAGAACTATGTTAGAACATTTTAACAAAACCCGAACACACTAACAATAACATTCAAAGCTTATAAAAAGCAGTCATAATTACATTTCGTATTTTAAAAAAGGTTGAGTGTGAGCTTTCTGCTTAACCTCTTACTATATCTGAACTTTATCGCTGTTTTCTAAGTAGCAGAGATAGTGATATGACTGTTGTCTTGGCTTGGGCGGATGGCTTTGAAATACACTGAGCTGCCTAGGAAGTATAAACATTTCCACAGATGTGGAGGTTTTGTGGGTATTTTTGCAGCACTCGTGTTTGCTGCCTGAAGATGACATACTATCCTGTTGCACTTCTCATTACATCTCTCGGCTGGGCTATTTTCTCCAGGAAGCATTTCTTTTGATCTTGCCTCCTTTGCTAGGGTCAGAATTATGACCTGTACACGAAATTTCCTTTTGTTTTCCTGAAAGTGGATTTATGATGAACAATGAATTTGGTTTTGCTTAAACCTTTTGCACAAAATATTATCTGTAGGAAACAGTAGTAAAAAACGTTCATCCATTTTGCATGAAATTGCCAACAGCAGCAGTAGCAGTGTCTGATTATGACCCACGTATTTTCTCCATTAACGAGAGGCAGCCTTCCCCTTGCCAGATAATCTGGTTTACTACACACATGTATATAGACCTATTAAGTTGTGATAGGTTTACACTTTGAAAAATTGTCAGATTCCCTTGGTGTCCACGGAACAATTGCAGATGCTTTTCAAGCACCCTAAGAAGACGACGAGCTGCTCGTGTCACAGTACTTTAATTCCAGCTTCTGTTGTCTTCTAAGGAAGCACACATTTGCAAGGAAGGCTATGGGACTTGCGTGTCTAGCAGAGTGTTATTGCAATGCGACAGCACTACTTGCCTTCTCGCTGCAGTGCTGTAGCAGGGAAATGACATGCTGAGAGGAAATACAAATGATTCTAAAGACAGATGTACACAAATAACTTCTATTGACATTAAAATGCTAGTTGCTATGAGAATTGGAAGGGTGTATGGCTCTTACTGATGTTCTTGCATTAGCTTCTCAAAGAACAGCAGTCCTGAAGCGCATGAGCAATCACACTCCAATGCCGGAAAAGCTTAGGATAACTGTAAAGACATGAGTTCTAGTATCTGCAAACAAAGTTTCCAGGATCAAGAATTTTTATAGGTATAACTAGCCATACTGTAAGGAACAAAGAAAAACACTCCCATTGTCAAGTAATATCTATTTTATCTAAATAAATAATTTTAAAAGGAAATAAAATATTTTAATTGTAAAACCAAAATGAGGAATAGAAAAATTATTGCTAGGACAATGTGCAAGTACCCCAATTGTAATAACGCAGCTTGCATCTCCAAACCACATCTTGACTGATGTGCAAAAAACAAATGTGATTTTCAGTTATCACTAGGGGGCACTCCTCTCCTAAATACATTAAGAAAAAGGCACAAACGGTACATTCCTATAAATAGGTTTTCCCGGTGAGATGTCAAGAACAGGCACATGGGTCTATTTAAAGAGTTTTCTATGTTTCTAGGAGTAAACGCTAAAAGGTAAGAATATGTTGGCAATTAACCTTTTGTCATATTCCTTGAATTTCTGAGTCTTTGACTAAATTCAATTTAAAAATTAGTTTAGAAACACTGGTTTCTATTTTAAAAAGATGATTGTGTCTTGAGGAACCGGGATGTTTAACGTATTCTCCTTGATTTGTGTCAGTTCATGAAGATTATTATTAAATATCTTATTCCTGCTTAGAACTCAAAGATACCCTCATAAGACTGTTATGTTCTTAATCTTCATTGTCAGTTTGTAATCATTAACTTAACATTAGTTAACACTTCCCTATTTGTTATCCAAATACTTTTGAAGAAATTTGTAATTTAATACTCTTTGACTTAAAGGAACAAAAGGTAAAAGCTTTCCAAATGTTCAGTGTATGTAAATTGTTAACTGTTGGCATTCTTCAGACCTTTAACCCAAGTGTGCATTTGATTCCCTGCAAGTACATTGGCACTGTATATAGGACAAAACAACTTCATTTCCAGCTGCATAAAGCAGTTTGTAAGTGAGTAGATCTGAATAGGATCAGAGAAATGGAGAAATGAAAAAGAAGGGAAAGATCTGCCATTCAAAAAAAAAAAAAAAAAGAGTAGTGGCACTATAAAACATGAAACAATATTATAAATCAAACTTCATAGATTTCAGTACTTATTTTTCAGTTTAGTTTGCTCTACCCTCTTAAAAAAACCTCACTCCAAAATATAATAAAGGATTAGAACAACAGGCATTTTAATCAATATGTACACATGCTTTTTCAGGTTGGGAAAAACATAGTGAACAAGTTCTGGAAAGGGTAGTTGTATTTTAAATACCAAGTTTATTATTAAGAGAAAAGCATTAATTGCATGCTCTATAACTGTCTGTCTTTTTATATTTTCTGTGTACATGGCCTAGGATCAGGGATAATCAGATTCAAACATAATTTCAAGTCTTTAGTGATTAGTGCAGACTTCTGGCATACATAACGTGACCTGGGGTATATCGATCAATGCAGTCTATTCATTTAATGTTCTATCTGGAAGACATAATTTGCTTCTGTCGTTCTAATTCTGTGCACCATTTTCAGAACCATTTCTGAGAGGAGGCATCAAGATGAAAATTTCATATGCACGAGTTCTATGACACTGTCTAAAAATGTCTGTGCCATGTCTGTCAAAATATTACCTATCACCATAGCTTCCATTTTGGTCTGAGAACTAAAGTTTATTCAAAAATTGTGGAGCTAATTTTCCTACTACTGAGAGAGTTACAGGTTGATGTCAAAAATCAGAAAGCTCCATGTCATTCACTCACTGCTTGTTTTCAAGCTTCTCTTGGTGCATGATTCCCTCCCTCTTCCAGGAGTACTTTAGGTGAAAATGTAATTGCTTATTGTGAGTGTCTCTCAGAAAGAAAGGATTGAATCACCCCAGCATTATGCCTCTGATATGTGGTCAGCAATACAAAACGTTACAGAGTGATGAAGAATGGGGATGGTCTTCATCCTTGATTAAAAGGAGGTCTTCCGTCATGTGGCTAAAACTGTTCCTATTCTGTAACACTGAATCTCTGAGAGAGACCCTGTTATTAGGAACAGGTCATTCTTCAATAGGGTTCTGATAAACATGAGGCTGGATGCTATGCAGTATTTTGGAAAAACTGGGACATTGATTTCTTAGAATTTGTCTGGATTTGTACACTTTAATGAATGCAATGTAATCCCTCCTTCAAAGGTGTTGATAGTTTGGGGTTTGGATTCTCAAAGATGCTGGCAATTATCAACTCCTATGTTCTTGACTCTCTCTTTTGCTACTGAGTGTATGAATCAGAGTGGCATGTGAAAATTAAATTCCTGTATAAAGTCCAGAGCTGTGCTTGTACAAACAAGTAAAAAATCCTGGAAGGACTAGCCTTTTTCTCTCTTATATTTCAGTGAGAACTTACTTTTCATATTTGGAGAGACTATGCTGGGTATAAGAGATTTCTCTAAAACACAAGCAGCCTCCTTGAGATGCATGCTGGAGCTCGGAAGAAGCACTCTAGGTTATTGATTTTAATCTATGATATAGGGAAGTTATGTGGCTTGCACAATGTTTGAAGTTAAAAGGAAGTCTGAGAGATCAGCATTACTTGCTGTTGTACTCTCATGGGTTGGTATAGTTAAGATGGCTGTAATGTACGTTAATATAATAAAGGGATAAATCATAATAATTTATGGTGACAGATATAGAAAAATCACGATCTTTAAAATCTTAAAAAAAAAATGGGAAATACTATGTTGTGTATTAACATACTATTATTTTACTCTAATAAATTGGGAAACTATTGGGCACCTAGTGTTTTAAGCTAATAAAATATCCAAGCAACGACTCTTTGAAGAGCTATCAATTGAAGGTCAACTTATGGTCTAGTGTATAGCCTAGCCGCATGTGAAGAGAAAGAAAGGGAAGAAGGAAGTTTCATCCACTGGGTCAATAAATTTCTGCATTTCTGTTGAGCTCTACAGGAGTCCCTGGAGGACCTGAGGTCTACTGGTGGGGTTCCATCTGCTCAATTTAGAGTGCAGCTCAGTGGGTGACCATCAAACTGATGGTAGCATCTTCACTGCTGTTTGTAGAGGCACCACAGAATATCAAAATATGCTGTAGAAAAACATGTGTTCCCCGTTCAAGACCAGAAAACTTAAGTCGAAATGTTAAACCTGTGACCTGACTAATCTAGTCAAGCCTAGCTGAATTAAAGACTGGATAAATTACAGACTTTTAAAGTTCTATGCTCATTAGTGTATGTGGAGGGGCAAACAACAGGTTGAGCAATATCTTCATCCCCCCCTTTCCTCTATATACACAGCTATTTGGTATAGTATGGGTCTATGTTAGGAAGAAATTGTTTGATAAGAGTGTGGCAAAACTGCCATCTCAGAGGGATTTAGATTTGAGATTGGCCTTATGGTAATTCTCCCAGTGGTATCTTGTGCCCTTTAAGCCAGATCATCCTAAAGGAAAATCATCATTATGGAAAGGGCATGCAAGTTTCCAATAGATTTATAAACTGCTTTCCAGACTCCTCACTATGTGTAAAAAACTTCATTCCTTTCACATTTTCTTCCATGTCAAATCTAGATGAAAAGTCAATGTCCTAAAACTTTCTGTAGAATCCAAACTTTAAAAATGGCTTATTCTTTTAATTTCAGTGTTTTGATTGCCCTAAAATGAAATGTTAATTTTAATTTCACTTAATCTGAATATTCAGAATTTGAGCCTGTCAAATTGCATTTAATGGTATATCTAAATTACTTCTTTATTGTCTAAACACTTTGTGTTCCTATTCTCTCCTATGGTCTACCTAAGAAGCCAGATGGTTAGAAATTTCTAGGTCTCTGACCAGGCTCTGTGGCAAAACTACATCTTCTACAATTCATCATGGTCTCCTTTGAGGTTTAGACACTCATCTGGCCCACAGAGACTGACACTCTGAGGAACTTAGTCTTTGAAATACAGCAACTACAAATTGCAGCCAATTAATTCTGACCAACCTGGAAACTCACTGTTCAGTTATTTTTTGACAAAATGAAATCTTTCAATTTGGTTGAACAATGTGATTAATTTTGCTATGTGCAAATGCCCACTGTATAAGCAGAATTAGCATCCCACGGGAAGAAAATTATTTTGCAGAAACACGTTTTAACTGTTTAACTGCATTATCAGTTAACTGGAGTACCAGGGAACTGGAACTGGAGTTCCTTTCCTCAGTTCCTTAAGTATATTTTCTGTCTTCTTTTTTTTTTTTTTTTTTTCCTTTGGAACCTTCTGATTGTTGATGTATCAAAGGTGCTGAAAAAATTAAAATAGTAATAAGAATGATCATATATCAAAATATTTAGTTCCTAGATGTCCTGATGACAAGCTTCCAATTGTGAAACACTGCTGCCGATTAAAAATGACCAGCTCAGTATAGAGAGATGCGGCTGGACATTGCAATAATTTATAAATCTGTACCAATCTACTCCCAACAGCTTCATCAATCCCAGTAATCTGGAAGGCCAGCTGTAGTCTATAAGCAGTGTTGTTTGTGTTGTGTTCTTCTCGTTCCACATCAATTTTCCACTTCTGAAATAGACTACATAATGTGATTATTTATTAAGTTAAAAATATAGCAAAAGCAGTCAACTGAAGAAAGTGAGCGGACAAGGGAGAGAAGAAAAAGATGGAAAGGAATAAGTAAAAGAGAAACTAGGTATTTGTATTCTGATAATCGTAGAAAAGAAAATGAATTGGAAGGAAGTGATTTTGAAAAACAGCAAGTGACAGAAAGATGAGAAAGGTATAGGTGGTTTTAACAAATGAAATTTCTGTAAACAGGGCCCGTGAAGGAATATGTCATTGAAAAGTTTTGTCCTGCAGCAAATTTCATATTTTCTTATTTCAAAATTGGATAGAAATGTGCAGGGCCTCTTCTGAGTTATATCCTAAAAATCCTACCTTATTTTTTCCAAGATTTATGATGGATTTAATTTACTTTTAAATTATACAGAAAGTTTAATTACAGTACAAGTTCATAAAAAAAAGAGAGAGTTTCAAAGGCCTAGACTGCATATCAAGGTTATTTGTAAAGAAATAGTACATAATTGTGTAGCCTCCTCTTGTCTCTAAATGATTTGGTAACACGGTAAGACATACAGCATGTGTAATAGTGCCTACAGGCCCAAAACAAATTAATGTAATGGGCACAAATGTTCATACTCTTGTCAAATTATGTATTTGATTAGAAATGGACCTGGCTCCAACAGAAGATGTGGTTTTGAAGAAGAAAAACATGCCAGTAAAGTAAAACCATGTAATTCTGAAATGTCTTACATAGGTAAAAAAACAGAGACAAAGAATAGATACGGTTTGTGATCTGACTGTAAAAGTGAGTAAGATTCCTCTTCTCCTGTTGTCATACAGATTCCTTTAATGCTTACATTTTGCTCCAAAATCTAACATGATAACTAAACAAAGTCATCATTTGCTTTTTAATTACGATTGTATCAATAAATCTTCATACTGATACTCCCCAAATCCCGGTGACTTTCATAGCTAAACTCTTGAATGTGTGCAGTCGTCCAGATTTACATGAAGGTAAAGAGTTATTTTAGGTGGATGATGCACGGTGAGTTCAGCCAAACTCTAAAAATTGTTCTGTTTAGTATCTTCATCCATGACATAGAGGGATCGAGTGCACCCTCAGCAAGTTTGTGGACGACACCAAGCTGAGTGGTGTGGTTGACACGCCTGAGGGACGGGATGCCATCCAGAGGGACCTGGACAAGCTCGAGAAGTGGGGCCGGGTGAACCTCATGAAGTTCAACAAGGCCAAGTTGCAGGGTCCCACACCTGGGTCAGGGCAACTCCCAGCATCAATACAGGCTGGAGGATGAAGGGATTGAGAGCAGCCCTGCCAAGAAGGACTTGGGGGTACTGGTGGATGAAAAGCTGGACATGAGCCAACAATGTGTGCTTGCAGTCCAGAAGGCCAACGGTATCCTGGGCTGCATCAAAAGAAGCGTGGCCAGCAGGTCGCGGGAGGTGATTCTGCTTGTCTGCTCTGCTCTGATGAGACCCCACCTGGAGCACTGTGTCCAGCTCTTTTTAGTCCAAACTTTTTAGCAGGGCCTGTAGTGATAGGACAAGTGGTAATGGTTTTAAACTAAAAGAGGGGAGATTTATACTAGATATAAGGAAGAAATTTGTTACGATGAGGGTGGTGAAACACTGGAACAGGTTGCCCAGAGGGCTGGTAGAAAACCCATCCCTGGAAACATTCAAGGTCAGGCTGGATGGGGCTCTGGGCAACCTGATGTAGTTGAAGATGTCCCTGCTCATTGCAGGGGGGTTGGACTAGATGACCTTTAGAGGTCCCTTCCAACTCAAACTATTCTATGATTCTATGATATAGCTTGATAGATAGCAGTGTTCAACATAAAATAACCAAGTATGTTGTATTGTATCCAGGGCTTTGGATATCATGCATAAAACATTTTACAGGAGAGCATTCATTTCTCAATAAATGAGATTTCAAAAAAGCCTAAAATATGAACTGATATAAGGCAGAATATTTTTGTATTTGATAAATTTGATTAAAAATTGGTTTAATTATTTGAGTAAACTTTGGCATTTTGATTAGTATTTTGAAAAAGCTAAACAGTTTTGCACAAAACCAAGAAAGTAGAGCCATGTAGAATGTTGAAAAAATGAAAAATGTCTTAATGTTAGAATTTTATTTGTCATTAAATAATTTTCTTGCTTGCCACATTATGTATAGGCTAGAGCTATTGTTAAGAGAGACATTCAAGAATTTTAAGAACCCTGTCTCTTCAAAATAAGATGTAAAAGCTGACAATGGCTTGTGGTCAGGGAGAGTAAATATTAGAAAGGAGATTAATTAGCATGCCAAAAGAACTTTACTAAGATGAGGAGGCTACAATGGGGCTGAAAATCTCCAGCTGTGCAGAACTATCAGGAAGGAGGAAAAAGTGGTAAATGAAGAATCAAAAAGGACCCCTACCTGTTTAATCAACCACAATGATTAGAATAATTTAAGGATTTTTCAAACTGTATAATGAAAAGACATTTCTTAAGAGATGCTGGTGATCTCCACAGTAAGGAAAAACAGGAGAGCTTGTTTCAGAGAGAAAATGGGAAAAAAAAAAAAAAGAAGTTTTCTGCAGATATGTAGCATGCTGTTTTTTTCATGTTATTTTCATTCTTATTCAAAAGACTGAAGACCTAACCTGCATAGTAACTATCTGGGTTGGGATTTGTAAAAAACAGTTTCATTACATACTTCATCCTCTAGTTTTGTCTGCACTAGAAGCACTTGCTCAGATAAGTTATACAAGTGGATTTGCAAAATGATTCTTGTAACTTATTTCAGACATGAAAATCCATAATGAAATAAGGTCACCCAGCAACAATATACTTTTCACATATTAGTATCATCCACAGTACCTTTTGTTGAGCATAACTCAAATGGTACCTCTGTATTTCTGACCAATAAATTTGGGCTAACAGGAAACATTCAGTGGATAATAGTAGCAGAAGTAGCTAATTCTCTTTGCTTATCCTTATTTCCTGGTTTTGCCTGAGGATGAAAAACGTGTGGAAGACCTTCTCCAGTCATATGCTTTGGAAAACAGAAACTATAGGGGGTATGAATTAGAGAACTGCTGACCTACTCCTTAAACTTCTAGGATACTTAATTATAGGAAATTCCGGGGTAAACAGTTTTTCTCCTCGTGGGACCTGAAGGAACAAAACCATCATACAGCTCGTAATATGTACACTCCTAATGACAAAGTCCACTAAAGGCAAAAATACGAATTTCCGAAGTATATCTTGAATGATTAAGTAACAGAATAGAATCAAGTTAATACAGTGGCAGTGGAGTCCACTCTGCTGATAAGGGAACCTGAACTCACAGATGTTCTTATTAATAAAAAAGAAATTAGAGAAGTCAAAGCTCACAAAGGGTACCTATGTCCTACCCAATTTCTGAATTGCTTCTATTGGGATTTTTATGGTGCGAGATGGTTAAAACAGGTCACCACCCAACACACAAAGCTCTACTGGCTGCCCAACATTTTTTCGTGCTTAAATGGAGTCAAGTCTGAAAATGCAACTACAGCTATGGAAGCTGAGTACTTCTGTATAAGGCATGTATAAAATAGCTAGAGATGCCTAAACTAGGAAGGTGTTTTTCCAAGGAGATTGTGAGTAACACATCAAGGTTTTAACAGGCATTGCTTTAACATGACTTCAGTTAAAGGGTCCATCCATCTTACAATGTTACAACTGTTTTGTTCACAGAATATCTACTGCATAAAATGTTTGTTTGAAAAGGGTGTGTCTGGGACTAGGGCACAGAGAGATGTTTGCCTTTTTCTGGAGGCTGTGATGTGTGCCAGACGAAACTCCTGGGTAGGAAAAGATGCTGATTTTTTATGGAACTGAGAACACTCAGATGAAGAGACTTTTTAGTTTATAATGAATAAACTGCATCTAAAAGATCTGACATGCAGACATAGAAGATTGTCCTTGGCATCAAGACACTGTATATTATTGAGTTCTAAATTTTAACATACAGTTTAAATTGTTCACTGGATAGGAAGAGAGTTTTGAATTTTTGAACATCAGGAAATACGAAATTTCATTGCATGCCTTCCTAGAGATATAACCTTGACAATGACAACAACTGAAAATACTCAGTAGTCAAAGTGAAAAATGAAGATTTCATATCTAGACAAAGTATTTTTCTTGAATAGGCTAGGTTAAACATGAGCTGCTGAGGTTGGTGAGGAAGTTAAGGTCTGGCAGCTTGTATTATATGAAAAGCCAGATCCTCCTGTGTTTAAAAGCTTTGAACGAAGACGAACTCAAACCCCATGAAATTCTCATATTTTTGAAGGCTTGAGTTCCAGGATTTATCTACGTGAACTCCTGTTGCATCTGCTGTGGTTGTTAGGGCTATACAGAACGGCAGAAAGATTAGACGAGATGTCAGGCAGAGATGTCACACGAGTAAGAAGATGTTCTCTTTTTCTGTTCTAAGCTTGTGAGGACTTTGCTCAGACCTGTCTTGAGATGGTCTTCTGCCCCTGACTGTGGACAAGCCCATTCATCAATGCCTTATTCTGAAGGGTACATAAACTGCCAATAAGCACAGATGGATGTGCGGTTAATGCTGATCACCTGAGCTCCCGTGCTCTCTGCATCTTCGTTTGTGGTTTCTGGCTTTTTGACAGTAGTTGTCAGCAGAGATCCACAGATGTTTAGCAATCTAATCATATTCATGAAGAATGAGAACCATGAGTACCTCGGAGCATTTACCCCACAGTAAAAATATTAAGGATTAAATTGCAATAATAGTAGAAGAATAGGGAAAGTCATAGAAGACCAAATATATTAAATCTTGAAGTCTGCAGTGGCCTGAAGTAGAAGATGAAAGTCAAGGAAGATTATGAGAGATGAATATTTCAAAGCAGTTCAAGACACAGGTACCAAAAGCCAAGGGGAAGCTGAGATGCAGCTAGCAAAAAACATCAAGGTTAATGAGAAATCATTATGAACACAGCATGTATTAGTATAAAGAGGGTAAAAGAAAGGGAAGTGCCCCATTGTGGAGGAAGAACGTAGTAAGCGGAGAAATGGAAGAAACAATTATATAAAACCTACGTACCAAACGTCAATGGCATGTAGGTGGTTAGCTCAGCTATCACAGCAGTGACAAGAAAAAAAAAAGGACTTAGATAAGACTTTGTAACAACTCTAACAACTCCATTTTGTAATTTTTGTAAAAATGTGATTGTTTTAATCATCTTATGAACTCTGCCCCTTAATATTTACAAAATTGTTTGAAAGGATCTCAGAATTGTTAGCAGTTGCTTTTGAGAAACTGTAGAGAACAAGGGGGGGTACCAGATGACTGTAAAAAAGCAAATTAAAAGGGTTTTTTAAAAAAGGGACCTTTGAAAGCGTGGGTTGAAAAAGGGTCAGAAAATGAAAATCCTGTTGTCCCACTCTCAATTTCAAGAAAATACAGAGACAGGTAATTCAGTACACTATTTCTATGTGTCTGGAAGATACCAAAAAGATGCAGAGCAGGCAGCATGTATTTGACACAAAAAATCGTATCAAGCCAAAATAATTTCTGTTTACGAAGTAATCCTTCTGCTCAGTTCAACAGTAGGAAGGCATAAACAAGGTATTCTAGTATTCTAGGCACTGATGTTGAAAAAACAGGTAGCCTGATTTGAAAGATTCAACAGGATAATAAAGTAATGAGAGGTCTCAAAACCATGGTGTAAAATTAAAAGAATAGGGTAAAAATATGGTAATAAACATATCACAGGGAGGAAATATGGAATGGGGTTACAGTAGTTACAATATAGAAGAGACTGCCTGAACAGAGGAAGTTAGTAATTTGTTCTTCCTGGTTTTGGTGAATAGGATTCACCACAAGAAGTTACAAGCTTAAATTGCATCAAGAAAAACTTGTTTCAGGTATTGGCAACCTCTTCTGAAGTTAGACTAGCAAAAGTCACTGACCTAGATTAGTGTGCAGTTGCCATCACTGACTGAGACTCCACTGATGGTGACTCTCTGGTCTAAAAATAGATTTAGATCAACATCTGCCAGGAGTGACAAGATATACCTAGTTTTGCTTGTGGGCAATGGGATAGCTAGATGTTCCCTCAGGATTCCCTTCAGCATAATTTTTAAAAATTATTTTAACCGCAAGGGCTGTGTTATTATATTTGAATAAACTTTATGCTTTAGTGCCTTAAATGAACACATTCTTCACCTGCAGGAAGCAGGTAAAGCACTTTTGAGACACAGTGTTCAGGGCATACATTTCTTTGTATTTCCTAGTAATTTCTCACCATGTCCCTTGTGTTTCACCATTAACCTATACATACAAACTTTTCTTCCAATATATCTCTTGGAGCATCTATTACATAATTCCAACACCCTTTCATATAACATACAGATGTGTGTACAAAATACATGTTTACATTTATACTCCCTCTTTTTTTCATCTCTCCATCCTTTTCCTTATGCAACATCCATATTGTTTATGACAGTCTTGTAACCTTCTACAGGTATATTACCAGCTACACCATCTTCTTTGTTGTCTCCCTGTAGGCTCCATCAGCTAGTCAGAGGTAAAGCAACCTGAATAGTTATGATTTTAAACTAGTAAGTCTTAATATTTGAAAAATCTATATTACTGAAAACTTGAAATTGAGAAGACAATTTTTTATTAATAACAGCAATGTTTCTTAACCGGACAACGATGAAAAGAGCTATTAGTCAGAGTTTGTAAACTCTCACTTTAAAATTATGTACCTGTTAGCATTAGTATTATTCTCTTATCACTACTGCAGTACTGGATTCCTTGTCAAATCTTAAAGATGCTATTGTTAGGCACATCGGTATGTAACAATACAGATATATTTTCTGTGAGAAATGTATGTACATTTAAAATAAAGGAAAGAATAATTCTCAAGATACATAAATTCAATCTTTGAAGAGCTGTGAAATTATTGAGGAAAAAAAGAAAACTTCTTATTTTTGTATCTTCAAAATGCCATTTCAATCAAGTATCATTTTTTGTGTGCTTGAATAAATGGAATTACCAACTTGTGTAAAGTCCTTGATCAGAATGAGGCTCTTAAACCAATTATGTGGAGATCAGAGTGCTTAAAATTATAAGGAATACATTTAGAATTATTAAAGGCTTCAAATAGCTTGGTTCAGGCAAAATTACATATAATTGATCATTTAGTATGTGTTGTCAGTAGGAACTGCAGTCATAGGTGTGGAAGATCACTTTTTAGGCAAATCACAGTGAAACTTGTAAAACCCAAACCATACCAGAACTCCCTTTTCTAAGGATTTTTACTGAATGTAAATCCCAGCCACTTTTATTCCTCTTCTCTAAGTATGGAAAGATGCACCATAAGTTAAAAGTACTGAACAATATTATCTGGATGAAAATTTGAAACACAGATGAAGCAAACCCAAAATAGATTACCTTGATTGCTAGGTAAGTGAAACCACAAATTTGGGGATTGGGATGCTTTGAAAAAAGTTTGAATAAGTGATTCTTAAAAAAAAAAAAAAATCATTAGCTTTACAGAGAAATTTCTTCTTTGCCAAAGGGCAAAGCGATTTGTAGGAAATTAACATTAAGACTGACAAATACAAACTGGGTTGTCAGAGAATGATTGTATAAGGGACTGACTCTATAACCTGCCCTGAGAATATATGACTGTTTTATTGATTCTTATTTAGCCTCTGTGCAGTCCCTCTATCCCTTTGCTTTGAATTTTATGATTCATTTATTACAGAATATAATATCATTCTGGATAGGTAGCATTTTCAGAGTCAGGCACATAAATCCTAATCTGGCAATCATCTTCCGTGTCTGTCAGACTGATGACAAGATTCTCATTGATTTTAGTGATACAGGTTTAGGAACAAAATGGCATGTATTGAGTACTGTAAGATGCAGGTTAGCGGATTTAATTAATACTTTACTATCTGTCTGTAGTTACTGTTTATGACCAAACTCAAAACTTGCTAAAATCAGTCACAATCTCATATTCACTTCTCTTTTTGCCCGAAGTGGCATTTTTCTGCTTATCAGATCTGAGAATCTCTTGATGGACTTGGCCCTAGTTTCAAGTCTGAAAGTAACCCTCAATTTCTACCATGGAAAATACTTTCAGATACTACACCAGGAGTGTTGTGTTCTCTTAAAATACTTAGCAACTTTGTGGTGGATTAGCGTTGGCTAACAGCTAAACTTCCACCCAGCTGCTTGCAGCCCCCCCACCAGTAGGACAGGAAGCAAAAATAGGAAGAACAGGAATGAGAAAGCTCATGGGTGAAGATAAAAGCAGGGATATTGCTTACCAATTACTCTTGCAGACAAACCAGACTTGACTTGGAAAAGATTAATTTATTGCCAATTAAAATAAAAAACCTAATTGCCAGTTTGGGTAGTGGGAAACAAGAAGACATACATTAAACCAACACTTTTTCTCCCTCCTTTCCCAGGCTCAACTTCATTCCAGACTCCTCTCCCTGACCAGCACAGGAGGAATTGATGGGGGTTATAGTCGGTATATACTGGTTTCTCTTCACTGCTCCTTCCTCCTCACGGTTTTCCTCTGCTCTGGCATGGCTTCTCCAAGGGTTGCAGTCCTTCAAGAAAACACGTGTGGGCTTGCCACAGTTCCTTTGCGTATATCCATTTGTTCTGGTGTGGGTCTTCCAGGGGCTGCAGTGCTCTGCCATGGAGCATCTCCACCTCCTCCTCCTCTCTCTCTGACCTTGGTGTTCCCTTGTTTCTTACTCTTTTTTTTTCCACCTCCTCTCTCCACGCAGCATTTTCTGCCCTTTCTTAGCTATGCTTTCACAGAGGCACTACCAGCTTTGCTGATGGGCTCAGCTGTGGCCTGCCGTGCTCCACTGTGGAGCTGGCGGGAACCAGCTGTCCCCAACATGGGGCAGTCCCATACCTCTTCCCACAGAGGCCACCCCTGCAGTCCCTGTCCCCTTCCTGCTACCAAAACCTTGCGACATGCAGCCAATACAAACCTAAAAATCAGAGTGTTACTCAAGTCTAGGGAATAAAACTAACATTACAAAATTAGATGAATTAGGTCAACTGGATGGCAGATGGAATTTGAAATTAAACATGGAGTCAGCTATGCTGGAAAGGTAATTGAACTATTTATGCACCTTGCTCATTTCTAAATTAAATTTAACTAATTCAGGAAAGAAACCAGATGTCACTGAAGGCCTCGAGTTAACATACAGCTGCAGTTTAAAAGACAAAAAGCCAGAAAGAGGGGGAAGAGCATATGATTCTTACAAAAGGGAGTAACACAGGCGGCATTACAATGCCAGCGTGTACCTAAATCAGCATTCAGAGGTGATGTGAGAGCTTGTGTGTCTCCTTTCCCCTAAGGTACAGGAAGTTTTATCTTGAAATTACTGGGAGTTTTTAAAGATTGTATCCGCCCAAGGATTTTCGCAGACTTAGCTTGGGGTACGAGGGTACCAACACTGCTGTAGAAAAGTTCCAGCGGCTTCCACCCCACCTGGAGGTGCCGCCGGCACAGCGCGGCTCCTGCGGCGCCATGAGGGGCGCGACGAAGGTGGCCCGTGCGACCGGTCCCGCAGCCGTTCCCGGCGGCAGCGGGCGGGCCGGCCGCGGAGGAGGCAGGAGGGCAGAGGCCGAGCCTCGGCACTGCCCTGCCATTCTCACCTCAGGACCGGGGGCTCCTCAGGCGAACGCCCCTCCCGCCGCCCGCCCGCAGACCGTTAGCCCCGGCGCGGCGTCGCCGCCGGCGGCGCGCGGAGCGGCACGGGGGCGGGGCGAGGGGCGGGCGGAGCGCGCGGCGCGGCGCGGGGCGCGCAGCGGCCGGCTGCAGACGGCGGCGCGTGCGGGCAGGGAGCGGGCCGCCTTTCCGGCCGCGGCGAGGAGCGCGGTTGCGGGGCTTGCGGCAAGGTGACGGGCTGGGCAGCCTCCGCTTTCTCCCTCTGCCCTCCTCCCCCTTTTCTTCCGAGCGCTCCGCGTTGAGCTCCCTTTCCCGCTGCCCCTTCCGCACCCCCTGCCCCTTTCGGGTGGGCGAGGGGGCCCGCTGCGGGCGGTTGTCCCGGTCCCCTGCCGCCTGCCCCCGGTTGGGGTTCGGCTCTGGTGTGGGTAACCCCCCCTCCTCGTGTCTCCTCTCGCCCAGATGCTCAAGGTAGCAGCCTTCGTGTGCGTGTGTGCAGCAGCCTGGTGCAGCCCGGCGCTGGCGGCGGCGGCGGCGGCCGGGGGCAGACCGGACAGCGGCAATTTTCTGGATGATAAACAATGGCTCACGACCATCTCCCAGTACGACAAGGAGGTCGGGCAGTGGAACAAATTCCGAGACGTAAGTTCAACCCTTCCAGCCGGCAGCCGCGCCCGGCCCGCTCCCCCGGCCGGCAGCCCCGCGACTGGCGGGCTGGTTCCGTTCGCTGAGGGCATCCCTTGGGCAGCCAGGGCTGGGGTGCAGCCTCAACTTCCCCCCTCCTCCCCAGATTTTATTTGTTATTTTAATTCCCGGCGGCAGGAGGAGGGAGGTCCCGCCGGGCAGTTCCCGGTGCGCTGCCGCCGCTGAGCGGCGAGGACCGCCCGGTGTGCCCCGGGCCGTGCTGGGCGCCTTGCCCGCACCTCCGGGGCCCAGCGGGCCGGGCCGCGGGAGCCGGTTCCCGCCCTGCGGGTCGCCAGCCGTTAAAAGGTGGCGGCGGAGGGGGAGTTGCGTTTGTCCTTCCTCTTCTCCGTTTCCCGCCCCGCAGCGGGAGCGGCGGTGGCTGCGGGAAGGGCTGCGGTGGGGGCGCGCGCTGCGGCCGTTGGGCCCCGCTCCCCGCCGAAGCGGGGGCGAGGCCGGCCCGGCCCGGCCCGGGGGGCTCGTCCCGTCGCCGCTCTGCGAGTGCCGCCTGGGGCAGAGCCCCCCGCCGCCTGGAAGCGTGCGCCGGGCGGGACTGCCCAGTCTCACCTTGCCGCTGTCAGAAGTGCCGAGAGGGAGGGCTGGGGGAGAAGGGGCTGCGCGTACAGCCGGGGCGGGGGCTGCGTGTGTGTGTGTGTGGGGGAGGTCTTGGAGCACGGGTCGCGGCAGGAAAGTCCGCTAAATAAGGCGGCAAGTTGTGTAAATGATGCGTCTGGAGTGCCCTGCACGGAGTACGTGAACACCAGACCCACTCTGACCCGAACCTCATCAGTTACGAAACCTGCTACTGTAAGGTGGCTCTCATCCTCCAGAGTGCTTCGCTTTTGCGCTTAGTTTGTTCTGTTTGTTGCAAGTTGAGTAAAACCCAATCGATTTTCAAAAGTCCTTCACATCTCTTTCAACAAAAACCATTTTCCATGATCTTCCAATATCCTGTATTCTTTGATGTCGCTTTTAACGATCTGAATTCCAAGCATGCAAAATAATTTTCTATTTAGCTTTACTGTATTGCTTACTGGATTTCTTCGATTTGATGTAAAGCATCGAATTGGTTTGCAACTTAAGAGTCAACAGGTTTCTTGTGCTACAGCTTGCTGGTGACTGTGGTTTGCTAGAGCAAACTGAAGTAAATGTCTCCGAGAAGTCTCTTATTTTTCTGAGAGCTGTAGTGTACTTGAGATGCATGTATTTTCTAGCTTTATATATATGCTGCAGGTGGGATGCAAACTTGGCTATCTATGTTAAGTAACTAGGAAAGAAGAGCTACTGTTAGAGTTGTGGGAGAGCTTATTTCCCTAACAGTTTCTATTAACACAATTTTAGTGTTTGAGAACACTCAAATTAGTGTTCAGATATTTTTGTTTGAATATCTTAAAAACTTATGTTCATGTGAAAAAAAACCTGTTCAGTGTACTGTACTTGGGGACTTGTGGTTTTGGAAAAAAAAAATGCAGTGCTATATAAATGTTTTAGGATGAAAGGCTGCTGCTAGAAAACTCCAAAATAAGTACATCAGTTATGTTTTATAATTGGGCAAAGTCATTTACGTAAGGACTACCCTGCAAGGCTGAAGAAGCTAAGTGCTCTCTAATGCCTGTCTCCTGGGTGCCCACTGACATATACTGTAATATTGGATATTAGCCAGATAATTTATTCTGTGACAAGTAGGTGTCCCCAGGGGTTTTAAGAGTGACTGCTTTGAGGAAGTACTGCATACTGATTCTTCTGAGGCAATTTACAAATATGCTGGCTTATTTATTTTTACACTGTTTAAGTTTTATAAGGCTAATACTTCAGTGAGGAATATGCTTTTATTTCTTGTGCGGAATGCTTATATCCTATTGATTGATACTCAATCTGGAATGTTTATGGGTGGTCCTAATACTTCACAAGGCTCTCCCTTTAAAGCATGGATGGTTTTCCGTAATTCATAAGGTATAACTGTAAAAAAAATTAAAAATTATGAGTTAATATACCTGCACTAGAATGCATTAGAAAACTATCTTTCTTGTAAGAAGCACCGACCAATTATCATCCTTAAATATAACATGGTGGAGAAGTTTTATTAACATCCTACAGTTTTATATAATTGGTAAATTTACTTGTACGACTATAATTTGTTGGTTTTGAAATTGTGATTAGCAATTTAATTAGTGATTCAAATGTTGCCTCCTGTTAAGGAACAGCACAACTGCATTTTAAACATATGTAAGGTAACTGTTTTGCAGAGTTGAAATCAAAATAAAGGTATGCAAGGCCTGTGTTTGTAATTTAATTCTCTGGTCAGAGTGTAGCATATTTTTCGCCAGCTTTAAATACCCTACAGATGTAAGGGTGAGGTGGAATTCTGGTGTGAAAAGAAGTATTTAAAGGCTTAACTTAAGACTTAACTGACAGGACTGATTAATGTGGAAGATAATGACTCTGACTTGTGGCTCATTGGCTCAGTTTCTTAGAGTTTTAGATCACAGTGAGAAAGAACATAGCCATTCAGAAAAGGAACCCTTACAAAACCTAATAAACCAGGATATAATCTTTTATTTAAAAAAAACCAAAACCCCAAAAAGCCAAACCTAGCTCTCTTAACATCCCCTAAAATGTCAGATTTGTCAGTAAATGTTATTATTAATGTGATAATATTAGCTAAGATCTTTTCAGTACTTTGTACAGGCAAAACTGTAACTGACTCTTCATTTCTCTTGGAAGATCTTGATCGTTCTGACAAATCTGTTGAAAATAATGAAATAGGTCTAGGCAAGAACTGTGCCTTAATGTGGAACAGTGGAAAGCTAGATGCATGTTAGAGGCTATCTGCTCACATCTTTTGCTTGTGCAAAAATTGAGAATGGACTCTCTTAAATAGCAGACTTTCCATCTTGAAGTTGGAGGGGGGGAAGTGTGTTCTTTGTATGTCAAATATCAATGCCCTCAACTTGTATGTGTGAGTCAAACATTTTGGGTTATATACAAGGATACGTTTACTTTTTGCCTGTAGTAGCTGGGGAGGAAGAGCTTTTAACCCAGTCTTAGTGCTGCTGCAGTTCAGTTGCTGAGCAGCTGCAGCTCTTATGTCTGGCACTAAAATAAGTCTCAGGGTTGATGTGTTTATTAAGGTTTTTCAAGCTGCGTGGTTAGGCTGTTTCAGCAGCCAATGGTGTCACGATGCTGGGATGTCCTAGCTCGTGTGTACATATCCCTTATTTATTTCATGCTTGGGGATTGAGGTTCTTTAGTAGATGCTAAGTTAGGGGAATCATCTTCATTCATATTTTATTATATTTATAGTGCTTTGTGCTAATGGTCTTGTCTATGATGCACTAGACATTTGATAAAAATGTGTATATAAACTGCAGTTTGTCTAAAATGAAGATTATTCCTTTTAAAAAATTTAATTGGGTAGTGGCATTCCATTTATACTCTCCTGCTTAAAACATCCTAAATCTTACATATCAAACCTTCATTACTCATAATGTTGTAAATCTGGGGAGGAAAACAAAATATAGGCGTAATTCTTTATTCTCTTTATGGCTTGATTCCAAATAATGGTATTATCTTTATTCCTAGAACAAAACATAGTGGCTTTGTCATTTGTCTTTTTATGTGGTCTTTACAGCCAGTTGGACAAAACTTCACACAACCATAATTGTCTGTTGTATTGCTATCTGAAAGCCTTTCAGAAACTTTGATTTTTATTTCTGTAAAGTTCTATGAAGCAACATTCTTAGAGTGACTCATTTTAGGTCGTTGATATCTGCAACTGATGTCCTGTCCATTTGTGTTCATTAAAAGGACTGTATAATAAATGTATTTTATATGGTAAATTTTACTTGCCGCTTAAGGAAAGTGTTATTTATGAACTAACTTGCTTGTTAGTGATTTTTACTTCTTTTCGAAGAGATGATAATTTAAGCAATTCCTGTATTTGCAAATTTAAGATTCATTAGGAACTTGGTAGTGAAAGATACTTGTAGTATATGAATAAACTCCACACACTCAACTATGTCATAGCATTGTTATGAAATAATATGATCAGTTGATCAATGTGTATCAGTTACATCATACCACAGTGTTACTGTCATCCTACCATATTAATACAATTATCAAAGATAAAGAAGGTAGAACAAAATTCAAGTAACAGACCTTAAAACCTATCAGTTATGAAGGGGAAGGTTTGCACTGGTAATACAACCATTTACTCTGCTTCGCTGTGAAGTGTAGTCACATTGGCCACCAAATATGCTCTTCTAAAACATTCGGCAAGTTTGAGCAGCTCATGTTGGCCTCCCAAATGAGTCTTTTGAAGATATTTAAAGAATATGTTTTTTCCAACATCAGCGAAATCTAAACCTCTGTGTTTGGAAAGGAGGTGAATCAAATACTAGGTCTCCATACCAATTCAATAATTGCCAGCATTTCATTATTCTTTTGTCTGTTTGGAGGTTTAAATGGCTTTCTCAAAACAAGCCCCCAACTAAGCTCCCAACCAACTATACACCTGGTGTTTCTTACTATTCTGAGCAGAACATCTCTGCCCAACTGTACATCCACGCAACTGCATCTCTGTACAACTAAGAAAGCCAAAGGCTGTTTTAAAAGGATTCATCATGAGTTTTTTGCACTTTATTGTGTGATCACTGTGTAATATTTGGAAGGTTTTCATGTTTCCAGAGTGGAGTGCTGATAACCTTATTTGATGAGGGAAAGGACTTCCGTTCAAGTTTTTTGCATTGGGCTAGAATCCCTCCTAGTTTATGGAGGATCGTGAATGTACTTTAGAGGAAGTCAGTACTTAGGATTGGATACTCCAGCACTCATCAGTATTTCCTCACGAATGTTAACTCATTCGTTGTGAAGGTAGGTCCAGCAGGCTTATTTGTCCTGTACTTTTCACGGTTCAGGGTAAATAAAACATATCTCTTTCCTTATTAGTGGGTAGGGCAGCTCTTTCACTACGTACATACATTTTGATAGGAAGTTATGATTATGACATCAGGAAAAAATGGAATTGCAGAACAGGAAAGATAAACTACTTTGTTATGTTGTCCTAGGCCTAAGTTAAAGCAAGAACTTGCTAATAAGTTAAAGTTACTTTTTGGATTAGAGCATTGAATCTCTTTTCCACACGCCAGTTTGTTCCTGGCAACTGGTTATTGGCTATTCTAAAGCGGTATCAGTCTTGCTCTTTTTTTCATGACTTATTTTGTATGATCTTAGTTTTGTTAATATGGTGAAGGAAGAAAGATTTTGAAACCTAGGAGATCTGGCAGGAAGAATGAAGTATTTTGTACCTATGCCTATTATTACTACCTTTGAAATGAAACTAATATAAGTAAGACCTTGACCACTGTTTTTTAAACTGTGAAATATAGGAGAAAGTTAAGAATTTGCATTAATTTTAGTGAAGGAAATTTAAGACGCTATTTAATTGTTCAGCACTTCTAAACTGAACATGGCAAGTTATAATGGGAAGGAGTAATGGAAATCTTAAATTTAATTTCTTCTGTATTATAGAAGAATGCTTCTGATTTTTATATGTGCTTTTTAGATGGTTCTCAAGTATGGACTCCTTTTTTCTTTCACCTGATTACTTTCATCTGGATCTGTATTTGCTGCTTGTTTCTAGTGACAAGTGTTTTTTTTGGCTGCAAAGGCAGAGTCTACTAATGTCAAACTATTGTTAACATTGAACTCTTAACTGTCTCTTGGAAGGCATTAACTTGGAAGCCTTTATATAGCTAACGTTTAGGAGTTAAGTAAACTGTAATGTGCTTTTCCTTAGATTGCCCTCATAATCTAAAGTAAAGCTGATAACATTGTTTCATCTTATCTTTATCTCCTTTCTCCGAAGAATAATCTTTATTTTATTTGCTGTAGGTTGTTTAGTGGATATGGATACCCAGTCCTTCTCTTGTCTTAGCATTAAATCTTATTGGGATTGACTCTAGCCATCTGTGCTTATTACAGTGTAGATAAAGTAGCCTTGTAATACACTAATAGATGGTAACAGTAACAGAAACTGCATAGCCTGTCTTGCTTTTCCAGTCAGAAAGGAAAGATGTCTGGAGCAAGAGGTACATTCTAAGGGGAAGCTAAATGTAGAAAACAGTGGAATATGAGCGGAGTTAACAATTATCTATGTTTTAGGACTAACACCATCAATTCTTTTTTTCCATCTCCCTCCATCTCTATTACTTCATAATCATTGAAGCATTTGATGTATCTAGCTGCAGAAAGGAGAGATAATAGCTTGGCTTAATACATTTGCAGTCTTAGCCAGTTTTCAAGCGTAACTCTTTCCTTCAAATAGGCACGTAAGTTTAAATAATCACGTCCGTGTTGTCCTGTGTCGTGTGTCATCCCCACTCCCCCCCGCAAGATATGCTGTATGAAATAAGGAAGTCTTGAACAGTTGGTTATTTTTTGGTACCTAGCTTTAGAGCAACTCTGAAGTTTTCAAGCATAAGGAAACTTTTATTCTAACCAAGGGATTTCTATCTTTTTACTATCAGTACATGAAAAGTACCTATTAGTGAAATAGCTTCAGTTTTGCTTTGTGGATATTTTTCTAACGTAGACCTTTTTAAAAGTTGTGACATTGATTTTGCCATGGTGTTTTCCTATTGTGTATTTGTCTTAATCTGATATATTTGAATGTATTAGTAACCACAGATGAACAGCTTCTTTTCTGCATCTGATATTAAGTCTCACTTTGACTATGCTTAATGCTAAAAATCTGCCTTGTTTGCCTTAGAAACAAACATTATGGAGGCAATGGTGGTAAATGCTAACATACTATATTGTATTAAAAGTTCTTCTAGTTTTCATGTTTCTTAAAGTTTAATTTCTGAAAGAGAGAAGTTTGTGGCTAGTAATACCAGTGTTCAAAGTTTCACTAGGCATTCTTACCTAATGTGCATAATCTTTAGTTATTTGTTAGTTGGTTTTTTTTTTTTTATGATTTTTCACTTTTGCTTTCCCATCTCATCTCATTTCAGACTGATAGATTACAGTAGCGAAAATTACTGTAGGAATTAATGATTTACCTAAGAAAGGTGATGCAGTGTAAGGTAGCAACCTCGGACAGGACACAAGGAGAGCTGGGATGAAACTCTAACCCATGACAAAGCTTTCACATTACAGTGAGGATGTGATTTCACTGCTCTGTTATTATCTTCAGAAGTGACTGCTTTAAGAGAACACAATAAGAGAATGGGTTTAAAAGATGTAAATCATCCAAGCTTTTTGGTATTTTGCCACTTCCAGAGAGTATTATCTTAATATGTTGTTATTAAAGGCTATCCAGTGCTTGACATTTCTCTGCAGAAACTTCTTATGAACTAGTTTTTTTTAATTTTCTCAAGTAATGTGTAATCATTGGCTCAAAGGAGACTGTCAGTTCTCAGCTTGTTCAGCATCTCTCTGAAAAAGGTCTGCAAGTCATCAAATAATTTTATGTAGTGCATTTACGCTGGGGCCTGCAGACAGCTGAAAACAAACTCCTTTGACGTTTTTGAGCTTGCATCGATGATGGAATTCATTCCAGTTGTTAAATCTGTGTAGCAATGAGAACTACAGAACTTACTCCTCAGTATATGCTTCTGAGTATGGAAAATGACCTGTGTTTTAACAGCTATTTATTAAAATAGAGGGAAGTTATTAATATGAAGACTGTGGGATATATATTTAATGATGCATGTATATTTAAGGATTTGTTGGTGGTTGTGTCGGTGACTAAAACATCACTTTAGGCAGAAAACCCAACAATGATGCTTATAAGCAGAATCAATTGGCTGATATGTAAAGCAGCGATGCCAGGAATCCATTGTATAAAGTGCCCTTCCAGCCTTTTGCAGAAGAATAAGTTAATCAGTTTGGTCAGTTCTAGGAAGCCCACGTGAAACTCTGGGAACTCTTTGTATCCCTAAAGTTTAGGGCCAAAATAGACCATTGGATTTGATAATATGCCTGCCTGTATATAGTGGGTCATTAACTTTTATCCTGACAGATCGTATTAAACCCAAAAATTCTAGTTGGGCAAAAGCATTTCAGGTTTCAGGAGGCTGTACTGTGTGTTACTGGCACAGATTAAGATAAAGATTTGATCTCTAAGGCCTGCAATGTGAGGGAATTAATTAGCAGCGATATTCCCGGATGATCTAGGCAGCAAATTTACGCTGTTTTGCAGCAGAATAAGGAAGAATACCATTCAAGTTCATACTAATCTTATCTGGGAGTGTTTCCTTCTTTGGCCCAAATATGATAATGACTAGAACTGGTGCTTGATTAATCTTTCTTATGCTAATTTGCCGTTTAACAGGAATTCTATTCTGCCGCCTTCATAGCGTTTTCTTGTGTGTATTGTCAGTAATTGTGACCACTTACTTTTACGTGAAAAATCACAAATAATGTTGGAATACAGGCTAATTCAAGTCCTAAGGAAGATGGAGAAATGGATTCTGAATTTCCATTAAGATATTCACCAAGATATATATTCGTTGTCTTAATCCAGCGTGTAAGTGTTTAAGCATACTAAGGATTAGGTGGGCAGTCTTGTTTCCAACACCCAGGAACAAAAAGCATGAACATGAAGAGCTCAGTAGGTTCATGCGTTCCAAAGCCAGCAAAGGGCTATCAGGTTGTTCAGTGTACTGCAAATAGTGTGCAATATTTCTTATGTGAACTGGATTAAAGCACACTAAATGTGTATCTATTTTACTAAATCTTAATAAATCTAGCATTTCCCTCCTAAACTGTTAAGCTGTTTAATTTTTCATCCATGTGCTTATTTTAAAGTTGAATGTAATAACTTTACCTCAGGAATTTTTGGTAGGCAGTTACAAGGTCCTGTTTTGGTGAACTCTGGTACTTGGGGCATGAATGGACAGAATTTCTTTACACTAGTAAGAAAGAGACTCAGTTATGTTAGGAAAACAGGCAATTGGTTCTACCTGTGATGTGATATTCATAGACTCCTCAAAAGAAAATATCCTCTCAAAGAATGCGGGAATGTATGGCCAAAACTTTATTGGAATTACCGTAACACCTGAACAAAGTTAAGTGTAACATGATGATGATGAATCATGGGATTTTGCTGAGATCTACAGGTGTAGTCTCATAAAGACGCAGAAGGAGGGATATGCAGAAGTAGACTTAACGATGTAGTTTTGTACTGCGGATTAAACTAATATTGACTTATAAAACCTCAAAACATTTCAGTGTTCTTCACTAGGACTGAATGTGTATTTATGAACTGGATTCTACACAGCCTTAATCTTCAGGGACCTCTATGTCTGGTTTGGACAAAAGCTACCGTACCTTTCTATCTTTGCTTACTTTTTACATATGCTGAATGTTTACAATTCCTCTTTTTTTCCTTTCCTGCATGTTTCTTAGGGCTAATAAAACTCTGTTTCCCCCGGTTTTCTAGATTTGGATTGTAGGGTAGCTTCTGTAAGTTGAAGACATGACTAACATTTTCCCCAGAAGGTTTTAAAGTACTAATGTTACGGAGTATTTGATGTTCAGCACATTGAAAAGTTGAGCTCTTGTGTTTTTTATAATAAATATGAGTGCATGCCATGTGCATGTGTGGGTGCATACACACACACACATGCACAGGCTAACTAGTATTTCAGATCAATAACAATTTTAAAAGATTTTACTCTGTCCATGCTTCATGCTGGGGAGCAAAATACCACACAGAATATTAGAAGTATTTCATAGGTCCAACCTCATCATGTCTGCAGATCTTATCTTACCATCAGACTTTGATATCCCATTGATTGCAGATCACTTCTGGGTATATACTGAGAGTGACATGGATTTAACAATGGTGTGCAGAATAAAATATCTCATATCTCAAATATGTGAGGCAGTTGTCTGCAATAGCTTTCAGTTCATTGGCTGGAAGAAATATCCCATTTTTTACATGCCTTTAAGTATCGCATAAGAACAAGACAAGTATGATTGCAAACATCTAGAGATTTTTCAAGAAAATCACAGAATGGTAGGGGTTGGAAGGGACCTCTGGAGATCATCTAGTCTACCCCCCCTGCCAGAGCAGGGTCACCCAGAGCAGGCTGCACAGGACTGCGTCCAGGCGGGGTTTGAATATCTCCAGAGAAGGAGACTCCACAGCCTCCCTGGGCAGCCTGTGCCAGGGCTCTGTCACCCTCACAGTGAAGAAGTTTTTCCTCACGTTCAGGCGGAACTTCCTGTGTTTCAGTTTGTGCCCGTTGCCACTTGTCCTGTCGCTGGGCACCACTGAAAAGAGTCTGGTCCCATCCTCTTGACACCCGCCCTTGAGATATTTATAAGCATTGATGAGGTCCCCTCTCAGTCTTCTCTTGCTCAGGCTGAACAGCCCCAGCTCCCTCAGCCTTTCCCCATAGGAGAGGTGGTTGTGTTGAACTCCAGTTTCAAGAAAGGTAGGAGAAGGTATCAAAAATACTTTAATAAAATTTGTGAAATTATTCTGTGACGCAAATCTGAAGTTAGAATCTAACAGTGCTTATCTGGTTGTAAAATATGATAGTATCTTACATAGTTTACGTTTTAAAAAAAAATCTTCCTTGTCAAACTGATATTCCTTTAGTTTGAAAGTAAGGGAATCTTTAGAATTTTTTTACAAAGAGTTGCACTGTGACTTTCCAGCTCAATTGGAGTGTAGCTGGACTATTCAACAGCATGAATGTTAGGATACTTTTCTTAAAATGTTGCAAGTTACTGTCAAACATTAATAATAATAATAATAATTTAAAAAGTTCATCTTACTAATAGTATCTGTATAATATTGTTTTTTTTCTACAGATATTTCTGCTTTTTAATCTTTATTCTAATGCAGATAAAGGTTAGTAATTTGCACATGCTTAATTCCCACATGCACAGATCCTACTCTTGCTTGGTTTTATCAGAAAGAAATTTTTTTTACTGAATAAACATATGGGTTGAAGCTAAAATTTCTATAGCTGTAAAATTATACACATTATTTATACAACTGATTTAACATATATCAATGTTCATCATTTACTTATACTGCGATAAAACAAAGTTAAGCTTGAAAATCAAGTAGAAGTATTTTCAGATGTGACAACTAAATTTTTCAGTTGCTTAACTTAGGTAGCTTTAGCCAAACAGCTTGCTCATTAGACCAAAAAACCTGCCAAGAGTAATCAAGCATAGGGATGAAACAAAAGACATTGTGATTTACTGTTTTTTGCTTGGCGTTTATCAAGAGCAGTGCTTGAGTGAAGAAAAAAAAAAAGGAAAAAAGAAAAAAAATCTTCATAATGCTGAATTAATTACTATCATAAAATTTGAAAAACCTCAGTGGTGTGTAGTCTACTAACCCTGTAATGCCTGAGTTGTTGTAGGAATTCTTTCAAATAGTGTATTTTTCAGGAGTTTTGCAGGAAGTGAAATGCTTCTGCTGAAGTAATTTTTTTTTTCCCCACCTTTGTCAAACCTTCATTGTGGATTTCACTGGGATAATGTTGTATTAGACTGGATCTCAATCCAGTTTGTGCAGAGTCTTTCCTTGTCTAATTGAGGTCTCTGAGAATATGTTCACTGATGTTTGTGAGAGGTGGAGTAAATCTTCAATTATGCCAGTCTGCTTATTCAAAATCATTATTTGAACATTACATCTAGAAAGCAGACTTCTCAATATATTTTGCATCTTTGAGAAATGGAAAGAAAGCAAACTTGAACTGGAGAACAAACTAAGTCGTCCATGCAATGATGACTTCTTTTCATTAGAAAATCCTGTGTAGTGATGTAAAGTAGAATACATGTCAAGATTGTTGGGGTTTTTTCCCTTTTTTTTTTCCTTTTTGCTTTATTATGTATAAGGGAATTCTTAATTTGTTGCTACTTCTTGGAGCACAATGAAAACATTGTTTATTTATTTCCTTAAGCTACTGGATTCGATCGGGGATTTTATTTCTCTTTTTAAATGAATTATTTTCCTGAAGTAGTAGTTACTTGTTTTCTATTCTACGCAGCTGCTCCCCCCCCCCCCCCCCCCCCCCGCTTTGTGGGGTAAGGGTAGAAAACAATCTTTCAGTTTCACTGACCTGAATCAAAATATTTCATTTGGCTAATTCATCTGAGAGGGGTTCTGTTTGTGTATTTATAGTCTATGTCTGATTCATTTGCTGCATTGCTTCATGGAGTTGTAGGTGGGTGCCTCTGTGCTGCCTTACATGCCAGGCTTCTACGATGAATTGCATATTGTATGATGCACTCTGCTTTCCCCTCTAGCTGAATCCCATGTTGCACTGTGCAAAACAGTGCAGAGATTCAATTAAATGGGAGGGTGGCAATTATTAAGTAGAAAAAAAGAAAATCAGACAAGCATTAAAAAGCTGTGCAGTGCATAGCAAGACAATATTACTGAGGCAAGATTTTCATCCTGTATTAGAAAGGTCATTTATGTAGATAATAATACTGTTAAAAATGAAAACTGAATAACCTATTTTGTGAGAGGTATTAAAGCATCTGCTGCGTGGCTTAATTCTGTGGGAAATTGTAAGAGTTTATGGCAAAGCTAAGCACTGGGATGGATTTACCTAGTATTTGTTTCTTTTATCTGAAACTGGATTTTATTTTATTTTTTTGACCCCCCTGGGATCTGATGCTGGACTAAATTGATCATCTAGTATTAGTAAGTCTTAGACGTCCAAAGTAAGGTGCAAAGCTGTAGGCAGTGTTTTATCTTGATTTGACAAGTAAATGGTGTTTCTTTTTGTGACAGAAATCTCACATGAGCAAACTGCAATGTACCAAGGAACCAGGGATCTAGAGCAAATCAAAATCTGATTTAAGTAAGATATACTGTAGTATAATTGAAGCTAACTTTTTTGAAGAATGTAGTTTATTCTCTGTTCTTATTATGGTATATCCTGCTTACTTCACTTGTCTTAAGAGTTCTGAAGTTCTGGTACACCTGTCTCAGCTTTACTTTCTTACAAGGTTAGTGGGTCACTTGATGTTTCCAGCATTTGTATTTTTCCTCATCTTTATTCAGAAATCTGTTAAACTATTCATTACTTCCCTCCTCTGCCTAGGCAACACAGAGGTTGTGTTGTATATGTTTAAATATTTTCTCTAGAACTAAAACATTTTACATCGCTTTCCTTTTATGAGGTTCACCAAAAAATTAGAAACGAGGGGATGATGAAATGAAAATCAAAGTTGTATTGCCGTTATATTAACTATTGGGATTTGCAGCATGTGCATTCTTGGTATGCAGAGATTTCTTTGATACTGGTCATGCTGATAAGTGTCCCTGTCTATCCAGCCTTTATATGAGGTTCAGGTCCCTGGTCATTCCCATAAACATTTCACTGGCAGTGTCCTTGCTCAGTGGCTCCAGACAAGAACCAGTGATTTTACGGCTTCTTTACACCAGTTGAAAATATTTTTATGTATCTGTTATGAAGGAACTAGAAAAACGGGTGAAGAAAGAACCCCTTTCTCTTTCAGCCTGGATCTAGATATTCAAGATCTCTTCCGTTTTGATCAGTTAAATGCATGAGACTATAAACTCTGAAATTGAAGGTCAACAGCACCAACTATTGAACACTTTGGGGGGGTAGTGTAAGTAAACATGTAACTCCCTGCCCTCTTTGAACTTAGAGTAGTAGAAAGTTGCTCAGTATAGTTGCATTGTATCAGAAATAGAACTTCTTACCTAATGTGACAAAACTTGAGTATCAATTCAGATCAGAATTACAGATCTTACCATCACTTACACCATGAATCTGGAAGAATTTTTTATCATTCTGTTCAAGATTTAAACTTCAAGTGAGAGTTTAGAGTTGAATATTTTTGTCCTTCCTGACAGCAGACTCTATGAATCTATAAGTCTTCCTTCTTGCCTCCTGCAAGCTTAAGTTTCTTAAAGAAGGATTTGAGTGAATGGTGTGCTTGCTTACATTAAATATCGATAACAAAAATGTGTTTTATTTGTGTGTGTATTCTGTGGAATTTGACTGTGACTCTTAGATAACACTTTCTGCTTTTCAAAATACAGTTACTGTTGTATTTTTGTGTTTTTCATTTAGGAGTTACGATGTACCTAATTTCTATTACAAACCAGGGCAATTTGGCAGGGAAAACATCCTGAAGACAGTGTAGGTTGTTCACTGGGAAGTGGGTTTAAGAGATGATCCAGTTATATGCGATTAAGATGAGGTTAAGGGCTTCACTCAAATGGCATAAAATTAGTTAAGGACCTGATACTGTAATTTAGCTGTGCATTGCTGCTCTGAGTGATTTTTGGCTTGAGCTGTTAGGAACAGGTAGTTGTAATGACTGGCTGGTATCTCTGCTGCCAACTAGATTTCTAGGATGGGAGAATCCAGAAATCTTCAAATGCTATGTATTAGCTTTCTGAGAAAAGTTTGAGAAAATATGTGAAGTCTTATGGAACAACAGAATACTCTAAGCGTTTTATTTGTTAAACAGAAAATAGTATTACCCCACCCCAATAACCTTTGCTTTAAAGTTAAAAGTAGGTAATACAAATATGAAAGAATTATTCCATGTTGTCCTTTGATTTACTGTTTCTCCTCTAGTTTAATGTCCATATTCAACTTACGTTGTTTCCTTTCTATTTTGTTTCTTAAACACAGCAATTAAATCAGCACTTGGGAGAAAGCTTAAGAATAATTTAGCGGATTCTTAAAGAAAAAAAAAAATCACAGTTTTATGATCACATGAAAAGAAGAGTATTGCTTCATGATTTCTTGTTGTGAGAATGGAATAGCACAATTTGCGAGAATGTATATGTGCTTATTTGGAGAAGTAGAATTTATCTGATTCTTTTATCTATTTCAGGTTCCTAGTTTATTTCTAGGAGTCAGTCTTTTACTACACTAGAAAAATAATTTGCTTATTCCCTTAAAATCTCTTAGTAATGTTATGAAAATAAGACTGAGTGCCAAGTTTTAGTTTTCACGGTGATCGTTAATGTTTGAACACACAAGTTTATTGCATCCTTAATTATGAATGATGAGATGGTCTAGTAGACTGATCTGTTAATACAGCATTTAAACATAAAGATTCATTTTTAGTCCAGTGCCATTGATCAGTATGGTTGACATCGATCTTGGAGGGGTTCTGACACTGGGTTTCCAAGTTGAACCAAACTGACAGTGTAGTCATGCTTAGTTACTCGCTGCTGGGATTGGAGATATTTCTGCATGATGAGTTTGAATTTCTTGTGTCCTGCGTGCTCTGTGCTCTATCCAGCGAAGAGTTTAGGCCTGTGGTTAATGTAAGACTTATGAGTAGGCTTCCTTTGAAATCACTTGATACGTTTCAATTAAGTGAGACTCTTAGTTTGTGTTAAGATCATTCCTGTCTGTCCAGTTTCTTTTTCTGCTGTTTGTTCCAGTAGGGTTTTTTTGTAAGTATAATTGTTGTGTTTATTTGCTTTTGGTATAGATAATGCTATTATTGGTGGGCTTGAAATGTAGTTCTCATTTTTCCCATAAAGCTTTTTAATAAAATGAACTTGGTTTAAAAAAGATGATGTTTCATGAAAAAAAGTTATGGATACTTTCTTCAAGTGGAAAAGTTGTATTAGAACTTCTGTGAATTGTATATCCTACTGGAGAAAGACATACTGCAGTGTTATTGGGGGCTTTGTTCCTTTGCTAAACACTTTCCATAAGACCTTGATTGCAAAACCTGAAATTGGAAGCAAGAATGAAGGTAATATTGCATAGGCTACCAGGGATGAAACTTTTAATTTTCCTGTTGATAATTTTAAATTTTTGTTGTTTCTCCCTGAGTTTAGAAGGTATTTTCTCCTTACAGCCAAAGGTTCTTTTATTATGTATTTTACTAACTACCAAAAATGGGTTTTGGTGCCACTACAATTTAAAGTAAGGTATGTAAACTTTTGAAACTTTGTTTTTCTCTGGTGACTAAAATATCTTTTTCTTTTTTTTTTTTTTTTTTAAAAATTTGGATTAAAAGTTACCCTTTGCTTTGACTAATGATTAGTAGACCTCTCTGGAACATGTAATGACATAATAAATTATGTTCAGAAAGAAATAATGTGGAGAGTGAAATATTTTATGCCTTCTATTCCTTTAAATATTCAAAAATTGAGGAATTTGGTTGGATTATTGATATTTTGTTTGATAAATATCTTAAATAGCAAAACACAAATGTCAATCTGTTAATTTTGGAGCAGAAAGAAAAGTTGCAGGCATTAATTCTGAGGTGGTCAAACAAGCCCCACCATTATATTTTGGTGGGAGAAAAGATAGATGTATTGCTCTACCTGTCCAATTATGCTACTATTATGTGATCTACATGATTTTTGAATCCTCTTTTCTGAGATTAGCTTCTTTTTACTAGCATTTAAAAGAAATGTTTGCATTTCTTTTGACTTTTAACAGATGTTTCTCTATTGAAAAACAACAATTTTTATCCATAAATGTTAGTTGCATAGGAAATTAGATGTTAAATTTAATGGAATCAACACTAATATTCAGAATTAGGTTGTTATCCTGATTCTGCAGCAATTTACGTTTTTCTGCACTGCTTGTTGTGTGTGTGTGTAGTATTTTTTTGCTGTGTAAAACAATCTTGATAGAGGAAGATTACTTGGACACTCTAGAAAGTAAAACGCTATTACTTTGAAAAGATTAATTGTAGCACCAGTTTCTTTGATGGTCTAGTTCATGTTTTAGATACAAAAAAGGAAATACTATAAACTGTCAAAGTACTTGAAATGTAGTGACTGAAATTTTTTGTTTCTTTTTTGAGAAAAAGTTATTGCTGCTTTTGTGGACCAATGAAACTTGCAAACTTCTTTTAAATTAAGTTTCTCATTACTATGCAATACAAGTACCCAAATCATAGAGTTTGTGGAAGGATCTGCTGTTCAGGAGCAAATAATACTAGTGCCAGTTAATATCAGATCAGGTGTGTAGAAACCTGTAGATTTGATTTCTAGATAGTTATTTGCAGGTATAACTATCCTGAGTAAAGACTATTCTTTTCAGTATTTTAAACTTTATTCAAGAGGAATATACATCAAGAAACACAAAGTCTTTTCAGTAGTTCCACGTAGTTTATCTTACTTGGGACAGCTTTGAAATGTTTGTGTTGAACAGTAAAGCTGAAAGGAAGATTGTGTTCAAATTTAAGATGTCACTCAGTTTCTGCAACTTCAGCGATGTACCCCATCTTTTTAGTGTACTTTTCTGTGCCTGAAAATTCTATGATATTTCCTTTATGTCTGGACACACCCCACTCACCCCTGCCCATAACTTACCTCTTGTAGAGTTAAACATTTCTGTAATACACAAATTGACAGTTTATTTTGCGCCCTGGCTTGCAGGACGTGGATTTTAGAAACTTGCCTTATTTGTAAACCTACTTGTTCTTCTGTAAATGTATTTTTGTTGTGGATCTTTCACAATAACTTCCTGAAGAATAAGCAATAGCTAATCAAGTACAGCAGAAATCAAGTGCATGACCTCCATTTTTTATATCCTAGGGGAGCACTTACTATATGAAGTGTCATATGAATATCATGAACTATGGGCCAGGTTTCCTTTAGCAACCAAATCCCATAGTTTTTGTGCTTTCATTACATCTAGAGCTGCTACTCTGAAGACACTGTTCTGAACAAGATTTGTGTGATTTTTGACTTCCATGGGAGAGTTTCGTGTTGGTAAAAAATTGTTTCAGGTTCTGTAGGACTATTGATGAATTCAACAGAAGATGAAAGTAGCTTTAAATTGAACACATGTAGAAAGCAGTTGGTTTTTAGATGGAAAATAACCTTATCCAGTGGGATTTTCGTATAGGTTTTTTTATTATTAAAAAAAGAAAAAGAAAAAATCAATTTGGACTTTTTTGTGTGAAATTAATAATTTTCATCAGATCTAATGATTTGCACTGAAATGATTGAAACTGTAAACAGTCAATTTGTCTTCATTAAGACTTTGTAGGAAACAAAGTGACATTTATTTGAGAAACTTGCTACGGAAAGTTGCATGCTCAAAGACTTGTAGTATTAAGTGTTACGCAGCATCATCTGGAAAGAAAGTCACCAGATGTACTGTTTATATGTGAAAGGTTCTCATGGGTTGTGGTGAATTCAAAGTAGAAATTTGACCTAGGAATGGGAATCATGTACGCTGTCAGACTATTGAAAAAATATTGTAAAATACATGATGAAAACTCTTGAATGAAAACTGGATGTGTGATATATTGCTATTTACAATGCAGTGGTATTATGCACTCCCAATTCTTACAGTTGTTTAGCAATGCTAAAATTTATTTGTAGCATGCATTTCTTGGTTGTTTCTGTCAGTATGTATTCTTCCCTCGCTGCCCCCATATCACTGATTTAGTATGAAAGCATACAACATGATACTGCAGCGTGGTTTCACAATAGGCATTATATTTCGTGATGGATTTTGGTGATTGACTATATGTAGAGGCAGATGTAGTTCTTCCACTTGTATTTAAAAAAAACAAACCAAACCAAACCACCAAACAATGAAACAACCAAAAAAGAAATAGCCTACTGCATATAATTAAATTTTCTGGTTATTAAGTTAGTATTAATGGATTTGGTTGTTTGGTGAATAATTCTTTCTCTTTAGCATACGTAGTCTAATTACAGGGACAAAGTACACTTAATATTTGCTTTCAGTTTTTGAGTAATTTCGCATGCTTTACACTTTCATATACTTTCCCATTTGTTTTTATTGCTCTACTACCATGTTTTTCATATTGTCGTGTCTTGTGATTACTTTCCTGTTGCTTTATTAGATAACTAATGGAACAAAGGAAGCGGAGAGATTCTCGAGGGGAAACAGCACAATAAAATGTTGATAAATATACCACATAAGCACTAGAAGGATATTCTCACTGATGTCAAAAATTATAGCAACAGTATGGTAATATCTCCATAACTAGATTTTTAAAGTCGGTATTATGTGTTTTAGATTGGTTTAGGAGCAAAACAGCAGGACAAATTTTTGGCTGTTTGCAGCAGGAATAGGGTTTTTTTTTGCATGCATGTGGTGGATATTTTTTTTGGCATAGAAATCCTTTGCCTATTAACTATGGGATTGAGACATTAATATTCTTCTCTTTTTTTTAGACTTCAAGAAGAAAAAACAGATGAGACCGGATGTTCATTTTACTTTTTCTTTAATTCTAATTACAGAGCTAAGCTTGAGGAAAGGATGTTCTAGATTCTTTTTATTGGATGTCTTAGCATACATGGTATGGCATAGATTAAGTTTGTAGCAAAATTATAAGCGCTTTTATTTATTTTTCTTTTTCAGGTGAAATTTCTGTTTTAAGTTGTCATAATTTTACTTTAAAAGGACTCTTGTAAAAATACAGACTTGTTAAATTTGTCATGTGTACAATTAAACCTTTGGTCTCTTATAGAAGTTTTTCATTTAAGTTGGGAAGGTTAGGAAGATGTAAATCAGTTTGTGATAAATGGACAGTATGCCATCCTTGCCATCTCAATTTTAGTGAGCATAGAGAGAAGCTTGGAATTACTTTTCTCCGCAAATTAAAATGGAAGATCTTACTATTCTTTGTCATTTGCTCAGAAAAGTATTTGTCACCAGGGCATCAGTCAGTCCTGTGGGTATTAATGTCTACTGAGCACTTTTTCTATCAGTGATGGAAATATATCTTTGAGTTTTATCTTGGAGAGTGATATAACCTACTGATTCAGGTAGTATTTTGCTGAAGTCATGAATAATCTGCTGAACTGAGTCCCGATTACAAAGTTACTATCAACAGATGATACATGTATATTAACGTTAGTGTAGAATAAGTAGGGATGGAGAGCAAACTACAATGTTGTAGCTATTCCTTCTGATATCTCCCTGTGGAGAGACTTAAGGTGCATCTGCACGGCAAAATGTTCTTGAGAGATATGTGTAATGAGTGAGGATATGGAAGTAATAATAATAATCATATAGAAATAGTATAGCTCTAGTAATGCAGGGCATTAAGCAAGCAAACTTATCCTGTTTCTGAGTAAAGCTTACAAAAAGCAGTATATGCTTACACTTTTATTGGTTTTTCGTATATGAATTTGGTGTACAGAGATGATTTGGATATATCTATGTGGTACTTTGAACAAAATGTATGAGTATAAAACAAAGTACTTAAGTGTCTTTGTATGGAGTAGCTTAATATCAAACTAATTTTTACGAACTCCAGTTGAGAAGTTATTGCACAACAGTTAGTTGGCTTGCTTGTACACAGCAATTAGTTCATTGAGATTACTTTGAACAACAGCCCCTGAAAAAATTTACATATTGTGGCTAGCAGGATATATATTGTTGCTTTCTGAAGCAAAAAAAAGTTCAGTGGCAATGTTGTAAAAGTAGATGTGTGGTGATTTGGAGGCAACTGAAGATCACTGCTCGTATCAAAAAGGTTCCAAATATGTTTAGTTTATGAATTGTTAATCCTGAAACTTGAAAAAATATTTCAGTTGTTGGTGTGCCTAATTTCCTGACTTGCTAACTAAATTTTAATTCAAACAAAGATGACAAAATATTAATTTTTTTAAGAAACATATTTGGGACAACTCAGAAATTTTGCTTTTTCTTTCAATAATACTTTAGAGCTGTCCAAATGCTCATGAGTACCAGAGAACGACCCCATGAAGATCAGTGGCTCTGTTTACAAATACTGTTCCTAAATCAACTATACTGCTATAGCATTTCTGATATTTCAGCTGAGATGCAATTCAGGACCTCCAAGGTTTAGAAGTGACTATTTTTTGATTTTCAGAGTACATGTTTTCTTTGATTCCTTTTGTTGTAGCAACTGCAGTAGGTATGAGAGAAGGGGAGAGTCCTTAACCTATGCGGGAAATTCGTTAGGCATTTTTTCAGCCGTGATTAACCTCAGTTCTTAACTGAAGGAGTAAAAGCAAAGAGAACAACTAAGTTGAGAGAGGAAAATAAGAGTTTACACACTGAAAATTTTAGAATAGAAGGGAGAGATGAGTTTTTCCTTGTCTGTTTCTGATAGTGATTGGAGAGAGGAGAAAATTTCAAACAAACTGAGTGAAAGCATTGTTTAAGATGTTTGTGTCCTTTGCTATGTATGCACATAATATTAAAGTAATTTGCCTGTTTAGCAGCAAAATGAGAGAAGCCTCTTCCTATTGATGTGTTGCTTCAAGGTTCTTAAAGATAAACCAGCCTCTGGGAAATAGATATGTGTTCAAATACCTTTTAGAGGTGTAATTTAATTTACTTTAGACTATTGCATCTTCCCTTTTCCTGTAAGGATAGATTAGGAGCTCAACCCCAAAGTACCGAAATAAAAGATCATACTCATGTGGGAAAGCATGTGATTGATATTCTATATTGTTATCACTGTTCCGTGACAGCTTTATGATTATAAGAGTATTTAAGACAAGCTTAAGACTCTTTAAGCGTGTTTATAATAGTCTTGACAGAACTGATATTAGGAGTTACTAGTTAACATTACAGTAACCTTTCTACTTTTTTAACTACGTTCCTGTACGCTAGACTCTCTTTTCTGTTTTTCATTGTGAGACTATCTGGAAATGGAGGAATTAGTAAGACACTTATCTTTCAAGTCTTTCAGCTTTGATTAGTGTGACAGTTGAAGAGGGAGAAATTTTGTGAAAGTTTCCATCTCCTGAAAGGTCATCCCTTTTCCACATAATCTGAGTTGTAATTAAAAGCAAGAGTTGTTTAAAAGGGGAATGAGCTTAATGGATACTACACTTGATTAAAAGGGCAAATCTGCTATCAGTACAAATTCCTCCTTCCCAAGAGCCTTGGTTTCCTTCTCAAGAGGTCTTTTTCCTTTTTTTGTCCCTGTATGAGCCTTTTAAAACCTTATCTAAGTTTCTTTTTTCCTCCATCCTAATCATTAAGAATACAGTCCAGGCAGGAGTAAATTGCTAACGTTATCATCAGAGGAATGAAAAGCCTTCAAGCTCCGTAGACAACCGCATTGGTTTTGCTGACTGGCTGTTACCATCTTTGCTTTAAATCGGAAGGTGTGGTGCGTGCAAGGTCTGTGCTCTGTATTGGTACATCACTAACCTCAGTATCCTGGTCTGGTAACTGTGCACATTATTGCAGCTGCAAATAATAAATACTTGACTTGCTTCTGCTATACGGAGGTAGGAAATTTGCTAGGGAATGATTTGATCAATATTGCTGTCTTTCCCACTTTTGTATTTGTTTCCTCTTTCCCTCCCCATCTCTTGCATGCTGAGTTTTTTCTTGTCACTTGATCACATATGGCAACAGTCAGTTGGCAGAAATACATCATGTGTGAAATTTTCCAGTGCTGAATAATTCCAGGTAGGATTGCTCAGGATCAGTTCCACTGTAGATAGTTACTGCAGTACTAGTGTTTGTTGCCTTTCTTCATAGCTTTGAACATAGTCTGCATAGAGGAATTTTGCTTTAATCCAAATGTCAAGTATCTCAAAACTTCATTTCTCTGTGCTAGGAGGGAAAAAAGTGTCCTATGATAGGGCAAGAGGAGATTTCAATTTTTATTTCTGAACAGTTTTGGTAGTAGAAATATAAGTGAAGAAAAAACCCGGTATTTTCTGCAACCCATCATCCCTTCTTCTAAGCTCCACAAAATCTACTTTTGTCATAATTTCTATCTTTGTCATTGGGATATGAATTCTTAGAACCTGAGAAAACTAAAAGAACCAGGTCATGAAAAGTTTTGATAACAAGAATGCTGTTTCTCAAGGATGTCAGGATATTGTGCAGTTCCTCATGGCTAGATACATCTATCACCCTGAAAATTAGGTAGCTAGTAGAGGAAAAACTTGTAAGGAGATACCTGCTTTGTGCAGTTCATATATCTTTATGCATTCATTTTTCTGTTAAAATTATTACTGGGCAAAAAATAAAATTAGAATATGACTTCCATGGCTTGTGTTGGACTAGGAAGGCCGTTCAATGCCAGGACACTTAACATGGTTCCTTAAACAATCAGAAATTTCTTTCCCTTTATTTCCGTTACCTAGTTTCTGTCGTTACATTTCTGCAATTTCTCTTCTTCAAGTATTCCAAATTATGAATGCTATTTTCACCAAGACTTGAGGCTAGACATGTAAATTGTCTTTCCTTAGGGGTAGTGGAGAATGTAAATTAGATATTGCCATATTATAAGTCAAGATATTGGTTCATTTTGCCTAGAAAAATGATATCAGCATTAAAAATACTTCAGAATTGTTTGTTTCAGGGAAAAAAAGAGCAAATGTAAATGAACTATTTTTACTAGCTTGTAGAAAGCTAATTCTGATGGAGGTTGAATTAACTGTGATAGCAATGTATTGCGTCTTTTGCTTAATGTTACAACCTAAAGAAGAAAGGTGTCAAGGAAAAGTGCTGCACCCCCGAAATAGCTACATTTGGAAAAGTTCAGTTATCTTTGGGTAACTTTTGCAAAACAAAGAAAACTTCTTCATTACTCTAGGCAAAGCACTACTGGGTTTGTGTGTCTTGTGATAGTCAGGGTTTCCTTGCTTAACTGGGTAACTATGGGGAAGTGAACCTGAGGTATTCAGAAGGTAAAGCTCTGAGACCCATCTTGCCTAACTGTAATAGTTTAGAAGCTTAGCATAAGCTAATTTTCTGCAGACTTCCTCTATAGTAAGTGGAGACAGATGTCTGCTTTAAACAGTTTTTTGTTGTAATTTTGTGTATGATGTATCACCCTTTCAAAGTGGTCACCTTTTTCTGTCAGGAAGGCTAGTTGTCCTAGATGCTCTGTACAGATGAAACAGTTTTTAAATGACTAAAATTAGATAGTCTGTATTAGACCAAGACCCAAATTACAGGTGTTTTGTACAACTGGGTGGAAAAACCATTCTATTTTCTTCTGTAATTTCAGTCTGTAATAAAATAAAGTATAGAACCTGCATTTTAAAGAGTTGCTTTATGTATAGACTATTTTAGTGTTTTCAGTGAAGCATTATACTGCTAAAAAAAAAAAAAGTAAAAAAAATTAGCCCTAATATGTATGGTTATTATGTAGTTAGCTGACCTTTCTCTAAAACCTGTTATTCCAAACATATACCAAAGCATAAAAATTGTTTTGTCTCAACATTCTTCCACTTCCAACCAGGTTTAAGGTTATTCCTTAAGAATAAGATAGACTTTCAGAGTTATTCCCTGCAAGGACTTTTCAGGATTTTTATTTCTTTTCTATCCTTTAATTTCAATAAAATCATTGATGAACAGATACCCTTTTGTGACCACACCTATGTTAGAGAAGATACATTATATACTTCTAATTAATTATTTGTCAGATTTTTCACAGAAGTGGCTGATTTTCAGATTAGCTTGTTTAAATGTGAAATATTGCAGGGTATTTTCTGTATGGTGCAGGACTGATAAAGAGCATGACCTGAAATTCTTGGAAATCTTCAGAGTGTGCTGTGGGTTGGACCTTGAAGACAAAGTGCTGATTAATGCACTCGGTAGATATGAATGTCTTGTAACACACTTTTTGCCTGCCCCGCATGTGATATGGACAGTACTTTCTCTGAAGTAGGTGTAGGCATATATATTTTGTCAAGAATTCTGTTTTTGCAGTACTGCCACAGTCTACAGAGCAGGTGTTGCTTTCTTCAGGGAGATACAGAAAGAACATTCTTACGTGTGGTATAGTCTGTTAAGGAAGTGTAGCTGTGTAGCTGTGAATTGCTCATCGCTCACTCAGCTGACCACATCCATTTATTTTCAAGAGTTTCAGGGAGAACCTTCAAAAGCCACTGATCAGAGTAACAAATTGAAGGATCAGTAGTAAATACTGTAGGAAAAAAAGGAAATGAAAGCAGATGAGGTCAATATTTAAAAAAACCCCAATTTCATAAATGAAGCAAAAATAACACAAATATGAGGTATAATATGCAGATATATCCATGCATAGGAAAAAATGTTCAGCAAAAAAGGGGAAAAAATCTGCAAACAAGAAATGCAGCAAGCAAAACAGCTTTGTGTGTGCTAGATGTCATACCCTGGTTATCTAGGGCTGCATTATATAGTATTTATGAAGTTGCTACTGTACATACAAAGAAAAATTGTGAAACCTGTAAGCTTTGCACTTGCAACTGTTTGTATTTGAGCCTGAAAGAAAAAAAAAAAAACGACTTGCACAATGTATTAAATTACCTATGCAGAGGTAAAAGCTTGGGACTTTACCCGCAAATGCCCAAAATATTGAAAAAATAGATGTGATGACTATTTTCAGCATGTTTTCTGAAATGAAACAGCTTTCATTATAAGCATTTTTTTTCTTGTCCTACATAGCCTTAGCCTCAGAGGCAATGAAAGTTAGAAGTAAAAATATTCTGTATCTAGGGTCTTACCTAAGGGACTTTGTTTTAGAAGGGGTGGAGGGTGGGAGCATCAGGCTAAGAAAGGAATTTGGTTGCTCATTAACACCTGAAACATCCTGACTGAATGCATTCTTTCTCCTTCAGCCAAAAGAGAAGAGGCAGATCTCTGTCAATAGGTGTTTGCAAGTAGTTCTTTTAAAGACATTCACTGATTGAATTTGTTTTTCTAGCTAGTCAAAAAGTATATTATTATGGACTATGAGAACTCTTGCCTTCAGCTTATAAAATTGAAGTGATTTTGGGCCACAGGATATACTCAGGAAAACATTCTGGAAAGAAGAATCAAAAATAGACTGTATTATATGAATGGGCTATGTAAAATACTTTTAAAAAGTCATCTGAGTGCATTAAATGGAAGCTTTATTTAATGGAGTAAAGCAAGCAAAGAAATTTTGGGCAGTTGGGAATAAGTAAGTGCTCACTTTGAATACAGAGTAATGCTTTTAAAATTCTTGAGAATCAAAAATGCTAGTCTGTGTTGTGCAGAGGAATTAAGATAATCACAGAATGGTAGGGGTTGGAAGGGACCTCTGGAGATCATCTAGTCCAACCCCCCTGCCAGAGCAGGGTCACCCAGAGCAGGCTGCACAGGACTGCGTCCAGGCGGGTTTTGAATATCTCCAGAGAAGGAGACTCCACGACCTCCCTGGGCAGCCTGTGCCAGGGCTCTGTCACCCTCACAGTGAAGAAGTTTTTCCTCATGTTCAGGCGGAACTTCCTGTGTTCCAGTTTGTGCCCGTTGCCCCTTGTCCTGTTGCTGGGCACCACTGAGAAGAGTCTGGCCCCATCCTCTTGACACCTGCCCTTGAGATATTTATAAGCATTGATGAGGTCCCCTCTCAGTCTTCTCTTGCTCAGGCTAAGCAGGTCCGGCTCCCTCAGCCTTTCCCCGTAGGGACATGATCATCATTGCTTTTGCATATAAAAGCAAAAGCATAACTGGTACTGTACACTGGAAGAAAATCTTAGCGTTTAAGTTTTTTTTCTTTAGTGTTCCTTGAGATAAGCTACATATCTTCTATTTTTGAGTGTCACTGCAACTTTTTCAAAAATATTTTACTGGCATAGGAAGCGTTAATTCCAGATCCTGATCCCTCAGTCTATATGAGGTTCGGTTAAAGTTGATACTCTTGCCAGTTTGTTTTTTGATGCTCTTGGAAAATTGCTTATAAAGAAGCGTAGAGGACAATATAAGTAGGTTTAGTCTCATCTTCTTATTTTCTTCAGTGAAACTGGAAAAAAACATGGTATTTGTATGGGGTATTTCTTTCAGAAATCGTATTTTGTTTAAGACCTCCAGTGCAATTTCACAGTAGTAATTTAAAATAATTGAAATTACAGTTGTCCTTACAGAGAATAGTTAATTCACCCTAATTAGGAAAACAGGTCTTGTGTGTGTACATTGTTCTAATGTCATATGGCGAAGTAGTTTTACTCTTAAGTCTGACTCCTTTTTAGTCAAATTGAATGTACCTTCATCTGAAGAGCCCTGGCAGTCCTTTTTATCTAGAATGCTCCTATCCTCTAATAGTAACCTGGGAAAGAAAGCTTACTTTCTTTAAACGGGAAGTCTTTGTCTCTCTTTGTATACTGAACGATACATAACTGTCTTTGGGAGTTCCTGTTTTGTGTCTTCACTGGTTTGGAGAAAAAGGTGGATCTTGTATCCTCGTTAGAACTCAGGCTGTCCTTAGGACCAAGAGTCTGGTATGGTTACTTCACTGTTCTTGAAAGTTTTGTTGAAATTAAGCCACTTAATGCTATTCTGCTTTCTTTTTGCCTTTCTAGAGACCCTTTCTCTTGGTACCTTAAGACAATATAATGATACAGAAAGTACACTAACGACTGGGGTGTTATGAAACTATTATAGGACAGCCTTAAACTTCTAAATGATCATAAACAGGAATAATTCCTTAATTATTTTAGACATAATTACTCTTTGGTAAGTACAGAACTAAATTATTTATCTTTTAGTAAATGTTTTAATTGTTGTTTCTTGTAAAGGACAAAGGCATTCTAAAATCTAGAAACAAGAAATATCTTCAATTTTACTGACACAAATTATAGGTTTAATGGTTAAGGAGGTAATGCACACGTTATTTACAGTTGTGTTTCATTGTATTGAAATTTGTGGTATGTAAACAATTCTGATGTACACAGTGGCTTGCCATTTCAAGTGAGAGCTTGCTGGCATTAATGGCTTTGTTTATTGGTGAATGGGAGTATTTACTTTTAGATAACAGAATTAAAAGTGCTCTGACCATGAGTGTATAATTTCTTTTTAAGTTGCTTTACAACACTGTGGAGAAATTTTCTGGAAAAAAAAGAAACTTCTGAAATTTATGAACTAAATACATGGCGTACTTATCAGCCTTCTATTTTTAGCAAATCTATAGGAAATTGCACTCATCTTTAAAATATAATCAGTATTGCTAAGATGAACTCCAGTACTACTTTTGTGTTATATCAGTGGTCTGTTTCTTATTCTAGGTTATTGTAGATGAATCTGAATTCTAAAGAAAAGATTGCTTTTGACTATGTGTGTGGGTATGTTTTTCTTGAAAAGTGTGTATCTGTTCAAGAAGAAAATGTGATGATCAAAAAACACAAACTCCTACAGAAAGGAAGGAAAACAATGCTGAATTTCCCTTGAAAGGAGACACATGTATGGACAATTTCATAAGGTAGTTTAAAAACCAACCAAACAAGTTATTCTCATGACGGAATTAATGTCACTGGTAAAGAAACCTTGAGTCGGGACTATTAAAATGGCTTCTCCACTGATAACCAGTTAGATCTTTACATTACAGAATTGTGTGAAGAGAAACCAGGCAGATATTCTTAGGTGTTTTTTTTCCTCCTCTTGTTCTTTTCAGTAGCTTATATTGCTGTCAAGCGTCTGGCTTGCAATCTTGTTTTCAGGTAATAAAGATATACCTGGAAAAGGAAGGCTTTGTGTAACTTGTGTATCCAAAAATCTGTTGTTCTAGGACAAAAGGCTGTCCATTTACTCCATCATATACTTGAGTATCAAAACTACTTCAGATAGAAATGCAAAAGCCACAAAGGCATAATGCTGTCATTTCAAAATGATACAAAGGCACTTCAGAGCAGCAAATAATATTACAGACTTTATCAGCATTGCATCAGTTCTTTCCTGCATAAACTCCTTTACTATACAAATCAAAATAATCGGGTACTTGACAAAAGTGATATAAGGCAAAAGATACTACTCATCTCCAGTGTAGTTAAAATGACTGCAACTAAGGAAGATAATTATTTTATCGCTCCATCCACAATTCCCCAATTCATCTATAAAATGTATTCAGAAAGACTTTGTAATTTTGGCACTATGCTTATTGCAGGCTGCTTTAAACTAAGTAGTTCGCTCAGGTGCAATAATATGTCTTAGTATGCATAAGTCAATGGAAATTTTGTTATTTTTTTCACTTAGTTGCACATAAAAGTCCCTTTCCTTGGCTGTATTATACAGAATACAACAAGCAAATATTTAGAATTGTTGCTTTACTTGGTAGGCAATCATTAGAGGGTAACGGGCGTTCTCATCTTGCTTTTGGTCTTTCCAAAAGCTCAGGCAGCTGCCTCTGTGCGTTTATTTAGTGTGTGAGGCAGAATTGGCAGCTTATTGAATGTTTGCAATCAGGATACTTTTGTTGGACATGGCAATAATGGGGCTGCAGGATTGCCTGGAGTCTTCATTGGGATAAACTGTTAGTATCAATGTCATTTCCTGAAAATACAGGCTTTATTTGCCAACTCTTGAAGTCTTGAGTCCTTTTTAATTTTCCTATACTTGAAACTCTTTGTGCAAAAGAAAGCACCTGTGAGAATCTACCAAGCTAATAGGTTTCAAAAAAGGATGACAATAGTCCTAGGTTTGATGAGAAGTATACAGTTGATGCATATATTTGTTTCAGGCCATTGCAATATGGGGAGAAGAAAATGGAAAGGAATTATTTTTTTAAGCAACTTGATGTCCTACTGCATGGTGGTCAACTTGAAGTGTTGCTATTCAGAATCACAGAGAATCACATATTCTCAAATAATGCTTATCCGACTGTCTATCTAGAACTGAAAATTGTGACACTTTTAGTGTGGTATTTCTGTGCAGCACAATCAGACCTGATCCCTTACAGAGATATGAAAGGGCTTCTCTTCCCATTTGACAGTTCAGTAGCCACTGTTTATTTCAGGTTTGTTCGGTCCTGCTGTGAGTTTCTTCATCAAACTCTACCAAGAAATGTTCCCAAATACTTTACTGAATCACATTCTCTACACTTAGAGGTGTATAGTGGCAACAATCTGCTTTTGAGTGGTAGTTGTCACTTATCTATACAGAAAATTTCACAAGTGCTTTTGAGAAACTCCAGTGATTTTTCTCTGGAGCTCTCTGTCCTTTTTTTTTTTTTTTTTTTTTTTTTTTTTAATTCTCTGATAAGTCTAGTGGCATAAATCAGCCTGTTATTGCTGTTCTCCAAAACTGTCTGTCCTCCTTCTGCACCTTTTTCTCTTTCCAGGAGATTAAAGAAGTTACATTCTTTTAGTTTTTAAAATATCTTAAATCTGGCCAAAGTCTGGATCTGTACCAGTGGTTTGGTAGACACTCAAAGGTACGTAGCTAGAAACTGTAGAGGGAATACCAAGTTAACAGCTACAGTTGTGTGCTGAAACATATATGAGTGGTTAGATGAAGAACTGAAAAAGTAATTGTGACATACCTATTGCCTTTTAATGATGCTGATCCCAATGTGCATTCTTCTCTAAACGTAGCCAAGGTTGGAATTGGCCACCAGAGGGCAAACTAAACGTTCATGCTTCCCTCTTCTATGCATTCTTGAGAATCACCTACAATTGTTCATGTCAGTATAATTTGCTTGTTCTCTACAGTAATTGTAAATATTTTTTCAAGAAAATCTTCTTTTTCACTGAAGAGGTCATATTGTCTTGGCTCATTGCGTGGCAGCAATAACCTGAAAGACAAACTCTGAAACAGCAAGTAGCTGTTCGGTAGGAAGTACAGTAAACATGAACAATCTAGTTGTACATCTTACTGCTGGATGGATTTTGATGGCATCTGTATGCAGGAGATAGTCTGTGAGTCTTTTGCTTCTCCTCACTATCTGAAAGAGCGTTGATCAGTATAAGGCTATCAAAGAGGCTATTCTGTATACAGTAGGAAGTTTTTAGTTGTGTGAGATTGGAATAAACTATTCTGAAGTCCCTTTCCTTGATACTGCAGAAACTGGCATTCAAAGGGAAGTTCCCACACGTTTGAAACAAGATAAAATTTCAGTGTTCTGTAATTCAATATAGTTCTAGGAGTTTCCTTTTACACTTGAATAGAACTTTGTTATTTACATTTCTGTTAGATCAAACTACTTTACTAGACAGAATTTTAGGAAAGTTTTGGCTGAGGCATATACTGAATTGGTTCTTAGTTTATCTACGAAAGATGACACGTCTCAACGTTTATATTTTTTAGGGCAGTAGAAACAGAGACAGAATATATTTCTTTAAAGAATTATGTACAAAATTAAAATATATTAAAAATAAATAAAAAATCCACTCTGAAATAACCTTTTAACTGTTTAACAAGAAGGGAATTGATTATAGTCACTAAACTTAGTAGCTTAAATTGAGATTATCTTCTATCTTTGTGTACTGATAGATATATTTTAATTTTAATTTGGCTTTACTTTAAAGAATATCTTTCCTATTTGACATAATCTTATGGCTGTCAGATCAAATAATATATGAAATAAAATGCCTTTCATGTTGGAATGGAACGCTAGTGACTTAATTTGGTGTCAGTTTACACGCTGATTTTAGCATATAGGTAAGTGTACTTTCTTCCCAGTGTTTATCAATACCAAGCTGTCATTTGGTATGTTTCTGTTTGAATTCAGGCTTCTTGGCCATGGTTAATCTTATTTCATCAAAACTTCAGTGTGGCCTGGATCAAACCACTGTGAAGATAGACGAGGTACTGCAGAATAGAAAGAAATGCTTTAACAGGTTCTATATTGAATAACTTTAATTTGCAGAAATTTTGGATTTGTTAACCCTCATGTGAATTTTAGCTCTCTTTGCAGGAGAATGATTAACATGGCCAATATGTTTATCATAAAATTTATCTGTCATTCTTTGTCAAAATTTCTAAATATATTTCTCTCTTGTATTTGTTCTTTAGGATTCATATGACCTTGTAGAAATTTTGGATTGGGTTCATTTAGAATTGCACATTTTTTAATGAGACCACTTAACAGTTGGAAAATGATCCTGACAGAGTAAATTAAGTATTTGACAACTTTTAAGTGGATGTGTTTTGTAGATGGTATATAGTAACATAATTAGGTTTTTGTTCTGTCTGGTAGAGGGAGACTTTCAACTTTCACATCTGTATACATGTACCTACTAAAATGAATTATAGTAAAGAAACGTTTTCTTTAGTGGCAGTTTGATATATTTTCCACAACATCTTGACCATACCCATTACACTTCACAAAGCTTTTCTTTTGAAAGAGTGAATAGGCAAGATGAACATGTCATTGGGTGGAAGTGTGTCCCTGAGTCATTAAAAAAATCCAAGAAAACAAACAAAGCCCGAGAAACTCTCTTGCCACAGAAAAATTGCAAGCTTCACATGTTTGTTTCATAAAGAAAATATGTACATTCTCATACATACAGGATTGATTTCAGACACATTTTTTTTGCATTTCCTTTTTATCATGTGACTCCAGAGGTTGGATGCTGTTCTGGAGCAGTGCAGTTCAATGCTGAAGGAAGGAAGGAACAATCTCTCAAAAGTCTGTAGAAGAGAAGGTGGCCCCTGAAGTCAGCAAGCATAGAAAAAGTGATCTTGATGGCAGATTTTTTTAGAAATTGCTTTGCAGCTTATAAGATGGAAATCAAAGCATCCAGTGTTGTTACTCAGGATTTAGTTACTCTGTTAAAAATACTGATTCTTCACCCACATTTATTCGACTTAACAGCTCTAGAGAAAGTGTGTGTGTTAAACTGCATGTAAGTGAGAAAGTGTGACTATGACTGTTCCTAAGGGAAAGAACAGCCTGTAAGCAGAATGACTCTTCTTTTATTGGTGGCTCCAGTTTTCAATAGGTGGAGATGGAAGCTAGAAAGGTGAATGAAGGGAATTTTTTGCTTGGAAATGTAAGCTTTTCAGAAACAATTTCTACATAATGACATTTCTCTAACTTTTACTTTCCAAAGATTTTTGTAAAATACTTGTTTGTGTCTTGTCTCTGTGGTGGATCAAACAGCTTGAAGGTTTATTTGATAACATTCAATGCTTTTTTGCTTTTTCAACAGAAGTTTGTTATCTTAGAACAAAATTCGGTTGGTTTTGAAGGAGATTCACCTGAAGATAATCCAGAATTAACTGACTTACAGGTTCTGATCCAGTGTGATTTAAAAAAAAACCTGAACAAACCAAAACCAACCAACAACAATGAAAAACCCAAAAGTGAAAAAAACCTAGTAAATGCTCCCAAGTAAGCAGGAAATGGAAATAAATCCATTAGTTACTGATACGCAGTAACCCATAATGCCTGCTGTTGATGAAAGTCTGACTTCTCTTTTCCTTTTGAATTAAAACACAGTAAGCATGAGAAGAGTCAAAGAATGTTATTTTGACAAATCGCTGTGAAGATGGGGCATACTGTATGTACAAAAATGTATATTCTGTTCCTTTTTTCAAAGCAGATGAACACATGAAAATACTCTGTATTCAATATATACATTGATTTTTTTTAAATTTTGAACTTCTTATTTTATTAGGAATTTTTGGCAGCATTCTTTCACAATTTCTACTAAATTGCCATGAAATCTCCTAGAACTGTTCTGTAGCATGCAGCCTTCCATTATAGGGAAGAATTGACTATGTTACAATTGGAACAACGATCTACATTAATTTTCATAACTTTATAATAGTAATGTGGGAGATGATTTTATAATGCCTTCATACAAATTTGGCAATTTTAAGGAAAAAATATTCAGACCTATTATATTATTATTTATTTTTTTTAGGACTGAAATGGTGGTTTTGGCATGTACAACTGAAGGAGGCATATCTGTGGTATTACACAAGATTCTTTCCTGAATGAGTATTGAAACATGTTTTAGAATTCATTTAGAAACTGTTGTTTTCATGGTATCACTCCTGTCCTGTTTGAACTCCCATCTATATTAATAATATACATTTCTTTTCCCTCTCCCTTCTTTTCCCTCAAACAGACTTGGCCTACCTGTTCATTTTCTTCTTGAACTGAGGTAGGAATATCTACTCCACATGACTTCTAGAGAGAAAAAGTATTTTGGAAGGTAACTGAAAAAATGGGAACTTGATGTATACCTTAGTGTACTACTTGTGTTTCATTAACCGATTGTAGTGAACAGCTCTAAGGGAGGGGATTCATGATGCATCAACTGAATTATTGAGATGAATAAATTCCTCAAAAATGTTCTGTTCATACATCAACAGAGGGATTTCTAGGTGTGTCAGAAAAACTGACACAGATGGCTTTTCTTTCTCTGCCTTTTCTGTTCCAAACAGAAGTTCTTGCTGCCTCTGCATGAGATAAGTAAGTGACGGTTCAAGGATGGAACACTGTAAAGAAAAAATGGCTTTTGAATAATTATATTCCTTATGACTACTCTAGTTTATATTAAGTCAAAGCTGCCTCAAATATGGTGTTGACAAGTTGAACCTTAATGACTTAGGATGCGTGTTTTCTCTCTGTGGTAGAGTTCTTTTAAAAACCTGATATTTTCAGATAATGCTAACCAATTTATTGTTCTATCATTATGAACATACGTTGTTTATATAACTATGTGATGCAGCATTTTTTGGAAGGTAATTTTGCTTGTTTGTTTAACAAACTGTCTTACTTTCAAGGTTGTTTATTATTATTGTTTTAGTAATGCGCAGTTAGTGAATTACAGACTGCACCTTAATGAAGTAATTATTGTGGGAAGAAGAGTCTGCATCCACTTTATAATTGTCTTTTGCTGGTTAATGCAATCAAATTTGTAGTTACACCCATTCAGCTTTTTGTGTCTCTTCTCTAGGGTCTTTTAAGTGGATCATTCTATAAATAAACCAGTCTATTTGATCTTGTAAACACTGTGGAGATTTAAAGTTTAAGGTCTTCTAGAGGAAAAAACCAATTCCTTCATTGATAGGCGCACACATGTGCAAGGCTGCCTATTGCTTTTTACGATGCTGGCTATTAGCAGTCAGTTTTGTAATTCTTCCACATTTGAACTGAATCGGGAGTTTTTCAGGAGTCACTTAGGAACCATCTCAGCTTGTAAATAAAACGTAATTGGACCTGATCCATCTGCAGAATAGTATCTGAAGTAACTATATCAATGTCTGTGGAATATTTTCTACAAAAGGAACAGAGTTGAGAGAAGAAATAAGATCAATTTTTCCTTAAGTTACGCAAGAATAAGCTTGTTTGGAACCAAGATGTTCAATCCAAATATCAAACATTTAGATATATATGTAACATTTAGATTCTGATAAGGTTGCATGCAAATTTCTGGATTTCAGTTCTCTCCTTCACTATTGCTCTCATAATGAAATAAGAAGCTTTAAAGAGTAGGTAAAGTGTATGACTTACATATGTGGTATTGAAGGGCTCTGAAACAACAGCAGTACAAGACATCAAAGTTGGAAAATGGCCTTAGAGTGATATATTCAGAATGTAAAGCTGTTTACCTGTGTATATTTTAAGGGAAAGGTATGTTAGGCAGGCAACAGTTGACCAAAGTTAAGACATATAGAGTACAACTGAGTTACCTAAGCACAGACATTAGTTTCAGTTTAGATGCTGTAAATTACCGTCTGCTCTCCACCCGCCAGTCCAGGGGTACAGACTTCCCTTAAATGTTGTGTCATCCAACAGCCCTATACAGATGAGTAGAATCTCCTAGGTAATGCAATATTTAGGCAGCTGTATCCCACCTCAAGTCCTAATATGAACTTTTTCATAAGGTAAGCAATAGATGAGAAGTGTGAAAAGCAATTTTTAATTTGCAGTGTGAAATCTGAGTGTCATTTCTGCTTCTGAAAGCAATATCAAATAAAGAGATTGAGTTAGCCCTACACAGTCTTTAGTACCTTTTCCTTGAAACATTCTGATGGATTTGAGGATGCTGTTGAGTAGTAATAAATAGTATCTGTAAGTATCTGGACCAGCTTGTAACCTTCATCGGCCAATTATCAAGTTTACATAAGCACTTAATAGCCAGCAATCAAGAGTTTCCCTTATACACCAAAATGGTATCCATGGTATGAAGCAAATTATAAATCTCAGGTTATTGTTTTGTCTTGTCTATGAAAATTATCCTGTTTTATCAATCAACTCTTGCTTGTCAACCTTGCTTGACAACCTTGCTCTTGCTTTGAGCAACTCGGTCTAGTAGAAGGTGTCCCTGCCCATGGCAGGGGGAGTTGGAACTAGATGATCTTTAAGGTCCCTTCCAACCCAGACCATTCTATGATTCTACGAAGACTGCTGTTAGAATAGTGTGCCTAGTTCTGGTGCCCACATCACAGATGAACAAGTTTGTATTGTGACCCATATCCTCCCATTTAAAGTTTCCCTTTTTAATATATTTGGAATTTGAATTGAACTGTACTTCTTGTTCATAGATTTATGGCTTTGTATGAAACTTGTTTGAAACATACACTATTTGCTTGCAGAAAGCAAGCCAATGATGCATGGCTATAGAGATGTTAAGCTACCCATTGGCTTGCCTTCTGCATTATTTCTTTCTTGCTCTTGTTTTGGCTATATTCCCTCCCCCGCCAAAGTATAGAAATACTGAAAAGATATAAATTATGTATGGCCAGGAACCTAATGCTCATAACATCCTACAAGAAATAAATCTCATACATACATAGTAATACTTATTTGTATGAAATATGTGTGGGAACATCACACAAGTTGAGCTCAATGTCCATCTAGCCCAGCAGCCCATGTTTGATAGTTGCCCATAACAGGTGTCTAAAATAGCAGATAAAAGCAGTTAAAGATGCTTCGTCAAATTGCTTTTCCATCCTATTAAAAATATAAATTTATTTTCTGAAAATCCATATTGCTATGGTATCTTTCTATATTTCTGTAGTGTGATATAGCTGCTCCCCTTTTCTATGTTCTGTTTTGCCTTTCATGGCTGTAGTTGCAGCCTTGGATGCAATTTACTATTCTATTGGTGGGATTACCACTATTTGGAGATCAATGATGTTCTTAAAGAAATATCAGTTGTCACTTACATTGCTTATTTTGGTTTTGTTGTGTACCAATAAAACAATTCTAATAATTCTGATCAAGATACAGTCAATTCTGCATTTTTTTTCTTTACCTCTGGTTAACAACTGTTTTAGGAAGTTATTATCTATAATATTTAGAAATTCTGAAGGTGTTTGAATTTTAGCAGTGCTGTTTTTTTCATCAGATTATCTGATAAGAAAAAGGATAAAACAACAGTTTACCAGAGAACTTGTTAACTGAGTACCATAGCTCTTCATATCCTAGCCTCCTATCATTCTCATCTATTTGATCCTCTGATCTTTGGCCTTCAGTAATGAATAATCTTATGATGCATATTTTCAGGGTGAACTTGATAGTCATGTTGAACTTAGCTCTCATTAGGTACTACTGTGGTTCTTTAATTGCCTTTTTTTTTGGTGTGGAAATCTCTTTTCAAAGAAACAAAAAATCGTGTTGTGGTAGTTATGACTGAATTTATAGTTTGCTGGCTATATTTGGGTGTTTTTTTTATAAGGTAAGCTCTTTTGTACTTTCTCTTGGCATCAAATTTACTAGAGTGAACTGGTGTATTGCTGCTACATATGCAGCAATTCAGGATAGAAAGACAAATGAGTATCTCTAGAAATACACTCTGACATGGATTGGTCCGTTGGATTCAAAGGCAAATTTCACTCTTTCCTTTTATCACAAGAATTTGAGTTGGAATCATTTTATACAGTGTTCTACATTTTTAAGCAGCATACTGGCTAAGTATTGTTTGTTCTCTTAACAGATCACTGAAGCTGAAAAAATTAACATAAAGTAATATGAAATTTTCTGATAATGCAGGGAACATTCAATAAAGAAAGGAAGGAGAAAAAATTCAAAATTACTTTAATAAACCAGAAGTGTGATAGTTAAATGGCCTATTAAATTCATTGTAGAGGAATCTAAAATAATGAGACCATTGACAAAACCTTAGCAGATATAATGGGCCCTCAGTGGCCATATAGTACAAAACAGTGATTTTGTGAAATGTGGAATAATGGTGGATAAAAGTCTTAAAATTTTGTAATGGTGCTTTATGTCTCCAATTTTGGAACACACAGGCTTCAAAAAGGAGACAAGAAACAATTTTAAGATTGTGCAAATCACCTGTAAGGTTACAAAATTAGTATCCTACACTTTTGCTCCTTTGTTTTTCTTTCTCAAGAAGAGCATTAAATAAATGAAGCAAAAGGCAATATATAGTTTTCAGTAACTCCAGTGTAATTTGGAGAATGAGTATGTGAAGTATATTTTTGGAATGTGATGTTCAAGAATTTCTAGTTTATACCTCATTTAAGATTGCTGTGGAGGTAATTGGAGCTGGTATTATGGAGCTGTCTCAAAGATAACGAGGAAAAAAGGTAGAGGATATAATTTGGTGATCTGTGATGGCAAAACAGAATGTGTAGGCACGTGCCAGAGCTTTGCCACTTTTGAGTGAGCATGTGCATGGTTTTAGGTTAATGTTGCGTTGTTATATTTTTATCATCTAGTGCAAAAATATTTGCATTGTATATATGTGTGTGTGTGTATATATTTAAATCCATAAAGCTACGTTAATAGTAAAGAGTGAGGTAATCTTAAAATTCAGTCATTGAAGTAAACTGCTACTTGTTGTATACTTTGATAGCACATTTAAGTTTCTTTGAGGTCTACAGAGCTTATGTGGGTCTCCTGCCAGTGAGGAATCTTTAAAGGAAGCATCAAGTATTCTTCATTACTTGACCCTTACCCCCCTAAAAGTTCACTAAGAGCCAGCTTCTTTCTTCCTGCTTGAATGTTACAACTAGCTACTGCATCTTCTAGTTCCAAGGTTTCTTTGTGGTCGTAGACTGAAGCTCGTCGTTTTTTCTCTCAACTGTAAGTGTAAGTATTCTTTACCTCCAAGAGACCTGTGTGGCTATGGTGTTGTGTCTTCTGCCCCCTGCCTCCTCCCTTTTTCCCTCCCTACTTCTTTCACCTTTCGGTATATAGGAGACAAATGATTGTAGGGCAAAGGCATCTTCATATGTGAATTGTCGTTTTCCTCATCCCAGCTCTCTGAGTTTGAGTAAGGGATCATAGAGACTCTGTAGGTTATTAGGTTGTGGTATAATAACTCGTGTATGATAGTGCCGTAACATCAAAAAAAAGATTTAAAACAGGAAGAATACAGTTTGTGATCCGCTCTTCCTTTAAGATGTACGCTGGATTTGGGATTATGGATATTTTAATTTAGATGCATTCTGTTATTTAAAGAAACATATGAGTTGGGCTTGAACAAAAGAAATCATCTTCATAAATATTGTTAGGAAGAAAATGTAGTTTGTACGTCCCATGCAATAATTATCTATGTTTGAAATGAGCAGGCTGATGGCAGTACATGACCACTGATAGCTGTACACAGATACTTAGACTTGCACCTTCCAAACATGGACTTGGAGAATGGAGCAATACAGGCTAATAACTTTAATTTTTCCTTTAGTGTCAAGTTAGATAATGCCAAAAAAGAAACAAACAGTATTTTTAAGTTTGGAAGCAAATGTTAAACAGCTGTAGCTACTTTACTGACGCTGCTGTGTGGTGAGTTGACCTCAGCCAGCAACTAAACCTTCAACAGCTGCTTGCTCACTCCTGTGTGGGCCCTCCTTTCCTCCTCAGCAGGATTTGGGAGAGAATAGGAAGAGCAAAAGTGAGGAAAAACTCATGGGTCAAGATAAAAACAGTTCAATAAGTGAAGTAAAAAAAAAAAAAAGAATAATTAAAAATAACTAAGTGATGCAAAGGCAATCACTCAGCACCTTCTGCAAAGCAGATTGATGCCTAGCCAGTCTCTGAGCAGCAGCCACCTTGGAAAGACTCTCTCCCGGTTTTTACTGCTGACCATGATGTTATGTAGCATGGAATAGCACTTTGGTCAATTTGGTTTAGCTGTCGCAGCTGTGTCCCCTCCTATCCTCTTGCCTACCTCTAGCCCTCTTGCTAGGAGGGCAGAGTGAGAAACAGAGAAGGCTTTAGTTTTGGGTTCGTTCTGGGACTAACCGATGCTGTGCAAGCACTGTTCAGCAATGGCTAAAACACTAGTGTGTCACCAACGCTATTTCAGTTGCAAATCTAAACACCATGCTGCTATGACGAAAAGAAACTCCATCCCAGCCAGACTTGGTACTCCATGTTGTCAGTTCATATCTTGCATGACTTCCATCAAAGCTAAATAAAATTCCTGAAGCTTTGAGTACTCCTTTATGTCTTGCCAGAGTTCTGCCTCTTCCTTGCTTCTTCCATGTTTGCTTCCACTATCCTGCTATGAAACCTGCTGTGAGAGATGACTTTCACGTAATTTGCCTTCATTCTATCTATAAGAGCACTTTTCAAACTTTCATTTGCTGCTGTAATCATACCTTCCTCATAAATGGTTGAAGTCAGAGGTAGTTGCTTCTCCCAGACTCCAATTTAGCTTCTCATTTAGAAGCATTACATGATGAATTAGTGCTGAATTACTCCCCCACATGTATTCCTCTCTTAAAAGGACAATTATCCACTTCATCAGTGTTGATGAATTTGAGTACTTTCTTGGTCCTCTGTCCCACTCAGTTTGCGTTACTGTTGTTTTTTCTTTTTTTCACTACATGTTCTCTTTTTGACCAAAACAGCTGGAGTCAAGGCAGATAGCTTATTTCATTTTGTATGTACTTAAATACATGTGTAAAACTTGTTTTTGATGAACTTAATTATAGTTTCATCTTTTAAAATTATTATTGTCCTTTCCCTAATGCAAAATAAGCACTTTGATTTGGCAAACAGACAAAACAAAGCATGACTCAGACATTTTAGAGTCCTAATGAGCCAAACCGTCTAAGAAACAGTATGAAATATGTTATTTCTGTATCGAAACTTGCTGAATTCTTGAAATTGTTGAATTGAGAATGGTTGACTTAACTCTTCACAGGGTTTTGAAACTACACTGTTGGATAAGGTATGCATGAAGATTTTAGTAAGTTTTAGTTTTCTTTAATGTTTTTTGAGAAGTAAGATGTATCAGTATACAGCATGTGTGTTATCGGATGTTCACACTCGTTATTGCACATCAGGGTATAGGAGGGGACTTTTGTTTTTTGGCGTACTTGGCAGATTATTGCTTTACATAAACTTTGATGTTACAGAAGTTGTAGTATGAAACTTTCACTGTAATGAATAACACGTTGCAGAGTCGTGTGCCTGACCAACTTCAGGAATTCATCCTTACCATGTATTTATGTATTAAGGGTACTACATACCCTGGTTCTTTGCAATATTGAACACTTTATCCTTTTCATTGTTAGCTGTGATTCTTGTGTCACTGTATTGATTTTTTTGGTTGTGGTTTTTTTTTTTTAGTTGCTGTTTGTGAGTGAACTGAAAACACTGGAGACCTAAGGCTTTTGTTTATAGTGGTCATTACAACACAATGCTGTTGAAGTTATGTTTAAGCATTCTCTGGCATTTACTCTCTCCTTTCTCTTGGCTGTAACCTTGTGGGATAATTCCTTGGAATAAAGGAGAGAGTGCAAAACAGTGGAAGCACTTATTCCTATGAATAAAGTTTCTACTTAATTTTGTTGAGTAGTGTTTTTTCTGGAAGCAGTCCAGTTAGTATACATCCAAAATTCAGGTGATGAGTTACAGAACATTATCATTACTAACAGGAGCCAGCTGACCAAAAAAAAGTCAAATTATGTGTTAGCAACTATTAGAAAACAATAGAAAACAAATTAGAAGATATGGTTAAGTTCCTGTATAATTCTATAGGGCACATTGTGTATATTGTCATTCCCCCTTTGCCCACCCCCAAGATATAGTAGAATTAGAAGAAATATTAAAAAGAGCAAAAGAAGTGATAAACAGCATGAAAAAGAGCGGATTCTCACAAGAAGCCACTTAATATTTTAGGACTCTCCAATATGGAGAAGGAATAGTGCCTAAGGGATATTGCTTTGCTTTTTTGTTTGTCTATCTGTCAGTCTGTATCTGTTCAATAACAGATCGTAGCTATCTCTTCTTGGCTCCAGTTGGAGATGGAACCTGGAGTAGATGGCTCCATAGGGCAGGGGTTAGATGGCCTAAATACAATGGCATATATTTTAAAAACAGAAATATATGTAAATGGAAGTGTTTAAATGTGCAGGAAATCTAATGGAATGAATACAAGATAGATTCATTTGAAATTTAAAAGCGAAGACATTAGAATACTTTTTGACAAAGAAACTGGGAAAGGTCTACGTGGCATAAGTAATGGAAACATTAGTGGGTTCTCAGTCTTGACAGGGACCATGCATTTTGAGGGCAGAAAAGAGGTACTTTTCATTGAGTCTGTACTCAGTTTCACAGGAGAAACCCTTAGGGTCACAGGGACACTGAAAAATTTATTTTCCATGGCTCATGCCAGCCTTAGCAAACATACAAGCTGTGTGAATTTTTTATTTAATCCAATTCCAATGCCAATACTAGTGATCAAAAAGAATTCTGAAAAACAGGTGATGATATCATGACATGTTCTTGAAGTGTATTGCTAAATTCATTATTTTATAATAACAATCACTCTCTGTGGAAACATGATCTGTTTCTAGTGCATTAAAAACAAAATTCATGTGTAGTTCATAATGGAATTTTCCTTGCTGTTTGCCAAAAGCAATTAAACAAAAAAAACCCACAGCAAAAAGCCAGCAAACAAAACCAGCAAAAAACACTTGTGATTTTTCCTTTAGCTTTTATTGTCTTCAGTTCCTCTCATTCTGGTTTTCATATTTTTGTTACAGTTTTAAAAAAAAAAAAAAATCTACAGATCAGTAAGCACAACCATCACCTCCATTAATGAACTGGGATTCATTAGTCCTGTTCTGAGAAGTTCCAGTCTCCCATATTTATCACTGTACTTTCTGTGAATAGAACTGTTGTGGTGGGTTTTAGTAATTGAGAAAGAGTGGAATCTTAAGTATGGAATATCACTGCTGCAACATTGAGCTCACTTTTCTTTGGGGAACTGCTGAAAAAATCACCAGCTGGTGACTGATAGGGGCAAGGAGGACTCTTTCTGTGATTTCACATTGCTTTGTCCTTATCATTGAGATCTCAGTATCTTTCAGGACTTTGATAATATGGCATGAGTAGTGTTTGACATGTGACTTTTTTGCTTTCACTAAGCGAGTTTTTAAACTTTGTTTTTGCTGTATTTATTTTTCTTAGTTTCTGATGATGGTTTGTGGGGTTTTTTTTTCTGGGAAAGTATGACCAATGGTGGACATTGCGTTTTGGAAAGGCAAGCAGTGATGGCTTTGAAATGTGGTCCTTTAAATCCTGTTGCTGTTATTGATTGTACAAGATATCCAAGAAAGAGAAACCCAGAAATATCCTGGAGAATGAGTCTTCCAGGAAACATTGTACCTGGCAGATAATTCATCATGGCAGAGCTAAATTTGAGTGCACTGTCAAAAGCTGGATCTGAACGATGAGCACTGAAGCTCATTGCAGAGGGGTGGAAGGACTGGTACTTGGCATAAATTACAGAAGTTGCCTAAAGAATTAATTTCTTCCTGGTACACTTGTTTGAAATAGATGCAATAACTGAATGAGTAATTGGCTTTGTCAGCCAAAGCATGCACATTTTGTCCTTGTAGGAATTATACAGCCTGATTCAGAGGAAATTTGACCCAAGCCCTAAGATGCTTGAAACTTTCAGATGTGACAGTAAGCTGGATTCACAAAAGAGAAATTGGCTGGCAGAGAGGAGCTGAGCGTGTGGAGTGTATGACTGTTGTGTTTGGCAGTCATTTCGGTGATACCAAATGCATCCTATGCATCCCAACCCTGTTTGTGGCTTTAACAATTCTGCAGTAATTGTTTTGTTGTTTGGTTGGGGTTTTTTTTTTGCTTTGGGTTTTTTGTTTGGGTTTTTGGTTTGTTTTTGTTTGTGGTTTGGGTTTTTTTTTTTGGTAGGTTATAAAAGAAATATATAAAACCATAGCTTTACAATAATAAAGGTCCATTTTTTTAAGTAATTTTGTTCCTTTTAATTTGAATGAGCTTAGGCCATGTGTGGCTATAATTTCTCCTTTCCTTCTCAAATGCTCCTGGAGGATTTTGTGGAAACAATAGGCTGCAAATCTTGTAATATTTTGGCATCTTGATTCATATCTGCTTGATGGTGTATGTAGGAGAGCTGTTGCTTAAAGTTGCCTCCTCATAATGGAGATGGCATGGGAGTGGACTGTTTAAGACTGTGTTGGATGACTTACTTAAAATCATAGAATCATTTAGGTTGGAAAAGATCCTTAAGATCATCAAGTCCAACCATAAAAGTATTACTCTTGCATTATTCTGATCCTTCACTGGTAAAGCTGGAATAAAGCAGTTCTGAGTCAGGTCAGTGGAATTTTAAGTGTGCGTTTTTATGGTACACGCAAAAATCATGTCCCTTAAACACAGTGTGAATAAGCAGCATCATGTTTATAAAGTCTTATTTTCTTTTGAACTTGCATAGTACTATCCATGTGGTTTATAAAGTATCTTAGATTAGAAAAAAACCTGAAGAATAAACAAAAATGACAACTGAAAATGAGGAAAACTTAGGTAGCAGTAAAGTGTCTAAGGTAGCATTGAAGTGTCTAAGGTCAGAAAAAAGATGACCAAAAGTATAGGAGGTCTTAGGTAGCAGAACAGGATGTCTTCTTCCGTGTAGTGAATGATACATTGACATAAAAGAAATATGGCAAACCAGCTATTTCATTCAATTGAAACTGAAAAAAAAAATCCTTCTTCATGTATTTAGCAAGGATTTGTTTGACTAACACGGCAGGAGCTGGGCATGATGTATAAAGGAATTTTACAGTGGGCTCTTCATTAGTAGTGCCCTTAGCAATGTTAGTTTGACTCCTTGGAGGGATTGATATTGCTGATTTTTTAAAATCCTTTCTAATGTAACTGAATATTCTCATCCTGAGGTGTGTCTAACTCTGCTAATCCTTTTGGCCTGAGTTCTTTGCAGCAAATATAGATAACTTGTGATTTACTTTGGAACGTCTGTCCAAATTTTGCTTTGTCAAGTCTTTCTAATAATGTAACCTTTCTTTTTTAAACTTGACAGTCTCTAATTTTTCATATATTGTTTCTGAGATATGACAAATAGACTCACAGAGAATGTTCAAGGAATGGGAAGCAATGTTCTTGGTTGGTAATTTTAAGGCCAGAAAAAAAAATCAGTAGTTACTTACTCTAACTTCCTGTGTTACATAGGGATTAGTAGTGAAATTGCTTGGCCTGAAAAAAAATAAATAATTCCTTAATACTCTGTCTGATTTACAGATATCAGGCTGATCCTTAGAATATGAAAGTTATAAAGTCAAGCATTCAGAAACTTAAGAAACACTTAAACTTTCGACCTTATACCTGAACTGGTCCTTTTGTTGATATGCAGTCTGATACAGGCTGTAACTACACGCTCGTATCTTTTACCTATTAAGTGAAAGGGATTTTTCTGTGAACTGGAGATGAACCACGCTTGTCTTTTGAAGGACTTCAAGCCATTATACTCATGTTTCAGTCATGTTTCGGAGTACAGAACAGGTACTGAATAAGGCACAGAACTGCAGGAAGAAAAAGGAAGGACTTCTGGTGAAGGTAGTTGATACTTTGTCATGTGTACTGAAATGTAATCTCTTGTTTCCATGTTTATTTCTTAGTAAGCACCCCACTTTTTGAATATTCAAGCTTTCTAACTTGAAGGAAATAGTAATGTTCTGAGTGTAACTTAAAGTTAATTGAAGTATATGTTTTGCACAAAAGCAGCTATTAAATGTTTTGTGAAACAGAAGTAATGGATCAGTACTGTAGCATTGTCCTGTCTAATGAAACACACGCTTGGCTCTCATACCTGGAGAGAATGTTACACTTAGAAGTCTGACTCTAATCTCATTGGAAGATTTTTTGAGGGAGCTCCCAAATGGACTTTGTGTCTGTGAAACTCAGAGAAAGGTTGCACATCCCCAGAGTGAGTATACTTGTAAATCAGTTTAAATTCTTAAACCTGATGCTACTTTAAAATACAAGGCAACCAATTAATCTGGCATGTTTTGCTGCAGAATAAACTGCAGAGACTAAACGTAAAGTTTCAATGAAGTTTCTTTCATGCAAGTTGTCATAGTGAATTACAAAATTAAAAACTCAACGGAACATGGCCCTGAGCAACCTGATCTGGTTGACCCTGCTTTGAAATATGGGTGGAACTAGACAATCTTCAGAGATTCCTGCCAACTTGAACTTTTTCTTTCTCTGATTCTGTGAAATGCAGATTCTGAGGGTTCCCTGAATGAACAGATGAAGCTATCAATCATGATTTTCAAGTTTACATCTTACAGTAGGCTGTTGATAAACCCTTAAATGTCTTCTGTGTTTAGGTTTTTGGTAGTTTGTGGTTTGTTTTGTGGGTTTGTTTTTTTTGGGGTGGGGGTGGGGTGGGGTGGGTGGTGTTTTGGTTTTTTTGCATTAGCAAAGGCATTTTGGTATATTCCAACTATATGGATAGCATGCAACTCTTGTTTCGATAAAGAAGTGTTCTATTGCAACTCCAGTGACAGCAGTGCAAGTTTGTTACGTGTACGCGCACGCACACACATGCACAAATAAATTAGGTGATACAACTCTGAAAAAGAGACTGTTTTTTATTGTCCTACAAGTGTTTTTGTTTGTAAAGAATAAAAAAATATACTTTCGGGTTCTGTCCAGTGTTTCCTTCTTGCAGACTTCTTCAAGATGAAGTAATGTCATCCTCATTTTTACTCAGGATTATATTCAGATATTTTGGTTCCCATGGTAGTTTGTTCTTTTGTAGGATTGAATTGTAGGATTTGAATATTGTGTTTCTTCAGTGTCTTGTCTTTGTATTGCTTCTGGCCATTCTGTTTACTAGAATCTTTCTTACGGCTGGAAAATATGTACCGTATATGTTGTGTAACAATGCAATTCAAGTTGTGGCAAGCACAAAGTTTATTTCTGATATGTCTCTTGTTATCTGTCTAGCATCAGTTTATACGTCCAGAAAATAGCATGAAACTTAAATCTATTTTGATTAAATGGCAAATTATTGTATGACTAGAAATATGTGTTCAGTGGTAGTAATGCACCAATTTAGATTTACTGAGTTTCAAATTCAAATGTGATGTTTTCTTCTGAAGAGAGGTTATAAAATAGCTGATTAACCTTTCCTACAAAGCAGCATTTGCTCTTCATGCTTAAAATTACTTTCCTTTAGATGATGACGGTTGCTTATGATTTAATGTAAGCCTAATTTGTTTATTCTGCTTTGTTTTCATATTCACCAATTTTTCTAGAAAAATATTTTCTAGTTAAATATAATGCTTCCAAACTAAAATGCAGCTTATTTAAAACAAATTAAACATAACATGATCTGCACAGAGGGACATAGAAAAATATTTTTCTTGAATTCCTACTAGTAATGTTGCTAATACGTGTGTGTGTATCTGTGTACTTTGTAACAAAACTGCCTAATCTGGCATACTTTGCTGTGGAATTAAGTAAACAGGTTGAAAGAAGATCATCTTTGTGTAAGTATAATGAAGACATGTATGGATTTCAGTACATAATTCTTAAACAGGACTTCAGTGATTTCAGTATACTTCTGGAAAATAACTGGCTTAATACCTTATAAGAAGGTAGATAAGACAACAGTTTCCTAAATTTGTGTGTGTGTGCATGCATGTACATGTTAAGCCATCAAACTGTTTAGCAAATACAGTAGTTTTCATTGGCTATTTTAGACACATTCTCTACTTCCTAGTGAAAACCGAACCAAAACATGCCATTATAAAATTGATATGAAGTATTATTCCAAAATATGTTACTTACTTGTAATGTAAGTACTGCAGTGCTTCAGTGAAGATTTGTTCCTTGCTGTTGGCAATAGTATAGAGAGGAATTCCTCAATATTTTACTTTTTTAGGTGAATTTGGAGAATTCAGTGAAAAATACTTGTCCGAATTCAGATACCTTTAAATATTCCAGGAGTAGTCTTAATATTTCAATATAAGTAGGAAAGCTGCAATGAGGCTAATGATATGGATAGTGGGAGGATAGGAACTGAAAAATACTTTTCCCCTGTACGTTCTCCTTCAGAATCTGGAACTGAACACTCTAGCTCCGAGATAATAAATTCCTTAATATCGGCCAAAGCTGTTCAGGTACTAAGTCTGTATGCAGATGTGCATACGAATTGAGGGGTTGGTATTGTTTCTTCTTCCTTCTTCGTTGTAAGCCAAAGCAAATAAGGTCCAGTCTTCCTTATTCTCTGTGTTGTCATCTGAAAACTTAGATGACTTAGTATAAAGGGGCTTGAGGTAAAAAGCCAAAGGAGTGTTAGCAATAAGGGAGTCTCGTCAACAGGGTGTCATAGTTAAGTTCAAATATGTTGCTCTCCACTTTCAGAGGAAGCACAGAAATGGGACCTGGAGGGTGACAAAAGGAACTGTTTTGCAAGTGGATGCAGCCGTTGGTCCTGACATGGCTGCAAGCAGTGCTGTCAAGCCAGAAAGGAGGAGGTGAACTGGAACATGCAGATCACATTAGGTATCTGCCTGCCACCTGTATTCTACTCGATAGAATGAGTAATCCCTGTGAAAATCAATTAAAGGAGACAGATTTGAAGATAAGCACTATAACTAAAAGTTTTATATTACTGCCCATCAGCATGGTACCTGAATGCCTTTCATGTAATATTGAAGGGTTTTCAGAAGCCTCTGGAAAGATTCAATATGAATCACTGCTGGGGCTGTCATATGTCATTCTATATCAGAGCACACCACTAAACATAGTGTTAGCTCAGCAGATTCATTTAATTTTCCCTTTGAATGCCTTAATGTCAATTTTTCAGAATTCTTGTTAAAATAATTTTTGAACACTTTTTGCTTCCTTTTGATGTCCGATGTTTCATTTTTACATGAAGTTTTGTTTAGGAAGATCAAAGTAATATTTTAAAAAAACAATTAAAACCAGTTTTATTTTAAAACTCATCCTTATTATCAGCTATTTTATAAAGTTTAAGTCTTGTAAAGCATATTATTAACAATTATGGCTTATACCTTGTAAGTATTGAGTTATGAGTGTTTTAAATCATCTGAATTTGAGTTGTGTCTAATGGTTGGAAGTGCCTGTGCATATTACCATGATTACCAGTTTTTTGAGACCAGTTTGAGCAGGCAGTGTCCAAACAGATGGCATATACAGTACAGCTGAATAGTGACCTGCTGAGCATCGAGTTTATTTACTGACTCTAATATAGTTGAAAAGTTGCATAGTTTTTTAACATAAATAGCAGACATGCAGAACAAATTTTAGTTAGTAGTCATTGAATTACATTGATACAATAATCATGCATTTATAAAAACTCAAGAGTCCAGTGCAATACTGGGGACCCAGGATGGGGCTTTCTGAGCTTTTGCAGTTTGTGGTATTAGGGATTTTAGACCACTGCCACACTTGATGACCATAGTTACTGTAAATTTAGATTAAGGGATTTGTTACCTCTGGGAACTGTTTTCGTAATCCCAAAGTACTGAATAAGAGGGATGCTGTGGCACAGCCCCCTAATGTAAAGGTGGATGGTGTAACAGACTCAATCGCTTGGGGATTGGGGGCAGTATATGATGGCTGAGGCAGCAGCAGCAGATCCAAGGAATGGAATTACATTGAAAAAGCTCTAGTCTAGGGACCAGAGAAAGGGACAGCTAAAAAGGTGTAATGAGTTTCTGCTGTGCATTTCAGAATCCAGTTATGGTCTGATCCTAATCAGAAATAAACATGCCATATATAGGCTTCATTGTGACTAATTTCTGTGAGGCTAAACTAGCTTTATTGTCAGGAAGAACAGTAAGTGATTTGTTGTTTCATCTGGGACAGTGGTTCACCTAGTAGTTTCTGTAAGTCAAGAGACTTGTGAGAAGAAGGTTGCAAGAAGCCCTGAAATAAATGTATTTAAAGACTAATATTTGGTGTTTCCAAGAGATAAGATTTTAGCTTTCATTTGGCAGTTATGTATATAAACTGGAAAATGGAGATTTAACCCTTATTGTTGGTTGTGATCCATTACCCAAGTGTGTGTTTCACTGATGGCATCCAATGAGTCCTTGGCTTTAATGACAGCTATAAAGAGATTGACGGCTGGTTTTAAAAAGTTCACACAGATGGAGACATGAAATGGGTCAGGTCATCAACTTCTAATTCAAAAGATACCAAGTTTACAGGAAATCAGAGATTTCAAATTACCAACGAGTTTAAAACTGTACCTTATCTAGAGATTGTGACACTGAAAACTTTTGAATTTAAGTCATAGAGTAAGTATTTCTGTTCTCTACATAAATAAGCTACAGTCCCATTGCAGAGAATATTATCAAAGGCAGATTCAAAATTTAAGTCCATAATATTAGTTGTTCGCATTCATAATAAATAAACCTGGAACAGCTCCTTTTCAGAGGTTTTTGCATTGCCAGGATTACCATTTTTGCTGAACTGCAAACCCGAGGAAAATGTGTGGCTTGCTCCTTTATTGTTATTTGCTGTGGAAAGGAAATTTTATTCTGATAAGTCTTTGAGAGCTAAAAGGGTTTCTCTTTTGCATGTCTCTTAGAAAAATCAGCAACACAAAACTAAACCTCATGAATTGGAACAAATGAACAGTTCTCTTCATAATGGAGTTTCCCTTGTGGTGTGTTTGTTTTTGTTTGTTTTTTCCTCTTCATCTAAGACATTCTGCTAGTAGAATCATAGAATGGTTTAGGTTGGAAGGGACCCTAAAGATCATCTAGTTCCAACCTCCCCTACCATGGGCAGGGACACTTGCCACTAAACCAGCTTGCTCAAAGCCCCATCCAACCTGGCCTTGAACACTTCCACAGATGGGGCATCCACAGCTTCTCTGGGCAACCTGCTCCAGTGCCTCACCACCCTCATAGTGAAGAATTTCTTCCTCACAGCTAATCTAAATCTACCCTCTTTCAGTTTAAAGCCATTACCCCTTGTCCTATCACTATATGCCCTTGTCAAAATTTCCTTTCCAGGTTTCTTGTAGGCCCCCTCTCAGCCTGTCTTCATAGGAGAGGTGCTCCATCCCTCTGATCATCTTTGTGGCTCTCCTCTGGACTTGCTCCAACAGGTCCATGTCCTTCTTGTGTTGGGGGCCCCAGAGCTGGAGCATGACCAGCAGGTGGAGGGAGGTGATTCTCCCCCTCAACTCTGCTCTCGTAAGGACCCCACCTGGAGTACTGCATTCAGCTCTGGAGCCTCCAACATAAGAAGTACATGGACCTGTTGGAGCGAGTCCAGAGGAGGGTCACAAACCACTCAAGGAAGCTACTTCAGTCTACGTCTTGTTTGTGCATCCAATACAAATGGAAATATAAGGAGCTGAATATATGCAGTAGGGGACCCAGCAATCATGTCTTTATCGCTGTTAATTCTCTGTAATACATGCCTTTAAAAGATGTCATGTGGAACTGAATTTTGTGACATCCAGCATTTTTTGGGTTTTGTTTCCTTGGGGCTTTTTTTCACAAACTCTGAAAGTCCATCTGTCCTGGAACCTGTACTGTTATAGAAAGCACTTTACATAAAAAAACAGTAGGGATTTATCCTGAAGGAAGGCTTTAGCTTACTCAGTTCATTTTGGAAGTTTTTTTTTTCACAGAACTATAGAGTGGTTGAGGTTGGAAGGGACCTCTGGCAGTCATCTAGTCCAAGCCCTTGCTCAAGCAGGGCCACCTAGAGCAGGTTGCCCAAGACCATGTCCAGATGGATTTTGAGTATTTCCAGGAGTGGAGACTCCATAGCCTCTCTGGGCAACCTGTGCAGTCTTGGTCAACCTCACAATAAAGGAAGTGTTTCTTCATGTTCAGAGGTAACCTCCTGTGTTTCAATTTGTGCCCATTGCCTCCTGCCCTGGCACTGGGGACCATGGAAAAAAGCCTGGCTCAGTCTTCTTTGTGCCTTCCCTTCAGGTATTTATATATGCTGATAAGATCTTCCCTGAGCCTTCTTACCATTTTTAATAGTGAATCTTACTTGTTTCTTGTTTGACCTAGCTTTATTCCTGAGACAGTTCAGGGAGGCTTTTATTTCCGTCAGCTGCAAATCCATGCTTTTTGGGTACTGTTGCATGAAGTAAATCCACTGATGGGAGATCCTCTGGATGAAGTAGAGTCACAGTCAAAACCTATAATTGTTCTTTGTGGGTTTTTTTTTCCTGTATATTTTGAGTTTCAGCAGTGATGCAAAAAGCTTTGATGTCCTTAGGGAGGAACTTTTTAAGGCAAGTTTTGGTGACTAGCGTGAAAGTATTCAAGTATTTTATTAGTGTGATTAACAATGGATGTGATTAATGTCAAACTTTTCTTCTGCTTTCCTAATTTGTTTTATGATAGTTCTGGTGCATTCTAAAGATTGGGCTTCAAGGTAGTTAACATTTTTATAGACATAGGGAAAGAGAAGATTCAATCAGTGAATAATTTTTTTTCTAATTGGACAAGATAAATAAAAGCTGCTTGGAGCCAGGAGGTATTGGCCATGGAGGTATAGACCAGAGAAGTGACTTGCCAAAAACTCATGTATGACACCATTACCAATGTTTGTCTTAAATTATTTTGATCCTGACTGAATGGAAGAATACCCAAAAGACACCTCTTATCACACCAAGCAGAACATGTTGATTAATATTTGATTTACAGGGAAGTGTCCATCCAGTACTGAGTGTATGGAAAGACGCAGAAATAGATGGAGGAAATGCTCTATCCTTATGGAAGAATTAGGAGTAGGATGACACTGAACATTGTGTATTTTGGATTAGATATGAATAGTTGTTCAAATAGTCTCACATATATTGTGGATTTTGACCCAGAAATGAAGGAAAACATTTTGACTCCAAATGCAGTTATTAAAAGAGCAATACTGTATGTATTCCAGTAATGTGATTTAGGTAATTTTAAGTATTTGTCATGGTAGTGTCTTTCAGAAGTTAGAATTCGAAACAGACATAGTAAGAAACCATCAGTATTACCTTTAGCCGGTGTAACAAAATGAGAAGGAAAATAGCATTATATTACTGCTTTCTAGCATATTTGTCTTCTCAGTCAAACTATGTGTAGTCACTACTTTACAAAAGATATTTTTCCCATGTACCAACTGTTCAAATACATATTTTAGCTTTATTTCTTCTGATTTTGAACAGAATCTGTAGTTTTAGCAGTAAACCCTGCATTTGACAAGGAATGACTAGAAAATCTTGGAATTCTTGAAACTGGAAGTCATATTGCTAATGTTCAATAGGCCCAATGGATAGGATGCACTGAATCTATTGCCTTTCAATACTGGCAGGTGATGAATATTTTTCATAGTAATTCATTATTTTGACAGTAAAGAACACTGCATAGCTTCTCAGACATTTTCTCAGCAGCAAATCTGTATGGATGCACAATGTTAGATGAAACTTCTTGAATTCTTGTGATGGAGGATGTTGACGGGGGATTTTTGTCCCCCCTTTTCTTCATTACCTTAGTACTGTCTGTTTGGACTGCAGTATGCTGTTTCAATTCAACACGAAAATCTTGATTTCCTCCTGAAGTGTCTTGAATAAAAGCTATGTTCTGGAGCTTTGATACAGCTTTAACAAAAGACCTAAAAGCTCATTCAATACAACCGTCAGCTATGTACCTCACAAATGCTAGAAACTGAAACATCAGAAATAGCAGTTCATATCTGTGAATCAAATAATAGGAAATCCACTTTTATTGTTTTGAAATCGGGTGCTCTCTGACAGCCTCAACTATGTCATTAATACAGCACAAAGCTGTTATTTCAGAAAGGCGCTGTTCCCAATTTTATGGCTGCCCTAAGCCCTGAAACAGTTGAAACCATGTCTGTGGCACAAGTGAGGATAAGATCTTTCTGTTGTGGTATATACTTTATGCTATTTTGCAGTTACGGTATTTGACATGTAAGTGACTGCTTAGGTACACACATTGATGATGCCAGTTCAGATAATCACATCTTTTCAAGGCTTTCCTTTTTATTACATCCTCCTGCTTCCCAGCTCCTCACGTGTGCAGACACTCATGCATGTTTACAGATAACTGACTCAAAAATGAAACAGTGATCACAACTTAATGTTAAAGAGGAGCTTCATTGCAATTGCCCAGTTAGAGCTACACGCAGCTTGCAGGACTGTACACCATATTGACTGGTTGTGAGGCTTTGCTAACATCATATCCCTCTGCTGTGTGAATCCAGTGCCTGGTAGTATTCTTTGCACAAAGACATTTTCTTTCAAGCTGCAGATTAATATTTAGTGCTGTATTTGGAGCCACTTACACATTTCCTGTTTATTTTTAGAGACTCATTGGAGAAAGAGAGTCTCCTTTTCTTGAAATATTTCTGTCTTTTCCGTTTGGCTTTTGAGTCAAAGTGTTGTGTCAGCAAGGGCTGAAAAAATTATTGCAAATTTGAGGAAAATCCTGAGGTTATTCCTTTAGAAATACTATTAGAGAGGTTAAGTATATGTGTTTTTGAATAACAGCAATAATTTGATTCACATACATGGAGAAAAATGGATTGGAATGGAAGAATGCAAGACACGAGTTGGACTTTGTATTCATAACCAGTTTGCTGGTAGAAACAGTAGATTTAGAGCACAGAGAAAAGTTTGAGACCTGATGGTCTGTTTTTCCACACAGGGCAGTGTGAACGGTTATGGGAGATTCTTTGTCAATAGGATTCTAACATTTCATCTTGAATCAAGTCTCTTGTAAAATGATTTAATGTAAAAATGAGATAGCCACCTAAATATGATGAAAGAAGTCATCCATATTCAGCAAAGTTTGGAAAAATACCCACCCCATTACAGTTTGGAAATACATGCTTTTCTTCATTGAATAGATTTCTTTCCATGTCTTAAGTAGAAATCTGTAATAAAGATGTAGTTAGCATCATAGAGCAGTTCTCCTCTTAATCTTGCTCTTTTTGAAGTATTGTCATTGGAGTAAGATACTTCAGCAAGATAGATGGTCAGTTTTGCCCAAGGTATTTTGGAAAATAAGAAAAGGCATTAACATGTTTGTATTTCATAGAATGGTGTGAGTTGGAAGGGACCTCTGAAGGTCATCTAGTCCAACCCCCCTCCAATGAGCAGGGAGATCCTCAACTAGATCAGATTTCCCAGAGCCCCATCCAGCCTGACCTTGAATGTTGCCAGGGATGGGGCATGTACCACCTCTCTGGGCAACCTGTTCCAGTGTTTCACCATCCTCATTGTGAAAAATTTCTTCTTTATATCTAGTCTGACTCTACCTTCTTTTAGTTTAAAACCGTTACCCCTTGTACTGTCACTACAGGCATATTTGTTGTGCTTCTGTTATTTCATAGGTGGTTTTATTATTAGCTAGGCAGGAACAGTCAGTAGCTGCCATACGAAAAGATCACACATGGAAGTACTTTATTAAAAAAAAAAAAATCTTGGGCAATGATCTTCTTGAAAATGTTATGTGTGGCTGGAAATTAGGCTTGTCAATGCTGATACGCTGTCGCAACTCAGAAATTGGCAAGATATTCATGGGCTCAGCTTCAGTATTCCATCTATGCTGTAGAAGAAAAGCTGGCTTGAGTATATTCTAGGGCCTGACAGGCAGAAGATAGATCTGTATTTTTTTTTTGTAAGCTGTAAGTTGTAGTCAGAGGATAACAAACTTATTTTACAGATTTTGATCTGCATTTATGTGCTATTTGTATTTTTTAACCCCAAACTTGGAAATCTGTTGTAATACTGAACATCCAGTGTAATGGAATAAATAAGGATGGACTTACTTATTTTTGCCTATTGGCTCTTAAGAAATGTTTATAACACATTTGAAAAGTGTTTGCATGAGAAGATGATGAGAAATGGGTTGGTTCAGCCTTAAAAAGTGAAGACAGGCAAATCTTGTTGCTGTTTTCAACTGCCTCTTGTGGTAGTACAGAGAAGATGGAGCCAAATTGTTCTCCTCACTGATGCACAGGGACAGGGTTAGAGGTAAAGGATGTGTTACAACATGGAAAATCCTAATTAAGTAAAAGGAAAAAATTTCTTATGAGAGAGGACAAACACTGGGATGGGTTGCCCAGACCAGGAGTTGGAATCTCCATTCCTAGAGATACTCAAAGCTTGACTGGGCATGACTCTGAGCATCCTGTTCTAATTGGATAGGCTTTAAGCAGGGGTTAGACTAGATGACCTCCAGAAGTTGTTCCAACCTGGATTATTTTATGATTATAAGAAAAAATTAGTATCAAATAAGAGACTTTGTTATACTTATGAAGTATAACTTACAAGGAAACTATTAAAACTTGATTCACTAAACAGTTTGTGAAAATATTTTGTGTAATTTCTGAATGTAAATTGGAAGCTTTACGTATTAGATCTGGTACTGTTCTGCTGAGGATATTTACAAGATGTTCCGTTCTTTCCTAATACATATGTGCGTTACAATTATCCGTTATTTCCTAGCTTGTTTGACCAGAAGAGTATAGGAAATATTTGAGGGAGAATGATACAACACAAATGATACATAATTATAGAAGTTAAATTGCAGAACATTTTTTAGACAAATGATGTGTATTTATGTGTACATTACACACACACATACATAGATACATGCATTGGTTTACAATTTCAGAAATTGTTGCTAAGTGTCATTATCGAACTAGGAAACTTGCTTTTAGTCTCTAGTTCAAAAGAATATAGAGCATAGGATGGACAAATGGTTATATCTTACAAAGGTGGTTTTCTGTTCATGCCATTTGGCAGCAGTAAGTATTGTTATTTAAAATTTTTGTGGAACAGCTATAATTTTATTAAATCACAGTTTCATCTTGATTTTTTTAACTACGATTACCAACAAAAATGCATTGAAAAAAACTTCTTTTTCACTGCTAGGTTTCTGTTTTAATTTTTGTTCAAGGCATTTTGGCTCAAGTTTCCTTATCTGTTACGGCTTGTCTTACTGTCTCCATTTATCTGTACGCACAGTGGTTTTGGTATAGTAATTTCCCTATCTCATGAGAGTAAAGATATCTGTTTGTGTGTGTTGATCATAACAGGAAAGAGTAGACTACTTCTACCACTTTTCTTATATCAGTACATTTTTGTTAGGATTTCTGCAGCAGGGCAGCTTACAGACATACTTTTCCTCTGAGCATTTTAACTGTTTTATCTCTGCTGCTGCTGAGGCAGCTGATTTTTTTTTTTTTTTTTTTTTTTTTTAAATTTCACTTCATAGTGACATGAGGGGGAAGGAAAGCACAATCTCAGGCCCAGGATTTTTTTAAGGGGGGGGGGGGGGGGGCACCAGCGGAGTGTCATCTGCTTTTGGATCTAACAGCATTGTTGAAGCGTCTCTCCTAAAACCTGAGAGAGATGCTATGGTCGAGGATTTGGGAGAATATATTGTGTTCACAGGCACTGTGATTTTCCTGCAGTACTTTAAGATCTATAGAGAAAACAGGTGAATGCAGAGGCTTGGAGTAAGGCTTCAGATCCCCAGATGACCTCATAGTCCAAAGCAGACAGGTTCTCTGAAATATTTCATGGAGAAGATTGTTGTTCCAATGCAGTAGGTCGTAGCTGTTGACCCGGAAAACATTTTCTTTTTTGCTTTTATCACTGTAGAGGACTACAACTGATCCTGGCAAAATTATGAGTAGTCAAAAATGGGAACTCAATCTATCTTCAAAGTATCACTGAGAAGAAATGAACTCAAATGTTAATGTACTCAAGTGCCCTTTCAGGCTGTTGTTTTTCTTTTCAGCAGAAGGAAGGTAGCACATACAGGGCATTAGAGATAATAAATGACAGTCCTCAGCTATGATTGCACTTACATATAAGTGCATTATTACTGAACATTTCTGATAGACTGAAGAAGGGAGTTGGAATCTAGTCTTAAATGTTAACCGTAGTTCTTGTTAGCATTGGATTCACTGCAAAGATTTAGTATGTTGTTTTGTTTTCATTTTGTAACTAGCACATCGACAGCCATGACATTTTGCTACTGCTTGTTTGTCACCATAACTAAGACAACCTGACATACAGTGTTTGTAGATAGACGCGCAGTAAAGGCACTAAGGATTTGATCCCCAGTCTTGATACGTAACTGGTTTTTATTGTAGAAGTTCAGTGACAGAGAAAGGAAATATGTGCAATATTTTAGAGTTTAGTCTTATGGTAGATCAAGATTTTCTGAAAAGCCATTAGTGTTCCATCTGCTGCATTGAACCATCATTCTCTATGAGTATTGCTGGTTTTACTACTAAAGTCCTTCTATTTTTATTTGTTATGTTCATAGAATCATAGAATAGTTTGGGTTGGAAGGGACCTTTAAAGATCATCTGGTCCAACTCCCCTGCAATGAGCAGGGACATCTTCAACTAGATCAGGTTGCCCAGAGCCCTGTCCAGCCTGACCTTGAATGTTTCCAGGGATGGGGCGTGTACCACCTCTGTGGGCAACCTGTTCCAGTGCTTCACCGCCCTCATTGTGAAAAACTTCTTCCTTATATCTAGTCTAAATTTCCCTTCCTTTAGTTTAAAACCATTACCCCTTGTTCTATCACAACTGTCCCTGCTAAAAAGCTTTTCCCCATGTTTCCTGTAAGTTCTTTCTGTCTACTTGTTAGCTGCAAAACCTGTGCTCTTTACGGGATAAATCAGAATCAAATATTGATGTCAACATTTCAAGAAAGGTCAGGCAAAGAGAACACACAGACTGAGAAAGTCTGATTCTCCTTCCCCTTACATAATGTACCTCTTTCAGAATCAAAGTAGAATTAAACTAATATGAGTTATCCATGATGTTTTCTTTGCAATCTCCAGTTTCCCTATTTGGAAATGGGAGGTCACAGCTGTTTTCTGCTAGAGCAGTCTCCTCTGTGCCAAGCTTTACTTGGGCAGGGAATCTAGGTTTGTACTGGCAGACACACATGATATCGTGTTGAATTTGGTATGCCATCTTTAATAAACCTTGGTTAGAAAAATACTTCATTTCCATAGTGACATCACTGTAAAATGGAAAGAAGAGAATGTGTTTAATTAGTGATAATAATAAGTATAATTTAATGCCAGTCCTCTTTTAATAAGACAGATTGCGCTACTTGGTATTTCCTAGTGAAGTAAACTCTGAATACAGATGGTCTGTGTTAAATAAAAAGTAGTAGTAAATAGTACCCATCCTATTTCTGCTATTAAAAAATCAGTAAATTTTTTTTGTGTTACGATTTGGGATAGTATGAAAAATGTGACTAGATATATGCTGGATGGGTGAAAACCACCGTTTCAGCAAATTGTTATAATTAGTTGTACTTTCAAAGTCTTCTTTTTCTGCATACATTAAGTGTGACTCTTCATTCATATTCTATTTTTTTTTTTTCTAATAGTGATTAAACTAATGGTGAAGCCTGGTCCCAAGGTGAGGAAAATCTTTGGAAAAGCTTTTATTGGCTTATGTGGATTTTGGGTCAAGTCTATGGGGAAATGTTCCTGAAAGCTAGGTTTAGAAACTTGATACAGTAAAATGAAAAATGGGATGAGGTGATTTTCAACAGAATTTTTCAGCATAATGCTATGCAGGTTCTTACAGGAATAGAATAGAGGTGAATATAGACTGGGGGTTATAGATACTATAAAAAGTACATTTAATTTGATTTTATATCCTTTTAGCTCAGAAAATTTCTGAACAGAAAAGGGTGCACTCTTTGGTGAGGAAGTTGTGGGTTTTTTTGTTCTCAGTATAGAGCGCTGCATCAGGGCTTAATTCAGAAACTAAAACAGTGAAAGAAAGAGTAAAAAGAGGCTGAAGTTCACAAATTGCCTTCTGTTTGGAAAGATACCAAAATACATTGCACTGTATGCTGTACAAACGATCCACATTTGGTAACACTGAAATCAATCTCATTCTGGGGCAGGATATAGCAGATTTTAGTGCTCAGCAATATAATTCTATTTTAAGGCCAACTGAAGGCTCTCACTGTTTTTGAAGCATAGGGAAATCTCAAGAATGCAGAATGTAATTTCCTAATTGGACACGAAAAAGGCTAATCTTCCTTTTTTTTGGGGGGGTGGGGGTGGTGGGGGTGTGGAAAGAGTCATGTCAGTTCTAATTATAGCTGCCAAGAATTTAGCCAAAGTAAAATAGTCAAGTCTTCAGTATTAAGTCCCATAGAAGTAAAACAGAAGAAAACATGCTTCTGGCAGCACAGTCCTTTCTAATACACTGCTCCTCTATGAGTTCAACGCTGACTTTGTGTGTCACGTACTGAAGCATCAGCAAGGTTTCCTGCAGCAACTGGGATTATCCTTTGTCAGTCATCCTGGCAAGGTCCAAATCTGCTCGGTTTGAGATTAAAGGCAATAATAACCTGGCATAGGACCTGAGGGACGGAGATAACAGAATGCTCTTGTGGATGGGAAAGGAGGATGATGTTAGGGATGCAGTAAGGTTGTGAAAGTAGGACAATGTAATTTCTTTAACTGTGGAATAACCATTTGTGTTGATTCTGGTGTTTTATTGTAGTAGTTCTAAGGTGCGAGCAGAAATTTGATATTGGCACTTTGCAGGTAAGAACCAAGTTTTGTGATAAACCTAGCTTTCCATTTTCATGCGAATAAGCTAATCCTTTAGTAGAATCAAGGAATGGGAGTTAGGCATTTACAAATTTACCATGTCTCATTGAAGTCAGTGAAAATGTTCCTGCTGCTGTCCTTGAGGTACAGAGAAACCCTAAAGGCTCTAGGATTAAACCAATATTTCTAACAGATTTACTCTATAACGATTTTGGCATAGTAATAGCCAGGGGACTTTTTATTGATTAGGCCAAGGGGGCTCACTGGATTCTCCCCCTCTCTAGCCCCCATCTTGTATTTGTTTCCACTATGCACCTCTTCATGTGACTATCTTATTCTCTTCAAAAGTTTCTCTTCAACTCCACCTAAATTAGCATTGGTTCTATTATGGGATGTGTGTGTAGTTTTCTGCTCCTATATAGGACCTATGGAATTAATTATAAACATTAAATAAATCAGGTTTTTGGACAAGGATTTGCAGTAAGTGAGACTAATAGACAATAATTTAGGCAACAATAGTTACTATGGTGTTAAAAGTTCCAAGTAGAAACCATTGAATTTTATTGGAATACAACTTGCTAGATTATAGTGCTGTGCTAAACTGACTGAAAATTATGCCGGAAAAATTGGTATTTCAGAAAATTTCCTGATCCCAGTAAGCTCTGGGATCTTTGGATCTGTGGTGGTCCTTGTTGGTGAGCTGTCTGGGGGGACACCACAGTTCCCAGGCATCTAGTTTTAGATAATCAGCATAAGGTTGCAGCTCTTTTGTGAAAATTCAGCAGGAAAGCAAAGAATATGGGGAAGAAACATAAAGAAAGATTATGAAAAACAAAGAATGAGATAATATGTCAAAAGACCAAAATAAGCACAATACACTTTTTAAAGAAAAAAAGCTGAAAAATTTCAAGGAAAAATTCAAAGGATAAAGAGTAAGTTAGGCTAGAGAGTAGGTGATTAGTAAATGAAATTTTGAGACTATGATAGTGTCCATTAGTGCACATGGCAAGATGCTGCTGAAGCAGGCATACTAGCCAATAGACTTTTTTCTTTCAAAAGATTGGATTCTAGTCTCAAATTTAGGGTAGTTTTTCCACCATCAGTCTTATCCCAACACAGGGAAGGAGACTTTTTTTACTCATGCTCGGTCTTTGCTGACATTTCTCATTGTAGAAGTTTGTCCTGTTATACATTCAGGATGTCTGCAATCGGAGAGGATCTATAACAACGTTCGGGGAACCATTTAGGAATGGCCTGCTTCTTGCTCCTCGTTTTGCTGTTCTACAAGGACTGCATTGTGAAGCATCTTACAGCACCACTGGCCAAAGCTGATTGGAGTTTTCCGTATAAAGCAGGAACTTCATGTTATATGACATCTTCATATGCAGTATTATTTCGGAATAATGCAGTCACTGATGATCCACAAGAAATGGGTCAATTAGTTCGAGTTAAAGGAACTTTAAGATACCTTTAAGAAATTCAGCACTTGGTGACATACTGGTTCATTATCCTAGATGAGTCTAATAAAAGAATAATGCAGATATTTCAAACTTTCTTTTGTGCTTAAAATTCACTAGATTCCTTTACTGAGCTGCCTTTTATTTCTTTTTTGTTTGAGCTTCATCAGTAAAAGTTACTCATTTAGGGGCTGACAAATGATGTTCTCTTATGGAGACCTGTATGTTGAATTGCTCTTTTTCTGAATAGCTGCTGTTACTCGCAATGTAACTGACTGAAGCCAGTCTTTGCTCTTAACAAAAATGACTAATGGCTCTATTTTCTTGAGAAACAATGGAAGAGAGCCATTTTGGGGGAGAACAATTCTTCATTAATTTCCCTGAAGAAGACTATTCTTATGCAGCAGATAACATTTGGTGATTAAGAACAGTTGTAAAAAGTATATGGTACCAAAGTGTGTTTTTGTACATATTATCACCTCTGCTCAACAGAGAGGTTAAGGATGAAGTTAAGAGTGGGATCTGTATATACATATAGGAGAAAGAGGCAGCTGAGCAAGCTCGGAAAAGAAAATGAAGGTAAGGTGTGTGTAAATAAGCAGAAGAATGGAGATGCAGAAGGATATCTAGGACATTTACATGCCTAAGAGAAGGGCACTGTAGGGGTTGACTTACAGAAACTTCTTTAGGGCTGTTCCCAAGCATTTGGACTAGAATTGGGGCTAGATCAGCTTCTCTGGAAATGAATGGGCAGGACGGGAAAGCAAGTGTGTCATGTAACAAAGCTTGCGTGCTATGCTTGGAAATATTAATAGAGGAGGCTGAATCTGTCTGAGCCCTCTTTTTCTGCCATGGCCTGTGCTGTTGGTAAAACTACACCTGCCATTTGAAAAACAGAGGAAGGCTGCTGTGTCTCAGTTATTTTGTGGCACATGCTGATGCACAGTACGTAGGGTGTTTGGACTCCTTCATGTTTCAGTGTAACATATGCAGATTTTCTTGGTGTTTTATGAAAGTTAATATTTCATAAAATAGTTTTAATACATCTTAGTAGTTTAGGATACAGAGTATCTTAGGCAATATTTACTTCATGGTGAGAATTTCTTACTTTCTTTTTAATGACATTTGTCATATATAAATAGGAATTTTCCATACATGGTTAGGATTACCGAACAACCTTAACTCTCCACAACACTGATATAGTGGGTGGACTTAGGGAAGAAAACATCTACAATTTCTTTAAAATTAATTTACTTTTATTTGGGATGTCAAGGTTTCATAAACCTTTAGTCCCTTCAGTGTCAGTAGGATTCAGCCTAAACTTCTTGCCAAGTTTATAGAGCTGGTATTACCATAATGCATTTTATTTGAAACTGTTGAAACTTTCTTGTGTTAACTCCGTTTTAGCGTAGCTTTTGTTAAGGGAAAAAATAATTCGAATGTATAGTGTTGTCAACATTTTTTTTTATTTAATATGTGCAAGTAGGATTAAGAAAAATGTCACAAGACAGGTGTTTCTTAAGGGATGAGTAAAAAGCACTGAAATTAAGGTCATGCTAGAACTAGTGTTTGAGAAATTGGAACATCAGAAAGCTTTTTGAGGTGGAAAAATCTGCTGATTTATCTCAAAAGTATCATAGTGCTATATTCATCTCTGTTAATGAACACAGAACTTTTATTGGAAAGAAAACATTACTTCTGATTAGGCAAAGTTCAGAGTAGGTGAAGTAATTAGTGGTATTATGGATTTTAGACTTAATTTTCACTTTAAATATAGGTTGAATGAGCCCAAACCTTACTGGCACATTCTTGAAAAGAAGTTTGTAGTTGTGAAGTACGTATCCTAAGGAAATTAACTAAAGCCTGAATTTCTTGTTAAGCACAGGTGATGTAGGCTTGCAAATATTTTTCTAAGAAATGAACCCTGGCTTGGTTTTCTTTAAACAGTCTGACTAAGACATACCTGTGAAACTCCTTTTTCATCTGCAGAGTAACTATTTCTTTTCTGTGAGGCAGCTGATATTTTCCAAATGTATCTAATAATGGAACCCAATTCAAGTATGTATTACTTACTAAAATATTTTTTTTATTTTCCCAAGCCACATGATACCTTACTATTACTCTACTAAATAACATATCACCCTGAAATCCGGATGTGCTTTGTCTGTTGTGTTCTCCAATTTCCTAAATTTGTACTTCTCTAATGTTGGCAAGAAGTGTGGGAACTTTTTTGTATCCCACAAATCAAAAGGGATGGCTGACTTACTTAGAACATGGTTCTTTTCTTCTTAGCAACATTATTTTCTCTTGTCTGCATACTTATTCTATTATTGAGTTTAAACTGTATGACCCCTATTTACGTTCTTTAATTGTAGATGTGCAATTATGATTGCATTTTCAGAGTACTCTGAAATCTACTGATGAAACTGCTACTGCTTTTAGAAATTCAAACTCAACTATCATAATACCTCAACCAGCATAATATCTATAGTGCATGTATGGATACAATTTAAAAAGTAATCAATATAAAGCTAAATATACATTAAAAATTACAAGCCATGTAATGCTTGAGACAAGTTATATCATCCTTGCAAATACCTTTGATTATGTTAGGATCCTGCCTAGCAGGTACTAAAATAAACAGCGATGTTTTACTACTACTAAACTTTACAATGTGTATGTTCTCATCCCGATAAAGTGAGTGTTTTGTATCTAACATTTGAAGGTTAGCTTATTGCAGCAGCAGGGAATATTGGGAAGGTGAGCAAAGTGCAGCTTTGGAAAGTGGGAGAAAGTCGTCACTAGGTGATCAACACACTCTCAATGAAAAGGATGCTACCTGTATCCACTAAGTAATAACATCAAAACTGAAATGAGACTGAATGACAATTAACTTTATTTATAACTAAATTGTGTGTATAAACACACATATACATATATATGTATATATGTATGAAATAATAATAGTAAAAATTCTTGTGTCTCATATGTGAATACAAGTTACCCTAGGTTTCAATGAGGGATAAAAAGTCATCAGTCTTGGGGTTGTGAGGAATACCACTAAGCTTACACAGGTCTGAGGAGTTCCCCCGTTCTCTTTAAATTTCAGCCTACTAATCTGCCACTCAACATTTTGTGCTGGAAAAGCAGTCCTTTGCCACAATTCCATGTTGACCAACTTGCTCCCATGTAGTTTTCATTTGAAGACTGACCCTCAATCCAGTTTCTCTGTCTCACCCACCACTACAAGTGGCTCAGGAACTCCCAAGTAACAGAAGCTAGCAAACACCGTCTTGAAAGAAATTGTTAATGCTGCTAAAAAGGCAGCTGAAAACCTGTTTGGTCTCAAGGAGTCCCACCTTATCAAAAGACTTCTTTTGACTCTGGCAGTTGGATAGCCCATAACATGTATCATGCCTCTTATAACTACCCTTAAGTGGAAGTAGAATTACTTACATAGACCAGATCCAAACAAAGCACTTAAGCTTCAGGCATCTAGAACCTAATCAACCTCTTCCTGGCTCCAATAAGCAAATCACGTGCTACCTACTAACTTGATGTTAGAAGTGGCAAAGACTGAAGAAAACTGAGAAGTCTCTCTCTCCACCCTCGCTTGTGCCCAACCAACACACTTTTCTGAGCATCATTTCAGTCATCCAGACTCAAATGTTTTCCCACGCTTCCAAATTAAGTGATATGAATAGTGAACTGTGGTAGTAACCTGCACCCTCACAGGAGATCTTGTATATAAAAAAGTTTATAATAATTCAGGAAGATATATATACACACACACACTCTCTCTGTCTTACACATTTAGTGTAGGGTTTTGGAATCACACATGTATTATCTCAAAACCTTCATTATGATTTTTTCCTTTTGTAATTGTTATATTTCTTAGAGATAATTGACACTTACTTTATATGAGCTTGGTAAGAGTCTCTTGGATAATCTTTAAGTTACCGGTATATGCAAAAGTGTAATCAATGTCAAATACTATTATTTAATTCCTGCACAGTTTTGTATCACAGTATCTTGGCTGGTTAGGAGTTGGATTTTTTTTCTTTTTTCTTTTGATATGGCTATAACTGTATTGTTTCAGTGGTACAGTTAAATAGGGCTTTCAATCAAGATAGCACCTCTTTTCTGCAGGTTAATGACTTATGTCTATGAAATGATTCTGAATGAAAACATATCAGAGATTTGAATGACCTTTATTGTTCTTGATAAAGTGATGTAGTTAAGTGTGTTACAAGTGTACATTATTTTAAATACTTTATTGTGCAAGTTCTTACCTTGCTATGCATAATTTAGAAATTATGATAAGAACGTATAACTATCTGAATAGTTAGGATTAGCCAGTGCAACTAGTTGCTACTTGCTATCAAAAGACATCTCAGCCTGTGTCAATCATGGGTAATTCTATACATGTTCAGTTTTCCTTCTAAAACCAGTTCTACTGAGCTCTCACTTTGAATGTCTTTAGTGAACAGTAACTGGCCTTTTTTTATTTGATTTTATATTCTCTGATATCATTCTGTATCTGTACTTTGAAGGACTCTTATTCTTGTTCTTTTGGGGGCCCTGTTGCAATCTCCTGTTTTTCTTCAACAACCTTCAAATTGTGGTTTTCTGATAACAGAACTAGTGTTTATTAACACAACCTCGCCATGTGTGTAGTCTCATTCTAGGATCAGTGATTATTTCACTCTACAAAAGCAATACTCTATTAGAAGACATATCTATATCTTGATTTATAGATACTTAGAGATGTTACAGATATAATGCCTTAGTAACAACTTTTTTTTTTTAAAAATTATGGCGATATCACTGATATGTTATTAAAGTTACAGATTTGGTAGCTAAATAACTGCTTATGCGGAAAAATGGTTTGCATGCTGACAGCATAAACGGTAATTCCTAACATCTTTCCTCAGTCTTGTGGTGAAGTTTTGAACACTTCCATATATTAGTAGTATTTCTCATTTAAAGTATCTAATGGTTTTATGTGAACTAATAATATTTTCAGTCTAATGCTTTGTTATTTTGTCTGTGGCCAGCGGTTAGGAAAATTTGCATGTCTACCTCTATTTCTATGAAAGACTGACTAAAGGCAGATGTAGTAACCTACTCAAGTCATTCATCCAGATGTGTAATGTATTTTGCACACTATACTACTAGATTTGTAAATTCCTCACAACTTAGTGACAGGCTATGTAAATTCATAGGCTACAAAATGCTGCATTATAAGTAAATGAGCTTTTCCCTTAGAGGGCAAAGATAGCAATAATATCCCAAGTAAAAGTAATTAAAATGGATTTCCTTCTGCATTTTGAATCACAACTATTTAGTTAGTTCTCTCAGTGTTCATACCTTTGTCTCTTTAAGAAAAAGCAGTATTTTGCAGACAATGAATGAAATGTTTATGTTGTGGAAATCTGTAAAGCTGGACATACATGACTCAGCATTGGTTTCACGTTATGGCGTCAGATTCGTGACTTGTGATTTCTAAGCTCTATTAAAGGCAGAAGAAACAATATAAAAGATGACTATATAACTTAGTTTGTCCTTAAGTATGGGACCTTATTTCATGTAGAACTTGGACACAGCTTACCACCTACTTTAATTATGTGGCTGTCTAGGGAAACTACAATTCAGTTACTTTTTGTATGCATAGATCAACTTCTGGGATATTGAAATGAAATTCGCTCATTTTGGCACTTGAGTAAGGATGTGAGCTCTGCCCTAGCATCTAAGGATGTGCAGTGGCCTGCAGACAGGGCTGCACAGTTTCACCTCAGGTTTCACAGGTGCCAAACAGGATGGGGGGAACACTAGCCTTTGCTTTGTAAGTTCTGTGAAAAGGTGTAAAACATTGCAGATAAGAAATTTTCAAACAATGCTTACTTGTTTTTAATTTGTTACCCATAATGGAAGCACTGGGACCTGAGCAAGTATAGTGGCAAAAGTTTAAAAATGATAATGAATTGTATTAGTTATCTCATTATCTGCTAGGGTGATTGGGTAATTTCTTACTAGTTATTTGCTAGAAGACCAAAATGGTTTCCCTGAAAACGTGGAGAAGGTATTTTTCATTTAAACAAGATATATCGGAGTTGGAGCCTGTAGGATACCTAAGGTAACATTTCTCAATAACTGGAATGAGATAATTTAAGGATTATAAAGGTATGTTAACCACTAAAATCCAGCTATGGTACATCAGTGACCAAAATTTATTGTCAGGTATTTGATGATCTTGTTGAAATGAGTTTAGTTATTTCACTAAAATTCACAGTACACCTGCACATATTGCTTTTTTTTTTTTCTTTATCTTTTCGGTTGATTAATAAACTACCTTCTTAAGCTTTTATCTAGGAACTTGTATGAGCATTTAATTATATTCCCTTATACATCTTACAAACCTATTCTTGCTCAACAGCATCAGTAAAACATGTTAATGGCATGTATCGGAAGATACAGCATTTCTTTGTGTACAATTAATTGTTTGATAGTATAAAAATGATGAAATACAATGGCAATAAAAAGACACTGTATGTTAAAAGTGTCCATACTGTTTTTCATAGGCAATTGTAGCGACCGCTTTGTCTACAGTTTTTTATTTTTGTTTAACTCAGCATTATATATATTCATGAGGTTTGCTGATTCATATGATATTTTTAAGCTTCTGTATTACTGACCATGTCTGTAAGTTCCATAATTGCAATAGGACCACTAGGAGTAAGAGGACATAAAAATGCATTGAACTTGATGCTTTTTATTGATAAATTTAGGACATAACTCTTGAAAACTTGAATCCCATTTTGAATCAGAGTAGTTTGCTTACATTATGAATAGCTTTAACAAAAATAACATCTACCAGGGTGTAGTTGTATAATGATTGAATTTCTGAAGAAGTTTATATATATGCATATAGATTTGTTTCATATTATTTTAACAATATATATTTTTGTTTTTACTGTCTGTGGATCTACCTAATTTGCACTGTTTTTTTCCCATCTGGTACAAGCTACATAGGCTTGACTATAATAAATATATATAAAAATAACCATCCAGTGTTAATAGTTGCAAAGAACGTGGAATGAATATCTCTATCACTGATTTAATTACAGATTCTGAAGTGCAGCTTATGTCTTCACAGATTCTACGTTCAAGTATTTCTTGATTTTTTAGAAGTCCTCAGCTTGTTTAAAGAAGATACTTTTCTCACAAAAAAAAATATCATACAGATCATATAAAAATAGGACCTAATTCTTTCAGCATAGCTTTGTTTTACTTCTTAAAATCTGTGCAGCATTCTTCTTAAACTGAGACCAATAATTTTAACTGCTTCCTTCTATTATGTTGCAAATATATTGTCCTTAGTAGACCTGTGGTTTTTCTTCTATCCCATTTTCTGTTGCAACATCTGTTCTTATTTGCTTTGTAATGATGATTATGCTGTAATGCCTCTCTCATAATCTTTTGTATTCCTTAATTTCTTCCATTTTGGACTGTTTTCACACTAGGGTGTTCTCTGTCTCCATGGCAATGAGAGGTAGACTAGAACATTGTTTTGAGCCTTGGCATAAGAGACTACCTGTTGGGAGAAACATACCAAAATCCTGTCCATGCAACTGGAGTAATATGGCAGACCTCATGACTACTTTTGTAACGAATTTTCTCCAGACTGAAAAACAAACAAACAAAAGCAATGGCAGCAAAAGTATAGTATCAGTTTTGTAGCTGATTCCAGATTTTTCTCCTTGGCGTGCTAAAAATATAAAAACTTTCAGCTTCCTGAAAGAAAGCTGATGAGTAGCACTTTTCTTTCCTCTTGATGTCCTCAGATACGGTTGAAAAAATGTTTTCTAGAAATGGAGTAAGGGCCAAGGCCTTTGCAAATACTTTTCTTAGACACTAAGTAGACACTTAAAAGCTAGACTGTTTCTGTCTTTATGCCCTCCATGTGTCCTTTGCGTCTTTCAGGGTTTCTGTCCTGAACACAATACAACAATTTTCATAGCTGCATTGTACAAAAAACAGAGGGTGGGAGGGAACGAGGGAAGAGGAGGGGGAAAAAAAAAAAGGCAGACAAGTTACATGAGCTCCTGTCATTAGTGGAATAGTGCAATGTTTGAAGCAGAAGGACGTTTTTCTTCAAATTTTTATTCATCACATTTGGTCCAAGTAGGCTGCTGAGCCAGTCTGCCATCCACCTTTTTTTTTTTTAACCTGCAGGGCTTCAAATAACATCAAAATCGATACCTCCAGTGACTGTTCTGATTCTTACTGGTGGTTTATCTCAAATTATTTTGGTTTATTCTTCACTCAACAAGAGCCCAGCATCAGGAATTATGCGACTAATGCTTCTAAAGGATGGTAGATGTCCTCAGGATGTTATAAGAAAAGAATGAGCTTTTCTCACACTTCAATGAAGAAATGAAGCTATGACTGGTCTTTTTTGAAAGGCATGCGTATTAGAAAGTACAATGGCAATGTACATCAGTCAAGTTTTTAGTGCTGTGAGAAGGTACTTTCTTCCTTCTACTGAAAGATCTCTCTCTTACTGTGTCCCACTGTGAAGATTCTTTGATGTGAAAGACTCAGAAATGGCAAATTCTGTCTTGTCTCTGAATTTTCTTTCTATGGTTCTCCATGAGGGTCAAGCTGACCCTATTTTTCCGGAGTTCCCTCCAGTTATTGTTGACTTGCTAGTAGTTTGAAAAAAAGACTATTTCTTAAGTTGTATAGCGTTGCTACAGAAGATTTAATTGATATAGTAAGCTGAATAAACTGCTGGAGTTGGTATTTTTCTGTATCAGATACTGTTCTGGAGGGTTCTTCTAGTGAAGTGTCTCAAAGCAAAGATCCAGTTTGTCTCCCTTGAAAGTGGCACCCTGCTTTTTCTGCTGCAAGGCAAAGTGTCATTATGTGATGCAGTACAACAAAAAATTCTCTTTTGACTTTGTTTATAAATATGTTTTGGAGTATGCTAAAAACCACTAAACAGTATTTTCTTGATCAATGTCTTCTACATAATTTGAATCACTTCTGTTCAGAAAACTGTAAGTTTTCCCTATTTCAAAAAAAGAAAACTTTTTTCAATATATTTTTTATTCTTGTTTCAAATACTAAATCCAGAACTGAAGATACTATCTGAGCCAATCAGTAAATGCCTCTATTACCCAATTCTAAACTATGAATTTTATATTGCGTAGTCTGCAAAAATCTTAATGAAAGAACATAGATATGGTATGGTCTTGCTCTTAAAAGTTTGGAAACACCAAGATTAAAACTGTCTAGGTTTAGTTTCTGTCATGCATGCTCTATAATCATTAATAGCATGGTCTTTAATAAATGTTCATACATTGTTTATTCATAAAACCCCTGTACCGTTCACTGCATATAATAGAATGAAACACTTTCCATTATTTCGTTCTATTCAACTTGTTCAGTTTGTGACCCTAGTCTTTGATCTTTTGATTGTTCTGAAGACAATGATAATTTCCTCTTGGATTTTTAAAATGATCTTCAGAACACAAAATACTTCAAAAATTACTCATGTTCAGAATAAGAAGAAAGATAAAGAAAATGAGGTGCCGTTCTCCTCTTTAGTAGCAGGAGGGATGAGATAAAGATCACGAGTGTATGCTCTTCAGAGTCATACCCTTTGATGTGAGCATTTAGAAGCCTATCTGGCATTTTTATAACATTTGACATACTCAAAGGATGGCCTTCATTAACTCTGAAGTACTGGAGCACTGAATTTAGCACTTGATCTAATTGGATTCTGGGCTTGATTTTAATAATATTAATTCATCATAGATTTGCATATAAAATTTCCTATTTTTTTAAAAAAGGAGGCTAAGAAAACCCTAGGAATTTTTATTTAATAGAGTATTGACACATTATTAATTTTAAAGGACTTGTAGTTCTTAAAGTCATTTGAAAGCCCAGACTTGGTTAAAAACAAACTTTCCATGTCATGATATTTTTTGACATTTATAAAATGTTTTTATTTCAAAATGGAATTTAAGCTAGAAATTTGAAATTTCCTTTAACAAGAAACAGCTTCTTTTTAGTTCAGTATTTTTTATAACCAAAGTGAGCATTTCACGTGGCTCTTAGTGTTTTAGAGAGAAGACTCTATAAACAGAGAGCAAGCTCTGTATGAGTAGGAGCAGCCCCATTATAACTTGGGGTGCCAGGTATGCATCGTGTTCTGTAGAAGGAAGTTTCAGTAGCATACAGCTACCTTGAAATAATGAGGGGAAGTTGCCAATGAAGTTAAGCAAGGCATTTCTTTCAGTAAAAAGAACCTGAATGTCTAACAGTCAAAATTTGTCAAACTTGGTATGTTTCCAGAAAATGTCTGTTTTGACAAGTATCAATTTTCTATGAAAAAGCTAAACAAACAAGAAAAAAAAATCTGTGGAAGTTCTCATCCAGTTTTACGCTGACCTCTGCAACTTAGAGAATGGTAACCTCTGTAGCCTATGTGGAGGACATGGGTGAAACAGTTTGACAGTGCTTTTCTTCAGTGTGTGTTGAGAGATTGAGACCCAGAAATTTAGGATTGCTTTCCAGACTGTAAAGACAACATTGGAGGGTTTGGTTATGTTTTTTTTACAATCCTGTTTCCTCCACAACTTAAGTATTTGTTTCCATTTCTTCAAACCTCTTCCTATACCAGTCCTATCTCTGCTGTTCTTGTTTTCTCATGCTTCCTTTGCTTGCCTAGGCTTAGTACCAGTTTCATCCAGTCACTTTGAGATGCACATCTGCATTCTTTATTTCTTTCAGCTAATTTCCACTTCCTTCTTATACCACCTCCTTCCAGTTCACTGCTCAAAAAACCAGTTGCTAATATTGACTTCCTCCTCCTTATTTTCCTTCATGTGGCAGTTCCACCCTACTTCTGCCTTCTGGCTTTATCTCCTCTCCTGCCCAGTTATCAGTCCCATTCTACCCATGTCTCCTATTGTCTACATTCCCAAGTCTTGGTTTCTAGAAACTGCTTGTGACTCCTCTGTTTACTTACCTTATTCCAGACTTCTCTTTTTTTTGGTGTGCTCTAAGCTTCTCGCCTGATCTACTTATTCCTTTTGTCCCCAGTCATCAGTTACTTCTATTTTTTTTCCTCTCACACTCCAGTATTAGAAACTATCGTATGCACATACGCCAGCTCAGCTATCCCAGCAGGAAACACAGGTGAATAAAGAAAATAATAATACATTGCAAAAGGACAGTAGAAAAGAATTATTCCTTTTCTTCAAATATTTGGAGTTAAGGGTAAATAGTCATCGATTCAAATAAATTTTAGTTGGAAGATTCCCCTGAGGACCTATAATCCAGCCTCCAACAAAGTTAGGGCTGTTGCAACACTGGATTGATCGGGTCAGCTGTGGATTTTTTCCAGTCAAATCTTGAAGACCCCTAAGAACAAAGGTGCCATGATCTTCATGAGCAGCTTGTTCCACTGCTGCACTACACTCCTGCTAAAGAAACTTTCCCTCATATGCAGCCTGAACTTCCCAAGCTGCAATGTGTGACCTTTGCACCTCATTTAAATCATTTGGCACTCTTGATGAGAGCTGATAGTTGCCCTTCAAATGGTTGCAGGCAACCATCCATTAGCCTCCTCATTCCCAGACTAAATAAATCCAGCTCTCAAATTCTGCTGTCCACTGTAATTCCCAGGCCATTTTCAACAGAGTCAGTTGTTTTGCAGCCTGTACTCCACATTCCTTCCTCGTTATTCCTTCTTAGGTTCAGAACTTTCCAGTTCTTACCGAACCTCATTTTTCTGCTGTGCAAACCCTCAAGTTACTGAGGTCTCTCTGGATTTAGCCTTTGCTATTTGTTGTGTCGTCTGCTCCTGGTAGTTCACGTGTTTGTGGCATGCTCTGTGTTATCATCCAGGTTGTTACTGAAGATGTTACAATACGATCTCCAGAACTGGCTCTGGGGTACTTTGGCCATTAGTGGGACACAGTTGGATGTTAAGCTGTTGACCACTGATGTAATCAATTTTCATCCCACTTAACTGTCCAGCCTTTACTTCCTCAGCTTCCAAATGAATGCACTATGGGAGACTGTATCAAAAAGCCTTAGTGAAGTGAAGGTATGCTACACCCACCATTCTCCCCTTGTGCACAAAACTGTTATTTCATTGTAGAAGGCAGCCTGTCTGGCCAAGCACTGTAAATCCTTAGTAGGTCTGCACTGAGTATTTATTCTTGTCTGTTATGTGCATGGAAAATGACTCAGAGGACATTTTCCATCGATCTTTACAGGGACTGAGGTGAGGCTGCCTGGCCTGTAGTTCCCTGCATCTACCTTCTTACATTTATTTTTTAAGATGGTAGCTTTTTTTCCAGTTCCCAGAGATCTCCCTGATACAGTCCACCATTTTTCATAGACACAAACCATAGCCTCACAATCATATTGGCCATGTCTTTCAACACAATGGGGTAAATTCCCTCCAGCCCCATAGATGTGATATGATCTCTCTCTCTAGTCTGTTACTGTTCTGCCACTCTTGGCTGTCCTCCTCCAGATTGTGGCATTGTATGCAGGGGACAGGGAATAAGTTTTGCCCTTGTTACCAAGAGCTTGTGCATTAGTGAAGAGGCATCTGAGGAAATTGAACAGTGACCCTTCTGAACAGGCAGGTGAAAGTCCCACAGATGGCCGCCTACCTCATGGGTCATCTGTTTTCAGCTCTTCTCTCAACTTTGTTAGACTACAGCTCCTGTAGTCTAACAAACCTGTTTTAAGGCCCTCACAAGTTGAATCTTGACAGCATAATAGGAGAAGCATGGCCAAAACTCTTTGTATGTGTTTGTAGTGAAAAGATGATTCATTGTTTTTTTTATTCATGATGAGAAATACGAGATGCACTTTTAAAGAAACAACGTTTTAAATTTTATGGAGATTTAGAAGCTTATAGTGTTCGTGCTTTGATATTAATTCCTTCTGAAAATGTTTCTCAGTATTTTCTCGGTATTTCTGAATATAAGCTTTAGTGAGTATTTGGTATTTCTTGGCAAATGATTTCAATACTGTGCTATTCAAACCTGCTTTTAGTAATGCTGCTAGTACCAAATAGACAGCCTCCACAGAAATCTTACTGAATGAGATCTGTGAAACAGAGAGAGGGGGCTGAAAAGTGGTGGCTCTTAGCCCAGCCTCATCAATGGCGCTAGAAGCGTGAGGCAAAGAAAGGGAGCGGGATGAACATTGAGTGTGGGGAGCTGAGTGCCAGAGCTGCTGGAAGCAGCTGTTGGTTCTAATTGTGCTTTGCCAGCGCCGTGAATACAGGCCTCGGGGGTGGCACGGCCCAGGAGCCTGGAGCAGCAGAGGAAGCTGACATCAGCCTCCCTGGAGGCTGGCACTGAACAACAAACTAGCATCCTTTCACCTGTCACTCCAGCCCCCTGCTCAGGGAGGCTAGGTGCCCAACAAGTAGGAAAGGAGTTTTGCAGCAAGGCTCAATCTCGCCTACAGGTGTTTAGGTCCTTCACTACCACAGGAGCAATGCTGATATTACCTCTGTGGTGGTTCATTATTTTGGAGTTTGTTTTCTCGTATTGATTCTTTAACTTACTAAACTGATCTTTATCTTTAAGATTACCTGATTCCCAGAAGTACTGGACGTGAAGTACCACTGCCTTTATCTGTGTCTGATGTGTTTTATGCACTGAACTACTGGTGATTTTGGCTAAACTAATATTTCTAATGGGAGACTTAATCTGGGGAAAAGGAGTCAAATCCGGCAGTAGTCATCTTTCTGTGCTAGCCTGTAAAAATCTTCTAGACTTTGTTTTTTCTTAAGTCCAGGTAATAAATCTGATTTGTTTTTTTTCTTTAAACCTTGATTCACTGAAGAAAGGTTCCTACTTTGTGCTGCTTTGGAGTGTTGGAAAGCAATTCTCAAAGGTGGCGTCATGGGAAGCATAAGAGGTATCTCAGCTGTTGAGGAGAGGTGGATCCTGTTGAGAAGAAAGTAGAGTTAAAAAATTTGCTAGACAAACAGTCCCTGCCTTCCTGGAACTAGTTCTGCTCCTAGTTCCACTGCAGGTCCTTAGCTGTGTGGCATCACATAAGGTGTGCGCATATTGTCCTACAGATTAAGCAACCTATTGAATGTATTGAGGACAATTAGTAAAAAGAAGTCCTCAGGAGCACATGGTCCGTCCGGGCTTCTTGCCATCACAGATATTCTGAGACATGCAAGGTGCTGCGATAGTAAATATGGGTTGGGGAGTGTGGTAGCTACCCTGTTTCCTTGAGCGTACTATCCTGCAGTTAACTGGCTAAACTAATGCTCCACATTTATACAAGAGTGCTCACGTGGCTTGTGATAGATCAGCTGTCTATGCAGGTCAGCAGAGATGAAAAGCAGCATCTGATAGGCAGGTATCCACATGCTGCTGAAGAGCATGTCTGTATCCTGGATGAGGATTCCAGACTGGCTCAGATTTCAGGTTGAAGAATTTCCCTGTACACAAGCATCATGCATTTATGTGGTGCAACTTACACTTCCCCAGTTACGGTTTATGTTTTGGGGTAGTAGTTTCCTTAGACGTGATTGGATTATCTTAGTTGTTCTGTGTATGCTGCCTGTGGCCCTCATTTATTTGGAGAAACTGCAGTGTTTAGGAATGGTAGATTTCCCATATGATGAAAGCTTTGATGGTGTCTCATCCTTTTATTGCTGTAACGCTTCTCCATGTGACCAGCAATTTAAGGCTCTACAGGGTAATGGCAGTCTTGCTGACATTGGGCTGAAGGTTCTGGAGCAAGATGTAAGTGGAAAAAAAATTTCCGTGCACTGTTGGTGCTTTCTTTTTCCAGCAGTGGAAAGATCTTGGGACAGAGGTATTGGGTGCCAACCCTACCGCAGCTCTTTCAGTGAGACTAGGAATATAAATACGTGTTACAGAGTCACTGGGAAGGTTTGGTGCAGATGAGTCAAGCCCTGTGCTATTGGAGAGGTGCAAAGACATGAAGGGGAGATACTTGGTGAGCTCAAGTCTGCTGCAGAAGTGAGCTTGAAGCAAGTGGAGGGCTGCGATGTGGGACTGTTGGCTCAATTCAGTTGGCTTGTTGAAATGGAGTCTGAAAATAGCATAGCTACCAAATAGCAAAGACCTAGCCTAAAGGAGGTAAAGAGCTTTCAGATCAGATGAGAAGCAGATGTATGTACTTGAGATGCAGATATAAGAAATGGAATAGAAAACCCATTAAGAAGTCCTTGAAATTAAAAACAGCAAACCAGTCTCACAGCTAATGGCAGCAAGGAAAAATCTAAATCTAATACTGTAGGTTTTAAGTTACGTTAGGGAGCATGTGCAGCCTGAAACACTTTTTGTTTCTGAAATTGTCAAAATATGATTTTATGTCTATCTTCAAATTGGAATATGTAGCTGCTCTTTGATAAAAATCTCTAAACCCCTATGTAGGAATATGGAGGCCAGCACTAAAATGTCTTTTTTTGCATTATGATAAGTTGTATAAAATTTGAGTGGAATTTTGTATGGGCAGAATTTAGTTTGGCATTGAATAAAGTTCAGGAAATCTTGTATCTTTCCTGCTTTGGTAACTCTTAGAAGTATTGTTTCTTGAAAAGGCATTATATATGAAGCAGTACCTCACATTGAACAGTTGCCTATTAGACTTTTCCCTAAGTTGGTAGTTTGTAAGTCACACAATTAATAATATCCCTGCTGTACAACCTGTGCTTTAGCAGTGAAGTTACATAAAATATAAAGAGAATTATAAATTCAGAAAGCTGCTTCAATTTCAGTGGATTCTCTGACATAAATTGGCTATGATTTTAATATATAGGCTTTTAATGCATAGGCCATACTAGAGATAAAATGTGAACATGAAACAAGGGCTGGATTTACTTTATCCATTTTTTCAGGTCAACCTTGGTCTGGAAATATTTGTGAGGAAACTGTCCTCCTTACTCTAGAACACCTGCTGTTCTCTGAGTCAGACTCATCATATCTACCATGTATCATTATATTCTTCAGCAATATAGATTTCTGTTAGATAATAATTCAAGTGATGTCAGCAATATATGGCAGCATCTACAGAAAATGTTGCAGAGGAGAGATCAATAAAATGATGTAACAAATGCTCTATACAAGAAAGAAAATTAATAGGATCATATTTTTGTTGAAAGCCGAAAACTTCTGCTGCATAACTACATTGTGAGATACGATTTTTTTCCAGTGAGCTTTTTTCTCTTTTACTGTACTTAAACGTGTATTTCTTCAAACTCATGTAGCAACTACTTTTTAAGAATGAGGAGAGAAGAATTCATATAGAAGAATATAGAAGTCCAAAAAGAAACAATAAAACTGTTTGAGGCTAAATACCTTAATACCTTTTTTGTTTTTTTTAAAAAGTTTTTCTGATTAAACTACTTCTGGCCATTTTGAATCCTTTTCTGAAGACTGTCAGATTTTCAGACTACATACATGATATTTTTTTTAAGGTAAGCCATTTTCAGGATAAAATAAAAAGTATTTATTAGTCTCAAAGTGCATATGTAATTTTAGCATGAACTTCAATTCTTAGAAACACTTTATCACTATGACCCTGACTGAGCATAATACTTAAACATGCATAATTTTAAGGCATGGATATTAAGCTCATTGAAATCCATCATACATGGCTATTAGAAGTGCTCTATGTGTCTTTCAGACAGAGAGAGACTTGAAGGAATTACTGACATTTCACGTCATTTCAAGTAGAGCAGTAAGGATGAATTGTCTATTTAAAATGCATGGATACCTTTAGCTAGAAAATGTTGAAAAAGTGGTATGGTTACTGTGACAAATTTGTGACTTTATTCTGTATACTTCTACAACCTGCCCTTTAACATGCTCAGGACAGAGGCAAGGAAGTCCCTGAAGAAAATCAGAAGTCATAGGCTCTGTCCTGAGACATTACCTTTTGCATTTATAGATTGTTAAAGGATACCTTGGCTAGAGATGCTGTGATGCTACTCAGCCTTCACTGTAAACTGTGCATTTGTTCATTCTGGTTTTAATTTTATATTAAAATTATGAAAAATGAGGCTTTATAAATTATATTATCATCTTGATTATATTCTGAAGAGGATATTGAACATCATAATAATCAAACTCTTACTGACTGGAGATTGGGAAAGGTCTGAATGTAACAGGAAGCTAGGTTCTTATACACATGATAGGTTAAACAGCTTTAGGAATATTTGTAAAATTGTGGAACTGCAATTTATTGAAGCAATTTCCTTATTTAATCTGAGAATCAACTAACTATTTTGTTTTATTTTTAGAGGCACATAAAGATTTTGTTTAACATATCCAATAATGGACTTTAACAAATGACTTGAAAAAGATAGAAGATTCTATGCAAACCATGATCCATTCAAACCATAGTACAATGCAAAAAACCAAAACCAACCCCTCAACCTAAAAGGAAAATGGAGGGGTAGGCATAATGGAGAGAAGAATACAGAAAAAAATAGTATTACTGTGTTATGTATAGATGCATAGTGCTACTTCATCTTGAATGCTCTGCACAATTCTAGTCATACCATGTCAAAAAAATAGACTTGGAAAATATTCAGAGAAGGGTAACAAGAAAGGTATGGAGTGGCTTTGTAGACAGAAGTCAGCTAAGGCTCTTCTAGAAATGCCTGAGGTACTTGGGATCTGTGAAGTTGTCTGCAGGATAGAGATGAACAAGAATTGATTTATCATTGGGTTGGTTTGCGGCCAACTTGAGAACGTGTAATTTATATAAGCCCGCTTCATTCTTCCTTAAGCATAATGCAGGATGCTTTGCCTTAGAAGGGATTTTGTTCTCACTCAGGGTGACTCCTCTTTTGTTGCAATAGCCTTATGTTCTAGTTATTCTAACTTTTCAGCATTTTAATAATAAACATATTGTCTGAATAGGCTCATTGTGGGTGAACATCACTGATTTGGTAGAAATGGAAGGAGAATCTACCACTTTCATGTTTTTTTCAAGAATTGAAGGTTTTGCCAATGTGATGTGATTCATGGAACAGCACTGAATTAAAGCTGACTCAAACCTGTTCAGAACGCCACTGCAGGAATAACATCTCCATAGTTACTATTAGGAGGGATATAATTGGAAAACATCATCATAATTGTCATTTCTGCTTAGCTCTTGCATGATTTTTTTAAAAAAAATCGTTTCATATGCCTGTTTGTATTTATTTACTTTCAAAAATAGTAATTAAAAAAGCAACTAACATACACTGATTCATAGATTGTTAATCTGTGCAGCATCAGAGTGAAGGAATGCATAGGTATTGGTACAGAACTATGGTTCTATTCTGCACTTCCAGATTCTACTCATTTCTTTCTTCCTCTTTCAAAGCATGCATTCCCATAACAACATTTTTACTAGTAAGACATCATCAGTGAAATACGGTTTAGGCTGCAACTGCTTTTTTTTTTTCCCTTTGAGGTAAAACTGTTGAACTATTAAAACCCAAAGAGTGTTTTGTTCCTGTACAGATGTGCTTGATGCTTGATCATTTTTAAGTTGTGATTATGTGGCTTTGACAACAGTATGAGACTCACATTTTCCCAGTAGTTCAATTTTTTATAAATTGAAGGTTCTTTATGGTGGTCTTGGTGATCTTTTAGCAAGTGGGATGGAACTGCTGGATGTGACAATACACCCACTGCGGTGTTTGAACCTTAATTTATGCAGACATTAAAATGTTGCATACAGTCTTTTTAATGTTTTGTTGTAGAGAATGGTGAGTTAAATTAAGAGATAATAAATAATTCTAGTCGTTTTTTCTGCTCCACTTATTATCTGAGGTGTGCAGATCAATTTATTTACATCTCAGCTATGAATTTGTAATTTATTATCAAATTTCTTAAAATCTTGAAGGCAATTTATTTAATTCAAGTTTTTCCTTCTTGAAATTGTAGGCTAATACAGCTGATGACATAATTGGGAGGATATTTTATGTTTAGGAAGATGATTTGTAGAAAACGGAGCTAATTAGACTTACTTAATGATAGATCTTACTGATACAGTTGGAAACTACATAGCAGAATATTTATTTTTCTAAAATTCATGTATCATTCTTTAAAATGTAGTTATCTTACTGATGATGACTTCGGAGCTTTGGTTTTGAAAAAATCATTAATGGAAAATGTAATTAAGTTTTTCAATATCTTAGAACTTAAAGTACAGGAAAACTACTGTAACATTTTAAAAGCAATGTTAGAAACATTACCTATCTAAATTCTGTGAAAAATACTTTTTCTATTTTAAATGCTAGTAAGTAACATTGTTTGGATAGCATTTTTACTTAATGAGTGTGAATGGCTTCTGAATTACACTGTTTTACTCTATATAAGTGATTTGTCCCATTATGATAACTGTAATCTTTTTCTCATTTGTTTTTTACTGCTTGCCTTTTCTAGGAAGTAGAGGTTGGTATACATCTTCTGTTTTTTATGATCCTGTGAGTTTTTCATGTATACATTGATTTCTTATGTTTTACTAAATGTAGGTTGTTTCTCCCTCTCCAGGATGATTATTTTCGTACATGGAGTCCGGGTAAACCATTTGATCAAGGTAAGATTCTGCTACTAGTTTTTTGTATGGGATAAAATTTAAATATTTATAATTGTGCTCCTGTTCTAGAATAACTACAGAATTATGTGAATTTGTGTCATTTTCTCCCTCTTCAAACGACTGTTTTAAAGAGGGCCAGAAATTCAGCCTAATCTTTGTTTTATATCTGTGATTTTTGCAAACTTTTATTGATTAGAGACAGAGACGGGAGCATTAGGAACCTCCAAAGTAGCTTAAAGTTTCCCTCACGTAAACAAGTTCATGGAGTTTGGGAAGTTTTGTTTTGGTTTATTAAGTTAAGCACTGTTGTGTTTTCAGTAGGACACTTGAAGAAAAACAGGCATGTAATCTGATATTTCTCTTTTGCAGTTAAAAAATTCATTAAAATGTTGAAAGTCTCTTTATATCTGGCTGATAAAAGAAGATCTAGAAAAAACAGTTTTGGAAGTCTCTGTCATGTTCAAATGATCTGTCTTGAGGCAAAACACAGATGGAGCTTTGAGAATGCTACAGTACAATAATTTCAACCTTAGAATAATTTGAGCAAACACAGCAAATTTTGACATTAAACATTCCCTCCCCAGGCATTGGAACTTAATATTTACTGTCAATATAATCCACTTCATGTATGTTGTTTCAAAGTGTATGACTACCGTTGTGAAACTACTGAGAATCTTGATAGTTGGGGTTTTTTTTTAATTGCTACAAGGAGCGCTTCAGAGACTTTGTCTTTTCTGATAATACTGATGGCACAAATGCAATGAAGAAACAGTGTAGGGGCTTGTACACAAGAGACGGAGATAAAAATATGTTGCAGAAATAATGTTTACTCAATTTAAAGAACTTTCTCTGTAACAGATACTGGCTTTTGAGGGAGATTTGTAATGAATTGTAGTTTATTACAACCACATCTCTTGGAGATGAACTTTCCTCCATGTTCTATGCCTTTGTCACTTTAATTCAGGATTACTGTAGTAAGCCTGTGAAAGGAAATGCCTTCATTTCTTAAATGAATGCACCCGGCTTGTTTTGCCAGTTTGTGGGGGAGAGGAGTAGAGGGAGAGGAAAAAAAGACACATTTATGTTACTACTACTCTGAATTGTGGTGATTTTCTTCTGGTTTGGTGGAAATTTGTAAATCTTAATTTAGATACGTGGCAGGCTGAATATTTTAGAACCTGCCAATTTCACAGACCATGCATCTCTCCTCCTTATATACTAATGCATTAGGAAAAAGTACTTGACTTCAGTCTTCTGACTCCTCAGAGAAAAGATTCCTTTCTTTTGGTGAAGTACCTCATGTAAGAAGCAGGCTTATGACTTCACTACAAAGTACGTTTAGTCTATTTCTTTTCTTTGATTTTTTGATAGAGGGGCATGGTCTGCAAATGTTTTTAGTATGAGAACTGGAATAGGTTATATTTTTATTAATGACTTATTGGTGGCAAAATCTTTCATCAGAAGACATTGAGTTGAATATGCTGTAAATTTTGTTCATGATTTTATTTGTTATCGCATATGTGGTATATTTTGGGTGTGTGGGGTTTTTTGTGTTTTGTTTTTTTTTTTCTTCAATTGGCTGTTAGTTTTTCAGAAGATATACTGAAATACTACTTTTTTCAACCAGATTTACACTTTTACACACTATGGCTTGTTCTATTACTCTGAGTTCTTTGGAGATCCTGATGCTAATGTTTGTAGAATACTTTTCTGAATTTACAAACAACCCAACTAAGAAAACACGTTAAGGTTATCTGTTGTACCCTGTTTGCAAAATGCGGTGTGTATTGGGTTGTGAATATTTTAAAATCACGTCTACAGAGTTCAACTTTCTATTTTCATATCCTTGTTAACTGAAAATTAACATTGAGAGTGAAATGCATTTGCTGAGTAGTGCTTTTATTTACATTTTACTGTGTAATTTATAACCGAAAAACTAATAATGCTAGTTGGGAACACTTTTTAATAATAAAAGGTACACTGAAGTTTTATTATTAAGAAATGTTCCCGGTGTCTTAATTTGTCAATCTGTCATTTAAAGAATATCAGGTATTTTTACCTGCCACTGCACTGCTTTTCGGTTTTCCTGCAATAACTGCTACAGTCTTTGTATTGAATTTAGCAATGATATTGAAATGAGCTGTACGTCAAAAGATTTACGGTTTCTCAAGAACTGGATGTTTTGTAGACTGATTGACATACAGATATTCTTTATTAATCAAAGACTTGCATGCTGTTATTTTTTTGAAAGTGTATAAATAACATTACTGACTAGATCTAGGAGATATGCTAAAAGATAGAAGAAGGTTTCCCAGTCAATATCTTTGTCTTCGTGCTGTCAGAATTGACTTCCCCTTACTTTTGGGTATAATGGGAAATGACTTTTTGAAACAGCAAAATATTGCTGAGAATAAAATATAACTATGGAAGTACCATGTACTTGTTCATACTGTATTGGGTTTCCGTGGCAAGGTTTTGGTAGCGGGGGGGGCTACAAGGGTGGCTTCTGTGAGAAGCTGCTAGAAGCTTCCCCCATGTTCAATAGAGCCAATGCCAGCCGGCTCCAACACGGACCTGTCGCTGGCCAAGGCCAAGTACCGATGGTGGTAGCGCCTCTGGGCTAACAGATTTAAGAAGGGGGAAAAGTTGCTGTACAACAGCAATTGCAGCCGGAGAGAGAGGAGTGAGAATATGTGAGAGCAGCAACTCTGCAGCCACCCAGGTCAGTGGAGAAGGAGGGGGAGGAGGTGCTTCAGGCACCGGAGCAGAGATTCCCCTGCAGCCCGTGGTGGAGACCACGGTGAGGCAGGCTGTCCACCTGCAGCCCGTGGAGGTCCATAGCGGAGCAGATATCCACCTGCAACCCCTGGAGGACCCCACGCTGGAGCAGGTGGATGCCCAAAGGAGGCTGTGACCTTGTGGGAAAGCCCATGCCAGAGAGCAGGCTCCTGGCAGGACCTGTGGCCCCGTGGAGAGAGGAGCCCACTCTGGAGCAGGTTTGCTGGCAGGACTTGTGACCCGGTGGGATTACCCATGCTGGAGCAGTCTGTTCCTGAAGGACTGTACCCTGTAGAAGGGACCCACGCTGGAGCAGTTTGTGAAGAACTGCAGCCCATGGGAAGGACTCACATTGGAGAAGTTTGTGGAGAACTGTCTCCCGTGGGAGGGACCCCACGCTGGAGCAGGGGAAGAGTGTGAGGAGTCCTCCCCCTGCAGAAGAAGGAGCAGCAGAGACGACGTGTGATGAACTGACCGCAACCCCCATTCCCCGTCCCCCTGCGCTGCTGGGGGGGAGGAGGGAGAGAAAATCGGGGGTAAAGTTAAGCCTGGGAAGAAGGGAGGGGTGGAAGGAGAAGGTGTTTTTAAGATTTGGTTTTATTTCTCATTACCCTACTCTGATTTGATTGGCAATAAATTAAATTAATTTTTCCCCAAGTCGAGTCTGTTTTGCCTGTGACGGTAATTGCTGAGTGATCTCCCTGTCCTTGTCTCGACCCACGAGCTTTTCGTTATATTTTCTCTCCCCTGTCCAGCTGAGGAGGGGAGTGATAGAGCGGCTTTGGTGGGCAGCTGGTGTCCAGCCAGCGTCAACCCACCACACATACATTCAATTCTCTCTCATCAGATAGGAAAAGTGATCACGGGTGATATTTTGTGGGAAGAGCCATTCATAGTTTAAAAGTGTGGCAACCTTGCAAATGTCAGTTCCTTAGAAGTGAATGTAGTGTTCATTATTTACTGAAGAAATCAGGTCTTCTATGATTCCCTATGTCTGCCAATAAAAGACATACAGTGGTGACAATCTCAGCACTTCCCCCCCCCCCCCCCCCCCCCCGTATTATTTAATGAGATAGGAAAAAGAGTTGGGAGACTATAAAAACTAAGTTTTAGGTGTACATTTTGGTAGTCTCCATAAGTGTCGTTCCAAGGCTGTGCCATAAGTGCTGTCTCCACCAGGGCCATTCCACTCTAGTTGTGTACCACTTCACTACTAAGTTTGAAGTCAAATAAGGTTTAACTATTAATTAGCTTTCTCACCTCAGTAACCATACGTTTAGACTTATGGGGTTTTAATCTTTTTTTTTTTTTCTCTTTTACCAAAGTGAACTATTCAAAGCAGTAAATACGAATGACTGACTGTGGAGTCCTGTGATCTGTTGGGGCTTGTCGCAAGCCAAGCAACCTGTGTTAGAGAATCTTTGTGAAGGTTTCTCCTTCAGTCTTCTGTTATTGCCATTCTGGTTTGTGCAGCAGCTACTCTCTCAAGTGACAGCATTCCATAAAAAATGTTCTCCCAGATGAAAACATGAAACTCCTAAGTGAAGGACGTCTTTAAAATGTAGAGATAAACTTGCAGTAAGAGACTAAAATTGCTCACTAAAGATGATGTTTAAACAGGAGCAGTAACAACTTCCCATTGTTGTGTTAAAGTCTAATAATACCGCTAAAGATACAAGCTGATAAGCTCTTTGAGGACAGAAATAAATAATATCCTTAATTTCTCTCTATCAGTGTTTTATTTCTTTTCATTTTATTTGTTTTATCAATATTTGGCTTTTCAGAAACTTACCTATAAATCTGTGAAAGTATGGAATAAGCAAGTAATCTTTTTGGCATTAAAAGCTCTGAAGTCCAAGTCCACTAGACAGGATATTTTTTTCTATTTATTATGAAAACAGTGGATTATAGGAATTACTAGTGCTTTTACAGAAATATATGGGTGGTTTTTTTTTTTTCTGTACTGATTTAACTTATAGCAACTTTACATGATGAAATGACAAATAAATATTTGGAAGTTTAAAAATCTATATATTAACAAAATATGAAGACCTTTAAACTGCATAAACCCTAGCTGACTCGATGTAATAGAGGTGGTGGTGGAATATTTAGCTGTATGTCTGTCTTTTCAAATTGTCAGTTGTCATTTAAAAAATACTCAATCTCTCTTACACCCCTTTGTCTTTTGGGCTGTGGTGTAGGTACCTGGTACACATGTAACTCCTTGTCAATATCACTAGTAGTCAGACAAATGGGTTCTCATTATTTACATTTATTAATTTGTGTATCCATGTTCTGCTCAAAATCAGCAACATACGGGGACCTTTTTCAAATTATTTTTAGCCAACACCCATATTAATTTGCAGGTAGTATTTTTGAGGAACCAGTGCTTGCCATATAGACATATCTTTGAGGTCTACACATAATTATTATTTTCCTAAGATTTATATGACTATTAAAACCTTTTTTAAGATTTTCATAGATTTACTGTATATGGATAATATATCTTTATATTTTTTCAAAATACATCCTTAATCTGAACCCAAATCTTAATGCTAATATTTTGTTGTAATATTTGCAAAGTCTGTGGTGCAAGGAATCAATTGTCGTGCATATGATAATGAGTGTCTTAATAGGGTCTTAATTCACTCTTCTATACTTCTGGGTATTTTGAAAGGCATTCTTATGATAATATTATTTAGTATCTCAAAATTGCTCAGGTCAACAGATCTGTCTAATTCTGTTCATATTAATAAGAGTGGTTATATGGAAATATATGTCTGAGCATTCCAGGAGGTGAGCCCTTCCTATGAAAATGTATAGTGATATTTACTACTGGGCTGTAAAATCTAAGTTATTTTAAAAGATGGAAAAATATTATGACTTGCATTGCAATCCACCAATGCCATTCCTTAAAGCAACATCTGACATTTGTCCAAAGAGTACTTGTTCCCATGGAACTCTTTTGCTTATATACATATAAGATAGAAAAACATATTTAAATAAATGTTTTGACTGTATATGATATATACACACACATAAATATTTGTTTATAAATATCACAATGTAACATGTTTATAAACAATCATGTGGGGCAGTTATTATTATTGCTGGAATAAATCTGAATGTTCTATTAATCGTGTTTAGTTACTGCTAAAAGGCAGGTTTTGTCCTTTCAGTGGTTTTAGAAACAAGCAATTAGAATGTTTTGTGGTTTGGATTATTCCAAGTTGAATATTTTAGTAGCTTTAATGTATGTTTTATCAATGTTTTCTGAAATTGAAAAAAACCCAACACTTGCTAACATGTTTTCTTCATACACCACTTTTACATCAGATAAAAATATACAGGATACTTTTGGTATATTCTATTTTTAGACTACAGATAGTAGCAGAGCTTGGAGGGTGTAGCTATTGAATAAGAATGCATACACAAAGACACTGGCGTAATTTTTTAAAGTGCAAAGGATGTTTTCCTTTGCTCAATAGAAATACCTTGGAGGAACAGTGGAGTATTTTCATGTAATGGAAAAAATACGAAATGACATTTCCATGGAGGATGAACACCCTGAAGGTATAGTTGGTTTGTAGATATATTTACAATGTTTCTTGTAGACCATTCCGCTGAATTATTTTTGGCTTTTATAGTATTGGGTTATATTAGATATCTGTTTACAGCAGAAATATTGTGGGTACCATTTTACAGTAGAAGTAGATTTTGAAACAATTTCAAACCCTTATATTTTAGTTGAGTCTTTGCCTTTTAGCTCTTTATGTTTCATCTACCTAGTTCTGTAATAATTTGGGTAACTAAGGATATGCAAATACATGCAAGCACATCTCTATAGTTTGTGATTACATTTCTGTACTGTGAACTGAAACCGTTTACAGTCTTATTCAGTAAAATCATTTGATTCACCCGTTTGCAAGCCCTGGGAAGTCATAAGGGAGTTTAGTGAAGATTCATTAGTTGAAGACTGTGAAAACAGTCATGTAGATTTAACTTTGCTACATTTGATATATGCACTCATGATTTAGTTTTTATAGCAAAACTATTGATGTTTTAAAACTAGAAATATATATCCATCACTTTCAAGATAAATTGCAGTACTTTGCAATTAAAATGTATTGCACATCACTTTAAATATAGTTCAGTCTTAATAGTAAATAAGCATGAAATATTTTTAACAGCTTTTCAGTTCTTTTTGAAATTCATAGGATCCTCCTACAAAGACACTGTTTCTTTATATGAGCCATCATTTTAATCTGGTGTACAGTTTCCAGCTGCAGGTATTTAAGTATGTTTAGGAATCATGTTCATCGAGAAAATACACCAAATCCTGTGTTAAACAGATTCCTGCTGCTTTTTATTACTTTCAGCTGCCCCTCCCCTGAAAAGGTCTTTTGTAGATGTCTAAGAAACACTTTAATGGTGCTTTTTCTTTGTTATCTGATGCTGTGCTTTAGTGGTTCTTTATTATGTCTCTTTTATAAATTTCTCTACTGTGGTAGCACCATGAAAGTGTCTTGTCCTATACAGTTCACAGTTGTGGCTCCTAACTCAGGTTCACTGCTGTGCTGATTTTGACTGGGATAAAGTTAATTTTCTTCATAGTAGCTAGTATGAGGCTACGTTTGGGATTTGGCTTCTCACCCCACTCCACCAGAGAGTAGGCTGGGGGTGCACAAGAAGTGGGGAGGGGACACAGCTGGGACAGCTGACCCCAGCTGACCAAAGGGATATTCCACACCATATGACGTCATGCTCAGCATAGAAAGCTGGGGGAAGAAGAAGAAGGAAGGGCGGGACATTTGGAGTGATGGCGTTTGTCTTCCCAAGTAACCGTTACATGTGATGGAGCCCTGCTTTCCTGGAGATGGCTGAACACCTGCCTGCCGATGGGAAGCAGCGAATGAATTCCTTGTTTTGCTTTGCTTGCGTATGCGGCTTTTGCTTTACCTATTAAACTGTCTTTATTTCAACCCACGAGTTTTCTCACTTTTACCTCTCTGTTTTTCTCCCCCATCCCACTGGGGGGGGGGGAACTGAGTGAGCAGCTGCATGGTATTTAGCTGCCAGCTGGGGTTAAACCACGATAACTGGGTAGTACACATCTTTTTTTCTAGTTACGGATCTCAAGTTGTTTCATTATTTCTGTAGAATCACTAAATGGATTCTAAATTCTTACAGCTATTTTAAGAAAGGCTATATAAAGGATTTTTAGTGAGGCTAAACCCAGCCCATAATATGAGGTTTTGCTTGCCTTCAGTAGTAGTTTAACCCCTTGTTCCTCCTCCCCTGCCACCCTTGCTTTATGCCCTAATGTTATGTCTGTAGAGTCACCAAATCTTGAATTGTCATAAAACAAATTAAAAAGTTTATTTTTTGTTTGTTTGTTTTTAACCCAGCTAAATCACGGACTCAGGTAGCCATTCAGATTCACAAATAGTTATATCAGAAAAAGCAGAAATGTGGCACAGGGCTACAGTCACTGGCTAGAGGTAGAGCACCAGACCTTCTTAAGATGGCAGTGTGCTGAGCAAAGGATATGTGGAACTGTTTTTTTGCTTTTCACAAACCTGCTAAACTTTAGTCCTGTAAATCTCTTCTGAGGAACACTTATTTTTAATGTCATTCTCCTGTCTACTGTGCTGGGATGTCCCAGCTAACCGTCTTGAGTCATGGGTACCATTGATCGCTGAGGACTGCGTGCCTGAAAATGTTTGGGTGTGTACAAGACTGCTGCTTCTTTACAGGCTCACTAAATGGCCTGATGAACTTCCTTATGTTTGCCAAGGGATTTAATAAGAAAGCTTGTAAAATAGCTAATAGAGGTAGTTATTAAGAATATGAAATCTGAAATCACACAGTGGTGAGGGGAAAAAGAAATAGCTTAATAAATCCCTTTAAAAAACCCAAACAAACAAAAAATGTAAAGAAGAAAAAAGACTGTACATAGTTTTTCTTGAACTTGAATAGAAGAATGACAGTTCTTGAAGCACATTTTAAATGTTAAAAGTTGCCTTTTTCACACATTTTTATTTAACCACTTCACATTTAAAAGCCTGTTTTCTTATTTAAGTTGTTTCTTACCTAAGATGTTTCTTGTCTGTTTCTGTAATCCTGGTTATCTCTGGTTGACATATACATAACTCTTTACTAATTTTTAATTTACAGTGTGTAAAGAACATGCATCCCAGGACAAATAAGTTGCAGTGTGGCATTGGCATGCACAATTCCTGTTAGTAACCTCTGCATTGTTCTTGCATTTTGATGGACAAGATTGTGAGAGAACGATAGGATTTCAGGGTTGTACCTGAAGATCTTAAGTGATTAACAGAAATTGTGCTATTATTTATCATGTGTGAAACTTTAAGAAACCAACTGGACCTCTCATGTCAGAATCTGCATAGCCAGCAGTAAATAAAAACAATTTTATTATTTGGAACTTGAACGTATTACATTTGAGAATCAGTGAGATGGACTAAAGGGCAGATCTAGAAGTTACATTTTTATGGTTTTATTTTTTTTTTCCAGAGAGAGTATTTTAAGTGTTTTAAATAATAATAGAAAGGAAAGGAAGCATATATTTCCGGAACATTTACTCTGCTTGTATCTACTACATAATAGTATTAAATTATAGCAATTAAATATATTCAGGCTTTGTTTTTTTATTCAGCTAGGTCTCATTTTAAATGAGACTTTCTCCCTATAAGTCATCTCCAAGACAAAGGTTTTAAACTAACATTTCATTCGTAAAAATGTGTTCATGGATGGAAACAAATGGATTGCCTCATCTATTGAAACATATGCTGTGAGATGGATAGGTACACCCTTAAAAATTTCAAAACAGGACTTAGCCGAAAATATCTGTAGGTCATATAAAAGATGAACATTGGTACTATAAAAAAATATTTGTGATAGTAATAAACCCAGGTTGTTAGTAAAATGCTCACTGGTATTCATTAGACCCTTTTCTGTATTTATCTGCTAATACAAAGAATAAGTCTAAGCTGTCAAATTGTTATACTGAGTCAAGGTGCCTTTTGAAGAGAAAGGGCAGGTTTGGCTGTGGAACACTCTGAAGTATTGCATGCTCTGCCTCTCTGAAGTCACCTCGCTTGACTTATCTCCTTCCGAGCTACTCTCCACTCCATCCTGTCCACGTACAGGGAATACACAGCTTCTTCCTTTTCTGTGCTCTGCCAGGTATTGATAGCTATGAGTCAGGACACAGGTGCATACTCAAAAGTGAATGAAATTGTGGATTTCTTTATTACAAGGTTGTAACTGCAGAACACCTGTAGTTCTGCCTGTATTTCCAAACTGCAGGGTTCTCTCAATCTGGAGACCAGAAATGTTTCATGCAAACATGAATCTAGGGATCCAAGAGAAACCCTGGAAGGAACATTACAAAGTGAATTTTTAATGGAGTGGATCCAATTTCTTTACATTTATAATTTTACGGAAGATAAATTCTTATGTTTTGGTTTTTCTTTTTTTTTTTTTTCTAATGGCCACTTAAATCTACTTGGAAGTTTTACAAGTGTTTGGTGTATTTGTGGTTGTTAACTTATAACAATGAAATATCTTTAAATACTGGAAAACTGAAGCATTTTGAGATTTGTCTTTAATTTCAGTATTTTAAGCTCAAAGAACTTTTCATAGACGGTTTGTCTGTATACAAAAGCTTAACTGACTCAAATTAATGTGTTCTGTATATTGTCATGCAAAATGTGATTTCAACTTCTGTGACTTCTTTACAGAACATATGTTACGTGGACATCTTAGTTCAGTTTTATCACAAGTACATTTCCTGATTATTTTCGTTATGCTAGGCTTCTTCAAAATACATATATATGTATACTGCTGATGTATTAGATACTTTATATGAATAGTCTACTACATTCAGTTGGTTTAAAAAAATTAACAGCTGAAGTGGGCTACAGTCAAAAAAATTTCTGATTAAAATACCCTCTTTATTTTAACATAAAAACACATAAATACAGAAATTGACCAGTTCTCCAAAAGACTGGAATGATTAAAATATATCTTATTGCACGTTGTTTTGCAAGAGTAATCATCTTGGCATGTGAGATAATAGCTGAGAGAGGTTTCAAGAAGATGCCTTTCTGCTGTTATAGGAATGCAGACATTTTTTGCCCTGATTGTCCGAGTTGGAGAACCCAGAAGTCAGTTCTGATGCAGCCAGCATGTCTCTAAATTATGATTTAGTGTATTTGGGAAAAGATAATATGCTTAACTGTTGGCTAGTGATATATTGTTAATGTGAACTTTCAAGTAGTCTTAAGGTGTTACTTCTTTCTACCAAATCAAGGAAATGAGCATTGTGACTTAAAAAAAAAAGTGCTTCACTAAAGCTGCTGAAATCTTAAAGGATGCCAGCAATGTATGCATGGGCATTTCTACTACTCGTAGCTGATTTGGATATTTTTGCAGAATATTTGAGAATTTCTTCTTATATATAGAAGAAACTGGATATGATTGTCTTAATTTTGTTGTCAGTTAAACCAGTCTGAGTCTAAAGTAACTCTGTTCTTTGGCAATTTAAATAAATAGCATGTTTTCTGAATTTGCACAGATATAAGTAAGGGTGGCATTTGACTTTTACTTCGTGGACTTTCTCATTTATATCAACTTTTGAGCTATGCGTAAGCTATTCTCTTGTAAACTTTCAAGGAATATCCAAAAGAGAGAACAGAAAATTATGGGATTGTTTTTGAAGCAGGGCTCACAGATATTTGTGAGGGGGAGAATTTCTTATCATTTCAGAAATTAGAAAACCATTACTGCTAACTATTGAAAAAAGAAAAATACAGTTACTTCTGGCTGTGGGCCTGGGCAAAGTTTGTCAAAGGTAACTAGGGATTTTGGGGTGCCTTACATCTTGAGGGCCAAAAGAGCATGTGTGGGTTTGGTTTTGTTGTGGTTTTGGTGGAGGTCTTTTTGTGTTGTTTTTTAAATGCTACTACTAATCATAGGAGTAGACTGCTCAAATGTCTTTTTAAAGTCTGAAGGTAAGCACTCAATGTTTGAGAAATTTGGAGTCGGTAATTGCTTTTAAAATCTTGACAGGAAAGTTTTAGTTTTCATATTTCCCCCCACTCACCCAGCCATATTCACACCCTTGCCCAAAACCCGAGTAAATACCTAGGATTAAGTATAACCTTCGTTCAGGTAAAATCTCTGTTAGGAAAACTACAGCGTATGATAGTGTAGTATCTATTAATTTCTAAAGATTTCAAGTGAGACTTTAACAGTAAAGATAACAAAACATTTAATAAGCATCAGTATATGAAGAGTTACAACATCTCTGTTTCATAGATGAGAAACGTATTGCACATTGGTTACCACAATGCTGAAGGACGGTGGAGTGCATCGGTGGATGTTGCTAGGCACACTGTGAATTTCAGATGAAGTGTGTAGGCCAGAAATGTGGAAACTGGGCAAAAGTTGTCCCAAGAGATTGTATTTTTGATGATTTTAGAGATTTAGAAAATAGAGAGAAAGTTAGAAGAAAATTAAGAGATCCTTAAATGATACACTGATTATTTGGCAATCAGCAGTACAATACTCCTTTAAGTATTGTTTATTTTATTTAAGTTACGTTTAAAAAAAATGCAAGTGGGACACAGATGCTTACTAGCTGTTTTACACACATTCAGTCATGCAGGTCCATGTACCAACACAGACATGTTTTTATCTCATAAATTATCTGTCCTAGCTGTTCATCGTGGAATCTGCCCACTTGAAAAACTTGCTCACCCCTCGTATCATATTGTTGAGGTTGCTGAGAGTAAAGTTTCTGAGTTGGAGACTCCAATAGAAAAGAAGCTGTTGGTGGCACATATCCCGTCTCTTCTCCAGGACACAAATACCTACTCGTCTGTGAGCTAGAATGGGGGGGTGGATTAGGACATACGAATAAGGCTTACACTTCTGCACAAGTGACTAAACAATGTGTTGCTCAATGAAGATGATTGTTTTAAAGGGAGTGGAGAAAGAATGAGTGAAATATTTTGAAACTGTGAAAGAGAGTTCAAGCTTTAGTGGATTTGTTCCAGAGGAACAGTAGAGACTGCCAGCTTTTATTTAATTTTTTTGAGCAATTATTTTTACTTACCTTAACAGTACCCAGAATAGCAGGTACCATATTATGAATCCGTATAAATGCATATTTATGTACATTTTTTTAAAACTTTAATTGCAGCAGTGAGCAAAAGGGAAATATGGCAGTACTTTATTTTATGTGTCAGATGATTCGAACTCATTATTATATGTTTCTTTGCTTCTCAGAACTTTATCTAGCATAACTGCAACCATTGCAGGGTAACTTGACACTCGGTGCTAATGTACCAGAGCGTAGTAATATAAAATGCTAGGAACAGAAACACATCTGAACAGAAGCCTGATAAAAGGCTTTACACACTTGTCCCTGCTTCATCAGTATGGAGACTTCTAAGCACTCGTAAGAGGAGGTATTTCTTGGGTAGAAGCAACCTCTGTGCACACAGCTACCTTAATTGTTAAAACATTTGCTCTCAAGTTAGAAACCAGACTTCTAGACAGGCCATCATGTTCAGGGGTTTGAATCTAAACTCAAATCTCTAACTCTAAATTACTTGCTTGGCCACCTACAGAAAAACCTCTCTATGCGTCTTACTGAAGTTGTAGATTCATGTGGCCAGGTGGCACAAATATACAAGAAGATTCCTCTTGTGAACATCCAGCTGTAGCCACCCATTCTGCTTTTCATGTTATATACTGCATCTTAAATGGGAAATACAGTCCCTGGGAGAAGAAACAAAAATTTGAGATTCTTCTTTTTCAGAACATCCCCATCAGGTTACTGAGGTAGGCTATTTCTTCTTTATTCTCTCATTTTTATTCATGAATCTCAGATTCTTAGCTGCACAATGATTCATTTTCTTGTTGAAGTTAAAGGGTGTTTATTCTCAGTAGGTATGTTGCGTAGCAAGACGGGGATATCTTGCTATGAATCCACAGCAGTGTGGATTCAAACCATCTGTGGCTGAGGAGGGCCTATATGCACGGATGCAAATTTTGGATGCCGATCTCTGTACAATTTAGGCAAAAAACCCACCAGCACTGTTAACTGTAATTAAACATTTATCTGGATTCCATGTTAACTGACAATATCAACTGAGTGTTTACGTGCTCTGCCTTGCTCTCCTCCCTACTGTTTCTGGAAATTGTGGTGCTGGGATTCTGCTCATCTCTCTAGACCCAACACATTTCTCAGAGAGAAATTCTGCTTTAGGAGGTGAGAAATCACCATCTTTCAAAATGGAGAAGTAAAGACACTGATGGTCTTTAAGTATCTTTAGGAATTGTGTGGTTTATCAAAGCAGGCAATATGAGCCATTCCCTTCTAGGTGTCTGTCTGCCTAGGGTTGTAACCTAGGCGTTTGACCTAATTATTAATATTTTAGTTAAAACTTTTAGATAATTTATATTTTTCTTCCTCCATTGTCAACTGTGAAAACTTTGTAGGCAAAGAAGTCAGACCTGTCTTTTAAGCTAGAGGAATTAAACCACTCATGGGATACTGAAAACATAGCTTAAGTTTTGATAAGTGTAGTAAAGCAAAATGTCTAGCTGGTTCTTTTTGCCCATCAGAAATGAATCACAAGCTTTAGAGAAGGGAAATAGAATTTAAGTCTGAAAACTTTGTCCTTAACATTCTTCCCCTTTTGTTTTACTGGGAGTGGAAAATTAGGAACATGTCAGAATGCACTCAGCAGATTGTGAAATAATGGTAATTTACTGTGGTTTCTGCCACAGAGCTCCTGTTAAGAGGATTCCTGTGTTATGTCTTGCTAATCTTGATTTCCTTTTATATTCCCAATAAAAATGGTGTTCTGGATAATGTCAGTTTCCGGGAGCACTAGCTGTAAATTAACTTACAGAAGAGATGATGGGAAGCTTTGCTGAATTGCTCTTCCAAATTTAAATTATAAATAAATCAATCCATTAGGAATAATTGAATAAATTTTTTGAATATTAATCGCTTCCTTGGCATGTGAGAATAACAAATCCGTATCCATCTATAAAAGTCACCAGGTGATCCTAATTCTGTTCCATAATTTTTCAGCAGAGAGCAAATTATTTTTAATTTACAATATAAGTTCTTAGAGAAATAGTAGATGTTACAAAGCATCTTACTTTTGTGATACTTTTTGTGACAATGATATTTTTCTGCTTGTTGAAATTTAATTAACATGACATTTGGTACTATATTAGGCAAATATATGGACAAATGTAAAGTAGGCATATAGGCAAATAACCTATACCAAGCATACTTTTCTGAATATTAGGAGTTAAAGCTGAATATTGCCAAGTTGTTAAAGCTAAGATCAGAGCTGTGTCTTTAGAAGCTGGTTTTATCTGACTTTATAGGAAGTCAGCTGATACATTATTGCCGCTAATAAAGAAATGATTTCTGGAAAACCTTAAATAAACATATTGCTTATGTCTAGAGTCTCCTCACCATAGTGGATATCATCACCTATTTTTAATGACAATATAATTGTGCTGTACAATCTACATTTTTCACTTCAGTTATGGAAAAAAAAAGGCCTCTGGCCTTCGTAATTATGAAGATATTTTAGTAAATGTGAATCAGATAAAAACGCATAGATAGATATCTGTTTCATGCTGAACAAAATAGCTCCAAGGGATACATAAATTGCTCCACAGTGGGATTTTGACACTTGTGATATTTTTGGTGTGAACATTGTACTGTTTCATAGCTGCTTATTTTCGCAGAAATGGAAAGGAATATGTGTTGTCGGTGCAAGTCTGCATACTCTCAGTGAGCTGGGGTAAAGCAGGTACATTTTGGCAGGAACTGCTAGAAGATGCAGTGAAGAATTAAATACTCAATGCAGTGTATTTCCTGAGTTAACTGAGTTATATGCTTAGATGAAATCAATGGTACTTTTCCTGGAATAAATTTATGCATTTTCATAGTATAAGATATTTAGGATGACTCCATGTAGAGACTGGGCAGAGTCAGATATGTCCCTACATTGTAAGGGGAGTCCAGTTCTTCCTAAGCATGAAAAACTTCGGACTATGGTTTTGGAAAATGTTTTTCTTGTGGTTTAGCCTTCATTTTCCATGAAAGTAGTCCATTTGTCTGTTCCAGGTAGGAAGTAAAACAGGTTTGAAAAAAGGCAAGCCATTTCCATGCTTTCACAGAATCACAGAATGGTAGGGATTGGAAGGGACCTCTGGAGATCATCTAGTCCAACCCCCCTGCCAGAGCAGGGTCACCTAGAGCAGGCTGTACAGGACTGTGTCCAGGCAGGTTTTGAATATCTCCAGAGAAGGAGACTCCACACCCTCCCTGGGCAGCCTGTGCCAGGGCTCTGTCACCCTCACAGTGAAGAAGTTTTTCCTCATGTTCAGGCAGAACTTCCCGTGTTTCAGTTTGTGCCCGTTGCCCCTTGTTCTGTTGCTGGGCACCACTGAAAAGAGTCTGGCCCCATCCTCTCGACACCCAGCCTTGAGATATTTATACGCATTGATGAGGTCCCCTCTCAGTCTTCTCTTCCCCAGGCTAAACAGCCCCAGCTCCCTCAGCCTTTCCCCATAGGAGAGATGCTCCAGTCCCTTAATCATCTTTGTAGCCCTCCGCTGGACTCTCTCCAGTAGCTCCTCGTCTTTCTTGAACTGGGGAGCCCAGAACCGGATACAGGACTCCAGATGGGGCCTCACTAGGGCAGAGTAGAGGGGGAGGAGAACCTCCCTCGACCTGCTGGCCACACTCTTCTTAATGCACCCCAGGGATGCTGTTGGCCTTCCTGGCCGCAAGGGCACATTGCTGGCTCATGGTGAATTTGTCATCCACCAGGACTCCCAGGTCCTTCTCTGCAGAGCTGCTTTCCAGGAGGTCAACCCCCAACCTGTACCGGTGCATGGGGTTGTTCCTCCCCAGGTGCAGGACCCTGCACTTGCCCTTGTTGAACCTCATGAGGTTCCTCTCTGCCCAGCACTCAAGCCTGTCCAGGTCTCACTGAATGGCAGCACAGCCTTCTGGTGTACCAGCCAGTCCTCCTGGTTTTGTATCATCAGCAAACTGATGCTGAGGGTCCACTCTGTCCCTTCATCCAGGTCATTGATGAATAAGTTGAACAAGACTGGCCCCAGTACTGACCTCTGGGGAACACCACTTGCTACAGGCCTTCAGCTAGGCTGTGCCACTGATCACAAATTTTAGTCCTTTCAAAGCTGGGAAGATCACTAACGCAATCCATAAGTTTACCATTTTTGAAAAGCAGGTTAAAAATGTGAGATTGTGCAAAATAGATTCATAAAACTTAGGTCCTATGTACTTCATAGTATAGAGTTGACTACAGCATGTGATTTTGAAAGAAAAAAGAGAAAGACTTTTCTGACTGCTTTTCACAGTTTCTGGCAACATTTCTTTCTGTATTTTATCCTCTGGTTTGCTAAGCTACGGTGTCAGTCCAGAGAGACATTGACCCTTCAGGTACTTGACTTTTTCACATTCCAAAAATCTGTATTTTTATATCAGTGATTTATTTGGTCTCTCCCTTGCTGTTGTAAGATACTGCAACTTTTCAAAAAATGTGTCCAAGGTTATACATTCTTCTGTGGCTTCTGCATCACTAAAACTGGTTCAGTAGCTAAGAAAATTTCGCAACAAAGTATTGGAAAAAGCGAGGCCACGTATCACATTTAAGATGAGGAAAAAAGACTTCTGCAGGGGCTTCATAGCTGACAGAGAGCGAGCAAGAAGTCCAGCAGCACACTGAGTGTTAATGTGAGTTAACGTTGATAGCAAGACCATGAGTGTTGAACATGCCACTGAATCTAAAGATGGAATTGTGATTTTGGCACCCACGGCTCTGCTGGCTTACTCACCCTGCTTACATAGTACTTACTTACTTACACGGTACTAACGCAGCCCCATAGCCATTCTTGCTGTACAATGAATGTATGCCACACCCGAGGTGATAACGCGTTTCATGCAGGGCATGATAACCACTGAGTCAGCAAATACTGGAAGATTAAGTTGGTACTGTAAGGTCTGCATAGACTCCAGAACTGATGATGTGTCCTGGCTTCCAGTCCATGTGGTGTCTGTAAACTTTGGTAGGAGAGGGCCCGGTCTAGCCCAGGAAGTGGTTCACTTTGGAAATGTCCAAAGCAGGTCTCTCACTCAGACTTTCCTGTCAACTGTTAGCTATAAAGAAATACCTCTGAGAAGTTAATGAACTCACTGGTATATTCTTCAATGTCTAATTGGTAGAGATGCTGCCAAAAATCCCTTAAAGTTCTTAATTTCTCTGCAGCTAGACAAAGTTGCCAAGACAAAGTCTTAAGTCTATTATAAATACACAAGTGTGTGCACGCGCACACACACACACATATACATAAGTTCAGTACTTCACTTTTGGGGTCGCCTTGCAGATATTTCGTTGTCTTGCACAACTGATTTCTAACATCAGGTTCTCACCAATGAACACCTATTGTTACCTTTCATTTAAAAGATGCAAATTGTGAATGGGTGCTGCACAGAAATGTACTTTTAACCACAGAATTCTATACAATCTAGTTTATCTTTGGTGGAAAAAGCTTCTTAAATACATAAAATGGAGCATCAGTACTCAGTGCAATTCTTACAATCTGTTTTTCTTCCTGATAGTTTTCTTTCTGATAGTGCTGTCAAAATCCAGCACTTCTTTCTGTCATCACTTATGTGTTCAAAGTCATTTTCTAATTTGCTTTCCTAGTTAGATCTCTTGGAGTCCCGTTGGTTTGTTTGGTGGTGGTGTTGCTGCTTTTTTTTTTTTTTTTTTAAAGCCTTAAAAAGTTTTCATTTACTTGCATGTGTGTGTGGGTTTTTTGGAGGAATGTATGGTGTGTGTGCACAGCTTTTTGCCCCCCCCCTTTTTTTTTTTAATGGAATCTTCAATTCTGGCCCCTGGCGTTCTTTTCTAGGGGTAAAGTCATTCTGATTCCAGCAATTAACCAGATGTCTTCCCTACTTTGATACTGATCTTTATGTTGTCATAAAGGCAAAGTGTGATAGTACCATCTCCTGGTTGTAAAGTTGGATTCTGCCTGTAACATTGCCAAAAAGTTATGTTATGGCTTCCTAAATTTTGATACAATTGTCAAAACACACCTTCAGAGTCCCAAGAACTTGGGAAAAGAAATAACCGTTTCAATGGGAATGGAAAATTACATGATCTCCTCCATTCACCCCTTTTCCAGAAACACGTTTTCTACTTGATACTGAACTCAGCATCCTTATGTGATTCCAGATTTCTCTTGCTCATATATTTTTATTCCATTAACCTATTCAGTTTTACAAAATGGTTATCTGAAGATAGGCCAATATCATATTCCAGTATTGCTACCTTAGTGTCTCCATCAGGGAACATTCTGGGATGAGGTACTTAGACCAGCACACGAAGTGATAATCCGTTCATGCTTACTAGGGGCTGACACTACATTCTGTCTGACTTTAAGCAGAGAGAGTATTTGACATGGTTTCTAAAATCTAAAGTGTAGTGGAGAAGGATACTGAATATGCTCTTGTTAATTTTGACTCCAACACTTTATCCTAGTTCAGTCATTTTTTGCTGCATTTGCTTCCCACTTGTTTAGAGTTGTAATCAGACTTATTCTGGATGACTCATTGTGGATTTGTCCTGGTTTGCTGTAGAAATAAACAATACCTGGAAGAGAAATGTGTCTTTGCATATGTCTTACGCTGTAATGAACAAAGTATTTTTTTTTCCTGTCTGCATTGAATTATTATTATATTAATGATTCTATCACTTTTCTGCTTTGTTGGTAGTATGATGTATATATTTTGCACAGCTGAATATATTATTAAGAAGGAAATAAAACTGAAAAAGTCACTGCTTAGACTATATTTAATCATACTTAGCACCACAAATTCAAGTGTCAAAACTGTAACTAATAATTAGCCTGGTTCTTGTTTCCTGGGTACATGGTTAGTCAGTCTTATGTTAATATCATCTGGCAGTTCAAATACAGCTGTAGTTACAAGTTTACTTTTGATCATGAAGAACAGAAGAAACATAACTTTCCTTTCAGAAAATATGTATACAAATATATATTTTATAAGCAAATGTGAAAAACAGGGGGGAAGAGCATTTCTGAAATATAACTGAAGACTGGACAGTAATATGCTAAAGTGGAGATTAACACAGGAAAACGGAATTCTAGTTGTTCATAGCTTGCTTTCTTGATTTTGCAATTTAGGATTGTCAGTAGTGTCTCTTTAAGTTAGCCTTTGGTGTTTTAACTTATTAGGGTGGGTTGTTTGGGCTTTTTTTTTTTTTTTTTGAGGGGTGTTAAACTAAAAAAAAAAAAAAAAAGGCAAAACCAAACCTATAGGAATAAAAAAATTACTGTTGGAATATTTAGTTGGTATCCGAAAAACACCAGAGAAGGTGATCAGAGAAGGGAGAAGTTGATTGTTTCTTGTGAGAGCATAAATTGGCAGAAACTTTTCTGTATTATCATGTAGGCAAGGTTACTCAAGAAATATGCCATGCAAATTTAATAATAAGTAGCAAACAGGATTATTTGGCTGTTCTAGTGTTATAGCCAGAAATTAGTATTTGTAGTTGGAAGTGTAGTTCAAAGATGAGTATGGATTAACGACCAAAGGACCAGCTACAAGAAAAAACACAAAGCAGAAATAAGAGACCTAGAATATTGCAGGTAGAATTTGTATTTAAGCACAGATTCATACAAATCTCTCATCTGCATATTTTAGTATGCTTTTTCTTTTGCTAAGATCTCACCTGAGTTATAATTTCTCAGTAAATTCAGACAGTGTCATTGTTCACCACTTAATGTTGAGTTGGAAGAACCCAGTTGTGTCTTAGTAAGCAGGAAAGGGAAACTACTTTCAAGGTAGAAATACCAGTATTTGGGGATTACAGTGAGAAAGTGACAATTGTTTAAAGAATGTGGTGGCGAGTACTTTCTTAGCTACACAACAGCAGAATTTAGCAAATAGATGCTTTTCCTCTTCTCTGGGTTAATTTGCTTATGGGCCAGCCCATCACCATTTATGTCTTACTGAATCATTACTGTGCAATGTAGCTTAGTAGTTGTTATTATTTCATAGTAGGAATGACAAGAAATGGATTGAGTGGAAGTACATTTTTTTTTTTTTTTTATTAGCCTCCTGGCTTACAGCTTTTAGAAAGATTTTGTATGTGGGAGATGTGGCAGCCAACATCTGGATGAACAAATGTTCCAAACTCAAATCAAATGTCATTTGCCTTTCTGACTTCTTTTTCATTACTTTTTGGCTTACAGTTTTACTGTGATTTCAGAAATGTGGTGGCTTCTGACCTATAAAAATCACAAACCTAATTCTGTTTAGAAGTGATATGATTGAAATGGAGAACTGTAGGCAACAGAATCCAGTTCAAAATTGTTTTCTTTGTGAATTTGGTGATCTGAATGATATAATGGGTATGCAGACTTCCTAAAAGTCCTAAGCAAATTCTGATATTAAAAAAGTGTTCTCAGCTACAGTAAAAAGCAGAAACCTTTGATTGCCTTTGTTACAAACGTTGACCAAGAGAGTTGGTTAGGGTACTTAGTATTTTTATAAATTAAAACCAGTGGTATTTTATGAGAATATACAGAAGTACACGTTTCATGAAGAGCCATTTTCCTTGGTAAGGAATTTTGCACAGCTTCATTTTACATTATCATTGAGCGTGCTGCATTTTATCCTGGTGAAAATCAGTGCCTTTCAGTCTGGCATGCTGTAGAAGCAGCAGGTCAACCTCCCTCCGCATACTTTTGGTGGGTTTTATGTGTGGTGTGTTTATTAATTGCATGTTTCTAGATAATTGTTAACAATTTTCTAAAATTATTTTTAGCTTTAGATCCGGCTAAAGATCCGTGTTTAAAGATGAAATGTAGTCGCCATAAGGTCTGTGTTGCGCAGGATCAACAAACTGCTGTTTGCATTAGTCACCGAAAGCTTACGCACAGGTAAATACTTTAAAAGTTAATCCTTTAGACTTTTTTTATAGTGTTCGTGACTGACTGTAAACTATAAATACACTATAATTAGTTTAGTTATTTAACAACATATGAGCAGAGTAGGAGGGGATTTTAGAAGTAATTATGTATGCATAATTTGATTAGAAGATTTAATATTTGATTTTTTTGATAGGCTGGTAAACTAGAGGGTGTACATATTTAAATATCGCAAGCTGCTGATACAAATACATTTCAGGAAATACCAACTGTGCCAGTACCAAATTAATATAGTGATTGTGATAATGTTCTGCTGCTCTACATTTCTTTGACTTCATCACTTATATGAATCTAGAGAACTCAAAATTGTCTGTTAAAGTGTAGGTAATGACCTGTTAAAAGTGTAAAGTTCCCCCCCCCCCCCCCCCTTCTTTTTTCTTTTCTTCTATGCACTCCAATTTTCTTTGCATTCTGGACTGGTTAAATATAAGGAACAAATATATGATAAAGTTGCTCTGGAATCAGAATGTAGATGATTTTTATTCTTAATTTTTTGAGGGGAGAACAGTTCCAGATGCTCTATTTACATAGATCTTAGAGTGGCAAAATATTAATGTACTTCTGTGGCTTTATCTGGAGCAGAAAGTGAATATGTAGGGGCCTGAACCATACACTTAGTTGAGGCATGAGATTGTTGTTTGCTCAGGAGATGGAGTCAAGTTGCATTTTTGACTTGGGATTATTCTTTTTTTTTTTGCACCTCATTGTGGCAAACAGAGCGTAGTAGAAGGGCTAAACTTCAATAATATGATTAAGTGTGTGTTGAAGTGCTTTGCTCAGTAGGGGCTAAAAAAAGAGCTCAGGAAAATAGCGACTTTCTTGTCTGATCTGAGAGGATCATTTCAAGCTTTTTAGAGAGTCAGTACAGTTTTATGAATGACATAAGGAAAGTTCTTCCGAGTGTCCAGTTATGTTAAATACACCCGTCTGTAGCTTTTCAAACAAGCAAGATAGTACATAGTGAAAGGAAAAGTTTAAAATATTCTTGATCTGCAGCTGCAGTTAATTAACAGAAAAGCACTACACTATTTGTAGAGCTAAACTGTTTATATCAAACAATCTTGGTGTAGAGCTAGACATTTTGGTTTGATAAAGTGTTATATAAGGTGCAAGAATTATTATCAGACAAAGCTAGGTAGTCTAATTTCAACTGTATGCGAACTGTCAGGGGAATATGTCAGTGTCAACTGTGAAAAGACAACACAATCATTTGAAATGTCTGAGAGGTATTACACGTTATTGAAAACAGTGTAAAAATAACATCTCCAAGTTTAAGTATGCATGCAGCAGGTAAGGACTGGAAACTTTTCTAGACAAGATGAAGCTGCATACAGTGGTTGAATTAATAAATGTATTGACATCTGCCTTCATACCTGTATTATTCCTCCCACAGTCCCTGGCACTCTTTTAAAAAGGTAATATTTTAAAAGGCAAAGCTCGTCTGAATATAATACAGTCTCATAATGGGAAACTTAGGAATGGCAGCAACTTGGTGATTGTAATAAGCACTGCAAGTCTAGTCCTGTAAGCTAGATGAAGCAATTCTCTACCTACCTGTCCTGAGCCAGGACAGGGATTTCCCAAGCTTAGATCTCCCTGTTTCCCAAGATTACCAGGTTCAAGGAGAAATCAATTGCTTTGTGCTTTCTTTGTAAAGAGGGTTTCTTCATGTAGTCTCTGACCTTTCTGTAGTATGGTAGGATAAGAGTATGAATAGTATATTCACAAGCAGTCATCTCTGCTGGTCTTTTTACCACTGTTAATTTCTTTAGCCCAAGATGTTATTCCTTCACTGATATCTACAATTTGCATATTGATTTTCAACAGAGCCATCTGTTTTTCCAAATTCCCAAAGGACTAGTCTACTCATTTATAAGTCTTAGTAAAGATTAGATGAGAAAGGTTATATTATCAACTGTCAGGCTATATTATCTACCTGTATCCATTTCTAATATATTAGTTGTGTGTATTCAATTTGTTGGACATAAATCTTTACAAAATTTCATCCCAATAATTTTCCCTTTCCACTTCGTGTGTGTGTGTGTGCGCGCCCGCACATGTGGTGTTCTTCAAAGACTGGATAATTTTATTTTATTTTTTTTTTTTTTTTGAAGAAGAAGGTAGTTGGGGATGTGTTCTGGAAAAATAGTTGAGACCTTTTTCATGTATTACTGGGAACTCTTCATAAAGAACTTGCCCATAGATTTCCATTTGGACATATTTGCTATATAGATCCATAGCTGTTCCAGAGATTATTCCCAAGACTCTTGCCCAGGAAAAGTAGTTTTAAGCATGTGAACTGATACAGTGGCAAAGAGACAGTCAGGGAAGAGGAGACTGTACATACCTCCAAGATAAATAAAAGGTTTATGGGCACCTTTGGGCTACCCCAGGGAAAGAAGCATGAAATACAGTTATAGCTGAATAGATTATTCTGTAGTGTCATCAAGTTGAAATTCTCAGATTTACAGTTAAATTCTGTTACTAGAAGCAGCACTTCCAAGCAACCCTATTGCCTCATTCCTAAATTTCTGTATATAAATTCTGTCACTCTTTGAGGTAATAGCATAGACAGAGAGGTTGCTGATCAGTGAAGGCTGATAATTGTATCAAATGGAGAAATCACGTCTTTTTGTGATGGAAGGAAAACACATTTCTTTTGTTGTTTTGTTAGAAATAAACTTGCAGAAAAAACACTTAGGCATGGACATTCTGTTATTCGGTCCGTGCTGTCCCAGGTGTTCTTATCTGTACAGTACAATTTCCAAACTTGTCGCGCTGTATGAATTACTGAGGGTCCCTCAGTGCCACGCAATGAAGCATGTGATCAGTGGCTATCCCAGCCCACCTGCAAGGCTGTTAATGATGTGATACGACATGGTCCCAAGAGGACTAATTAACGTGACAGTACTCTACTGATATGATGATTCTACCTGTTCTACCTGGGCTTTCTGAAGTATTAAAATTTGTATTAGCTCGGGGATCTCAGTTCTGTGCTCTTGCTGCAGTGTGCTTGCCTTTGCGTGGCTTCAAAACTAGCTACTGCATCTCACTGTCCTTTTCATGGTGGTGTGGGTCAGGCAAGCCTATGGTTTTGCTATATCTTCAGTTTCCATGGCAGCAGAGAGAATGGTTTCCCCTCAGTCTTGAGGTACTGCACACAGGGCTCGTTTCCTTTTCTGGGAGACTGCCAAGATGGCAAGTCCTCTTCTAGCTTCTGCTTCTACAGTGCCACAGCATCCTGATGCAAGAGCTTCCTTTATGTGCTGTCCTGGAAAGACTGAACAGTTGTCCTGGTTCCAGCTGGGATAGGGTTAATTTTCACCAGGAGCTGGTCAGGGGCTATTCTATACCATGTGGCTGTCCCGCTCACTGTATAGATGGGGTCAGCACGGGTGGGCTCGCTGCTGGGGAGCGGCTGGGCCTCGGGCTGCAGGTGGGAGCGACTGCACTGGGAAGCACCGCCAAGTACACTCTGCTGTTGGTGTTGTTGGGGTCTCTTGTTTGTTTTCTTTTCCTTTGCTGTCCTGTTAAACTGTTATTATCCCAGCCCACGAGTTTTGCCTTTCTTTTTCTCGATTCTTTCCCCATCCCACTGGGGGGGGCAGCGAGCGAGCGGCTGCGTGGGTGGATTTGACAAAAAGGTGAAATAAGTGTTGTAGGTCGTTGGTCACGAGAGTAGTTTGGAGTACTAGAGCTTTAGAAAGTATGGGGGCATGGTTAGAGGTGCCAGATTTTCGCTGGTAGCAGGTAATTGCATTTGCATCTCTGCTGGCTCTAATTGTGTTGGAAGCTGTGTTCCGTGTGCTGTGCTCTTAGCTGTGTCCTGTGAAAGAGGAATCACTTCAAGAGGGGAAAATATATATACACATATTAATGTTGTTTATCCAAGTACTTCCATGTGGATTGCTGTGGGAAGGGAGAAGCTGCCTGCACGAGAATGCATGCTAAACAAATTATTCAAAGTTTGGTGTAAAATAGAATTTTTCATTGATTCTTTGAAACTCTGGCGATTGACATTAACTTTTCCTTTTGCTTAAATGGTGTTTTACCATCCCTTTGTGCTTTCCAGTTTGTCTTTATTGGTTAAGTGATAGGCTTTATGGGGGAAGAAAACCTGTAAAGTGTCTGTACCTGCAATAATGAAATGCTTTGGAGTATACCTCATTCAGTTACAAATACAACTCGTAGAATATCGGAATACCGTATTGCCAGTACTGTGATACAGTGATGTGAATGTTGCGGTGACAAGCAGGATATTCATCATCCTAATAGGAATTTGTCGACTCGTTTTAGTTTTCAATCACTTCACTTTCAGGAGATTTAATTATTTGAATCGGTGGTACTGAGAATCTCTGGGAACTATGGGTTCACCCCTGTGAGCTTAAGGAAGAGGAAAAAAGTTATGTGAATGTTCAGCCAGAAGAGAACTGGACAGGAAATAAAAAGGGATGAGTCAAAGGAGGAAGGCTATAGGTGGTAATGGGTATTTCAGAGTACCTGCAATGGAATGTGTGCTATCTGTATACGCAGAGCAGCAGGTGGTAAAGATAAATTCTTAAATCATCACATACTTGTGGTTGCCACTTTGAGCAAAGAAAGAAAGAATTTGTGGTGACACCGCAACATGCAGGAACTCATTAAGGCCGTGGAAAGCTGGTAGCTAGCCAGGCTCAGAAAAGTTGAAAAGTTAGTCCAGCAATGGGCTATTATAGATTTGCAGGTCCTGATAAATAGTCTGTTAACTTCATCTTGTATTTGAAACAGACAATTATAATATGAAGTGATGCATCATGTAATTTGCTCTAAGAATAACATTCTGTGAGTCATAGGCTGCTGTACTAAACTAAGCAGTGTATAGGTGAAGTTCTAAGCAAGTAGGTTAGCTGCAGGTGAAGAGCAAGGCTCTAGAAGACATGAAAAAATGGGGCAGCGTTGCTACCCAGCAGAGAATTTTAATGTAAGCGTAACAGTAAACATGGGATAGTGCCTGTGGTTTCAGTTGGATTACTTTTACTGGAATTCTTTTTTGGTACTGCATATTTGTCAAAAGAAAAATGTTTAAACCTAATGCTTAAAGGTGAAAGAAAGGGGCGGGGGGAAGCATCTATGTGCTTCAAATGTTTCTCTTTGCTGTTATCTCAAACCAGCTGCAGGAGGCAATTTACAAATGAGGTTAATTCAGTTGAGACCCAGTCGTTACACAGTCCATTCCAAGATTTGGCTGCTTACTGCAAGAAACTGGTGAAGTGGTGACTTGCTCAGTAACATTTAGAAATGTGTTTTGTGTATAAGCTTTGAAAATAAGGAAATTGCAAGACAGTTTTGGGCCAAAAATCATGTTCCAAGTAAATCTGAGTGTCTTTGATACATTAGAACCTAGTGACTAACCTTGTACTTAGTGATTGATCCTAGTGGAATCTGATAAAAAAGTCTCTTTTTCTTCTTCCATAAGTAAAAGAAATGTACTGCGTAAAATTGATTGGATACATTAAATCAATCGATGCTTGGATGCATTAAATTATTCAATGCATTAAATGCATGTGCAATTTTTCTAGGTAAATGTAGATCTGTCTCTCTTATGAATTCTCTACCATACATTATGCCCCCTGCCCCCGTTGTGAAGGTCCTGCTACGCTTTTTATGGGTTTGTTTATGTAAAATGTGCAGATGAACACAACGGTTCCCTGCTATGGGAGAAATAGATTGCACTTGTCTCTGCCATGTTATATCCCTGGCATGTTAAGATGGAATTGAAATGTTTTAAAGACTAACAGCTATTACTTGTGTAAGGACCTTTAGCTTTTTTTTTTTTTTTCTTTCTATTGGATTTCTTATCCTCTCCAATCATTTATTCTTAGGTTTCAGAGTAGGAAGCAATTGGAACACAATTCAAGTATTCCAGATCCAGTTTTTATTTCACGTATTAGGTATAGGAAATCTCTAGGGAATTATTTGGAAATAAGGGATCATTCCTTTTGTCGCACATCTTTTTATTTATGATTTATTTTCTTCCTCTTTGCAGATTATGCTTTACAGTCATTCACAGTCCCTTCTTTGTCTTGTTTTTATACTGTTTTTTTTTTCTTCTTTATGGTAGCAGCCTATACCTATGTCATTTCAATACCATAGGGACAGTGTTCATAAGAGGAATAGCATTGCCTTGTCATAGGGGTGCTGAGATTTTTGGATCTTCTTTACGAGTAACTGATTCCCAATAAATATTAACTAAGCAATAAATTCTGATGATACTAGCAATACAAAAAAAATTAAACTGTTTTGTTAAAGTAAAGGTTAAGGTAAGAGGGGTGACTTAATCATGGTAAAAGCATTTCAGTTACAGATTGTGATTTACCTGGAAAATGACAAGAATTCACTAGTCATGGATAGAGATTCATAACGAGTAAGCATTTAACTAAGTTAGAACAAAGAAACGAAAAATTATAATTGCTCTTTTTGTATTAGAGCTCCACAAGGCAGGTTCCAGAGAACTGTGCAGACTGGACCTCTATAAAATGTGAAGCTGGGTAGGTGGTGAGCAGTATAGAGGGCCTAGTGATACAGAATTCACTATATTAAGAATTAAGGAAAGAGTGATGGGTGCTATCTGGGTAAAATGTTTCTTCTGCTGTTTAAGAGTTCTATGAAATGAAATTAGGTTTAGTGAGAATTGTTCCCTGCCCCTAAGCTTGTGTGGAGTAGGATCTGAATTTAGGGATTAACAATAATGTTCTAATATTTCTGCCTGTGGGTGCAGTCTTCAAATTATGACAATTTCACTATTAAAGCATGTTAAAGAGCATCACTTTATTATAGACTCACAGAGGCTGATAGTGGTAAAAATGTTATATCACTTAATCAATCTAATTTACTAAGGTAGGGTAGTTGGATAGTTTGACAGATTTTGTGCTAGCACTTAATCTTATTGCAACTTCCTTTAGGGTTTTGAGTTAAATGACATTTCCAAGTGCTGATTTGGTTCAAATCATGGGTCATCTAGGTCCATTATCTTGCCTTGGACTCCTGCCCTACAGTGTTTTTGAAGAATGTGGGAAACCAGTCTAAATACTATTTTATATGAGATGGATTATTGGAAGTTCTTCCCTGGGTGTGTTCGCCTTAGTATTATAACATGAGGAAAATGTTCCATCTCAGCTTTGAAGTGATGAGTGTTGGGCCCTGAAGCATGAGATGGGTTAACCTTTTCCTGTTGTGGATGATGTGACAGAAGCCCAGAGTAAATTTCGAGTGCTGTAGAACTGTAACACTGATTCCACTGTAAAAGCAAACCAAGCCCTCTTCTGTTTCCTTGCTGTGGTACTGAATGGCTGAGATTATGTCACCAGCCATAAAAAATGACCAAATCCAAGTACACAAGAGGCCCATTCGATGAGAAAAATGCACACGCGTACATACATACACAGATGTGCATACATACATGCACATATATATAAAAATAAATATGTACACATGTATATGTATTTTTTCTGTTCGTATTCTGGATTTCCAAAACATCATACCTTGGAATTTGAGGTATTTTACTATCACTCTCATCTTACAATAAAAGAAAGAGGGTTTTCATTTTAGACTTGCTACCACTAGGGTTTTTGTTGGTTTGGTTTTGGGGTTTTTTTAAATCAAAAAGAAACAAAAGCTGTAATTGCAAATCTGTAGTTGTATTAAGTAGTCCGAGCAGTTTTGAAAGAGAGTCTGTTAGAACTGACATGGAAGATGCTGTATTTGATTAGAATCAAATAGAGCCTTGCTCTCATTTGATTAGAAAAAAGGAAAAGAAGCAGAGAAGGAACGGTATAGCTTTGTAGCTTTTTTGTATCTTTAGGTGCTGCAGCATTTTATTATGATTTCAAAAAAAGACTTCCAAAAAACTGAAGCAAAACAAAGGATTTGCTTTGGGCAGATTGTGTGAAAGTTGCAAACACCACTATTTAGGATGTCATCATTTCACATTCTAACGCTGCTGAAGAAGGCCAGCTGGTGCAGTTAAGTCCCCTATTGGAAATTTTAGTCTGATTCATTACTGTGATTTGTAGTTGTACACAGAAACACTTAATCATTCTTATGCTCCAAGCTCTATTGAATGTACTGAAGGCTTTCTGGTTCTTTGCATAATTTGTGCTGCCAGTCTGCCAGCTTGGCAGTGTTTCAAGCTTGTTGCATTATCTGTGTGTGTTTGCACAGGAAGTGATGCTGCACGTAGGCTGAATTTACAGTAATTCTTTTGTAATAGGCTAATGAGCAACACTACTTCATTCACAATACTAACATTATATAGCTTTGATTAGCCCAATTATTGTGTAACTATGCCATTGTGATCATACTTACACTCTACAAAGTACTGAAAAGGAAATTTGCTTAGCCATAGCTTAATTGAACTTGTTGAGAAAATAATTTGGACTTTCATGTGCTTAAAAGAGAGGTGAAAATGTGAATATTTTGGAGATTTGTATATGCTATGCAATTTAATTTATTAAAGGAAAAAAGTGAAGCTGCTTTTTTACTAGCTGTTTCATTGCACTGGGAAGGAAAAAAGGTGATTAACACTATGCATCATACGTTTTGCATATGTTGTGAGGGCCTGTTTTTTTTCTTGGTGTGCGTGTGTTTCTTCCATTCATTTTAGTGGGAGTTATGGATACACAGCTAGAGGAAAACAGGATCCTCTAATGGAATTCATTCTCTCTCTATAAGTAATTTCTGCTAACACTAATGGAAAATACATATGTAGATTGCAAGAATGTATATTTCAGTACCAATGTTGTCCATATCAGCCTTTCTATTGATTAAGGTTGTAACTTAGCCATACAATATTTATACTTTTTGCAGCAATTTTTGAATTTTGAAGTTTGGCTGTCCTTAAGAAAAAAAAATACCATCCCTCCCCACCCCGACCTGTGTCTGTAGAAATCTGAAATAGAAATTTTTTAGTTTTTAATGTATTTTTTTCTCTTGGTATGTAATATATGTTTTGTAGGAGATCAAAGCAAACTTGAAATAGAGGAGGCCTAAACAGAGCTTCCCTATTCTATTGATTAGCAGGACAGGTATTTTCCACTATACTTTCCCCGTTCAAAATCCATGATACAACTATTTTTCAGGAATATATGGAGTTCTACTCTAGACAAATGCAGATGAACTTCAGTTAATTTAGTAAGTCCTAGACCAACTCATGTTTTACCTGCTCCAGTAATCTTGTTCAGATTCTCAGTGGCCTGTAGGAGCGAGAGGGTGCACTGGATAATCCGTTGGCATGATGAGTTTTTCACTGATCACGGGCATCCTACTTTCCGCTTCTGCAATGAGATTGTAAATTAGGATTGGGATTTTTTTACAGGAAAATGGATCCCAGCTTTCTGTATTTCTTTCTGTCTTGCTGACAGTGGTTGAAGGCATACTGAGTTGTACCGCCTCCTAAAAGGCAGTAAGTTAGGACGCTTCTATTCAAAAACTAGAACACAGGAAAGAATTAGGAAATGTGACCTCTGATCTAGGAAAGCATTGCTGTTAGAGTTGTACAACTTTCGACTAACCCTGGGGGATGTTAATGTGCTGTCCTGTTAATAAAAAATGTTTTGTGAGTTTTTTTGTTGTTCTTGTTTTAAAATAGTCTTTTCCCTCCCAGTATTCCTGAGAATCTACTACTTAAAAAGATTGCCTTTTTGTTAACAAAATTAAGAACAATGATGAAGACAGTGCTTATAAATGATTTCTCTGTCCTTAACTATAAGGTTGTGATTGTAGTCCATAGCAATAAAATTCATTGTGGACTATTATGTAAACATTGAAATAATACAAAATAATAAGAGTAAAATCTTTGAATATTCCAGAAAAATTGTGCAAAATGAATGCAGGAACAGTTCAATACCCTGTCTTACAAATACCTATCTAAAATAAAGCTTGCTGTTTGTTTTTGTAAAAATTGAAAAATTAGCTGTCAGTATCAGTTTTCAGTGTACTTTATTAGAATACATTATCAATTGTAAAATAGCTGATGCAAACATTTGTAGTCAATTAGTGCTTAATTTGGAATTTATTGGTGGGTTGTGTGGGGGGTTTTTTTTGGTCTTTTAGTGTTACTGAAATACTCTGACACTGGGTAATGGAACAGAATAAAACTTCAGGATGCTTGTATGTGAGGGTTTTCATGTAGATCTGGATCTGATTATAATTAGGTGCTTTTATTACTAGCTAGCATCAATTCTAATGTATTTCATTTTATGTGAAGGTCTTGCTTCATAAGTTGTGTTTATATGCTCAGAATACATCTGTTGTTTTGCTTACGTACCAGTGGTGAGAAAACTGTTAAGTGTGTGAAATTGAGTAGGAGTAGTGTTCAGGGAACAGAAATCAACTAATTTCCATTTGTGTAAAACAATACTTTTTAAGGTTTCCAATGGTGAAAAATACATTAATTGTAGCAGCTAGAGATGTTTGTCATCATAGAGTGAAGTATGTGCATATATTGGTATTTTACAGTAAAATGTACTACTGCTTTTGGAAATCAAATAGCGTACTTAATGACAGTAAAGGCATATCAGGAGTCACTAAATGTTCGCCTTTGTTACATGGTCAGTTATATAAGGGATTTTTGTGTCTGTTTGGCAATATCTTTATATTTCTCTTTCATTTGAAATCAAACACCAAAGCCCTTTTCATATGTCCAGATTGTCAAAAGTAAGGTCACTTTGTAAAATGCTGTAGTCCTCTACAAGAGGGCGGTTTATACTTACAGGTGTGGTTTATTCCACAGACTGTGTATTCTATATCAGGTCCTTATTGCCTAACAAAAAAAATCTTTTTTGTCATTTTATGGTTCAGCCTAAATATTAGAACACATACCATACAAATGCTTTTCCTAAAACCCTTATGCAACTTCTATATTAGTAGTAGTAATAATAATAAATTCTTAAAATCACAATACAGTTAAGGCTGGATTTAAAGTTTCCTGAATCTGTGGGATCTACTGCCTTAATTTAAGCAGTATCTGTACAGTTGTTTCAGGCATACTTTGGTTTTATTACACATGCGCAGACTATCTGCATGGTACATGGTACCGTAGATTCCGTGTCCGGAAATCTCAGAAAAAGGCTCGAATTCTGTCTAGACAAAACTTCTGAGTGAGGAAAAAAGGAGGTTATACCTGTGGAAACCTGCACGCATGGTAGCTGTGATTCCAGTGTGCTCTGGTTCAATTCCTTTGAGAGAGACTTCTTTCAAATACAGACCTTCAATGATATATTTGAACATCCAAGGGTAGGTAAACTTTGGGGGTAAAATTTATGTAAGTATTTTATAGTGGTAGAGTGTTGGCTTTTTATAGGATTGCAGAATTGCACAGAATTCGGGATATATCATAATTTTATAGATTGTTACCTGAAGTTACAGTTATAAAAGCAATAGGTTAATACTTACAATATAAACACTTTACCAATAGACACAGACTTGCAATTCCTAGCCTGTTCCAGAAAACAATAAAAAAACCCCACAAAAAAAAAAAGTCTCAATTCTCTCATCTCTTCAGGACAACTTTTCTCCACTAACTAAAGGAATAGAGAGAGCAACTGACCACCAAACTAGTTCATAGCACCTATGGATCAAACCATGCAAAATTATAATCTTAGAGAATATACAGTAATCAACACTTAATTTTTTCGCTGTGGTTTAAGATGATTTAATTCTTCATGTTTTCAAGCATGACTATGCATGGTGACATAATTCATCTATTCTGGTTTCTAATTTTCATTCTTTCTACCATAACTGTAGATTATTTTAATGCAGAGACTAAGTAAAAACTGTTGTAAAATACAACCATTTGAATCTTAGAAATAATGGGGATGTTTCACAGAGGAATATACCTAGGTGGGCCTCTTCTTGTCAGAGTTTCGTATATGTAAAAATTTAAAATAGTTAACTTTGTTGTAATTCAGGGATTGCTTCATTTCTTGATCAACTCAAGATCTGGGCACATAGATATTTCTGAAAACATTTGCGTGTCTTGAAGAATGAATTCCCTTTGACTTTGCCTTCACCACTTGCACATTCATTTCCAGTGAATGTTTGTAGTACCAAAATTTGCATACTTGTGAAAGTTAATTTGAAGTTTTGATCCCTAAATTCAACATTAGTCATGTTCTAAGCTTTTGCTGTTGGGCCTTCTTTTTAAAGAAGACCCCAAACATCACCTCTTCTCCAACCCCAAACTCACTGGTGCAAGGAAGAGGCAGATAATAAAGGTTATCTGAGACGAGAGTTCAGCTGGGGAGTAGAGCAATAAACATACGACTACAGGAAACAGATATCCTGAGGATATGAGTAATTGATTTTTCATCTTTTGAGCATGCTGCTGGAGTCTATAAGAGGTATAAATGCACAGCCAAGATAATCTGGATCAGAATTAAATCCCTTGCTCTTAGAGATCATAAAACAAACCTGCATGTTACTAAGTAGGATGTGAGGTCTTGCCGTCCCCTTATTCATTATTATAGCCAAAGATGGGGACCCACGTACTTTTGACCCTTCTTCCCATAAAATTCTCTTTGATAGGGAACGAACAACGGCAGTACTTCTAGGGTGACTTCAGCCCTGTATCTCACAGATTTCAGGCTTCTCCTAGAAAACTGAATTGGCTTTCATATTCTAGAAGTATACTGACATCATATAACGGTTTACTTCAAAGTACAAATGCTGGAGGTTTTTTTACCTACACTGCAAGACTTTCATCATGCTCTAATTCACCTCTCCTGTCTTCAAATTGTGAAACAAGGTAATTTATGTTAGAATTAATATTGTCTATATGTCCTACTGAGAAGTGTGCGTTATGAAGAACTCAGGGAAAAGGTATGCAGATGCAAAGCAAACAAAATACTGAGATTTGTAAAGAGTGGTAAAGAGAATAGTCTGTAAATGTTAAGAAATCATTTTGAGTGAGGTCTCACAATTTATTTGTGTTAATAGCCCTGTTATCTCTGGCCACCTTGATAAATGACACATAGCAGAAACACTGCAGAGCTGTTAAAAAGATGATCAAAGACCTAGAGAAACTTCTGGATGAAAAAGCACTGAAAAATGGGCACTTAAAGCTAAATTAGTAAGAGAGACAATGACAGGATTTTATTTCTGGAATCGCTGCTCGGTTAGTTTCATTTACCCTCTTGTAGTGAAGGAACAGGGAGAATACATGAGGCAGCAGATTCAAAACAAATTTTAGGAACCTATTTAATTTGGACATGACGCTACTGCCACAGAGCTCTTGGTCAGCATTGTGGTTAAAAGGAAGGTTTAGAAATGTGTGTGGAGAGCTAGAACAGTCCTCTGAGCTAGCATACAGCTAAGACAACTAATTTTTCTGACACGTGGCAAACTTGTTGGCAACAGAGGTGTAAGTTTGGCCTGTGGTCACTTCCCTCTTAAGTTTTTAGTACGGCTACCGTCTAAAAGGAGGTGCTGTATTTGATAAACAGGCTGGACACTAGTCCAATTAGCTACCACAATTTACTTTATTACCAAAGCAATTCAGATACCAAAAGATACAGTTATTTATATATGCTTGAACCTATAAAGACTGCAATAAAAGTAAAAATTGAGCTAAGCTATGAACTACGGAGGGAAAAATACCACTGCAAAAAGTAGCACTGTCTGCTCTCAGGATTTTTAAAAGCAAAAAAATCATGCTTTTGTGCAAACAGATGCTTTCCCAAGGAAATTATGAAATGCTTTTTGTCCTCCACAGTGAGGGCAGAAAATGTCTATTTCCATTTATGTCATCTCTCAGTAGATTACTTTTTTTCTTCCACTGTGTAACCACGGCCTTTGTGTTACTCTTACTACATTGCAATTTTGGGGCTTTAAAGCTAGATTTGTGGTGGGTCTTTTAAAGCAAAGTATTGGAAACATGTTCAGCTCTGAGGCTGAGTGGTGAATTTATTGTTTTGCAGAGTCATGACTTTGAAGATGAAATTAGGCAGCTAAATTAGGATAAATGATGTGTTTTGGTATGCAGAATACCAGGGTGCCCAGCTGGGGCACCAGCCAGAGCCCCAGTTGTATGAAGATGGAGTCCCTGTAGGAGCAACTGAGCAGAGCAAAAGCTGAGGCCTGAAGTATCTTATTTTTCAGTTTTTCTGAACAGTTTGAAATAATTTTTAAAATATTTAGGGAATTTTCCGAACTCTGCATGACGCAGAATGAAGAAGTCAAAGTTTAAACAAAACCGTAAAAGCTGAATGACAATTCTCTTGGTGTTACCATCATATAAATATTTATGATTACTATTTTACCTTTTATAGCATGTTTTTGTTTCTTTAGGATTTGATCCCTTGACATTTTTCTTGTAGTTTTCTTTACTGTTCTTCTCTCTCTTTGAGTAACTTTTCCATTTTTATGTACTACATTGCTTTTTCACGGTACTTCATGTTTTCACTCAGCATGGCTTAATGTTCATGCAGTTGTGCTTGCAAACCTGAAATAAGCCCTGGTAAGAGACGCTTTATGGGGGCTTGAATAGAGAAGGGATAGATGATGCATTATACTGTAGGTACCATTTTATGGAACCCACGTTAGAGTAATTAAGGAAGGAAGAAAGAAAAAGGAAGGAAGAGGCTAGACTGAGGATGCTTATGTACATGAACAGAAAAAAAAATCAAAATAGGAACCTTACCAACTTTATTAATGACAGAAGAACAAGTCATATCTAGCTTTTTGGCTACCAAGTTATTTTGTGGAATCAAGGTTTTTTTTTTAAAGACATAATGGGGAATATAATGCCGACATACATAAAAGAGAACTTCTATCATGCTAGACTAAATAATGTGAGACAACATTACAGTAGTTAATAAAACTCTTTTGGCAGTCTTATTGACAATTTGGTTCTCTTTCATATCCTGGCACAGATATTTCATCATGGATATCTCTGTTTTATATTAAATTTTCATCTTTAAAATGATCTATTTTATTTATATGTGTGAATTAGCAGCCAAGAAAACCTCACACTTTTAATCTATTTGATTTTCTCACCTCAAGCAACAGCACAAATAATACTTTATGTTTTAAAAATAGCTTCATTTATAGATGCCAATGAAAATAGCAAGGTTTTGTTTTAAACTGTTTGGGTTTTTTTCCAATACAGCAATATCGCTATCTATCTCTGTGGGTTTAATATATCTATGACAAAAGCAGGCTAATAAGTAAAACCAACTACGAATTAATTTAAATTGGAACTTTTTCAAGCTGTAAAATTCCACACTTACAGTACATAAAAAATGCTAAATTATTTCCTAACTATGAAGGGATCATTTTTTTCCCCCCACTATGAGCCTCGCTGTCGACGATCCTTGGATTTGATCAGAGAGGAAAAAGAGTATTATAAATTAAAACTAGCTTTTGGAGAACATCGGTGGTGTTGCAAAGTAGGATTAAGTTTCAAAAAATAAGGACAAACACAAGCAATATGGGGCCAGAAGGGAGGCTGCACAAGTGTTACTGTTTCTTTTAGTAAGTTTGGCTGGTGCAGTGCTTTGTTGAATTAGGTTTTATATTTATCAGAGTTTTCCTCTCTCCCCCCATGAAGTCTGTCAACACAGATTTTGATATTCATTCAGGGAATTTCTGCATATTTGACAATATGGCAGACCAAAGTGTACAGACCTGTTGCACAGTGAATGTGTAATAGAAATGGTACTCTCTGATGCTTTGGGCTTGCCATGCATATGCATGAATTTCATTGCGTAGGCAGACTCTGAGATGAATTAGCTATCTGAGATTTAAGGAGAAACACTCCTGACCTATGAGAAACTTAGCTTGTCTTCAGTAGTAAGCAAAAGAAAAAAAGAAAAAAAAAAGAAAAAAAAGAAAAACGAGTTTTTTTAAAGAATATCAGTAGAATAATTTAGTGCAATCTAGCAGATGATCATCCATGAATAGTTTGACCACCCATTTTTGCTGAACTATCACCTTACTATACACTTGTTGCTATATATTTTTTCTGAGCAGACCTCTATGTCAGCTTCTCAGCTTTATCTTCTCATTTTCTGATGTTATCAGATGCCATTCATAAATTCAGAAGATATCATACTGACAGAAAAGATAATACCAAGTTAAAAGGCTTTCCATTTCTTTGTTTGTGTTTTCTCTTCTTCCCCTCCCTCTGGGGGTGCGAGCAAAGCGGTGCTGATATGCGCTATTCCATCTATCTAAAGGGCACTTGGAAGATTACAGTACAATAAGTTGACGAGTGGCTAGATGATCTAAAGGAATTCTGTTTTTCGTAGGAATGCCATAGCTGTTAACCAGTGACAGAATACAGAAGTTTAGTTTTTTGAGGCACTGATATGCAGACATACATCATTCTCTTAAAAACTCATGAGCGGTAAAGCAGTGATGTTTGCAGCTTGCGAGTGCTCTTCTAACACCTGATTAACAGCATCATCTAAAAACTTCACAACCTTTGTCACAAGTGAGTTAACATAATCACAACAGCAAAACCAGTTCAAGTTAATACTGCCTTATTTTTAATTTAAATACCATATAGAGATTACTTGTAATCTTGAGCACCATTGGATAAGAATCTTTTCTGTCCAAGTGTATGCTATGCCTTAGAATGTATAACTACAGGCATGATACTGTGATGCTTTTGAAATGATTTTAGGAAGTTAATGCGTTTTGGCTGTAGAATAAAGGGCAAGGAATACTAGCACTAGAATTATCAAGACAGCTGGCCCATTTCAAGCTTTATTGCTCCTCAGTGCCAGGCAGTAGATAGTATATAAAGAGGCTTAGTTCTGTCCATTATGTGGTTTTCTTGTTTATCAGAATTATTCTTGATTTAGACTAGTGAGTCCAGTTCAAAGTTGTTTTAATTAAAGCAGGTGTCTGGGATAGGTAGAATTATATTACGCAGTACCTGTAATATAGCAGATTAATGTAAAACCCCCCATTTTTACTGTTTAAGCAAAACAGGTGTGGTACTTCTGGAGGTGGGGAGAACAATAAATTGAAACTGGCAGGTTTAAGAAGTTGAGCTGTCAGGTGGTGGGAGCAGCATCAGCCACGCAGAGGAACATGCTGTTGAATGGAGTTAGGTAGTGTAGAATGAAAGCCAAAGCGGGGCTGGGGAGGGGGGAAGTAATGCTCACTGTAAAGCTGTGATACAGAGCAAAGAACACTTATTAAAATGGATGGCTGCAAGATTGTGTGCCATAAAGAGACTGTGAAGGAACCCTGATTCACTTACGCAATTAAGGGATACTCAGATCCCTGAACATGAATACTTTGGATGTATTCTTTGTAAAAGTGACTTATTACTCCTCATGGGCGTAATGAGAGCTTGGAATTGCTAAATACAATCTGGAGAGGCAGATACTTCCTTATGCCTCTCCTTGAATTTTACAGTTTTGGCTCAAAATAGTTCTATGTTACATATACATCATAAGAAAATAAGCTACTAAGCTTGAAATACACTGCTGTATGTGGTGTTAGAAAACAATTTCAGGTACATTTTGCCCTCTAAAGAATGGATTATTCTCTGTTCTTCTCTCTATGTCTCGGTGTGAGAAAAGACATGATGATGGTGGAAATGTCATCAATATTAAAAAGGTGGAAAAGGAGAGACGAATAGCAACTGTAGTGAATGCATTAGAAATTTGTTTTAAATTCAGAGCTAAGAGAATCAAGTGAAACGTGCTGATTTTAGGATACTTCCAGAAGTTGTATTGTGTCATACTCTTCTGTTGAAGTGGTAAAACTAAAGCTGATATAATTAAAAACAATAAAACATAATGAAATTGTGTCAAAACAGTAAAACATTCAAAGATAAGTAGTGCAGCAAATCAATTTGCCAGTTGAAAAATGATGAAAATACATGCTTTATGTTCTCTTTGGGCGGGGGGGAGGCAACTGAGCAATTTTTTTGGTAGTTTCTGGCAAGGGAACAGAAAGAGAAAGCTTGTACAAGCTGCATCCATTAATATTGACCATTCTGTATTTGTTTTCATTTGCTTTCCCCTGTAGTCTCATGATTTTGTCAGTTAAACCTGGGACGTGATGGAGAAGAGTCAACTTTTGCTTTACTCATTATAAATCAGTGACTTGTCGTTTAAGCAAGGTATATGAACAGAGATAGTGTGTGTTCTGCTGATAATTGCAAAAATTATCACAATCTGTGCACTAAGGAATCAAGACCACAGAACTTGAGTGGATTTGCAATATATGTGTGTCCATGTGCCTATATCTCGATACATATTAATTTTGGTATAAGTGTATCAAATTGTGAAGATAAGAAAGAAGCATGCTATACCAGAGTGACAAACATTTAAAAGTGTTGAAAAACAATTTAAACCTGTAGTATGACATTTGGATCTGAAATGATAATGTCAAATACATAATTGGAATGAGTTAGGGATTGGTGAGTACTGGTAAAAATCTATAGTAATAATTTTAAGAGTTGTTACACTAATACAGTCATGTTGTAGTGATGCAGTACCTGGGTGTTTTAGAGCTCCTACTTGAGAGAAAGCAGTTGTACATTCCCCCCCCCCGCCCAGTGGAGAATGTGAGGAATCATGGGACTGGCATAATAACCTTGTTATATTCTAAACAGCGCTTAAAGTGCTACAGACAGCACTGAGTTAGCTATGACCTTAAAGATTGCTAGACAGTGGGGGGATGCAGTAGTCAGCCTCCGGCCCTGGATGACAAAGTGCGGTTTAGGAGGCACATGCAAATGTTGTGCTTTCTATTCCTCTGTGCTTTACAGTCAGTACACAGCATGGGAGTAATACTAATGGTATGGAGCAGGATGTAGACTGGATCCTGAAGGTGTTTGGAACGTAATGTCCCCAGGTCCTTTGAGCGATCTTGCAGCCTCTGTGGAGCATACACATAGATACAACCGAGGTAATCTTGAATTAGGTATAGAGCAATTGTAATGTCTCTAGCTGTTCTAGTGGAACTGCTCCCACAATACTCTGCCATTTGAATGCCTGTCATTCAGGAAGAATATTGAGAGTTAGAGAGTATTTGGAAAAGAGCCACAAGAACAGCTGAAAACAGACCTCATCATGAAGGACAACAGGAACATCGTACGTATTTGTTTGCAATGGAAAAGAGGAAGAAGGCTGTGCAGTTACCGTTTGAATACTTATTTGGAGACACAAGTTTTTTAGCAGGCTCCCCAAAGTAGCAAAGATGTGTTAAGATTTCACAGAGGAATCCAAATTAGAAAGTCTAAGGGTACTTTCTTCTAACTTTGTAATAGACAAGTTTCCTAATGCGTTATGCAAAGCCTTTTCTTGTTATAAAGCAAGTGATGATAGTAGAAACGGTATCAATTTAGTCAGACATGAAGTAGTCTTCTGTAAATAGTGTCATACCATTTTTTTTCTATACTTACTTTGAACAGGGAATGTTGTCAGACTTATCAAGAAGTTTTTATACATGATATGAGACATGCATACATTAATCATGAATTCTAAAATAAATACGATTGTCCAGCTGGCAATTCAGTATATATTTAGTTTAAGCTTTCTTTCAGACAGGTGTATATGCATGTAGTTCAAATACCATATGGACAGCAAATCTCGATAACAGCAAGATTGGAAGAAACATGTAATTGTACCTGCTTATGTAGGTTTTGCTGAGCAAGACATACAGGGTTTGTTTTTATTCTTTTTTTTAATAGAACTGAACACAAGTGCAAATGACCCTAAACCCTCCTGAAAAGCCTTGCAAATAGAAAAAACTTAAAAACTAATGTCTATGACCATAATGAAGTTTTTCTGGAAAGAACCCTGTAAAATGGAAGTCAAGATTGTAAAAATATTTCTAAGGGCCTCATTCTTTATCACCAGATGTGTTGATTTATTTATATTGTATTCAGCTGTTTACAGCTGATTTACATTGATGATGGTGGTATCTCAAGTCCAAACATGTTTGAGAAGTGTCCAAGTGTCCAAAGAAGTAAACTATTTTGACGTCTACAATAAATTCATGACGGCAAGGTCTACCATACAGGAGGATGGTCAGCCAGACTCCTTGAATGTGGTCAGCAAGCTCCTTGTGATGAGACGTTGCTGTGATTTATTTGATTAGAACTGAATAACCGTAGCATTTGTCATTGAGAGCTAGGCTTTTACCCTTGAGTGTGGTGGTGATTCTTACATCGTTGGTACTGTTGATGTTCCTTTTCATAAGAAAGTTGTCTAGTAAAAATAAGTTTAATAGCATATATATGAATTTGGCAGCAATGCTGATTGGACCATGCACCTCTGTTGTTGTTTTAAGTCTTCCTTAGAAAGGGTAAAAAATTCAAGTAAGTAATTTCAATTCCTTTAGCAAGTCCAGAATTAAGCAAGTTCAAAAATAAGAATTTATTATTAAATCTTGTTTGCAAAAAGTGCATTTACCATTGTTTGTATGAAAATGAAGGTGGGAAAAAGTATTCTTTGTTTTGTAGCTATTGTAGGCCAGCTTGCCTGTAGAGGCATTTTTAAATATACCATTTGGAAATGGGTGGGGTGGTTAATTAGTTACTGAATATAAATTATAAGACGTGAAGACAGTTTCATGTAAGTTCTATGTAGATGGAAAATATACATTCATGTTGCCTGCCAGCAGCCTTACTCTTACAAGTGCTTCTGTGTGGGAAGAGACATCACAGGACTGAGACAATATTAGTACATACATTTCACATTCCTGATGAACAGTGAGGATACAGAGATTATCAATGTTATTCAGAATAACAAAAGGTGATCTTGTTAAAGCTTATGACATTGCTGTCTCATTTGTCTGCCTAACTATCACAACATTGTAGGAAAGTATGAGTAACCATTCTGACACGTAATGGCACTATTCCTGAACTATATTTGCTCATTTTAAGTAAAAAAAAATAATTGCTTGTTCCTCTTCTCCCTACCCTAGTCCACTTCAGGCTGAAAAACATCCGTTTGATTTTTGTAGAGACTTATACTTCTTTACATATCTCCACTGATAAGTGTCCTGAGTCTTATCAGAATGCATTTGACTTCTTCCAGTGCTGACAAGTGAAGCTGGATTTAATGAAATTGGAGTTTTTTAAACAGATTGGGCTGACCTTATAAAGACAAGAATGGCAAATATATTTTTCTGAGAGAATTAACAAGTGTGAAATAGAAATACTAAGAGAAGGCTAAAACATTATTTCCTCAGGCGTTTACTACTGTTTTGTGTTTACTATTTTAGTCTCTCACTGACTACTCTGTCAGAATAATGTATAGAACTCAACACTTGGAATTCCGTTTCTTCTTGTAAAAAGCCGAATTTTACCACAGTTTAAATAAGGTGATCTTAGACTCTTCCTTATTCCATGTCCTGAAAATAAAGCAGGTCTAAGGTCATGCTGCTGTCAGTAGACAGTCCCAAATATTACCTGTTCTGACTACACACTCTCTTTTTTAACCTCAAGCTGGAGATATAATTAGTGTTTTAATATGTATTACATGGTAAAAGCACATCAATATTCGTAACAACTTTAAAGTTAGTTGAGAGCTTTTCAGTCATTGGTGTATGTGGGGAAAAAAAAAAGAATAATTTGTGTTAATAACAATTCCATAAAAATTGGTAGGAAAAGACTCATAAGAATATCTTTTTTTGAATATACAGTTTGTATGTAGTGTACATACAACACTGAAAAAAGGCATCTTCAATCATATAGAAGAACTTGTACAAATTTTATCACTATTTGTCACTATTTATTTAAATATGAAGCTGAATCTTATAGCTGTATTATGTATTCTGAGTTGTCATAGAACAGAGGAAACAGATTCTGAAACATCTGCCTTAGGATAACAACATAACTGGACACGCATCCAAAGAAGTTTTCTTGGGAAAGAAAAAAAATAACCTTTCTGGGAGAGGAAAAAAAAATCCCTTTATTTGACCCATAAGAAAAACCAAGAAGGTATCAGAGCTGCCAAGCAGTGCTAAAATCTTTAGAGGAAGATGAATAGAGGATACTACTGGATTTTTAGAGAGTAAGAAGATTTGATCAGATACATTATACGAATATATAAGTAAGCGTGAAAGGGTTTTTTTGGTTGGTGTTCTTTTGTTGTTATTGGTTTGGGGTGGTTTTTTGTTTGTTTGTTTTTCTCCTGAAAGTAGTTGCATCATCTCAGCGTTTATGTTATGTCATTGCTGGGAGGGTGATATGTTTTCCAGAATGTAAGAAATGCTGTTCATGAGAATATGCCATCAACTTGAAGTAATTTTAGCACTGGTATATGAATATAAGTATGCCTTGCAGTTGATAACAGGTTAGCTTACTACATGAAATGGATCTTTTTTCAAAAAGTAAATGAACAGATGAGTTTTGGGGAAAAAAAAATGAGCAAGTACAGAAAGAATGAAAAGTTTAAATGGTCAAGCTGTACATTATTTTAACTCCTACACTACATCAATCACTTTGCAGAAATGGTATTTTTCTATACTTACTATTCAGGAAGAAAAAAGGCATGCTCTTGTGAAATTGATCATTAACTGATATTTTCTACCTGTAAGCCTACCTAAAGAGTTGGATATAAAGTTTTGAAGAATGGAAATAAACTTTTTAAGTACTCAAAGAAATAAAAGTTTTAGGCTGCCTGCTGGCTCTCAAATTCAAGTGATTGACACCGCAGACATGTATGATGATAATATTAAAGGGAGAAAATGGAAATCTTTCTTTCAGACATTGGTTACTGTGATGCTTATCAATGGACTTTTCTTCCTTCTTTTCTGTCTTCATTTTCAAGCAGACACTGTGCCTGATCCCATGTGCGGGCAGAAAGAGCTGGGACCGTGGGCAGCAAGAGTGAAACTTGCACTTACAAGGCCATGAGAAAGATAGATTGCATGAGAATCACCCTGTCTGTAGGGTTCTGAATGTGATGAGGGGAATATCAATCTACTTTTATGAATGGCAAAAGAACATTTTTGTGGCAGCCGGTGTTTTGAGCCAATAGGAAAATTAGCTATTTTCTAGTGAAAACTGTTCTGTAATTATGTTCAACATAAAAGAGTAAATCTTGTAGGAGTGGCCGTTCTAATGGCAACATTAATCAAAATATTGTCACTATTTGTCTTCTTTGGGCTGTAGAACTGATTATTAGTTATTTGATTATGTTTCATTTATTTTCTTCTTTTTAAATTATTTTTTGTTTCATTTATTTTTCTTCACTCAGTTTTTTTTTTTAATGAATCATAGACACTAAGATGCTTTCTGATGAGAACTATATCTGTAATTGGACTATCAAATGCAGGTCACAAAAAGCATCATATTATGCAAAACAGGTTCTGAATTAATAACTTTGACTTCTAGCTCAATAATAGATACATAAACATTAAAAAATTAAACCAATACCCAACCGTGCGGTTTTGCAAATATGAAACGTGCTGATACATAGGACGCACATTTAAATGACACAAACCAAATATGATTATTGCGCTTCACTTATTATTAGGGACTTTTCAGATTCCTGTTCAACAAACTATAAGAATGTAAGACTTGACACAGTCTTCTGGTTATTATATCTAGTTCTTAAAATTATTTTCATTGACTGAAGAGAACTGGTTTCTGTCTTTAAAAAAAAGTATTCTACTTTATTCAATAATGTGTAAAAGAAAAAGGAAATTATTTGCACTTCTGTGTTATCTGTATTGGAAAACAAGTTGAAGAATTACTTTCTTTTGGAACACAAATTGATGTCTTTGTTAAGTTTTTTCAATAACACTAATAGGTAGTGAGTATATTTATATTCAAAGAGGTAAACTCTGCAAGGCTGACAAAAAATCTATGTAACGTTCTGTCTTTGCAAAATAGAAAATGATGAGTTTGAGGGCTGTTTAATAATTCTTTCAGCTTTTTAAAATGAAAAAAGTTTTGAGAAAAGGTGATAACTCTAAGAGAAGTGATTAAAAAAATGCATTATGACAAGGTCAACCACTTAGCTTAGCATGGAAAGCACTTATGGAAGACATTTGCATATCTTGGCAAGTGATCAAAAGGTGAAGTATAAGTTCATAAGTTAACATACACTATTAAAAATCTTTCTAAAATAATATATTATTGCTTTACCAAAGTGGAATGTGTGTGTGTATGAATCTCAATTTTGTTTTTTTAATATTGCTTATATGTTATATCAACTAAAATATGTATAAAATTATTTGAGGCTTCAATTCTGGAATCACTTAAAATAAGTAAGGTAATTTTGCACCATCTACAATTAGTGAAAATAATATCTAGCAAAGGAAGCATCTTTATCATTTAAATGAGAATATGTTTTCATATAATTTCAAAATAATTGAAATAATACCTTTTTCTTTAACTTTGCTGTTCTTTCCCCACCTGATTTTATTTTCTTTACCTTGATATCCTTACACTCCCCTTCAAAATGTTGCATTAGAGAAGAAAAAAAAAATAATCAGCCCTTGAGTGACATTTTCCTTTGCATACTGAATATACACAGAGCTTTGATTGTAGTAAACTTCTTTCATGTACAAGAGTCTTTTTATGTTTTGTACCGTTTCTGAAAACAGTAATCCTTGAAAACTTCTAATGGTAGTTGTTCCTACTATCATATGAATTATTAGTAACTCACTCTTTTGCTCTCAGCTTTGCTGTATCATTTTATGATATATTTTGGCAGAAATCATTAATTGCCATGGTAATTTATCTCTATTAAACTCAGCATATTTTTATCATGATTGCTAAACTAGGTGTCAACCCAGATCATTGTATTGGGTTTAGTTTGGTTTGGCATAGAACTAACAATTTAGGATAAGCAAGTAACCGTTAGAGAGATTGCCTTCTGCGTTGTTGTGTAAGATATCTGAAAAAGAATTTGCCTCAAACTGTGTGGATATCGCAGAGTCTGGATTCAAAGCCTATGATTCTGTAGCAGTTTGTATTCCTGCAGTTTGATTGTACTTGTCAATGCCATGGAGTTTTTTTGGAATTATATTGCCGCAGCCCTTTTGGCTGCATCTGCCCCTAGGAACCTGCCGAAGAAATAACTTTCACCATGAACAGGAAGGAAACAAAAGTGAAGGCTCCTGTTTGTATATGTAATGTATAGGAATCGTTGTTGAGTATGGATGGATGTGTGCATTGGGTCTTAGCAGGTTTTTGTGTGTCTGCCATCCAACTCTTCCTTCCTTTATAGATTCATGGACCTTTCTTTAGTCTCTGTGGAGCCTGGAGAAAAAGTGAGGGACAAGAAAGCATAGGACATGCTGGCACAAATTAGCTGGTGGTACTTTTTGTGTTGTGGGGAGGGCAGTTTGGTCCTTAGAAGAAACGGGGTTCTGACAGCGATGCTATAATTTACAAAGACACAAACTTGATAAATTGTTTTACTCATTGAAAACAAAAAAATGATGAAAGAATAGGGGTAATTTTACATGTCTTCTGTATTTCAGTGAGTTCTTTCTTTTACTGCTATTATGGAGTGGTTGATCTGGGGTGCAATGAAGCTAATAAAAAGCATAATGTAATGTTCTTCTGGAAAGAAATTTTTTTCTTCCTCAAAAAACTTATGCTTAAAAAAGGAGGAGGAGAGGGAAAAACGGAAGCTTAAAACCAAGGCAGCAAAAAAATGCACGTGTCTACATTATTGTTGTGATTCAATTGGGAGTGTACTACTGTGTGATTTCACTTACCTTGCTCTGGTTTTAATAGTGGAGTGGCTCTCAGGGTGTGTGAAATGGATTCCTTTCCAAATTAAAAAAATCAGAGATGTGCTCCAGGATCCTACCTAATGTGTGCCAGCGTGCCAGACTGGAGTGAGTTCAAAGTTAAAAGACTAAACAGAAAAACAACTTATCGCCCCTCTCTCCCCCAAAACCACAGGCATTAAGTTCGAAGCACCAGGTGTTTCACTCTGTATGTGTAGTCCTGCGGTACTTGTTTCCTAATGCGGATACACTGGTTGTGTTCATTGGAAGAGTTCTGTGTTATTCTGTGATCCGAGGTCTGTGTCTGACACTGCTGAATTAGCCCCCAAGGCCTTTATAATCTTTGGGAATCATTCTCTTATTGCTATAGAAACATAGCATCCTAATCTGTAGTTGCGATACATGAAGCCTAATGCAACAGACTAAAACTGTCGACCACTGGAAGTCAATAGGAGTTTTCTTATTGAATTCAACAGGACTAGGATTTTATCGACAATCTTTAAATCCTAACCTACACACAACTGATATAAATTAAAAATGTTACATCTTAACTTTGCTCGATGAGAATTCACTGACCATTGCACTGGAGAAGTTGTAAAACATGAGTTTTGTATTTGATGATGTCAGCTTTGAAGGATGTAGGAAATTAGCTTGTGTCCCAGGATATGGTGGCAGTTTTTACCTCCTTATATTGCATATATCTGTTAAGTAATGATCTTTTCTAAGTAATGATTGGTGATAAGAGGATTTCTGTGTGGCCTCTAGATGGCACAGTGATTTGGATGTCCTGTACAGTCATATGATGTCAGATGGATGCCTGCATAGAAAATAGCCTCTAGAGAAATGAGATCCTGTACTGCAAAAAAAAATTAAAAGAAGAGAAAAATCTGATGTTTCCTATTGTTTTGTTGAAAGAAATTACAGATGTAACAAAACTGCCAACATTAAAAGAACTGAAAAATACATGAATATACTAGAGATCAACCAATACATAGTTTAACTGTCTGCTAGAGGTAATTTTGTTTTTATGCGGTATAGAAGAATTCGTCATATCTCATGTTGGAGGCCGAAATAACTATGCTGAAGAGCCAAATCAGAATTCCTGTGATAGGTGAATCGCTCTGCCATGCACAAATGCGTGCTTCGTCCAAGTTTTTCTTCCACTGTGTTCTTTACTTCTGAACCTATAGTTCCAGTCTTCCCTCTCTGGACCACTTTGTTCGAGCAATTTTTACAGTGCACAAAGGCTCTATAAACTGGGTACACGCTACCTAAAAGTACAAAATTATTTATTGTCAAATAGACACAACATATAGCTAGGATTAATTTGCTGTCAGACTAAATGTGAGGATGCTCTCCACCTCTTGCAAGATAGCCAATGAGTCCTTGCTGGCCGGACAGTTCAATCAAGTATAACAAGTGTTGTCTTCCATTGCTTCTTGAAATGGGCTGATTCTCACAACAATGTGTTGTTATAACTGAAGATCAGTTTAAACTTCTGACTCTGTTTTTTCCTCTTATGATTTTATAACTTTTCATACTTGTGGCTTGTTTTCCGCTCACCCCCCCTCACCTTGTCTCAACAATCTTTATTCTATCTGCAGTTTTACCTTTCTTATATTGCATGGTTCCACTGTGAATAATTTCTCATAGCTCTTTCTCACAATTTAGTAGTTTCCTCAGAAGTTTAAGCCAAGGTTATTCAGCCATACCATATCAAAACCTCAGTCCTTAGGAGGAAAGCTAGGCAGTTAGCTGTGAGTTAACTCTGTGAATTATGTGCCATTCTTCCTTATTACAGTGGTCCGAACTCCAGACACTGATGGAGTGTGCTGTGGTGCTCCATTGACCTGCGTGTCCAGATTTCCTTCTTAGAGACAGTGAGAAGATGGTTTATGCTCAACTCTCACCCTTAGTAGGTGAATCTAAAGTTTTGACAGCTTCTGTGGCTCAGGACTTCTACGTGGGATTTGTGGAGTAGGCAGGAATAAAAGGCAAAAACTTCACAACAAAAAGTTCACAAAAGTCATACAGAAAATGACTTAAATCTGTGGCTTTCGTATTAAGACAAACCCACCCCCCTGGACTCTGCTGTCCTCTGACCTGATTATCCTCTAAGTAGTTCAGTGTGTATTCTGACGTGATAAAAATACAGATGAAGGATGTCTCCAGTATCACTAGGTGAGAATAGGGGTTTGATCTTAGGCAGATTTCAAGGAATTTAACACTTCTAGTGCTGAAATACTATAGCATCTATAATACTGATATTCCATGGGAAGATGCAGTCTTGTTCCTTATCTTCAACTATACTTTATACCAGTTCTTAAAAAAAACCAACAAAAAATACTTGTTCGTTGCATTCAAAATGGTAAATACTCATTTGTTTAATAGTCTCATAATTTATATAATGTTTGTCGTCATGTGCCTCACTTGTTTTTATTGACATAATGTTGTGTATCTGCTAGTTTAAACAGAGAATGTAATAGAGTTATTACAGATGTTAAGGGTCTGCTTACATCTTTAGAAGAGTTTGAGTGCAGTGGTTTCTGTGACAGGAAATAAAGTCTGTGATATGCATGAATGCTTTCCACATCTCCAGTATTTGCCAAGCAAAATCCGGCTTCAGATATGTGTATGTGACCATTTCTAGTTAAAAATATAGGAAATGCATGGAACTATGTCAGATCATTTCATAGGAATGCAGTAGGCATATCCATAAATAATGCTGGACTTTAGTGGAAATTTATTATATTTCTGACTTCAAAATGTATATAAATGCCTGTGTTAGATAATGTGTTAGATAGTAATGGACAAATCATGCTCTCTAGAACTGGGACTTCAGAGAGTGCTATGTCTCTAGTCTGGAGTCTATGCTGGAAGAAGTGAAAGACAGGAGGAGTGTGCAGAATGTGCTTGGTTTTGCCATTTAGATTTTACTCATTTTCGTAGAGTGTTTAGGAGTAGTGTCAGCTGAGAAGGAAGGGAATTTATATTTATGGAAGGGAGAGAGAAGGATTCTGATGCAGTTACTTGCTGTCTCTTCTAGTGCAACCATCTTCTTAATCCTTTAACAAGTCTATATTCTGTCATTGTCTCTAGGCAATATTTGAACATCCTTTTTCTGTCTTTGGTCTTTAACTAAAACAAAAGTTTTTAATCAGAACTTTTTAAGGAATAGCTACAGCTGGGAGGGGGGACTCCAAGATGTTGAGCTGAAAAGAGCTACTGTTTCTTACAATTTGGAAAAAATAGTTGGAACCTTTTCTACAGAGGTCAACTTTTCCTTTAGATTTCGATAGAGTTCTCTTACCATGGACTACCTTTTTTAACATCGCAATACATAATTGTCTACCATCTGGAAGTTAGGGGCCTTGGTAAAAACACCTCTGATTACTTTTTTTTTTTTTTTTTTTCTGGAAGTCTAAGTCTCTAAGCCAGGTTTTCTTTTGCTTTATTTGCCCGTTATCTGCCAGTTACCTACCCTAAGTGTCTTCCCCCCCATTCATTTAGGTAATTTGGATTTTCTTTGTAATTTTTTTGTAGCTGTATGTCTCCTAAAGATGTGACTGACCATATAGCAGTTCTGATCAGAAGACTATGATAACATGTAATGATTTTGACTAAAGCTTTTTTAATGTTGTTCCTTCTTAGTAAGTTATATTTTAAGTGTGTTAGAAAAGTATGTGCTAATCGATGCCTAACTATGTACATTACAGGTGTAGCAATGTGAGAGGTCCTAAGAAAAACCAACAGTCTACTTTGTGCTGATAACCTTTAATTTAAAAAAAAAAAAAAAATCATACAGTATTGATATCTCTAATAGGCACGTCTTATACTTTAACATCTCAAATCTTCACTACGCCCCTCCTCTGGTGATTTACGTACTAATTTGTAACAAATTACTCCTTGAAATGCCGGTATCATTTGCCAGCCTAAGAGAAGAAAGTTGTCATGAGCACTGCAGTCAGCTCTTCATATATTAGACTCCCTTTCACCTCTCAAGCAACTCCACATAAGTTAAATAGTGAGAAAACTCATTTCTGTGTTGCTGTGCGTGCTTTGCTTTTCTGTCTCATTAAAATGCTCTACTAGCTGACTTCACTCAATCAAAATGAAGCAAATGCTATTCAAGGAAGTTTCAGCAGCATTACTTAAAAGTGTTTGGTTTTTTTAAATACATAAGGCTGTTTTGTTTAGATTTTAGTTTATTATATAGACATTTAGAATAAAATACTGGTTTCTTTGCTTGGCAAATGTAGGCAGAGTGGTACTGAAAATAATGGAGCTGAATGACAACAAGGCAAGAAACTACCTTAAAGTGTAAACTTATCTTTTTAATAATACATGTAGGTGGGAGGAGGGAGTAAGAATTTGTATCTTTAAGATATCAACTTGTTTTCCTTCTCCGGTGCAAATGAGTAAATAGCATTTTCTTATTACATGCACAGAAAGAAATATTCTTCTAAATTCTGAAATAATACTGAGTATGTATACTTGGTAATCCTGACAAAAATGATAGATCATACAGAATTTTCTAATCTAATGTCTTGGGTGCAGATACTGGGGAAAATAATAGCTGAATTTATATAATCTCACATGCACCTCCTAAACATTATGGCGGTCCATCAATAAATACAAACATCTTACCCATGCTGTTAATTTAAAGTTGCTAAAATGTATTGTATTTTGATTCCCATATTTACTTTATTAACCTTTGCTTTATTTGTCTCGGATTTATTCAATTATTATTAGTTTCTTAACCCAGATTTTTCTTGTACTTGTTACAAATAGTGCAAAATAATGAAACAAGTCAAAATAATATAGACATATACACACAGAGATTGACAATAATGTCTTGGTTTCTTTTGACACTTGAAAGAAACATGTCAACAATATATTGACAGCTATAGTTTTCTTCCAGGGTGCGTCCATGTGAAAAGGGAACTTTGAAGGAAATCCAGTCAACTCTAATGAAAGCAAATTAGATTTTGCAATACACGTGTTTTTTCTGATTATGTTAATCTTGCACAGCCTGATTGTGTCCCCCAAAGGCCATGGCAAAACACGATCAGGCAGTCTCTAAATTGGAATAATTCTAAAATCTCTAAAAAATCTAAATGTAGTTATCAGAGAAGAGTTGCAGGAGTTCTTTGAAAGATTAGATTTTTAGTAACTCAGATTTGTTTCTGTCGGTCTGTATTTGAAGACCTATGTTTGAAGATTCTCAAATCTATCTATAAAATACCATTTTATTTCAAGTGAATTGGGCACTCATGTTTTATAGATATCATTAAATAAGTCATGTTGCCAAAGAGTTGCTTGCAGCTAAATTTTCAATGGGTTACATTAAGCATTCTCAAAGTATTTGCAGGCACAATCACTGTGTATACAGGAAGGTAAGTTTATGTATGCAAACAGGTACATAGGCTAGAGTAATTGGGCAGATTGGCTAATTATGTTTCTAGGCATGCAGTTGCGTACACGGTCTAAAAGCATATGCACAATTTGGTATATGCAAATTAATGCAATCACAAGTGTTGCTGGTAGATTAAACCCATATATTTAATTTGACACCTTTAGGTGACAACAATGTCAGATAAGGCGGAGCTTGTGTAATAATTATTTTATTACTAGACAGATCCCAAAGCCCTTTTCAGAAAATTTAGAAGTATAACATTTGCCAGTGGAAGAGGCTGACTTTTATGTCTCATCATATATTTATTGTGGCAAAATCCTAACAAGCGCAGGAACGTTTATAGTGACTGCAGTAGAATCACAAAATTAAATGGCAGAATTTTAGTAACTGCAAGTTGCAGTGATCTGGATTTTCTTCTTGAATTGAAAAATAATAAATACAAGTAAGAGAAAAAGAAGTGTGATTTCTTATAGTGAAGTAACTGACTTCTTTGTTTACTATTTCTTTTTCTCTCTAACATTTAAAAATGTAAAAATGTATTGCTTTATCTGCATACCTCAAGTAAATGATAACAAATTATTTATATTGTCGTTAAGCAGTCTTTCTATATCTTATTTCATGATACTATGGACGTGCACCAATGATCTTAATTCAAGATGATTTGTATCATCGCAGTAGTTTCTCTGTTATTTCCATGTCAATAGTATGCTCATTGCCCAGCTGTGAAAAAATAGACACAACACCTGGTAAAAGAGAAATAGTCAACAGGAACAAATCTACTGCGATTAAATAATGGTGAAAGGAAATGTTTAAGTACATAAGTAAAAGGCTTTAATAATATATTTTATGAAATACATGTATGTACCATAACTAGTATTAAAAATGTTTTTAATTGACTTTTCATATTTGCCTGTCATCTCAATGACTGACAATCAAAAAATAGCTGTTTGGCAGCTATGTTAATACAGAATCTAGTTTCTGCATCATTGTACTAGAGCTTCTGAACAGATATCCATCCAAAGCATTTCCATCGAAAGCATTTCCATGATCAAGTATCTCTGGATTGATACTTTCAAAGTATCATTATTTATAATTTATTTATTATTATACCTTCCATTTCAAGTTTGGAAAATACAGATATTTCTACTTTGTAGAAAATTATTATTAGTTATATACAAACCAAGATTTTGAGACAAGTGATTTGCTGAAGGTCTCAGGCGAGTTCTGTGTATAACAGGAAACCTGACTTTCTTCAGCCTGAACGACTACCCTGGGACAGCCTGCATTTAAAAGCCTAACAAAGCAGAGTTTAGTTGAGAGAGGGTAATCTATCTGACTACTTAAAATATTTTCCATTTTCTACATACCTGTCTACTAGTTGTCACAGACCTGCAGTTTCCTTGTCCTGAGTTTGTTCTAGTGTCCACCCCCCTTGCAGTCCTTCCTGAGACACATTATTCTCTTTTCCTTCCCTTAGGTGATTTTACTCACCCATTTTCCTCCACCTAAAAGTGCTTTTTCTTTTTCTTTTTTTTTTTTTCCCCTCTGTCTTTTCTTGTCTTTAAACTTCATTAAGGGCACGTACAAGGGTGCAGATATGCTAAACCCCTGTAATCATCACTAGTCCTTTCTTTGATATGTTGTAAGCATCTACACCCAACAGCCCCCGTGTGTGTCTCAAATCCTGCTTCCAATTTCTGATTTTTGCTGATATCAATGGGGTTCTCCCTGTTGATGTCTGGAACTTCTGAAATTGATTTATGCAGCGTTTTAAGGTTACTGTGTCTCAGATAAACAGAAATTGCATCAGATTGATAGTTGGGACTCTGGTCCTGTCAGTAACCTCAGGCTACTGGGACACTTCTGGAAAATTGTGAGTTACAGAAGTAACAAGAAGTAAGAGAAAGATGCAGCCACCTAAATAATCTAATTATGCTGGAGCTCGTGTGGATGATTGGAAAACTCTCAGTCAAGTGAGAGGAGCAGCAATAGTCGATTATGACTATATATAATACATAAGCAAAGATATAGTTCAACTTTGCTTTTCTTTAATAGAAATGAAATGGTTTGTACTTAGTCTTCAAATGATGCAACTCAGCAGAAAGGATTGTTAGTTATTATTAATTAGAGTGGTATGTTTGAATTGTTTCCTTTTTTTATAGTTCCTGATGGACATAAAGACTTCCTGTACGGATATTTTACCACTCATTATGCTACATGTAATTGAAGCTATTACTAGCTTTTTCAGTAACTGGTAATTTCTGTGTACAACATTTCAGGTTCCTGTTTACACTGTAAAAAAAATTCAGTTCAAAATTTTGCCACACAACATAATCTGAGTGTAAACCTCTGTAATTTACATGATTTTATTTTTCTTCTTCAAGACCACATTTACAGCCAAAATTATGAACAGCGTAAAAAGCATTAGTATAGCTGAGAAACAGGTTTTAGTTTTGATCATCACCAGTTACTGTTAGGTGTGTGCTTTTAGCCTTTTACTCTGCATATCATAAAACCAGAGGATGAGGAATTTATTTTCTCTAATTTCATTTCTTTTTATTACTCCAGACAAGTTCTTCTCAAACAGTGATTCATGACTAATTAGCAAAATAGTTCTTGATTATATCTAGGTGAACCAAGCTGAAAGAGTTCTGCTCCATTAAAGCTGATTTGATTTGAGTTTTTTATAAGATAAGTTTGAACATTTACTACTTGAGTGTGACCTGATAAGTCATTGCTGTAGTCTAAGCATAATCACTTTTAGATTCCACATTAAGATTCCAAGCAGAAAACACAATATAAAAATCATGCATTATTGTTCTATTTTCTTATTTAGGTGGAAGCCATTAATATGTAAAGCATATTGTAGGTCAGTCTATGAATCAGGCAACTCTCATAAAACAGCTGTTTCAGGATACAATGGCTGCTAAATGCTTTCATAGTTGCAAAAAGCCATTGGAAAAATTCATGAATAAAAATTAATTCAGAGCTACAGAGAGAAAACACATTTGTCTGAGGATGGCTGTATGCCACAAATTACTGAAGGCTAGGAGAGTATTCTGAGGAAGCATCAGTAACTTATTTTAGTCTTAGTCTGACCCTGTGTAGCTTTCTTCTGGGTTGAAATGATCCATCTAGCTATATCTGTCTGTTTGTATAAGCATACACATACATGCTTACGCAGATCAATTCTGTGCTCCAGTGGATTACCTTTTTTTTTTTCTTTGAACTTTACATTGGGTGCTAGAGTCTGAATTTTACGAAATGTAAGCTGTGAAAGGCAAAGTGGGGCAAACAGTACTCTGAAGGACCACCTACCTGTTTCTATACATGTATTTATGATATAATTTTCTAATACTTAAATGTTACCTCCTTAAACACCAGTATTAATACAACAGCTCCATTCATACTATTTAATAACAGCAAAAAGAGGTAAATACCAGACTAGTGAGACATCTTTCACTGATCAGTAAGTGTAACAGTCACGCATCATCTTAATCATCTTTTGCTACTAAGATCTCTTAGAAAGTGAAATAATATGCAGCTATCAAATATCATTACAGTGAGCAATGTATGAAGGTGAGCGAGTGTATACCAAAGACTGTGGCAGCTCTTTACTTAGAAGAAAACATTATGGCTGGAATTGTGTATGGCTTACTGTTTGTAAAGGCTCATTAAAATACCCTGAATATGTTCTATTTTTACTATTGCTTATCAGAATTACATACTTTTTGTTTACTTACAGTATGAAAGAGGCTGGTTTAGGCCATAAACAGTGGAGGGGTGGTCCCATTTCATCAAACTGCAAGCAGTGTCCAGTAGTTTATACCAATCCTGTTTGTGGATCAGATGGTCACACATATTCTTCTCAGGTAAGAATTAAATAAAGAACTAAATTATTCTTTCATTGTTCCCATCAATTCCAGCTCTTGGAAAACAAAATGCTGTATTGTAACACAAATCAACATGTATTTGTTTTGACTAAAACATATAGTACAGACTGCAACCTACAGCAATTGTAGTATATCGTAAGACAAAAAAGCAAAATGGTAGCAAATCTTAAGCAGCATGAAACAGTAGTACCCAAAGCAGCCCAGTGTAAGAGTGCTCCACAATATAATGGAGCTCCAGGTTAAGTCTTTCTGCGATAGATGCCAAGGCAGGGTTTTGAATAAGGAAAAAAGTTTTGTGTGTCCCCAGTTTAGGGTAGGATAAACACGTTAAGTCAGATTTTCCAGTTGACCATTGAGGGGATGCTTCACACTCCAAGGATAGATGTAACATACCCAAATAAAAAAATGTAATAATGTAAATAAGTGTTGCATATCGTTCCTTGCAAGAGAATTTTATGTATTTTAAGAGCATAATCAAATCTTCCTTCTGTATTCCTGAACCCTCCTATCTTTTCTGTCATACTTATTTGGAGGTAGAATAGTAATTAAAAAATGTTACTGTCAGTTTGCCCAGTCTTTTTTGGAGAAAAGATTTTGTACTGGTCACACTGAAGTCCAGAAACCATGGGACTGCATTAGTACAGTGCTTAGATGAAACTTGGGAGATGGAGGGACTTCATAATACTGAAAAGAAATCAATTTGTTTAGCATCCTCTCTTAAAACTTTCGTAGAAGAATGTTCGGCCAATATTAACAAGTGAATCCTCTCCAGGAGAAACAAATGTGTGCTCTTGATGAACCCGTTTTTGGCAGAAACAGCATGCAATTCCGGAGTGCAAGAGGAGCTACTGTATTCTGTCGTTCTGACACCATGTCCTTCCACTAACAAAATGTTTCTAATACAGTGCTTCAAGAGTAATATAGTAATAAAAATAATGCTGTTTGTTCTAGTTTAAATTGACGGTGATGCAGAAGCTCTGTGTTCATTACTTATAACGAAAAATTTGCATATAGCATTTTAAGCAAAATATTTTTAGGGTATTTCCCAGTATTTAAAGATTCTGAAGTTAGTACTTTCTGTATTGAATTTTCTTTTGTTTTTCTACTGCAATCACAAACTATATCTGAATTTTACAAAAAGGATTAGAGTTTCCAGGATTGACTGGCTATTGGATTGAACACTAAGTATCCCCTCCAAGGATATTTTCTTCTTGATAAAATAAAAGCATCAGAATTTAATTAGTGCTTCCTCAACGTTGACAATTCTTATGCTTTTATCCTAAATCTTACATTAGAATTTTTTTTCTTACAAACTGAATATTTAGTTATAGGGAACGGGTCAAGAATCTTAATTTTCCTTTAAAAAAAAAGAAAAAAAATTCGAACCCTTTACAGCAGAATATCTGAAACCCTACATACGAATTTTGGACTCTGGCTTAGCAGAAAAATAATTCCTTTCCAGTGACGATAGGACTTAAAGTTTTACTTTAGGTATTTGAAAATATTCTTATTTTCATTCACAGTAGTCTCCTGTCTATGTTTTATCAAGAACTCAAAATGTGCTTGCATCTTACTAGACATTAGATGGTACTGTCATTTAGCATTTCTTTTGCTGTGCCATGTGAAGGTTCAGTCAGTCTTTAAACCCCAAGCCTAGCCTGCATGCAGATATAAACCAGACGGTAGTCTCTACGATTTTGCAATTTAAGTACACAAGGTAGATAATTTGATATGCGCAATATTCTTTTTTTTTTTAATACTGTAGACTTTATCCATTACAATCTCTCCTTACGTTCTTCCTAATATAATGTAAAAATCGCAACCGGTTTTAACCTCATTGCTTATTTCCTATATTATCATATAGGAATGGTGTTTTCTGAATAGTCCTATAGGCAGAAGTGACTCTTATGGCCTCTTGTGGTCTGGTCTGAAGTAGATGTACAGAAATCTATAAATTATGATGAGTTGCAAAAATATCTATTTTTACATCAGTTCATGTGTTAAAGGTGAGAATGTGCTTCTCAAACAGAATGATGAGAAATGAGTGGATTAAATAGATACACTCTGCTTCCATTCCAGTGCATTATCAGACCTGCAGTCAGTGCAATAGTACGTATTATCCAACCTCTATGTTCCTTACATGCATATAATGCAGAAGTAATGTAGCATCAGAGAGCTTTTGCAGAGTTTTCCTTTTGTCTTCCACTACCTCATAATGATAGTTTTCAAATATAAGTTTATGGCAGCAAAATGCTAAAAAAAGTTAATGACCACAGAAGATCTGTATTAGCCTATAAATATTTATCTGTATGTCTTTTTGATAATGTTATGATTTCATATTCCGTTGTTCAGTTGTGTCAAAAATGAGGTCCTTGCAAGGATCTTATTTCAGGAGCAGTCATTTTAAAAATTGACTTAAAGATGAATATTTGTGTTCCTTTACTCCAAGCAAAGTTTAGTTTCATTGTGTCATCGAGCTCCAGTGGGAGTTTATATAGCAATTTTCTTGTATTTAGAATGCATTTGGCAATGACTGGCAAATTGTATAATACATTTTCTGAAAATAAGTCAGTAAATAGTAGTAATATTGTAGAACACAGCCAGGCAGCTGGCAGTTATTGAATGGACACTACTTTGGGCATACGCCCTCCCTTTTCAGGCCAAGCCCATGCAAATACTTGTATTAAATTATGTAACTACAGATATATCATACATGCTTCTTGCTTTGGAAAAAAAAAAACCAACAACTATATAATGGGTAGACAATGTAGAAAGAAAGGTTAACTTCTAAATTGAGCTTATCCAGAGTCAGGTAAGAATGTTTTGTTTCCCGTTCATTTTAGCAGGCCAGGTTAGGTTTACTGTGTTCTCAGCCCATGATTAGTCACATGCAGTCAAGTGTAAAGGAAAGGTAGCAGGTGTAAGATATTCATTATTAGCATTGCAAGAATGTTGAAATAAAAGTATTACGTGCTGAAATGTTGAGTAATCAAAGTGAACATTAATTATTATGTGAGAAGAAATTCAGTATAAAGAGATCCTGCCATTTCCTTACCAGGGTGGTGTTATAAACAATTTTTAGTTAATAGCCATTAAATAATCCTGCATGTGTTTTACACTTCATTAGTCTAGTTTTACCTTCTGCATTTCTCTAAACTTTGGCACTTGAAAGTGCATTATTGATTTTAACTCTAGGAATTCTCAAGCAGTGCTGTAGCATAGGGCTTTCGTACCCCTGTATATTTGACATTCCGTCCATTCCCCAGGGAAAATGTGGTCACTGCTGCTAGGACAGCTTTTGCGGCCTGTTTCTAGCTTCATCTTTCCTGGGATTAATAGGGAAATAAAAAGGGCATGGAGTGCAGTTCAGATGGGGTGATTTGTGGCAACAGCCCACCTCCTGCCATTATTTTACCCAGGGATGCGACTCACTGCTGCCCAGCATGCATACAGTAAAGCCGGTGTAACTGTGGATGCCATGATGATGCTTGGGCTTGGATGCTTCTGTTGGAACAATTCTCCCATATTGTACTATATTATAACTAGGCCTTCTGAAAAAAGGCCACAAGGAAAAAAAAAAAATATGGTCACACATCAGATGAATTGTCTTTTGAGTAGTTTTTGCATATTTTAATCACAGCTCCAATGTTTGGTATAATAGGTTGAAGTTTTCTTTCTTAGGTTGAACGTGGTCGACAAGTAGTCCTGCTGCAACAAAAGCTAACCTTAAATAAGATCAATGAGCATTGTTTTGAGTATTTTGAAAGGAAAGCACTACAGAAATAAATTGATCTTTAGAATATGCTCATTGCTCCATGATTTTATTCCAGAATCATCTTGGCAGTAAGTCCTAGATCAGTTTTATTGTTAGCAGCAATTTGTTCAAGTTGGTTTCATATTGACAGTGAACTTTTTATGAAATATTTGTTCCCCTGCCTATAAAACTTCACGTGATTGATGACATCCCTGTAGGTATAAATAGCAATAAAAATAATGTTTTACAAAAATAATGCGTCTAAACTAGCTTCTCAGACTAATACGGAAAAGAAATAGAAAAGCAAACAGTCAGAAAAAAGCATATGAATTCTTGATACACTTTACAGATAGATAGGTATGTGGATTTAGATTTTTTTTTTAATATTTTCAAATACTTCAGTCTCTCAAATTATGATTCCTTTCTCATTAAAAGGGTGAAAGAGAGACAGTGGATAAAGTAAGTGTTGTGTGAAAGGGGGAGTTTGGTACTGGTTGTTTACTCCATCCAAATTTTGTTTACAATTTTACGTGAACCTAAATTTCTAGATTTTTATTCGCAGGGTATCCCATATTTAACATTTTTCTTTTTAAAATCATTGCTGCTTTTATTCATTTCAGGTGGTTTTAAGACTTTTACTTAATAATCTGTATCTCTTAGCAGTGTATTTGGTATAAGACTGCTTGTTTGGAGAAAGCATAAAAAATAAGTATCAACATTTTTAATCTTTGATGTTATTTTAAACATTGTCCTATTATAAAAGTTAAATTGGTTTAAATTTACTTATTAGCTTATTGTGAGTTTTCAGGACATATGCCTGAACCGTTGACAGTTCCTTTCCACTTCAGAAAAGATTGCGCTGAAACCATAAGTATTCCATTTCCACAATGTCTAGGATAATTTTATTCAAATTACTCCAAATTGTTGTCTTGTGAGGGATCATGAGAGACCAGAATGTTGAAATGTCTGATCTACCTATTTTGTAATAGTAAATGAAAGTAATTTTCACTAACCTGATTCAATATGTGTCAGTCTTACTTTTTAAATTGGGCCAATCCCCTATGCCTTGTGTTTTTTATCTGCAGTTACTAAGCAATCTGCTGTAGACTTAACTGCCAGTTGAAACATAGCCAAAAATAATAAGGTTAAAACATGGCCTGCCATCCTTAGCAATAAAATAATGTAATCTCTCTGAAATGAATTATTTGACAGCATGCTGGTCCGTATTCTTGCAGCTGGAAGAAGCAGCTTCTTCCAGGTGCTCTGCCAGCACCGGAAAGTAGGATACTTTCAGCTTGTTTTTCTAACAAAAGTAGGTTTTGTCAAAAGGAGCCTTTCAAAATTAAGATTCGTGTCTCTGTCCAGTTCCCAAGCAAGACCCAGCCAAAATCACCCTGTTCAAGTGGGTAACTTTAAAGCCTTCTACAGACCAAATCTACGTTAGACTGTTACAATGAAGGGCTTGTGGCTGAGGTACATTGGCAAAAAAAACAAAGTTGTTGGCAAATGGAAAAAAAAAAAAAACCCCAACAAAAAACCAAGAACTTAAAAGGGGCTTATAAGAAAGACGGGGACAGGCTTCTTAGTGTAGGGCCTGTAGTGATAGTACAAGGGGTAATGGTTTTAAACTAAAAGAAGATAGATTCAGACTAGATATAAAGAAGAAATTTTTCACAATGAGGGTGGTGAAGCACTGGAACAGGTTGCCCAGGGAGGTGGTAGGTACCCCATCCCTGGAAACATTCAAGGTGAGCCTGGACGGGGCTCTGGGCAACCTGATCTAGTTGAGGATGTCCCTGCTCATTGCAGGGGAGTTGGACTAGATGATCTTTAAATGTCCCTTCCAACCCAAACTATTCTATGATTCTATGATACTTTGTCAGGATAAACTGATCTTTACAGAAATACTAGAAACTCCTTGTTTGTTGTTTAAATGCTTAAAAAAGGCCAATAACAAAAAATCAGGAAATGAGGTTGTCTGGGTTTCCAGCTTTCGCCATCAATGAGTTTTGCCAGTAATGCCTAAAATTTTATCTGGAACCTTTAAATTAAGAGGATATGATATTCAAAAAAGGAGGCAGAGAAATGTCAGAAGGATGACTCACTTTACTTAATCCAGTTTTCCAAATAAACTGATGTACTAAAAATTCCAGATAATGTATAAACTGATCTCTTTTTATCAAGTGCATTCAAAATAAATAGCTGCTAAAGCTGTAGAGAATGGAGATGGTAGCTTAGATGACAAATTACTTTATTGAACAGAATTTGGTTCCCTTTTTTCTTTTCCAGAATACTATGTTTGTTTAATGTAAAATTATATATTGCATTTACATTAAAATATGCATAAAATTTAATACTTCAATAAAAATTTAAAAAATGCTACTTTATGGACTGGAAAACATTTTCTTAAGCCTTCATCTATGTAATGCCTTTACATTGTTTTTTAAAACAGTATTAAGTTTTTTCTAGAATAGAAACAATCTAGGCTGGAAGGACAAACCAATAAAAGAATAGGACAAATAGGGGAAAGTGAAACAAGTGTCAGTGTTTATTAAATAACTCTCATATCACAGCAGCAGTATACTGATACAAAATAATGAATGTAGAAAGCACTCAGATTCAGAACCTATTCATGAAAATCTAAATTTGTATGTTAACTGTCAAACAGGACAGCCAGTAAAACAAAAAAATCAAATTGCTTAAAGTGAAGTTGAGAAGACAGTCAAAGATTCAGATTTCTTAAACTGTCAGGTTGCATTACAGACATCCATATTTATCTGGGGATTAAAGAACAGTCTTCCTCTGAGTGGTAGCTTTAACCAGCAGCAGTTAATCTTCTGAAAACAGTATTCGAAATGTTGTAACTAGAATTACAGCTAAAATAATCAGAATCATTTTGGCACAAGAATTCTTGTCCAGGAGAACGTATCCACATCGCATGCAGGCAGAAATGCCTGGGAGCTGAACACAGGAGCCGCTACTGGCGTAGTTATGCTTGTGGAGTGATGGTGGGGAGCAGAAAACAGTTCTGAAAATAAACCAGTAGAAGGATGGTCTTGAGCATTAAGAGACAATAAATAATGTTCTTCAGTTTGTGTAGCTGTTTGAAACATTAAGGCACCCGAGAAAACAGTGGAGAAGATAGTGATGAGCTGTGTCGGTTGCAAGAAGGGGATCAAAAGAGAAGATTGTCTCAGATTTACCCAGCAGAAGCTCATTAGTGAGCATGGTTTCAGTGGAGTGGAGGATAAAGAGGGGAGTAATTGGAGAGGTAGGTAGGTGGGATAAGAGGATTTTTATGATCTTGGGAGGCTTTTATTTGGGCTTTTTTTTTTTTTGAAACAAATGGAAAAGAACCTTTTATAAAGGAAGAGAGCGAGCGCTTAAAGACAGTGGGCATGAAACAAGATGATGTCAACCTAGGGAACAAATTTTGAGAGTAGCAGACAATCTATGATAAGAGTCAGAATAAAGAAGGTAAAATTGAAAGTGGGACATGGCAAACAAGAAAACTGGCTCAGGTCTTGGCCCAGTGAAAACATTTAAATGTTACAGTAATAATTCTCTGAAAGACGACCCCAAAGAGTGTGCCAGTGTAGGAGATGGTATGGAAAATGCACATAAGCACTTACTAGAAAGGAAGCAGCTGAGTGGTGCAGGGTATTTCTGTTCTTGTGCCTCTGACAGCCTTACATCCCACCCTGGGCATGGCATTCCGTTCTCCTTGGAACATTCCTTCTCGTGTCCCAGGGGCGAGGGGGAGCCATGGCCACCTAAATTGTCCTTGTACACAAGGCAGGCACTCCAGGTATGTGAGGAAATGGAAGAAAATGTAACAACAAAGACATTTCTTGTTTTGCTATAGATATATGAATGGGATGATTATACGCTTTTCAGAAAGCGGTTTCTCTCTTTCTCCCTACCACCAGTGTGCCATGGAACTCAGGAAGTTTAGGTCCTTAAAAGGGATCGTTTTCCTAAATTTATCCTGTAGGATAAAATATGTAGCTACACAATAGTACCTTAAAAAAAAGAAAAAGGCCAAAAATCTGTCTTTTTTTCTATGTTATTTTCTCTTAATTCCGATGCACCATTTGTTTTTACATGCGTATTTAAACCAGACATCACTCCCCAGTGCACGGAACCATGGGACCTTGGGGTTTTTTCCCTTGAATGTGTCTCCTTGTCTCCTCTTAGTCACAGTGGAATTTAAATATATGCTTATCAAGTAGCAGTGGGCCCATGGATCATTTTGGTGCTTTAAAACGGAGCCTGTTCTGTGTACCATGTCTTACAGAGAGTTATAAAAAAATGTATATTGGCTCTAATTTCTTTCCCTTTTCTGAATCTTTAATTTTCTTCAAAATTAAATCTATTTTTCCCTTTCAGAAGGGTTTTGGAACAACATAGATGGAGCAGGCACAAAAGAAGATGTACTTAACATTACTTAGCCATTTTAATTTTCCTTACCAATTAACAGAATAGCAAGCATTTGAAAAGCTACAGAACTGCAAATGAAGTGAAAATTACTAGAAAAAATGTAATTATTCAAATTAAATTTTTTTTAGAACTTGCAATTAAATTTAGTAATCAAACAGAACAAAGTATTTAGCTTCTAAAAAAATATTCTTACATACTGTTCATGTAGGTCACACTTGCACTTAACAAGAAACTGAAATACTGTGAAGTTTCAAGTAGTAACATCAGACACCATAACAGAAATTTAGACCAGCAGGACTATAAACTAATTACGCTGTCCCAGAGAAAAAGAAAAGCTTCAGTCCTAGTAATTTAGCAGATGTCAATGAGGTAAAATATCTGTAACGTTAAAGAGTTGTCTTCCAAGTCTCACTCATTTTTTTTTTTTTATTTGTAATTTTGAAAAGCTCACGATGAATTATTGTAAACATGAACCAATTACTGTGTAGGTATTTCACTGAAAACAAATTCAGACATATCAGGATGGTTTGAATATTCCTTCAAGTTTTCAGTATTTCTGATGCTCTAATGCCAGTATACTATGTTTTTATATACTTAAAATTCTCTACTTAGAGTACATCTGTAATTTAGAATTTTAAAATTATTATTGAAAGGGGGATGATATTTGTGTAGGCTTCTGTTATATGCGTACTAATCTTATTTAATGGGCTTTAATAAGACACGTTTGGCATTCACCATTGTAGTACTGTACGTGTTGTCACGGCTCAGGCATATTAAGTTTATGGCTGTAAAATAATACAGTTCTTCAATCGAACCCCAGAAAACGTACTGGGATTTCAGTTTTCTAATGGGATGCCTGGTAACCACATTCAGTTCCCTCCCAAAATCATGTCACTTTAAAACACCCAAATCTACATATGGGAACACACATCCAAAAGTTTCTGGGTTGTGTGAATGTTACAACACTGGGTGGTGTTGTGGAGTTCCTGTTCACTTCAGGACTCTTTGAAGCATTAATATACACCTCCCACCCTCCCTCTTGAGGCAGCGGGGGGCGGGGGGGGGATGGACCAAAACAAAACAGAGAAGAAACCATGAAGAAATGAATAGCTGATACTCAGAAATGTTCAAAATGTTTTAGCCAGCTCTCAAACAAAATCCTTAAGGTTCTCCTGAGACTATGGAATCCTTCAGGAAACCTGCCTCCTTTCTACCTTCATCAGTTTTCTTCAGAGGTGTAGTTGTGATCTATCCCAGCTTTAGTCATTGCTCGCAAAGAGAAGAGCTGTCCAACCTGTCTATTTACACGTCCGATGACTTTTAAGCTGTCTGCTTTCTGCTAAATTTACAAGAAGCAAATAATAATAGACCTTTCTTCCACAAGTTAAGACATTCCTTCTTGCTCTGCTTGCTTTGCTTGCTTGTTCTTCTACGTTAAGCTTGAGATCAAAGTGAAATCAAGTATTTCTTAACCAACAGATGTACTCTTGGATGAGATCTTGAGTAAATGAGCAAAAAAGTATGAAAATGAAAAAACTTCAGTCCTGAAAAAACAGATCTGGACATTGATGAGAACTGAGAGAGAGAGAAGAATCTGAAAAATATGACTGAGTATCAGTATCAGCAGGTCTTCTGCTTCATAGCAAAGTTTCAGGAAAAAAAAATGGAACATCGTAGGCCACCATGGACCTACTCGAAGAGAAAAATAAGAGTGTGTGTAGCAAAATTGGCCACTCTAGCTCTGCATTCAGAACACGACATACGAAGACTTGGCTTTGCGCTCTTCTGATTTCAATCCTTATGTGTTTGACACAGAACAGGGAAATCTTTTGTATATTTTAGAACTCAAGTACTAACAGCAAAAAGTAGAAAGATTTAGGCACAGTTCTGTGTGTGTCTACACAAGATATATCTCTTTAAGTTCAAGAAGAGATATATGTAAACTAGGGAAAACCAGCCATGCTTTGGAATATTAACTCCCACTTGCACAACAATTTCTTCCCTGACAGGAGGAAAACCATTATGAACATGGAATTTCATAAATATTTCCTTCACTGATAGCACATGTAGCCACCTATTTTGGACTGTTTAATAAACAAAATCTAGTACTTTGAGTTCAAATGAATTTTAGCATACATTTTTAGGTGGGCGAAAAAACAGAGACCTGTAGAGGCAATGTGATGGTAAGAAAACTGAGAGTGCCTAGGTGTGTCTAACTTCTGATCCAAAGGGTGATTCTGTAGTGCACTGATGAAGGTTTCACCTAAATGTAAGTAACTATACAGAATTTCTGGTTTTGCTTTCTCTTTTTTTTTCCCAGTTGAAATAGTATAGTTTAAATGTCTTAGAAACTTGGACAGGATAACCCAGCATGGAGTAGCTGGGTCCGTGCACATTACTTTTATTACTTTCATTATTTTTCCTGTAATTGAAGACTAATGAGCACGCCCTTTAGATGCTATTTTAGCTCACATATAACTTTATAAATATTTCAACTTAGATATAATTAGATAAATTGAACTTGTTTAATTAGTAATGCAATCAGCCAGCATGGCTTAGGAACCCATATCACATTAAAAATATAGTGATAATGCATGTTAATAAGCAATAAGCAGATTCTTTTAACAAAAAAATTCCATGCTTTTAGAAGCCATTTTTGTCTTATTATAAAGCTTTATAGCTTTACCATTACTTTTATTTTACCATTGCCATTACTCAGAAATTTGCATGTCAGTTGAGAATCAGTGAAGATATTTCTTGGCTGGTTTTGAAGCAAAATTGTCAGCTGTTTTTAAGGTGATGGTTTCGGAGAATTAAATGTTTTTGCTCACATTTTAAATTTTTCTTTGATTATGAATTTTCAAATTTGAAGTGGGAGCTTGAAAAATGTAAAGCTAGTCTTATCCGAGGAATATTCATTTTTCTATCTCTCAAAAAATTTTCTACAAATAATAAAACTGTGAATGCCAGCAATGAGGTACACCAAGGGTCTCATGTACATACAGTGTTGAGTGACATTCTGTGCATCTCTAGAAATTATTTATATTAAGCATGCTTACAGGAAGCTGTTAGTGTATTTTCGAGCTGCATCAGTGTTTATCATTTTGGAATAAACCAAGATCAGAAGGAATAATATAGGTAGAAGTGATACGGTTATATATTTTTACCCCTTTTGTTAATCAGTTTTTTTAAAAAAACACTTTCTAAATATTTTCTTTATATTTTTTTATATTTGAAATATCTTGTTTTTTACAGAATTTATTGTCTTCAAGGAATATTGAAATATTAATTTGGATATGAGGTAATATATTACATTATTTTACACAAAAAATGACTAGAAGCATTATTATTAATACTTTTTAATTTACTCGAAATAGTATGTTTCAAGTAGGGATATCACAGGGTTTTGTCATTTGGCATGAATTAAGCTTTACATTCTCATTTGATGGTGTAAAATACTAGTTTACCTGTTTGAAAAATGTATAGAATAAGATGGTGAGGTATATATTTACCAAACTGAGTAGGTGCCTAAAAATTCAGATGGCCGATTTAAAAAGCAGATAGGTCCTTAGAAGGATTTTCAGAAGCTCCTAAGCAGCATGTGTCTCTAAAAGCCTCTAAGTAAGAAAGCAAAGACAGGTAGGTGCCTAATTTAGTAGGCATCTATCTGCATATTTCTGTGACTTAATATGTTTTCTACAGTGTCCGAAAAAGATTGAATAGGTAGTTGACCTGATTTCAAGCTTTTCTTTTTATGTCATTGCGCTGCAGAGTGCTGAAGAAAACAGGCAAGAGCTATAGAGGTGAACAGGAAGAAAACTGTGCATACAGATTTTCATTTTGTCATGTAAATTGCTTTCTCTAGTTCATACCTTTATAAACAATGTATCATCAGTTCTCTTTCAACCACAAAAGATTTTCTTTGCTCAGGGATTTGGTTCAATAGGCACGTTTCCTTTTCTTCTCTGGTCAAAATGCTAGCTGCATGTCTTTATGATTAATATCTTTTAAATTTTATTTTCATTTTAAACAGTAGTAGTTGTTTGCTGAAAAGCTTTTTACCCAAACTCCTATTGTTTAGGTAAGTAATACACGTGATTAACAGGTTACTCACAGGACAAAAAGGCATCTATAGTTCTGGATGACACTTCACAGATAAATTTGCACATTAATTTTTAATTTCTAAAGCTTGAATTAGTTGAAAATGTATTATCTTGGCATTATGTCTAGCTGGTTTTAGTTTGAAATTCTGTATTTCAGCTGCGTGTGCCTTCTTGGCTGCTTTTTCTAAAGAATTATAAAATGGCATAATAATTTCAAAATTAGGTTTACCACATTAACGTCACTAACTTTGGCCATATTTTCACTTCCATTTTAAGCCAATGTAAAGTGACACTACTGCCCAAAGAAGCAGTACCAGCCATTGCCTGGAATAGGCTCGTTGCATCAAGCAGTCCTTTACCTCTCTTCCATGTTCTGCATCAAGTAATGCTCCGTGTTGAACTGGACCTGGAACATAACCTGATCAACACTCACTCTGCCTACCCCACCCCTGTGACTGGTGACAGGAATCACCAGCCCAGTTAAAGCATATTGTAGTTTCTTACATATTGTACTTTAGGAGACTCAAATCTGAGGCCATAATTTCACATAGCAAGTTGCACAAAGTACAGTAAAAGCAAAATTTTGAGCAGGGGAATGTATGCAAGCTTTGTGAAATGGAGATAAAGTGAGAAAATGGGGAATGTGGATAAGCAAAATAGCATGAAATGAAGTTCAAAGCACACAGTACTGAGTACTGGTAATCAGAGATTATCTATTCAGCTGTCAGAGATAACAGGTTCTAAAAATGGAGAGAAAACAGAGATGTGTATTGATGCATAAACACGGAGCTCTACAGGAGAGATTTCTACCAATAAGACACATGATGATGCTGGAAGAAGTATTTAACACTTCATTCTCTTCTTCAGCATCTATCTTTGTGGTACTCTAGCAAAGAGCTCTTTTCTCAGAGACCCTGTTGGTTGCATCATACAAAAATCTCCTAACCACCCATTGTTGATCATCTAGAAAATATGCAAGGAAGGAAGACCTGAGAGCTTTTTTGGTAGGAACATGTAAAGTTGAGACGACATTCCAAATTCTCTCAGCCATTTTATTTATTTATACTATAACAGCTAGATTTCTCCGCTTGACCTATGAACATTCAGTTTGTAGGCAGCAGTGCAGAAGGCTGTGGTGTTCAGCTCGTAGACTATAATGGTAAGATTTTGGAATTCTGCAATGCCTACTGATATCCCCAGTTTCACCTGCACTAGATCACTTATTCTCCTCTTCTGTACACTGGAAGGTTGGTTAAAGGTGAGTGAACAAGGGTGTGGAAGAGTTGAGGAGTCAGAAGTAGGGCCTCTTATTCTCTTCTTTCTCACTGGTTAGTGTGAGAATCATAATCCACGACCGCAGTTGGTAAAAATAAGAAAAAAATGTTATTAACTTTTTCCCTATGTGGAAATATATGTTCAAATTAAGTATTTGTAACATGTGAACTCATAATTATCAGGTGAATCTGAATTTAAGTATTCATTGGTGTATTTTTTCTTAGAATCAGATAGCATGGCCTGTTTAATTTTAAATGCACAGAAAGTCATGGACCTCTACAGAGCTCTCGTTACTGAGATAAGGTACAATTAAAGGTGACGGTTACCTTTCAAAGACGAAACATTTTTTACAGTTGCATAAGTATTAGTTATTGGTTGTCTAAAAAGTAATTTACTAAATGTTCAGCATTGAATGCGATTCTGTTCTAGAAAGCATTTCTGTAAGTGTCATATACCTCAGGACATGAAAATTTCTAAATTACTTTAATTCACATTGAATTCACACTTCATCCGATACTGTGAAGCTATGTTTATATGGTAGAAAAGAGTGTGTTGACGTATCTGACCTAAATTCAGTCTTTCAATATCAAGGGTTTGAAGTCCGTAATGGACGCAGTATGCATTGGAGATCCAGGTGAATGCCCTGGCAGCTAACTTCTGCTGACTTGTATACTCTAGGGGGGGTACCAGCTCTGCTTCAGGCTGCCCGCTGTGTATAAGGTGAAGGAAAGGAGGAATTGGAGGGAGTATCTGCAGACTGCACCTGAAAACACTAGTGCCTGAGCTTCTGTTCCTTACTTGCCAGAGAAACCGCATGCATCCTCATTACTTAGCTTTAGTTTGTTTAAAAGCCGGTAGGTATTCCTGGCAAGACAGCACTACTGTGGAAAAACATGTTATCTTGCCACTGAGGTAGTAGCATTCTCAAAAAGGAACAGAATTAAGTCTGTGAGAAAAAGCCAATTGATAAAATGCTGGGAAATGCCAAAGTTAATGCTGCACAAACACTATTTGTCTTTCTTCTTGGGTAGACATACAATGCAATCTTAACTTAATTCTGTTGCCATTTCTTCCACAGGGCTCTTCACTCACTTAACACCCAGAATGGACATACCTCTCTTGTATCTAATCAGTAATTTGTTTTCTCTGCACTGTTCAGTACAGTCTTATGTCTTTTATTATACAGTAGCCACACAGTTAAACTAAATTCCTCATCTACTTTAATATGTCTTTATTCCCTGTAGATTTTGAGAATTCTGCAAATAGTGACTAATTTACACTGTCTCACACACTGTCCCTCTATGCGATATGAGGGTTATTTTGCAGATAGAAGATGGTTCTGCAGGTAGATAGAAGCAAAAAAAAATTTGTGACATTTGGATGTCCAATTAAAGGATAGGTTTTTTTATGTTTCACATTGCAAAGCATTTATACATTCAATTAATTTTTGTTTTAGTTTATCTAAAAATATTTAGCATATTCCCAAATCAGATCTCAGGTTTTCAAGAGCTCAGGAGAGCACAAATACACTCAGTGCCAAGCAGAATTTTACTGAAGTTATCTAAGATCCGTGGACCAGCATAAGCATTATTTTCCTCTTCTTTCATGCAGTCTCCCTAGTTCATTCATTACACATCTTTCAATCTCTCCAGCAAATGAACAAGATTTATGCAAGCAATAGTCTCTTGACACGGGTCCATTCCCAGAGCAGGTCTGTCCTGTACTTCCTCATTGAATAAGCTGGATGCCATCTGGTCCACCCATTTTCTTAAAGCAAGATAAACCACACAGGTACCATTTCTGACAGACTTATCTAATCCTGGTTGTGAAGACAATGATTAAGATTCAATAAACTTCTCTAACAATTTATTTTAATACTTCACTACCCTTATTATTAGAAAGTCTTCCTAGTATCTAATCTGAAACTCTTCTGCAGCAATCTAAGCCAATTATTTCTTCTAACATCCATCATGGTATTCTTTTCAGATACCTTTCAGATGCCTTTTACCTATTTGACAGCTGTTATGTGAATCCTCTTTTCTCAAGACTGAACATCCCCACTCCTTGAGTCTCTTTCTCGGTGACTGTATTTTCTAGGCCTCTGATCATTCCTGTTACTCTTTTTTTGGACTTTTTCCAATTAATTCCTGTCTTGTTAGAAACCTTGTCACAAAGCTGGACAGGACGCTCCATTTTAAGCGCTGCCAGAGCTGTGTGGAATTATTTTACGTGTTTTGTAGGTTGCAGTCCTGTTTATATATCCTGGTATGGTAATGTTGTTAAACACCATTCAATTGTTCATAATGATCACTAGATTTTTATTTTTCCTTTGGAATGGATGTCTAGTCAGTTGTTCCATAGCTTGTGTTTTAAACGTGTTATTATGTCTACCGAAGAGGAGAACATAGCAGTTTTCTATGTTGGTTTACATTATATTGTTAGCCTATTTCAATCATAGGAGTATTTTTGTTATATTCCTATCTTCTGAAGTTATACCAGCCTCTTCCATGTTTAATAGGATATCTTTTATTTCATCTTCCAAGCCATTAATGAAAAGACAGAATACTTCCAGGGCTGTGACTTACCCTTGCAAAAGTCCACTCAGTGTAGCCTTCCATTTTAACGGGGAGTCGTTGATTGCCTCTCTCTGAGGATCGATTCAACCAGTTTTGTACTTATCTGACAATATGAGCACACAAATTGCATACTTCCCAGTATGGCTTACCAGGTTGCGATGTAAAAGAGTGTGACAAGCCTTGATAAAATCAAGGTACTTGCAATCCAGTATATCTCTCTTTGCTAGAAGTTATTCCATACAATGAAGCTAGATCTATTATGGTTTACCTGATAAAACCCTATAGCATGGTCCATCTCCTTTCTTCTAGGTGCCCAGAAATCAAACTTAAAAGCTGGGTTTTTTTCTATAATTTCTGAGATAATTTTTTTCCATCCTTACTTATTTTCTTTATCTTTCATTCATTTCCAGTCTAATAGTACATTTTCTGTCCTTCACAATTTGTCAATGGCTGTAAGTTTGCTCAGCTAGTTCAAGTGTTCAAGGATGTAAATATCAAATTCAACTAATTTGAAAACTTCTAGACTGTATAAATATTCTCTGACTATTCTTTTTCGCTCAAATTAGAGATTTTACCTCTGTATACGTGACACTCATGTTGATATATTACTCCTGTCTGTAGAGGTTTCCTGTGTATCTGAAGTCACCAAAAAGTTTTCACAATTCACAGGTTTTATCAGTGTCCTTCCCATATATTCATGACATGCATACTGTCATTCACAGTTGAAAAATTAGGTCAGTTGGTCACAGGAGGATGATTTTGGGGTTTTCTAAAGGTGAATGTGTATATATGGAAATGTATGATATTTACCTGGAATTTGGTTTACAAATACAAGGGAAGTTGGGATTATTTGGAACTTAATGTAATAAATAAATAAAGTGTATCCTGTCCTTGTATTCATGCCAATCAAATGCACATAAATATAATAGTGTTTTTTCCCCTTGTATTTTCATTTTTTCATTATTTTGCCAAGGAAAAGTAGGTGGAATTTTTTACATTTTGGGGCAAAACTAGGCTCACTATATGTACAATATACAGACATCCATTTGGCAGCCTTTGACAGGTAGCTGCTTTGAAGTTGAAGGTGGCAGAGCTTAATGACATATATAACTGTCATTTAATCTTTCCAACTCTGTAACAGTAGTTCTAAGAGCAGAGCTCATGTATATCAAAATAACATACACTGTAGTAGTTGTTCCAGAAATATAACTATTCTCATCTTTACTGTAATAACAGTAAAGCTGCATGAATCATGTCTAAAGATGACATATATTCTTTGATGTTCTTCCCACAGATTTTAATTGCTTGTCTCTAGTTCACTAAACAACTACTTTGGGCAAACGTTGAAGAATGTTGAGTCCATTTAAGACTGAACAGGTTTTCAAACAGGCAGAATATGAGTAAACAAATTGCATTTTTCTATGGGAAACCTGACAGTACAGAAACGAGGAATTTTTCATCCTGAAATACATTGCCAAGAGACCCTGACATGGTACATATTCTTTGTCTGTATTGAAATGATTTTTTTTTTTAAGCACTATGCAGCATATTGCTCTGAAGTCAGAAATACCTATTCTTCTGTCTTGAAACAAAATGTGTGAAAATTCAAACAGTTGAAGCATCGTTAGAATCAAACATACAAATGAGACATGGCGAAACTCCAGTGTAGAAAACTGATATGCTAAGAGGAAAGGGGAAGCAAGATCAGAAGATAAAAAGCTAGATATATTCAGAAGTAAAACAATATTTTTTCATGCATATAAGGGATTGTGATGAACATAGCACAAGCAGTTAACAGTTTATAAAACCAATACAAATAAGGAATATTGTGAAATCCAATAGATGAGTTTCTTGAAACTTTCATGACATATTTTTTCCCCATGTAGAAAAGTCACTAATAAAGCCAAATAAATTGGAATTATTTTATTGCTATACATAACATAATAGTTCATGTATTTTTCTGCTGTTTGAACTATTCAGATATTTTCCTCATAAAACAAATTATTTCATCACCGTTCCCAACACTTACCTCTCCTTTGTACCACTACTTCTCTTTGTGTCCTCATATTCTGTATGCCACAGATTTCTTTTTCTAGGGAGTTTTTCAAGTATGTCTCTTGCACTTCTACCAGTTTGAGAGTAACGTTGTTACTGCCTTTGTTTAGCTGAGTTGCCTTTGCAATATCCCAGTGCATTGTTTATTTGAGGAACAAGGACAAGAGGTTTGAACCAGAGTTGTATTCCTGGTGTCATCAGCTGCTGATATGACATAGTCAGAACAGCCTATTGATTCATTTCCGACTTACGCAAGCACCAGGATTTTCCTTTGTTTCTGGAGACAAGGAATCTCTCTCTGCTGCCTGCCTGTCCATAAAACGAGTTCAATGAGTGTAAAATTCTAGCATACCTGTGAATGGGAGTACTGATTGGGAAGTGTTATGTGCTGGCCTTGCACTCGCTAACTCAGGTATCAGTGCCTGTGGCAGGTGTCAGGCATTACATTTTTCATAACATTTGAAAGGACAATGTTATTTGCAAATAGAACTTAGTAGACAACTTTAAAGAAAAATAAAGGACTAAACTCACAACTCATACCTATTATGTTAGCTGGAGCAGCTTTGAAGTATTTACTAGTCTCTTCAGCAACATTCAAGTGAAACAAAATAGAAGCACTGGAGTCTGTTAAAAAAAAAAAAAAATCTGTCAAGGAAAGGATTAAAGAAGTCTTCAAAAAATAAAAAAGTATTCCTTTGGTTTGCACTCTTCCTGTTCTGATTCTCAGTAAAACAAACCTGAAACGGGTTTATATGTCCACTTTTAAATGGTGGTCTCATTACATTCAGTCACCAACAGGGGTAATTGAAGCCTAAAGCACAGGTATTTGTAGGTTTGACTCCCAAAGCTAGTAAGATTGAACAATAAAAATTCTCAGATCTTGAAAAAGAGACGGTATCTCTTTTCAACAAAAACATGTATTAAATTTGGGCTATGATCCATTCTGCTAACTCTGAATATTGTTTTGAGTATTAAAGTATGACTTAGGTCATGCACAGTCTGGAAAGAGGTCTGGCGGGCATCAGGGCTAACGCAAGCACTCTCCTGCGCAGCCCGGATAACTGTGCAGGGATGCAAAAGGTAGTCAGCTGCTTCGTAGTCAACATAGGCAGAGCTGTTTGCTTTGCTTCGATTTTCTGGTCCTTCATGAGACGGTAGTGCTATTTGTATAGCTTTCAATTGGAGTAAATTTGTTGTTCTTTTTTGTTAGAATTAAAAGATTCTTTTAGCCTCATTGTCCTTTAACCATGCCTTTTTGGCAAAAGGTAGCACATTCAGAACTGAACTATCATGATGATTTTATGTGAATACACAAAATTTGAGGTATTCTTTTCTCTCCTAATATGTCATCTTTTTGGTATTGGCAGTGGTGCAAAAAGGTATTATTTCAGTACAGTGATGCAGTTCAGCTTGTGCTAGGTAGAGAACTGCATGACAGTGTGACAGGGTTAGAAGTCTGACTGCGTGAAAGGTTGATAAAGTTCTGTAAATTCACAGTGCTTATGTCTGCATACTAATGGAAACCTCCAGTGCAGTCTTTCAGGAGGCTCTTTTACTCCTACAGTGCTCCCACCCCTTACTCATTTTTAGGAGAGAGAAACTTCCATTTTAGGGTTTGCCAGAAATCCTGATAGTTGTATAATGGAATTCTGGTGAGATTGTTCTTCTGAACTGTTGTGATGCATAGAAAGCGCTTCATATTTTTATTTGTTACTTGAACTGGTTTTCTGACTCCTGCGCTTCCATGTCCTTTACCTGACTAATGAGACATCTTCCATCCTTTGTTCAAGGATGAAGCGTTCTCCATAACCATCTTCTTCCTTTCCTTTCCTTTTCTGAAAAAGCTCTTTGTAGATACTCAACGTTTTTTTTCCTCTGTTTTTGTTTGTGTTTTTCCTGATATTACATTGGCAAAACGTTCAGAAGGATCTGTATGTCAAGAACTTTTCTTTTGGAATAAAAGTTCAGTTTTTCAGTAAGAAGGACAATGTTTACAGTAATGTTATTTTCCATGTGTGTGGACTTTAACTATGTTATTTTTATATGCTTGAAAAAACAATTCAGTTTCCTGGTTAGATTTAGTTAATTTTTGTATGGTTTATGAATTGGAGCTGTGTAAGTATACAGATCAGAACCATAGAAATTAATCTGTTTCTGTATCGGAAAAGGCTATCACTATGCAGAATTGCATCAGGCACAGATTTCTATTTTATTTGTTATTGCTTTTTGCTAGGATACTCTCATCTTAAAGGTGGAAATTAAGTGATAAATTCTATAATAATTCACTCTTAATGGCTTCCTATCAATAATGAATATTGTTGCCTTGTTTATTTGCTCATATAATACAAATAAAACCAATGAAGCTGTAATTCTATTTAATACGCATATTCAAATCGGTCTAACACCACAAGTGCATTCATGCTTGAATTGAGCCTGAAACTGCAGCCAGGTTGGGGAACAAAAATTTTATACCTTTATCTAATCTAATTCTTAGTACACCGTAGCATATGCTGCAGAAAATTTTTCCTAGCACCTATGTCTGCAAAGATTTAAGCACTTCATGAAAGATTGCTTTAAAATACTTAGAGCTATAATTTTTATTATAAAAGATGTTTCTATTAATGATAGTCATTCTCTCTCCTTACAGTGCAAATTAGACTATCAAGCCTGTGTCTCAGGAAAACAAATCTCAGTGAAATGCGAAGGACGTTGCCCTTGCCCTTCTGACAAATCCACAAATGCAGGCAGAAACGATAGGAGAGGTGAGTGATGGTGATTTGTATGATATTTTTAACAGCTCGTTTCTAGAAGGAAATAAGATTTTGCTCACAGAAGAGTGCAGTGATCAGAAACACTGATTATTCTTGAATAAAAACAGCTTTATTTTATTCAGGGTTCTTTTCTTTGCCGTGGGTTTTGAAATTGTGCCTACAGTAAAATACTGCTGTATTTTTCAAAAGCAGCTATTGTAGTATGAGTTATTGTTGGTCTTTTTGTACTCTTTAATACTGCTCAAGATGCTTATGGCTGTACTTAAGACAAAGAAAAATTCATTCATTGCTCCTCAGTGTTGTCAACTGAATATTCAAGAAAAGGAAGTGTGATAGAAAAAAAGGAAACTTAGAAGTCCTTGTCGCTGCTCATAGGAACAAGCAGTTGCACTTAAACTGTGGAACTATTAGTAAAGGCTGTCATATAAAAGTGAGTTCTTTGTTTGAAAAGTGTTTGATAGGAATAAATCAGCTTCCTTTTGGACCGTGCATGAGATTAGGCTGCTGGAAAATGCAGTTGCTTTGCCCTGCTTCTTAGCCATTGGTGCAACTAGAGAAAAAAAATTGTGGCTGAGCGTATTTGTATTTCAGTGACTCCCAGGTTGACTTTGGAAGGTTGTCGTTAAACAAAACAGGATACCATCTTTGGTGCTCCTGGATAGAGAGCCGTCATAGTGTGGACCTGAATTTGCTGACAACAGCATGACTGGAGGTCTTCATTTTTGTATTTCTTTAGACCGATCTCTCTTAGATGTATTTTTTTCTTCTTTCTATATAGTCACAGAGTAGCTGTGGAGTAGCGATGAGTAAGCTAAAATCTTTATGTACAAAGATCCTCTATCCTCATTGGAAATACACCAGAATTAGTTTTTGAAGATTTTTTTTTTCTCCTATAGTAACCATATAAAGATAAAAGAAACCAGCATTACATTCCTGGATTATCTTAACATTGGTATTTCATTATGCTTTGATGCACTATTCCATATTTATTGTGCAAGAGAATCTTATCGTTTCCATGATAAGCAGTAGCTACTGCCAAAACTATTTTTTTCCTAGTTTAAAAAATGAATGAATGTTCTTTTAACAATGAATAGAGGTGACCACTGCAAACATCGAGCTCTGTGCAGGCATACAAGTCAATTAAAAAACTGCTCTGAAACACTCCTTCAGGTCACTTTTTTGGTCTTTGGCAATATCATTGATTGTGTAATTAAACATTAATTGAATATGTGTAACTAAATATTCCCTATACTATAACCCCTCTGCAAAACTAGAGCTCTGGCAGGGGGGTTGGACTAGATGATCTCCAGAGGTCCCTTCCAACCCCTACCATTCTGTGATTCTGTGAAAACAATACATCCTTTAGGGTTTGGGTTTTTTTAAAGCTTTAATTTACAATTTCATGTAGTAACTGTAAATAAATAGATAAATCTGTCATCTGCTCACATTGCCAGCCTGAATGAAAAACACTGGAAGACCCAGCCTTAGATGGTTAATGTAGCCCCTTTGATAAGACATATTGTATAGCATTAATGCGGTTGCAGTTTTCACTAGCAACAATTTTTGCATCTCCAGCATAGATGTGGGAATATTTGCTTTAACAGTGGGCATGAAGTGAAATTAAGATGATGAGCTGTGAAGCATCTCTCCGTGAGTAGTAGGCCTGCCATTCTCCAGTGTTAGTTTTTTAACATGGTATCATTGCCCTCAGTTTTCACCAAAATAAAATTATCACTTTCTCTGCTGGAAGCTGTTTCACCTGATGCAGTTATTTTTATCTTTGTACGTGTTCTTCCAAACACATTCTATTTTTGGTACTCCTGTGCTTAAACATCAAAAACAATCGATAGATAAATTGTATTGGCTTCAACAAAATGAAATTGTTTTTAATTAGGAATGCACTGCTAGGAATGGACTCTTCTTGAAGATTTATACTGCCAAGGGATCGAGATTACTTGTGCTTAGTTATGTAAAAGAGAAAGAAAAAAGATCCTATATGAGTGTGGGAATTAACACTAATCCTGTCCTGACAGATTGTCAGGGCAAGCAAAATACAGGGCTTTTCCAGCTGCTACATTTTACTGCAACATTGAAATTTGAATATCATTTCTTTACAAGGCCAAAGGCCAGGAGACATGAGAAATATGAAAGTGAGTTGAGTATCATTACTGAAATTTCAGCCATTATTGTAACAGAATATAAAATGTGCTATAACTTTGTTATAAGAACTTTTGTTGTAAGAATACAATTATTTTCTTTAAATTGAACTCCGTTAAGTGTTCTAAGCACATGTCAGTTGATTAGAAATTTGATGAAGCCAAAGATGCAAAGTAAGATTAGTGCTCCGATTTCAGGGATAACTTAAGTGAGGGTTTCCTAAAATACGTCCCCTATCTAAGACAATTTTTGATTTTTTCAGATTGATAAATTCTGCTGATTTTTTGGTGTACCTAACAGAGTAAAGTATGTCTATGAACTTTCCTAAAATAGTTTTGGTGTGGAATTTCATACTCCTTTGGGAAGCAAAATTAAACCAGTATTCAGAAGAACAGATTTGGCTCTCAAAATGTGTGTGAACCTAATCATAAAATCATAGGAAACTTTTAGTTGGACGTGAACTCTGAAGTTTATCTAGTTCAGCTCTCTGATCAATGCATGAGGCAGGTGCGGACATCCTGTTTTTTGTGAAAGCTGTCTCAATTTAGTGATACATTCAGTAACATTGAACCTGAGCTATGTGCAGGGACTGTTAGCTTGAATCCAAACCTGAAAGGGCTAAGAACTTAATCTAGAACTAGATGTACAAGTTGGTAACAAAACAAAACAAACAACCAAAAAAGGACACAATAAAAGAAAGATCTTGCTTTGTCACATTTTTGTTTTGGTTTTAGTTTAAAGAAAGCAATGGATGTCATATAAACTATAAACTACAGCCGGTGCTCCAGTGATTTTTAAAAAGGAGAAAGAAAAGAAAACCAAACTTAGTGTACTGCCATAAAAGAGTGGGAAAATCTGAAGAGCGCTTGAGGCAGTGTTAGAGGGAAAGATCACACAAAGTTAGAAATAAATGAATATGGGCAGTAAGGAAGAGAGGGATGGCTTGGGGAGTTGTGTAGAAGCAGAATGAGAAAGAAAGGTAAACCAGAACGAATGGGAGGCACCACCACTAGTGACAGAGGTGTTAAGAGACAAGTGAGGAAGCACTTACAAGACCCTATCTTATTTTCCAGGCGTAGCCATTGCCTCGTCCTATTTTTGCCCTAATCTCTTTTTCAAATATGTGCCAGGATTTGGGGCATCCAGGTCATACTGGCTTGCACATTTGTGTGTATAGGGATGGATTTCACTGAGCTGTAATCTGCAGGTCTTTATTTTGCTAAGCTCTTCAGAGTCTTGGTTCCAGTGGAACAAAGTGTCTTTGTTTTCAGAGTCTTTGTTATGCGGAACCAGAAAACTAGGAAGGCTTCTGTGGCACTGCACATTTTACAAGGCTGGGGAGACTTCTGTCCCCTTGGAAGTGTCTGGGCACCATTTTTTGCTTCAGATAGTAGTTTTGATCCTTTTGCTCTGAGACATACTGAGCCCTGTCACTTGCCTGTTATAGCGAACAGTGTTTTTGCCAGTCCTGCTCTTCAGTCTGATGGATAAGAACAAAAAATGCATGATGCAAAGTGTAGGCTTACCAGCTGTATCACTGGGAGAAGGAGATGAGACCAGCCAATGGGATAAATGCAGAAGTTGCACTCATTTTTAAGGATGTGCAAAGTCCTGTTAACCTTTAACACTGTTACCTCTGCACACCTTGTCTGCTTTACCTTCTGGCAATTCAGATCACCCATCCTCCCACCCATCCCCAACTGCCCAGAAAACAAGCAGCAGATCAATACTTTTTCTGCTTCTTTTTTGGGTGTGAAGCATGCCTAGCTTCCATATTCAGTTATCTAAAAAGAAGAGGAACTTGTAGGCCTACCATCTGCAATGAAGGTTAGCCATTTCTGTAACTGTCACGGGCAAGACAGAGTAAATGAGAACCTGTAGCACATCTGGATACTGGGATTTGTTGAAGAACTGACAAGATTAGAGCTTTTACCCTACTTGGTTTCATCTCACACAGTCACTTTCTCACCCTCCCACCCAGCACTACCTTCACTAGATCTCAGCTTGCCATCCAAGCCGGGAGGTCACTGCTGACCTGGGACAGTCAGGCAGAAAATCATGTTGGTTTCTGCTGTGCAGCTGCAGGCACTTACCTATCTCAGGTGTTACTGGCCGTGGTCCCTGGGAGTCCCCCAGCATTCATCTCAACGCATCTCTCTGATCTCCAGGATCTCTCCTCACTTCCAGCATCTTTCCACCAGCCAGGATCTTCACTGTCTTCTTTCAGGGACCCCTTCTTCTTTCTGGGAAGCCATTCTTCTACCAGGACCCATCCTTTCGGCTCCTACCACACCCTCATTTTCCCAATCTAAATATTCTATGTGCAGGGACACAATGTGTGATCAGCCTCCTAATTGTTAGTTCTGTCCCATGTCTCTTTATTTAACGGGGGATTTGGGAAATGCCACTTCTGTTTTATCAAAATTTATACCAGTCCATACTGATTGCAGCTAGCAAGTAGCAGCCTTATGCTTGAGGGTTCAGAAGTTCCATTTTAAACCTTCACAGACACACACACAGACTTACCTGCTACCTCTTAGTGTTCACATTTTAAACTATTTTTTCACCTACTGCAATAGCACATTTATTTGAAGTTTTGTTACATTTATTTAGTGATGTGCAATTCGCCAACCTACATCTACTCTTTCAGTAATTTAAAGTGTATTACAAAGCTTTTGGCAGTTGGCTATTTTGACTTTATTTAAATCATGTTTCCTTTCAGCCAACTTGAGATTAAAATATTAACAGCAGAATTTCTTCGGGAAAAATTAGGTAACTTAATAATAGAGAAGTAGAGGTGAAGGTGATAAGGCTTTTCTATTGGAATGCTTTCTTGTCTCATTAACAGATTTTCATTTTACTTAATGTAATTTGTTTCCTTAAAAAAGTGTGGCTTTTAGAACAAAAATAGTTTTATTGAGTGCTCTTCTGTTATTTGACACTTTTTGCTAATTTATTCTTTTTTTCAGCTATGTCTTTTCCCAGCCAATATTTAAGTAACAGTAAATTTTCTTTCAGTTTAATTTCCAGTTTTCTCGTCCAGTACTGATTCATGTTTCATTTGTACTGATTTGATTTGAAACACAGAAACATGGTGGGATGACTTGCACAACTGGAGTGCTGCAATGGATGGCTATAAACTCTTCAGAAGGGACAGGCAAGGAAGGAGAGGCGGTGGGGTAGCCCTGTATGGTAGGGAGTCTCTTGATTGTCTAGAGCTTAATGAAGCTTAATGATGGTGACGACAGGGTTGAGTGTCTATGCGTAAGAATCAGGGGGAAGGCCAACAAGGCAGATATCATGGTGGGAGTCTGTTATAGATCACCCAACTAGGATGAAGAGGCAGAGGAAATATTCTATTAGCAGCTGGGAGAAGTCTCATGATCACTAGCCCTTGTTCTTGGGGGGCGGGGGGGACTTCAACTTACCAGATGACTGCTGGAAATACAATACAGCAGAGAAGAAACAGTCTAGGAGGTTCCTGGAGTGTGTGGAAGATAACTTCTTCACACAGCTGGTGAGGGAGCCGACTAGGGAAGGTGCCCACTGGACCTGTTGTTTGTGAACAGAGAAGGACTTGCGGGTGATGTGATGGAGGCTGTCTTGGGCATAGCAATCACAAAATGATGGAGTTTTCGATTCTTGGAGAAGTAAGGAGAGGGTTCAGCAGAACTGCCACCTTGGACTTCCAGAGGGCAGACTTTGGCCTGCTTAGGAGACTGGTTGGCAGAGTCTGTTGGGAGGCAGGCCTGAAGGGCAAGGGAGTCCAGGAAGGCTGGACATTCTTCAAGAAGGAAATCTTAAAAGGCACAGGAGCAGGCTGTCCCCATGAGCCAAAAGACAAGCTGTCAGGGAAGACGACCAGCCTGGCCGAGCAGAGAGCTTTGGCTGGAACTCAAAGAAAAAAAGAGAGTTTATTACCTTTGGAAGAAGGGGCAGGCAACTCAGGAGGACTAAAAGGATGTCGTGAGGTTATGCAGGCAGAAAATTGGAAGGGCCAAAGCCCAACTAGAATTTAATCTGGCTACTGCTGTAAGAGACAATAAAAAATGTTTCTGTAAATACATTAGCAACAAAAGCAGGGCTAAGGAGAATCTTCATCCTTTATTGGATGCGGGGGGAAACATAGTGACAAAGGCTCAGGTACTTAATGCCTTCTTTGCCTCAGTCTTTAATAGTAAGATCAGTTGTTCTCCAGGTACCCAGCCCCCTGAGCTGGAAGACAGGGATGGGGAGCAGAGTGAAGCCCCCATAATCCAAGGGGAATGGAAACAAGTCTATGGGGCTGGATGGGATCCACCCAAGGGTACAGAGGGAGCTGACAGAAGTGCTCACCAAGCCACTTTCCATCATTTATCAGCAGTCCTGGCTAACTGGGGAGGTCCCAGTTGAGTGGAAGTTAGCAAATGTGACGCCCATCTACAAGAAGGGCCAGAAGGAGGATCTGAGGAACTACAGGCCTGTCAGTCTGACCTCAGGGCTGAGGAAGGTTATGGAGCAGGTCATCTTGAGTGCCATCACGTGGCACGTACCAACCAGGTAATCAGGCCCAGCCAGCATGGGCTTAGGAAAGGCAGGTCCTGCTTGACCAACCTGATCTCTTTCTATGACAAGGTGACCTGCTTAGTGGATGAGGGAAAGGCTGTGGATGTTGTCTACCTAGACTTTAGTAAAGCCTTTGACACTGTTTCCCACAGCATTCTCCTGGAGAAACTGGCTGCTCATGGCTTGGGCAGGTGTACTCTTTGCTGGGTAAAAAACTGGCTGGATGGCCAGGCCCAAAGAGTTGTGGTGAATGGAGTTCAATCCAGTTGGTGGCCGGTCACAAGTGGTGTTCCCCAGAGCTCAGTATTGGGGCTAGTTCTGTTTAACGTCTTTCTCAATGATCTGGACAAGGGGATCGAGTGCACCCTCAGTAAGTTTGCAGACAACACCAAGTTGGGAGGGAGTGTTGATCTGCTGGAAGGCAGGCAGGCGCTACAGAGGGATCCGGACAGGCTGGATCGATGGGCTGAGGCCAATTATATGAGGTTCAACAGGGTTAAGTGCTGGGTCCTGCACTTGGGTCACAACAACCCCAGGCAACGCTACAGGCTTGGGGAGGAGTGGCTGGAAAGCTGCCCGGTGGAAAAGGACCTGGAGGGGCTGGTCAACAGCTGGCTGAATATGAGCCAGCAGTGTGCCCAGGTGGCCAAGAAGGCCAACGGCATCCTGGTCTGTATCAGAACTAGTGTGGCCAGCAGGACTAGGGAAGTGATCATCCCCCTGTACTCAGCACTGGTGAGGCCGCACCTCAAATCCTGTGTTCAGTTTTGGGCCCCTCACTCCAACAAAGACATTGAGGTGCTGGAGTGCATCCACAGAAGGGCAACGCAGCTGGTGAAGGGTCTAGAACACAAGTCCTATGAGGAGCGGCTGAGGGAACTGGGGATGTTTAGCCTGGAGAAAAGGAGGTTGAGGGGAGACCTTACCGCTCTCTACAACTACCTGAAAAGCAGGTTGTAGCGAGGTGGGTGTCGGTGTCTTCTTCTAAGTAACAAGTGATAGGATAAGAGGAAATGGCCTCAAGTTGTGCCAGGGGAGGTTTAGATTTGATATTAGGAAACATTTCTTCACTGAAAGGGTTATCCGGAACTGGAACAGGCTGCCCAGGGAAGTGGTTGAGGCATCATCCCTGGAGGTATTTAAAAGATGTGTAGATGTGGTACTTAGGGACATGGTTTAGTGGTGGACTTGGCAGTGTTAGGTTTATGGTTGCACTTGATGATCTTAAAGGTCTTTTCCAACCTAAACGATTCTATGATTTTAAGCCTATGAGTAGACACTTAAATGGACAAATTTGTGTAACATAAGCACATATTGCCAACATTCCTCAAAGAAAATAAAAATTTAAGTTTTAAAAGCTGATTAAAAGAGTGGGATTGTGGCAGAGTTCTTTCAAGCTCTTAACTGATTTCAAGGCTTTGATACAGGAATTTTACTATCCTGTTAGAAAAAACCTCTAGATGTGTAATGGAAATTTCCGTTTTTCTTCTCTCTCTGTCGGCATGAATGAAAAAGGCAGGCAAAAAAATACCTATTGTAAAAGTTACACAAACCTTTCTACTTTGGTGATGGTTCAGCTTTGTTCAGTGACTTTCGCTGTTCTAATTATAATGAAATTACTCTGAAAGTGTGTCTGACCCACTGTATAGTCTTACACCATATTAACCTCTTCTACTAACTGTAGTCTTCTGTTAATTTCTACAAAAGTTTAGTAAGTAGCTTATTATACAAAGGTGGAAAAATAATCCTGAATATCCTTTAGGATCTACTAGAGAGAAAATTATATACCACTAAGCTTAATTAAAAGCTTACTAGGTGTGAACACTTGAATACGTGTCTCACCAAATAAAGTCAGAATTTGATTTTTGATGTGTATGGCTCAAGCTGTAGTTAGTTAGAAGGAAGATAAGAAAAAGAGGGGCAAATCTATGTATTACATAATTACCAAGCAATTTGTTTTTGCATTAAATGGATGAAACGTCTTCACTTGTTTGTATGTTTTCATGTTTAGGCCTGGCAAGCATTAAAAATTTATTTGCTTTAGTTTGCAAATTACATATGCTGCTTACTTTGTATCTTGCAGGGTCTAGAAGGCCAGGTTTATTAAGAGGTTTTGTTAATTCAGAAGGAGGAATGAATGCCAACAGCAAAATCCTCACAGTTTTTAATAACCAAAAAATATTACTTCAAGACATTACAAGAAAAAAAAGATGGACAAATGAAAGTCATTTTGTGCTGTTACTTAATTCTCATGGTATAGGTCAAGACCTATGTTGTCTGTTTTTTCTACATAAAGAAATAAGGCAATCTGTGGAATATAGATCTTAGAAATAAAGACATACAATTTTAACTGTATTTACTTCTTATGTATCATTTAATGTATATATGAGGCTTATATATATCTTTTTTTTACAGTATAATACCTTACATTTTCTAACTGACTGAAAGAGCAGACGTTTCCTTCTGTTTCTCCTTTACTTGTTATATAGGTTATATAGAGGCTTATCAACTAAATTAAAAAAAAAAAATTGTATAAGATGTTAATAACAATTAAAACCTTCAAGATGCAAGACGGTGTTGCTGGACTGTTTTGGTTGGGTTTTTTCCTTGCTTAGACTAAATACCTGGGGTATGTCTCTTTTCATTGTCACAGTACCCTAATATGAGACATTTGAGAATGCAGATGACAAAATCCCCTGGGTATGTCAGTCTAAAGGAGTGTGCTCCATGAAAACATACATGGCATTTCTGCATTTACAGGAAGAGCCTCACTAAACATGTTTTGAATGCCAGGGTAGCAGGTGAGCATATGGCTGACAACTCTAACTGAGGTCAAAGATCTTCCAAAGGTATCTAAGAAAAGCATCCGTTGTCAGTTGGCTTGAATTTGCTCTACTCTAGAGTAGATACATTGGGAAAGTTTAATTGTCCTTAAATCCAGAAAGCTTGACAGAGTGCCTATGTTTTATGTCCCTGTTGAGCTATGCTAATACTGTGATAAATGTGTGCCGTGACATGCCCAGGATCCTGGTCTCCCAAACAGTCTATTTCAACGATTTGAATCCTCCTGGATTATGTCTTTGGATATCTTCTTCATGGAAACAAGGTTGGGATTCTGCCCTGACACAGAGTCAAGATGCAGCTGGGAGATGCAGTCATACCCAAAAGCTCAGAATCAGTTGAAGGTCCTGCAGTTTAGATGGTAAAAGCTATAACATTGTGGGTAAAACATTAAATAGCCATTTTCATTAGCTACTGAAATAGAAAAATTTGCTCTCAAAAATTTTTGAGTTAATTTCTAATAAATCCTGTAGTAAGAGCTCACTTGATATTTTCACTAAAATAACAGAGGTAGACACATTAATGAAAAAAAGGGTTTCTCCTTATCTGATCATCTGAGGAGGACTATATAGGTAACATAGGAAGCTGCTATAAATGTCATACCCTTTGAGTCTAAGCTTTTGTCAGAAGGAAATGAAAAGGCAACATTGCATGCTGAAAGTATTTTCAGTTAGCATATCTGAAAGTCTTTAATCACAGAACATAGCTGCTCTCTCAGCTGCATCCTATTTTATACTGAATACTGCCGAATTGTTAATTCCTATGAAGAGATGAGGATAAGTAACAGTAGGATTAAAGACACTGGATTCTGTTTTGCTCCGTGTGCACCAGTGCTTGAAAAACAAATATAGGGACTCTTTTTAAACAAATAGCAAAACAGCACTCTCCCAAATCCTCTTATTTTATTTACATAGCAGCATCTTCTCAATACATGACCTCAGCCACTCTTCATATAGTACAGGTATAGGTGCCAAAACAGAGCTTTTGTTTTGTTTGTGTTCAAAGAGAACACTGAATGGTTTCCAGACTTTACGAATAAAGAGATTTAGGGCCAAAAATAACATTTGTGTTAACTTCTTAATCTCTACTTTGTATTATTACCTTTCAAGGACAGATAGTACTATTTTGTAATTCCCTTTTTCTCTTCTGCAAGATTAACTCCAGGACATCAATAGAATAAAATCTGTATCCAAAACAACATATACTAGACCAATTAGGCCTGATACTATCAGTGATCAGTTATGGGGTAGCCAAGAGAAGCCATTTATATGAGACAATGAGCAAAATTCCCATCTATGAAATGAAGAAGTTCATGCTGTGTGGTCAAGGATAAAATTTAACCTTCAAACTCAGATAAGACAAAAGTAATCCACCAGAGAAAGTGACTGTAATGTTGTAGTGCTGTTCGGGATTTACTTACAAATATGTTAGTATATTTTAAAGTATTTCCCAAAAGATCTAATTATAGCTTCTAATTTTGTGCTGCCATGCTTGTTACGGAAAATAAGTGACTTGCCTATAAAAAGCAGTACAAAGAGAAGCATGCTGGTTTTCATCATGGTGTGATTACTCTCAGGTGTTAACTTTCTCCGAAGAATATGCACAGTAAATGGAAGGAGGCAGTGTCAGTAGTTTGGGAGTATAGACAGTAGCAACTTTTTATACGTGTGAGTTAAATTTGCATTAGGTACTTGTCAGCTTTCTAGTCTACTGTTTTTCTTAGCCATATATTTATGAGTCAGTAAAATATTTTGTTATGTAGTTGCTACTGCAGTTCTACAGAATGCAACATTAAATATAAACCTCTATGCTTTTTTAGTTGTTTAATTTTCATTAGAAAATTTTGCGGATTTTTCTCAAAATAGTCTTTAGATGAACCCTGAAATACAAGCGCACAACTATCAGTGGAAGCACTCAAAACCAGGAATTTGTCCCATCTGTTTTGGCGTGTACTGTTTGAGATTGATGTCACTTTGGGCTGACCACAAGAGTCAGATCTGGGCTAGTATTTCTGCTCTTGCCTTTATTACTGGCATCAATGTGAATCCTCCCATTGATTTAGATGGAAATAGGCTCTAACACTCTGACTCAGTTTCCTTGTTAGAGGAAAAGACATTATCTATAGGTAAGCTTTCTTACTCTGCTAATGTTTCTGGACTCTACTAATGTTTCTGTAACCTTTTGTGATTTTAAAGATGCTACAAAACTGAAATATATTATTGTATATCCATTTTAGTTCTTTAGAGGGCATCGACTAGGCAGTAAATGTCCATTTTGCTTTTATTGCTTTTTATACTATAATACATAGTATTCACTTTTAAATCTCAAAGCTGTTCATCTTAGACCTATATTTGTCCAGGCATGCAAGCTAAAATATTGTTTTTCACTTTGCTTAATTCGTTATATACATTTACAGTAATATTGAGCTGTAAGTATACATTATATATAAATGGAAGCTCTTTCAAGGTAAAATGAAAATGGATATATTGTAGGTTTTTATGCTTTGAAATTTGGTCAGGCTAATTCATTAAGAATGTCTTTTTTTCTCTCTGTTTCATATAGGGTGTATTATATACCATTTTTTACTTGATCTTTAATAGGAAGTACTATTGTTTAGTCAGATTTTATTGCTTTAGTATCTGTATATTTTATGTTAGTTTTTTTCTAGGGTAGCAGGCTAATAATCTTAGCAAGAACTCATTTGTATCTGTAAATTATTTCCATATCTGTGATATGATAGAAAGGGAATTTGCTAGCACAAAAATGCTGTATTATTGTATTTGTAAAAGAAACTTATTTAATATTCATTACTGTGTTTGTGTAATAACAGAAACTTAATGGAGCCAATTTTATTGTTTATTCCTTCAATGTTAAGATAAATTTTCTGCATGAATCTTTTTTAGATTCTTAAACAGAATATTCTTTTTTGCTTGAGTGACACTGAGCCAAGTAAAAGTGTCAGCAATATCTTCTTTCATTAATCAAACTCCACGTTAAGACTTTCTAAAAAGAGACTTCTCCATCATAATTAGTAGTCATCTAATGTGGTGCGATTAGTAGCAATCTAACATGGTGTAGAATGACAGAGAATGCGTTTGGAATGAGGTGGTGTATCTGACCTGCGTGCCCACAATCCCCGGGTCCCCTTGTCATCTAGTCTGGGGCTCAGCCAGAGCACAGCGCGTACCCGGGCTTCCTTGCCCCGGAACCCAGGGAAGGGTTGGAAATGAGGGATATAGGCTGCTTGCCAGGTCTTGTCCATGTGTGGTGTGGGAAAGCACACCTGAACTTAGCAGATGGGAAGCTCTGAAGACCCCACAGTTTAGTCAGATGGCTGAGACTAAACGGTAAAAGATGCGAGAAATGTGAAGGGCCTGCGGCTGCGTGCGAAGGACCGGGGAAATGGAGATGTAGCTGTGTAACCTATTGTTAGGCTGTCGAGGTGACTCCATTCAGCATTTTTACTTCAAATACATGAGTTCCGTGGAGCAGGGTGTGTTCATTTTGTTTTAAACACCTTTATAGTTCAAAAAAAGATAACTAGAATTGTTTAGTCAGTAATAGATGATCTTTTGGCTAAACAGAAGTTTTTGCTTTTGCTTTCTGTTCTTACAGGGATTAAAACATTTGGGAACAAGGGATGGAAATATATGTCTTGCAGAAAAGAAGTGATACCACAAATGCGAGTAGAGCAGTGAGGCATTGTAGTAAAAAGTGTACTATGAATTGGAATCAGGGTGGAGCTGATTCTGTTTAAAAAAAAAAAAAAAAGATAGCTTGTGTTTGTACAGTGATTTATATTTTTTTAATTCTCTGAAATGAAGTCACAATTGCAGAGCAAATTAAAATTCCATTGAAACTTGGCTGTTAGAAGGAAGAAGTGAAGGATTAAGGGGAGACTGTCCATTCCATAATAGTATAGTTTATATAAAAAAGGCTAGAATGCAAGAAATATTTATCCTGTGTTTATGAAAAAATAACCCCCATAACACTGCAGAACGTACTCAAGAATGTGAAAAAGAACATTTTATTGTTGCCAGGATTAAATGAAATCCTTAGAAAGGACTGTTAGCTAAGTGCTTGTTGCCAATATTGCAAAGAGCTAGCACTAAAGGGAAAGCTGGAATATTACGTACCTATTGCTGGAAACAGCTCTTTGCTCACAGTTCCAAGCCCCTTTGCAACAGCAGTCTTCTCCAGAACCTCTTCCTCTTTGCTTTTCCTTGGGACTGCTTTGTTATTTCCAAGTCCTGCCATGTCTTATGGCTGCTTTTGGCAGCCTTAGATACTCAAATCTATACAGCTTTGTCAAATCCAGGTATATCATGTCCTCAAATTTACATTTAAATGGAAAATTCCTTGGGCGTCACGGCTGTGGAAAGCAGTTCTGGCCTGCTGTGGTGGGCTGCACTTTGAGAGGTTCCTTCTCATGTTTCTTCTGTTACCATCAAATGGGCATTTAACTGGCAGATCTGGCCCTGTGTAAAAAGTATTTGAATAATACAGTTTTTAATTTCTAAATGTCTAAAATAATGTGAGTGCTGCATCTCTGCTGACTGTGTGAGTATTTTTATCCCAGGACACCAAAAGCATGTATGTCCTGTGCCAGATGAGGCTTTGAAAATGAGTGTGTGTGTTTTGAGGACACGAGCACAGCTGGGATTCCTCGGTGGCCTTGTCCGTCCTGTGCATAGGGAGCAATTTCGGAGTGAACTTCCCAAACTTTGTCTCAGGCAAAACCAGTTGATTCACTACAAATCAGTATATGAGAGTGAATTTATACACATGGGATGGACAATACACTTAACACTTGGGATGCATGGCCATTTTTTTAATCCTTGATTTCTATGGGACTGTTGAGACACTCAGGACTGTTTAAGACACTCTGGTTCTTTTTAGGTAAAGACTCAGTATGTATAAGATGAGTATTTAGTCATTCAGAGTTGTTTTCTTACTACTACAAAGTATTCATATACTTTTCACAAAGGAAAGAACTTCTTTATAGGAGATTGCTTTAAATTGATTTATTATGGAAGTTTTGATTAGCCTGATTGATTTCTTTATTTCCTTTCCCCTTGTTTTTTAGTAGGGGGAAAAAAAACCAAACCACCAAATCTCAGAGTAACTATGTCTTTAAAGGAGACAAAAATCTTGCCTTCAGTGTATCATCCTGTGGTTTTGCGTGTGCTGTTGCAATTTTAAGAGTTAGACAAGCCATTATGATGAAAGATAACTAATGCTGTTTAATTTTATGTTTGATAATCATTAATTTTAACCTAGGTCATTAAACAATTCACGAACAATTTCAGTCCTAGAGTCCCCAAAACATCCAAATTGTTAGGAAAGTTTAGTCTGTGTAGCACAACAAACTCTATTAAACTATTTTAGATAGTCATGAGAGCATCCTTTTTTTAGGATATGTTCATTATCTTCTTTTGCTCTCTGCCAGCTAGCTTTTATGGATTATAAAGCTGGAAGCTTAATATAGTCCAGACCATTAAAATGGTGTTGCATTCGATTATAATGGCTATAATTGCCTTAATTATGTAAATGAAGGGGCCTTGCCAATCTTATGATACATTAAAGGCTTTAGAAGTGTGTCACAGTAGTTCTATTGAGAATAAATAACCAAAGAGATGCAGATCGTATGCTAAGTATCTGGATCAGCATTATCTTTCTGTTCATGCAGTGTACGAATAAGCTAACAGGATGCTGCTGTGTTTGAGTCTCAATTACTCATGTGATGGGAATATTTTTTACTGACACTATTTTTAGATCATCAATATGCAGTTATATTTAAAAGTGTTTCACTGCTCATCAATGGGAGATAACTGCTAGAAAAATACTTTCTTTATCAGGTAATTATTTTGAACTAGTTTATTTGCCCCTCCTGCTTATTTTTGGCAGGTAAAACATGTGGTGCCAATTGTATAACCTACTGCCGAGTTATTTTGTCCTGTAAGTATGTCAGAGCTTATCGGATAGTGCAGCTACTTGAGATCCTTAGGAAACTCAGGGAAGGACTGATGACGGTTCAGTAGTGTTCTGAAGGAGTGCTGGATCAGTGAGTTTCACTGAGTTGTCTTCAAGTAGGATGTAAACCCAGTGGTATTTAAAGAACATGTGATATCCTATTTGCGCCCAGTTCTCAGTAACAGTAATTGAATCTTCAGTAGTTTAATTTCCTGGTTACTTCACAACTTCAACTGTACTATCTATGCTCCCTGCTAAATAGTTGCGGCATCACTTTTCTTGAAGTGACTGTTTTAATAGCTGGTAGAATTTTGATATTTTCTTTAAAATATCAAAGTCCTTTAAAAGCCAGGGATTAAAAAGTCCGTCTTTGGCAGCTATTGGTAATGCTTCTACAGTTACTACACTGAAATTGATGGAAATAAAATGTGCTAATTACAGAGTTAATATCCTGGTGATATGATGTCATTTTCTGAATAGTTTTTTGTTACCTTTTTTTAAGATGCATATTGGATCTCAGGTAAAAATTTAAACAATTATTTTTTGAAGCTGACCTCTGTCATGAAAATTAATTTCTACTTAAGCTAACTTTAAGCAAATATGCCAATAACTTATTATGCAAGAAAAGAATTTTGCTTGGTATCAGCATGTCCTTACTTGGTTACACAATTTCCTCTTCCTCCCAATAATTAAAACATAATCAATTCTTACACATAAAAGTACAAATTTTCACTAAAAAAACTTGCTTACTCTCCTGAGCATACAGACAGAAGAACATTATTGATTTACTGCTTCACTTTTACTTTCTTTGCATAAATATTTGAACTCTCTTTCACAATTGAGAACCATTGTTCTTTTGGTTGGTGTAATGTTTTGAGGCACCAGTGGAACAGTTTATGTGGCTAGCGTGTATTCACCGATGTACTGAAAACGTTGATCTGCGCAGTGAAAGTACGATGACACTTAAGCTATGTTCACATCATCTGATTATCCTACTAATTTCAAGCTGTGATAATTTGTAAAAGTTTGAAAAGATGATGCAATGCTAAAAAGAGACTTAACAATGTACCTCCTCTCCAGGGCAATCATTACACGCATCTGAGTGTTTGTCTTTGAAAATACATCTTCCTCTTACTTCCAAAAAACCCAGCCTTATTGTTCGTGCCTAAATGTCATTTTACAATTTTCTCCAAATCCTGCTAGCTTTGACTCTTCATGTAGGTTACTATAGCTTTATTCAAAGTCTTGGTAAGAAAAGTTAAACAAATATGCACTAATATCAGCATGATCTCAATCTATTTCAGGTGATACATTTTTGTATCTCCACTACTTTCACTACCAAGAAGGCGGATTTTTTTATTTGTAAATAAAAAAATAGAATTTTTTTTGTAGGTACTCTTGATGAATCAGCATTATGAAAATATATATTAATAAAATGCTTAGATAGATACTCTGTGGCTCCAGTTATCGTAATTGCCCAACTGTGTTGGGTTTTATCTGCTTCATTAAATACAATATTAATTTTATTTTTTTCTTGATATCTTAATTTTTATATCCCAGATGCAGGCTACTTGACCTGTCAGAAACCCTCTAAATAAAACATTAAAGTCTTCATGGAAAATGAAAAACCCAGCTTCTTCCCTGAAGGCACCAAGATCCATGAAATTAGCTGTGGCATCTGTTTTAACTGTTGTTCCTGCTGATACTGCAAGATCAAGTGCTATAGCCACCTTGCATGCAAGCGTCAGCAGTTGTTCAGTTGTATCAAATTGTAAGCTTTGGCTCATTAGCATGGTGGCACCTTTATAATAGTCTGAATGCTAAATGAAAAACATTCAGCTTTAAAACGTAACTCCCCCCTAAAATTAAGTGGCTTTGAAAAACAGGTTTGTATTGTGATTTACAAGTACTGAAATGTTTTTTGTAGAAAAAAAACCCAGTCTTGTATTTACCATTGATAATAGTGCAAGGCACGTCAGAAGAAATCCTGGGTTGATATATATTGAATAATAATTCTTGTCAAAACTGTTTGCGTTATTTATCCTGTTTATAATAGAGGTCTGTTATAAATTCCTGAGATTCTTAATAGCAAGAGAGCATGGAACATGTAAAAAGAGAGTTGTAAACCCAGCTTTAGGGGAAACTAAGTAATTAAGATGGTTTTGTTCTGTTTTATCTTTTCAGCAGGATTGTCTCTTTATCTCAATTTAGGTGTAGATGAAAGTTTTAAGCAAGTTTATAACACAGTTTACTATGTCTCGTAGGAATCTGATTTTTTTTTTTTTTTTTGGTCTAGTTTTCTTTTAAGGTCAGTATTTGAAGTTGATCACCCTCTGTAGTATTTCTGTATGCACAGTTTAAGAGGATTAAATGATACCTCAGAGGCCACTAATACGCTGTATTATTTAGTTACCTTCTTTCTAAAGGTTTAACTTCAGAAGCAGGAGTGCAAAAAACCCCATATAGTTTTAATAAAGTGAACAGAGTACTGCTGCAGCTCAGAAAAACAAAGAAAATACAATTACTCTCTCTGCTCTCTTCTTTTGAAACAGACAGAGCAACGGAGAAACGAAACAGAGTAAAGTTTCAATAATATGAAACAGGGACAACTTGTTGCTAATATTTTTGTCCCTGGCAAATTCAAGAAAGACCCAACAGGCCTTGCTCTTGTCACCTGTCAAATGAAGTAATAAGAAAAAGGATAGTAACAAAATTAGGATCTTAGTTATTGTGTTGGACCCTATTTGACTTTATCCAAGAGAAAAAAAAACAGTTGGTACAAGTATATCCAAGGGACATTTCTGACAGTTTAATTGGTCATTGGATCAGAAACTAGACTTTATAGAAAAAAGGATATTTAACGTTATGAAAGCAAGTTAAAAAGTAAATGACGACAGGTTGGAATCGTTTGGCTTCCTTGAATTCAGGAATTGTCCACAAGCTCTAAAGTCTACTGAGAGATAGTATAGAAATACTTTTTCTGAGTGAAAAGCTGAAACAGTATGAAGCGTGTGAAGGCTAAAGGGTACAGGCAATTGTCAAGGACCAGCATCTGTGACAGTTTGCTATTTAGAAAAAGAAAGCCAGAAACCAATTCAGTTGTTCACAAGATTATTGCGTACATATGTTTATTTCTTCACATCTCTAGAATTTCATTCTCTAGGGTTAAGGGTAGATGTTGTAATGCAAGCATTGATTTACCATGTGTATAGTTGATCCAGAGAGTCATTTAATTATCAGTGAGAGCTGTCACTGACTGTAAGGATTAGCAGCCTGGACCTGTTACAGCCAGCACCTCTGTAGTGTTCATTTGTGGGCAACGTGAGTCTTGTCATGTAAGGTGCAGTGGTCACTCTCACCTGTTCAACCAGACTGTCAGGATGTTCTTAACGTATAGCATGGGGGGTTGTTAGAAATTCATTGACAGGAGTGATGCTATGGGACTGATGTCTTTAGCTTGTTGAAAAAGGTTCTCAACATTGGCAGGGATTTAGCAGTCAATATTGAGTAAGTACAGTAAAGGAAAAATATGCATCTTCCTTTCTAGCTGAAATATATCCCCTTTCCTGAGAACATCCTAATTTTCTTAAGTTGAAGAACTATACATTACTACTTTCCTTGTCTTTTTGCTTTTTGTAGGCCACTTTCTACTATTTTTGCACATACTGTGTACACTTCACTCTGTGATTCATCCCAGTGAGAAGTGTAAGGTATTAGTCCTTGTAAGTTAGCTAAGAGAGGGTGAATGGTAAGTGATAAGTTACTCAGTTATCTTAAATTGTTTGTTTTGGTATTTTAGTTTGTTGTTATTATTTGAAGTTACTTCAGTCTTTCACATAAAGGTTTATAATAAGTGATGACCAGTGTCATAAAGGTTGAAAGTAAAGTTGTTTCCTTTTTTAAATTTAAGCTATTTCTAAATTTCTCCAAAATATTGGGAGACGTTTAAAATCAGTTTTGTTTTGTAACAACAGACTTTGATCTGACCATGGGGTCAGGCTTCTGATATGCGATATTCTCTTCTCAAAACCAGAAACAAGTACAGAAACAAGCTGAAGGGGGGAAAAAAACCAGAGACGGAAAACTTTGCTTAGTGTGAAAGGAGCAAGGAGACATGAACACCCTTTTTTTCTTAAAGTAACCTGTGCAACCAACACAGAGAATCTGAGCAAAGATCCAGTAAATGAGGAATTAAACTACACCATCACTTGAGTTGATCTTTGTTGAGATGTTTGAAATTATCAGTAAAATGCTTTTGTTACCATACTTTCATCAGGCTACACACCAATATTACAGAATCACAGACTCGCAGAATGGTTGAGGTTGGAAGGAACCTCTGGAGGTATCTGGTCCAACCCCCCTGCTCAAGCAGGGCCACCTAGAGCAGGTTGCCCAGGACTGTGTCCAGGTGGATTTTGAATATCTCCGAGGATGGAGCCTCTACACCTTCTCTGGGCAACCTGTGCCAGTGCTCCGTCACTCTCACAGTGAAAAACTGCTTCCTGATGTTCAGAGGGAACCTCCTGTGTTTCACTTTTGTGCCCATTGCTGCTGCTCCTGTCACTGGGCACCACTGAAAAGAGCCTGGCTCTGTTTTTGTTATGTCCCCCTTCAGGTATTTATATACATTGGTAAGACCCCCTGGAGTTTTCTGCTCCAGGGTAAACAGTCCCAGCACTCTCCACATTTCCTCATTTGAGAGATTGTATTGATCCACAAAAAGTAAAACAAGAAATCCACATTATAATTAGCTAACCAAAGTTGTCTCACTATCATAATAGAATCTCATGGTTGTTTTTGTTGTATTCAGTGACGATTAGTGAGACAATTTTGGCTAGCTGTGAAGACCTGTGAAAGAGTACAAAAAAAATGGTCTGAGAACTATAGAGTATATATCTATACTTAGTGAATACTAAACTTAGTTCACTGTGCTTCTGTGTGCAGATGTATATATTCCTCCTTTAGCCAAAACAGAAATACAGTCTGATCTCATGTTTTTAAGGAACAAATTGAGAAATGTGTACCTTAGCATATAACATGACATGTAATCGTGAAAATGTGATTTATAGCTCAAAATGTATTTATCATAAAAAATTCTTTGTCATTTTAAAATGGTGATGTAAACCCATACATTTCCTAGAAAGCTTGATACAATTTACAGTGCTTCTGGATTTATATGTTAACTTATGTTGGAGTTCCTAATTATGAATAATGTCTTGGAAAAAAAAAAATTGTTTGTTTACATGCACACACGATGCAAAAGTCTATAATGATTCATATACATACATATTTAAAAAAAAAAAAATCTCAGCTTTATATGCCAAAAACAAGTTGGTCTTTTCCAGTAGCAACTAGAACATTGAAACTCTTCTGTGGAACTGAGCACAGTGATTTACTTTGGAGTGTAATGTAACCACATAGAAGATATACGGAAAAGTATAATCATTAGTAGTAGTCTAGAAACCTAACATATTTTCTAGATCATGAGCTCATAAAAAGTGTTTGCAAATAATAAAGCCTGCAAAGCAGCCTTTGCTTTCCATCTGTTTTAGCCGCAGTGATGTAACATTCAATTTAATCTGACACAAGCTTTTTAATAGGCTAATGATTTATTCTTGACATTTGGACAAAGGACACAAGGAGCCTCGGAAGTAATTTTTAAATTCCTAGCTGTATATGTTTATATGTAGAAGAAAGTTGACTATACACAGTGTAAGGATAAAATTACACTGAATTTCATTACTGCAGAGGTCATCGGATATTTGCCAAATCTGCCATTCCTTGTTACTCTTGCTCTACCTCTAAGCAAGATTTCTTCAGACTGGAAGAATGACCCTTTTGCCGTTTAGGACTGTAATGGAAATAGAAATGCATGTGTCCATTAAGAAGGCATTTGCAAAGAGATTGATGGCCTTGGCATGCATTTTTTAAGCACTAAGCAGATAGCCAATGGATATGTGCAGGTCAGTTGCACTGCGTGTGCAGTGAGTCTGGTGCATCCCAGATGCGTGCGGCTTAATGACATAAGACTTGAACTGTACACTCTCCTGGGACAGCTGAACATGAAATGACCTGGTCAGAGCTACTGCTCTTGCTCTGGTATGGTCTGAAGTTCCTTTTTTATTCCTGGAGTTTTTGGGGTAGATAAAGAACAGAATTCTAAAAAATCGAAATATGGTAACCCTTGTCCTATACAGTTGAGCAGTTTGTTCCAGAGTATCACGTGGAGGTAGACATGAGCCATTCTGTTACAGAAAATAAAAAGTGAATAAAAAATTCTTGTCAAACATTATAAATGCTTACTGACATTCTTCTGAATGATGCAAAAATTCATTTTCCAGTGGCAGCTAAAGAGTAACTGTGAAAACGAAGTGCATCTGCCTATTGTGAGTGAAAGCTTTTCAAGGAACTAATGTATAAATGAATACTCTAAGACAAAAGAGAATCCAAAGTAAAGAGTTTAAAGTCTTTATTTTTGGTAATAGTGATTGTCACTGGTATCTTATTTTTTGCTATCAGGCTCTCAGTGTTAAACTGCATTATCTATTTTTTTGTTAAACTTTGAATATGCTTAATCCATGAAATATCAGATCATACAAAAATAAACGTTTTCCTAAAGATCTATTTCCTTGCTTCTTCCAATGCTATAAGGGAAAATGGTTAGACATGGTCTCAAAAATTGCATATACCTACATTTGTTTTCTTTATAGTGATTGCATAAATGTCAATTAATTTAGATTAAAATGCTCAGCATCATACCTTTCTGTAAAAAAGTTTTACATTTTAATATTTTTTTAAAAAATAATAGATATTATTTTGATCCAGAACAAAGTTCACTCAGTAACAGTATGATAATTGTAAAAGGTATTTTGATACAAAATATGTGCAGAGTGACAAACACTTCATTTCACAGAAAACTTTTCAAGACCGAAGTGATTAAATGGGACACCTGTATTATGTGTTGTACAAGAAAATATTAAAAAATGTGTGGCTCACTAGCTCTTGACACTTCAAAATGTGAGAGACTAAAGAAAGAAACAACTTAGAAGGGGGAGAAAAGTAAAAAAAGAAAATGTGAATAGCAAGGAGGTGATGATTCTTTAATTATGCCTTTGGCTCGGGAGTGCAGTTTTGTGCCCACCAGGCGGGTGCTTGGCTGCCCCGCATAGAAATAAGAGAGGAGAGGAGCTCCCTGGTTTTTTAAGTCTCGATTCAACCATATATTTACATTCCAAACTCCTGCTGAAGAGCTTACCTGTTTTTCTGTGTGTAGTAAATGAGAAACAAATAAAATCTAGGTACCTAATGGACCTAGTTGACCACCTTTCAGAGAGGTTGTGGAGAATTTGCGTGAATTGCTCCCCTGCGGGCTGTGATCACTGCCTATATCCTCAGGAAATGTCTTCTGATTATCATCACTGTTGAGTGACTGAATAATCAGAGGAGCGTTGCTTACATCATCTTCACAGGTGATCAATGTCAGTGTTTTCTGAAAATGTCATGGTTTCTGTTTCCTTGTTTAATAATTCCTACTAAGATACCTATCTAACACTCTAACATATTCGGGCTTAAAGCAGTGACGAGACGTTCAGTATTCATTTATTTTGTTTTGGTAAGCTATTTACTTACCTCAGATATTTCATACAGCAATTCCATGGTGGTCGGGGGAGCATTTTTAAGTTTAATGGGCCAGACATTGTACAGTGCTATTATTTGGACACAGCTCCCTCATGCTGAGTCCTATTGAAAGAAACAGTACTACTGAGTCAGTAGGCATTATTTTAATCTGATTGCTAAATTGTGATGCTAGTTATGAATCTGTCCACTTACTTTCTTGTTTAATAGATTTGCCCAAAATAGAGTATAACATGTCTTGAGGCATCAACAGCAAAATTCACAGATTTACTTTCTAGTATCAGGAAGATAATAAAAACAAATTCTATTCATGTGGTATTCATATTTTTTTTTCTTCTCAGCCTGTACAGGAAAACCAGTTTCTTGTAAAGTTTAAAGCTTTAATGAGTTTTTCTGTTTTGTTTTTATGTTCTGAGGCTTAAACAATGATGTTATGATACCATTCTAAATTGAAAATGAAATGCCTTTGGGTTTGGTGGGCTGTCTGTTCTGATTGTAACTTCTTGTTTCAACTTGGAAATGATTGGGTTCAATGTAATTTTTTTTAAAAAAGAAATCCCTCCACAGCTCAGGTTACTGACTAATTTCAGAAATTACTAGTTGAAGTTGTACTGATTTTTTTTTTTTTTTTACACAGAAAGTTAAACTAAATTACTATAATGGCAACTGCTGGCCATGCTACATAATGTCCTGCAACAAATTTATTTAGTCGTCTTAGATTCTCATTTTTCACTTTCTCATGTATGATTATCAGTAGACAACACTTGCAGCTGTCTTTGACTTTTTACCAGGTCTTTAGTCAACTGCGGCAGAAGCTTAAAAGTGGCTATAACCTTTCTGCATACGCTGCAGTCCTATAATTGCTGCAGAATTAGTGGTGATGCTTTGAATGTGTGTGCCCTCTGCCGCTGCTGTCAGGGCTGAGCCAACAGAATGAATGCTGCGCTCTTCTTCTGGTTCTGCACAAAGTCAGATACCTTTACTTTAATAAGATTTAAACATAAAGTATCAATAAGTGTAAACTAATTAGGTTTTCCATTGAAGAGGACCAGGATCGCTCATAGCCTGTTCTGCCACGTGTGCTGAGATTCTGGTCTGTGGCACTGTGGCAAAGGAGTATGTATAGGGCCTGCTATTCTCTGTCCCTGTCTGTGATTAAAATCAAATCCTTAATCCATTTTGGATTTGTATTCTAGGGGCTACAGTAGGAACTGTTAAAAAAAATCCCCACCACAGCACCCAAAACCCAAACCTGTAAGCGTCTTAACATTATAGGAAACAACCAAGCTTCTAAGTCAAGTTTGCACAGATGTTAAATCAAGTTAAATCAAAAAAGCTCCACAGTGGTCACGTTTTAGTTGTCAAATATTACTTAAAGCAATTTCCTGCTGATCTAATACTGTAATTCAGTAATTACTGTATAGTAGTATTTTCAATAAAATTATACTAAATGACCTTTTCAAAGTACTTACTACATCCAGTCCTACTTAAAACAATAAAACCACAAATTAGTATTCCAGGATTGACTTTAAATTATAACAAAGGTACTCTGTGTTGTGTACAGTATGTTATAGGATTATGTTACATTTATTCTTCCTCATAGGTACCAACTCTTATTAATCCATGGGCAATCATAGAAATTTTTTTGTTGCTAAAACAGGAATTCAATATAAAATGAGACTAAACCTGCAATTTTCAATGTAAGTAGCTTGCATATTAAGAAATAATAGCAATCTTGGCTGTTGAAGTAGAAACATATATTAACGATGTCCATTTGTAATACGTACAGACAGCAACAACTGAACAAAATGCCAAGTCCACTCAGGTATTCGGGTAATAGGCACGCTATAGCCCTCAAGTCACAACTGTCAAACCAGGAGGAAAGGTGGGCTTTGTGCTGCAATAGAGTAATGAGGTTTTTCATATTCATTGAAGGAAAAACTGGCCTTTTTGTCAGTGACAAAACTCCCACTAAATGGGCCCAGGATTTCTGTTTGTTTAATGTAATAAGAGCTATGGAGAAACTCTTAAACTTGGACCCACTACTCCTCAAGTAAATTGTCTTGGTGGTGGTACCTGCTGTTGAATCCGGTAATCTCTCCCTGCACGCATTTGCTGTGCCTCAGCTTCACGTTGCTAAACAGGAGTCTCCTGTAGTCTGCAGGTCATTGGGGAGCAATATCAGCGTCTTGAAACCGAGGCAATGAGCCGTGCAGACAGGAAAGCGACGTCATTCTGAGCTCAGCGCGGTGGCAACAAAACCACACGGCTTTTTGGCTCCAGTTGGTTCACATGTGACTGTCAGTGCCTGTATCTTTAAAAACCAGCTGAATAGCCTAGTGATCCAGCTGGCCCGATAGAATACGATAGTTCCTCAGGACTCTGTAGTGCCCTGTTGCTCTTAATGGTGATCATTGTTGAACGGAGACCTGAGAGTGTCATTTTTACTACTTCTGTGTGACCACCAAAATTCAGATATTACTGTGGTATATTTCTGCACATCTCTTTGTAGTTAATAATGTGTTTTCAGAAATAGAAAATACTTTTAAGAGCACGGCCCACAAAGGGCAGAAGAGAAACATGCATGAAATAGAAGTTCAATAACATAAAATATAGCGCTATCTGAAAATTAACTAGAAAATTATGTTAAAAATCTTTTGACCGAGAACAGAAGAGTCTGTGAAAAAATTGACATAATTTCACACTATAAATATTTCCTACTAGGATATCTTCAAAACCATTATCAGTAGACATCTGATTATTTCTTAAAATAATTCAATACTGGTTTTGTTTTTTACTTTTAAGGCCTCAGCTACTCATGCATTATTTTCAGACTCTTCCTGGCCAAGTACTGATGTCACTGACAATTTAAACAGTTTCATGAGTTTTGCAAACAGTACAGAACAGCGATGCCATTATTAGGAGTAGTAGTTGTTTCGAAGTCTCAGATGCGGTGGTGAAGAGGTTCACAGTTGATGACATTTGACAGTTCTTTTCAGCTGTAGGCAATGGTGCTGATAATCAGCACATCCAGTTAGTTCAAATAGCTTTCATGCTTTATGATTAACAAGCAAAATTATAACTGAATAGATTACTGCCTGACATCTCTAATTGTCCGTACTCTTTTTGTCTTGAAAGGTCCTTAATCACCATATAGAAAAGCAATGTACATTCTTATTGTATAGATTTCATCTACAATACAGTAGATGTTATTGTATAGACTTTTTTCAAAAAATAATGTCATATTTCTTTAAGAAAAAAGGTTCTATTTTTTATTTTCTTTCAATGGACTGTAACTTCAGAAATGTCATTTTTCATTACGAAAAATGTCAACAAAATTGTTTAAACAACCACCAAGATGTCCGTTCGTCAGTGTTAGCATTCCCTTCCTCTTCACAAGACCAAGTAGTTGGTCTAGACAGCACCAAAGTATGGATGGAATTCTGGCTGTACTGAAATCGGCACTAATGTTACTACCGATTTCAATATGATGAGAATTTCTCTAAATGTCCGAAAATATGCCAGGATCTTCAACATACTGTAATATCGTAAGAAGTGGTCTTTCTTTGGTCTGAGAATGACCATTTCTTATCTGTAGTTTGCAGCAGATGAGTTGATGGCTGGACAGATAACATTGATACCTCTCGGAGCTGAGAGAAACAGTCAGAAAGTTGGGTGTCCCAGTGAAGACTTGAACATGGGTTTGGGCCTCAAGGGCAGCTGGTTAATGTTAAACTAGCATTGTATTTTGTATTCAGTATATTTGTAATCTTCTGTTTCCAGTTTTATATCTAAAAGCATGGCCTGAAATTTTATTTTAAAATTTGTGGATTTTTTTATTGCGCATGCCTTGGGTTGAGGCCACCAAGAGAGAAACCAGCTACTAACTATATAGATTCGTATCTGGCTTTAGAAATGCCTCATGCACAAGTGGTTGGAGACCAGGCAAATGCTTGTTCTGTTGTTACGTGCTTCGCTATGCGTCCACTTTTTCCCATTCTTGGAGACTGAGTACTGGGCTAGCTGAGCCTTTGGTCTGACATACCACTGTCACTCTTATGTTCTGCCATAATTCACACAGACCATGTCTTGTCAGGGGCTAAGTTCTGAGAAGTTGGTTCCAGTATTTATAGGCCATATCCATTTTACAAAAAGAAAATGGCTGGAGACACTGCCTGTTTACCTGGCTCAAGTAAACAGGAGAGTCTCATAAATAGTGATACAGAATTTTGTCACTAGCCTGTTGTGTTGGTTACAGAGCGATTTCTTAATAGGGTTTGCAACTTGTGCTTCATAAGTTTACCCTTATAGGATAACAAATAGATAGTGAATAGATTTCAGGAGGATCTTGATCAAGCAGATTTTCTGTCCTTGTCTTTTCATAAATATAAAGTCTGTATTTCCTTGAAAGGTGAAATCTGCGGATATTCAGAAATGATCAGGTTCTGCATTACCCATTTAAATTCTGTGAACTCAAGACATCTCTGAGCCATGGGTCAAGCAGGGGGAGAAGGCATACCACGAAAATATCGCTCTTTCCACAGCCCCCATGAATAGCTGGTCTTGGAGACAAGACATAAGGCTTGATAGAGTTTGGTGTGACCATAAGCAGCCGTTCTTGTGCATGACTCCGCAGCTGCTGAATTGTCATTCTTAATGATGGGATATTGCTATTTTCCTGCATTTGCTATAGTCAAAATTTTCTTCTGTCTCCTCTTCCTCATGTCTAGTAAGCTTGTTCTCCCTGCAGAGGAGGTTAATGGAGTACATTCACTTGCAGGTTCACAGTCCTTTCCTTAGTTTTTCTTCCTTTCGTAGATTTTCTGATTGAAGCCTGATTTTCTGTCTGGCGGGCTCAAATTGTAATACATACCATAGTTCTTGTTCAGCTACTACAGCGTTCCTAAGGATCACCGTGCATTTCCTAGATGCCATAGGAGGTGTGTAGATACCAGAAGAATGCACTGAGCCATTTGGAGACCAAACATTCATCTTAACAAAAGAAATGCCATCAGTTCTTCTGGAGAAAGTTTATAGATTTCTGAAATCTTAAGTGGCAGTATTGTAACTGTGAATTTCCTCAGCATTGTATTTGGCGTTATTGCAAGTGACAAAAGCTACAAAGTTTCTGATGGCCTTGCACATTAACTTCACTGAGTGCTTTAAATTTATTAAACTCATAGGGGGTCTTCTGTTGCCAATTCAGATAACTTAGTTTCTATTTTTGGTGTCTCAGGTGACAACTTTTTATCACTGTGTTTAAGAAGAGGACTTTTAAGAGTTGAGGAGAGTTACTCAGTGCAGCTGGACAAATGTCTTCTATTTCTTTCCTTGTAGTCTTTGTTCAATTTAAATGGAAAGGCTATATAGATGAGGAGCTTTCTATTTTGTTACTCACTGACAGGATATGTTAGAGCAGAAAAGCATAGTTTAAGCTTTCCAAAAAGCACATGCTGTTGCTCGGTTCAACTGGATGTCTGGATTGCATGGACCCTGATCGGTAATGGGAGAACAGCAGCCCTGCGGTTAGAATCCAGTCTGCTCCGACAAAACCAGTGTTAGCTCAGTACATCAGTCAGTAGAACAGGTTGAAAAAACAGAATATTTTGATGAAAAAAAGGAAAGCTTTCTTGGTGGAATTTTTTCCCTTTTTCATTAAGTCTATCTTGACAATTTTATTTTGAAAGAAGGGTGCCAACCCCTGGAAGTCTTATTTTCTCTTCTGCTGTAGAAAGTTGAAAGCTTTACTAAGGGTAAACTTACACAGTTATTTAATAACTGCTTTATGATGAAGCACTTTATTAGGATACTCAGTTCGTCTTCAGCATTGCAGTTCAGTATCTCCCTTGAAGTAAGGTGTTAAATCTATCCCTTAAAATAAGAGAGCATCCAAAATGTATTTCTTTTCTGAATGTTGTCATGCCTTGCAAAATAGTTAAGTGGCCATTAACTAGCTCTGCAGTCGTTTCTTACACTGAACATGACATGGTCTTCATTTCTTGGGGTGAAGGAGAGCTCTCTCTTGGGGACAGCACATAAGGGTATACTTGCACTGCCAAATAATGTCTGTCATTGGTTTGCTCCTTGGCTCTTGTCCTTGGTTATCCACACTATTAGTTCACCACCAGATTATCTGCTGAGGTAAAGTAGCTGTTCCCCTTTCAGATGTACCTCTGGGAATAGTTTTCTCCATGGACTTTTTCCTGCAGACTATGTGAATGAAAAAGCAGCAGATTTATAGTCCTTTATCTTGCAAAGTCTCCCAATGATATCCTGTCAGACACTGTACCGTCCAACATTTTCACACACCCACATGCCACACCAGGGCATGCTTCTCATACCCTTCTTATTTATAAAACAGCACTTTGAACAAGTTTCCCCTTCCTCTCCAAAAACAGTAATTGTAATTCAGTAGGATCACTAGTGGTAATGCAGGATTTTGGGATTTAAAAGATGTATAGGAATAACCACATTAGAAATTACCAAGGCTAAATAAATTCTTATCTCTATGAATATTCATATACTTCTCATAAAAATTCTCTGATCTACATCAGACATTCATGAACAATCCATTTTGTGCATAGCCTAGCAAAACATAATTGCACTTTGCTAACATATTTCATGTATGCGCATGCAAACATTTCTGATATTTGTACCTTAATCATATCTTTTAAAAATCATTACTTTCTTCATTTCTCCTTCAGCTTTTGATTAGTGAATTTGCGTGGAGACACAGCTGCAGATTACATTTACTTAACTAGAGTTCTGATTTCGGTGAGGTGGTGGTACAGTGTAGTAGAGTTTGCATCTCAGTGCATGTGATTCCTGTGCCAGGGGGAGTGGGTCCTGCTGTAATATTACAGATTTAATGGATTGACTGCCATAGTTTTCTTCAGTAGTAGAGAAAGAGCTTGTCTACCTGTGGTGGCCTCACTTTAGGAAAGATACAGATGATTAGCTAAATTGGAGTGATTCCACCATCTCGTTCATCACTAAGAGGTCTGCAGGCAACTGTGCTCTTTAATGCACGTTTTTAAGTGATTAAGAGCAATGTTAGTGATTAAGCATTCAAGATGGGCACAACAAGCAAGTGGTTAGCATATGTCCAAAGTGGTTTAAAGCATCAGGTCATGATCTAAATACGAAAAGAAGAAAACTGCTGCAATGCCAGCCTTAAATCTGTCAGACTTTAGTGGGATCCAATGTGATGAAAAATTCCTTTATGCCAGACACTCGCAGAACAGAGTTCAGTTAATTTCTATTAGTCGGTGATTGTTCAGCCCAATGTTCAATTCTGCTGTCCTTCCCTACAAGAGAAAAGGTGCAAACCAGTAGACAGTCCTACCAAGGCACAATGGTAATTTTCTCTCACAATAGAAAGACAGGTCCATCAGTCGCTTCCAGGTTCTGCAGCATTACCAGGTGTGGTGGACCTTTGAAGCCTCTTATCAGCACAGAACATTTCTGATCTCAGAAAATGTCTAATTTGAAATATTGAAATAATATATATATATTTAAATTTTCTTTTTAAAGAGCATTGTTCAGTGATCTTTTTATCCTTGTCTACTAGGTTTCAAGGAGTTTTAAGTCAAACACAAAAAAGTCTTTGCCTGACCCTGTCAATCTTGTCCTTGAAAGGAAGAAAATGTCCTGACTTTATACCAGAGCTGTGTAATGATTTCAGGAATCCTTGAAACTGAATTCAGAAAACTACTTCCCCCTTTGGGGTATGGTCAGCTGGAAAGCTTTCACCACTAATAAAATTGCTGTTCTGTCCCTATTTGATACTTTCCATATCTTGTATTGTGTGAAATACTGGATTCAATTGAATATATGAAAATATTTGGGAATGAAAAGATCTTGGAATGTAGCACGTTACAGTGGAGTGTCTCCTTGCTATCTAACTTTTTTTGCTGACTATCTAGCTTCATAAGTATGCAATTTACAGATTAATAACATCATTTCCATCCTCAGAAATTAATAGTTCAGAATAACAGAGCATGATGAGAAATGATAACCAACACTAAAGTTAGCAGCAGTTAGCAAAGGAAGCCATGTATATTGACTATCCTCCAGAAAATAAATTAACAAATTCCGCAACAGGTCTGTGATACTTCTGACAGATTAAGGAATTACTATTGTCTTATTTAATTACAATGTTTTAGGAAGTTTTCATATTTTAAGTAGAAAGTAGTATCTTAGCACATAAATTCTGTATGTTGTGGTTACTGCTATTTTTGGTGCACTCAGAAATGGTCATTATATTTAAATGTGAAGTCTTTAAAACTGTGAGGACACAAAAAGATCAGATTTATTTTATGAAAATGTAATTTAATTGAAATCATTTTAAATTTTATGAAACATTAATCATGAGCAGAATGTCTGTATGGAACATTAATTTGAGGCAGTAAGAATAAACAGCTGCAGTTCCCTGATATGGTATCTGCAGCATTTATATTAATTATCTCATAACATAGACTAACTCAAGTAGAAAATTCATTATGTTTAGTTAAATAGTAAGGAAATCAGAATGCTTTTATTTGTTAATTTCAAGGTATCTTCCTAAAATCATTGGCCTTAGAGGTAACAGATGGCTAATAAACTTCATGAGTTTATAAAAATAGAAATATACATATGAAGTTTTTCAATTTACAGCCTTTTTTTAAAAAAAAAGTTCTGATTATACATATGGGACTGTGAAAAGATGACTGTCCCATCCTTTAGTTACAAGTTTGAAGGGCTTTTTGTCCTTCTGCCAAATTTAATGGTTTTTGCAACCACATTTCTTTTTGCCATATGTTATTCTTACCATTTGTGACAGAGATGATACAGAGCTAGAAATGCTGCCGTATATTGCAGGAATTGTAAGGCCATTTGCATACAATTTTAGTTCCGATGTTCTTAGACATTTAGATTTAGCTAGATGGGGACTAGCCCTTAGTCTGAAGCCAGGAATTTTCAGTTCGAGCAATCAGTTCCTCAGGGCTAAATTCGTAAACCTATGCAGAATGGCAGCCTTGCAGAGTACTGACACTAAGTAGGTACACTTTATATAATGTTCCAGTTTACTTTAATAGATACTGTCTTTAAAGGCAGCACTGAATTCTAATGGCAGTATTAGGGTTACCGTATTTCCACACAGGGCCCTCTGGAAAAGATAATACATTTATATGCACTTACTGGATGTGCAGTTAATCAGTGAGTCTCCGATGCGTAAGATGTCCTGCGCAGCCGTGCAGTAGTACCTGAATGGTAGCTAACGCATTGAAAGGGCATCGGACTACATAAGCATCCGCTGTGGCCTGCTCTAAATAATCCTTCTCATAGTTGAGTGGGAATTACTGCTGTAACGAGGCTTCTGGATGTCTAGCAATCCTGGACAGATGGGTGCAATCCTCAAGTTACAGCATGAGAAAATGCTCTTCTGCTTTTCAAGGAAAACAGTATACAGTTACGAGATAGTAGACAGTAGGATATTGTTTCTTTTAAAGAGGGGTAGTCTGTCATGTAGGGAGGAACCTTCATGTGAATGGCACGATGATCACAGGACATGAACAACTGGACAGTGCCCTGAGCAACCTGATGTAATTAGAGTTGCTTTTAGCAGAGTGTAAGACTGAATGACTTCTGGAGTTCCCTTCCAACATAAATTATTCAGTGATCACATGCGGTGATCCCAACACACAGAAAAAGTTGGGATGATCAGAAGTCTGGCTTTAGCACACGCTGATTGTTAAGTTACCCGTCTCACACGGAGTAATTCCTGGTTTGCTGTAGGAGGTGGTTGATGTGTACCCTGTTCTTCAAATTGTCCATATGCTCTCTGTATATTTACTGCTTGGTTATTTTATTATATACATGAATTTATGAATATAGTTCTGCCCGATTGCATGAGATTGTATGTGCTGGGGATGATCTTCTGCAGTTCTGGTTGTAGGGGGGGTGTATCTTGAAACACATGGTCGAGTTGTGTGGCAAGCACAACCTCATCATGCGGCAGTGGAGTGTCTTGGAAGTGTGCCTTCTGGCAGGGCGAGGTACTTCCTATCTCACTCTGAAACAAAGCCTTCGTCTTTCTCCTACAACTTAATCCCACTGGCCATATCATCAGTAAATCACAGTTTTCAGGCTAACTGGCCATTAGTGGATTTGGGAATGGAAGAGTCGTGTTATGTTATACAAAGACTTTAGGAATATTCTGGCTGTGGGGCACAGAAGAAGACAGATCAACGGGTGAGTTCTACACTTAAATTACTGTCAAACTGTGTGCTAATAATTTCTTTAGGTTTATATAGCTTCCTTCACAATTGTCAGGCCTTCTGCTCTTAGAATTGAATATTGAACTGAGGTCTGCTGCTGAAAAAGTAGGTGAAAGTATCTCTTCCCAAAGTAAACAGAGACACAGGTTCTATCTGCAGCCTTTTGTCAAATATATTATTGTGAATGCTACATAGTGTGGGATGTGTTTATCGCCTTTTTTTTTCCAAATAACTTTTTGACCCTTCACTTAAAAAAAGCTGCTCCTTAATACAACAGTATTTCAGTGTGCTTATTATGTCAACATGGTAGTGATTTACAGTTGTTAAACTACAGATAATTTTTTATATATGTCTCTGTGCGTTTATATGAAAAGTGTACACTGTTAAAATAGCTTATTTTCTGTTATGTCAGAAAGCTAAGACTGGTTTAAATATGTTAGGGAATTCAATCCATTATGGTAGTCCCAAAATATGTTCTGCATGTCTTTATAGCTTTCAGTAGCACTATTTTTACTTCTTCATCAATTAGCTTGAGTTGAAAGGCACTAAAAGAACACATACTGATTAGCATTTTCAAATATTCTACTTCCAATCAGTAAATTATATTCAAATGCCAACACAAATTGTAACATTTACTGTATGTGAAAACAAATTGAACAGTTGGTTCCACCTAACATTTAAATAATATTTATTATAAAGATATTTCTGGATAGGGTACCTATAAATTTTCAGATCCTTTCATTTTTTGCATAGCCGTATATGTTGGTTTTAAAAGACGATCAGGTTTTATTACTTCAAATGACAGGAGACTCCAGTAACTTTCAAGCTAGTGGCTTCATTTTACCCCATACTAATTCTCTTAATGGCTACTAGAATTGATTGTAATAGCAGGAATGCCTTGCATTGGCATTAGACAAAAACAGAAGTACTTCTTGGCGGGTTCGTGAGTGGATTCATGTGATTTAATATGCATTTTTTGATTACTGTCTAACCTTCTACAACCTTTACTGTCTGTCTTTCGCCATTAAAGATTCATCTCCCAGTCTATCAGGTGAAATAATAGTCTGAATAGATCTGAATTACCTCATCTTGACCTATTTTAAATCAGTACAGACCAATGCATATAGTAATTTCAGCAGCATGTATCTTTAGAAGCTGATCACCGGGACGAAAAGTCCCTAAACATATTCTAGAATGCATCAACCCATTAATTAATATAATTTTTCATCATACAGCATAACCCTGGGCAAGCACGTTTCAATGGCAAATAGTGTTCTAGTGAACGGAGTGTTAGGCTGATCCTCTCTGTTACAGAATACAAGGTTTATTCACATAAATCGGTGTGAATTAAGGTGGAGTGCTGAGGCAGGCACTCTACTGAGGAGGCAGATCAGAAGTAAAACCAAATGTAGACATTTTCAGTAAATATACCTGAATTTTTTTGTGACTTAAAGATTTTACTTAAGTATAACTCAGGGTTATGTTGTGCAGCCCAGCTCCTCTGAAAAAACAATGTGATTGTAACTGTGATAATGTCCGAATATTGTTCTCCGCTTCTTAGGACTTTCTGAAAGCTACTTTTTAGACTGAAGTCTTTTACATCTCTTCTGTGTTCATCTGAACATTCTTGGAAAGTTGAACAAAACTTATTGATAAGTTTCTGTGTGAATGGGAATTAAATTGGTTATTTTACTATTTTAAAGGTTATTTTGCTACTTCTTTCCTTTTTACATGTCAAAACAGGAACAAAAATCTGAGGTGTAATAAGTGCTTTTAGAAAAAACTTACCATAGTTGAAGTTATTTGACATTGGAAATCCTATCTTTTACACGTGGAAGATGTTAGAAAGGATTTTACACTTTTTTAGTTACCCACTTGATAAGAATCTCCAGTTTGTCTGTGTATGTATGGCTGACTTGATATATGGAACGTTAAATGGGATTCTTTCTCTAGTCTGAGGCCCTCAGTTTACTCAGAATGTACAAATATGGCCTTAGTCATTTTGGCCACAATACAGAAATATGACTTTATTATGAAGCAAAAAGAAAGGGAAAATTCCATAGTAATATAATATTATATTAAGAAGTAATATGGAATCTGTGTACTAATGTGATACAGAAATGCTCAAAGAGCTGATAACAAATAAAGCAAATGTCTAAGCATCATCATTTTTTATTCTTTGAATGACCTAACAATTCTGTTACTTTCCAGCAATTTTAATCATGTAAGTTCATGGGCACTGATACATGTGGCAAAAATCAATGGACTTCTTAGCATTACTTCTATATATACAGCATTCTTTTTTGCTGGACTTAATGTGTAAGCAATTAGTCTATGCTCATATTTTATGTGGGCAGAAATACCTCTTGTTACCAAAAAATTGCCAGTCCATAGTGGCTCATGTACAATGAAGTCATTGCTGGGTATCCTTTAAGTATGTATTTTTTCAGAAATGAATTTACAAACTAAAAACCTATGAAAAAAATGGAGGTAGTTTTCTCTAACTTTGGATTAACTCTGCTTGCTTTATGCTTTTAAATAAGCTTTATGCTTATTTTAAATAAGACAGTAACATATTTATCACATCTATTCTTTTGATGATGAATTGGCTGTTAAGTAATCTGAACTTTGTATATTTTATTGTCTTTTTTTTCTTTTGTGCTATGCAAGTTGGAGGCTTCCTACTTTTTAAAGTTTAAGCAGAGAATATTTCAATTTCCAAATAATTTTTGAATTATTTCAGACATAAATTGTATTACCTGCTGTCCGGTTCACTGAAATTGTAAGATGTTTTATAGAGTAAATAATCTTACCCTAGGCTGATACACAATGTAACACCATCGTGCTGTGATCAGTCCACTACTGTACAAGCCCAATTCAAGGTATTGGTGAAAGGATTTTATTTTAGGCCATATTTATTATTCAGTAGTCTATTTGAACTTTGCACTACATATATAAGTTCTTAAGGCAGAATTTCCCCCTAAACTGTACCCGAGTATGGTACTTGCCCTGTAAGCTGGAAATTCTGCTGTTTTCACAACTTGAGAATGACTGCTCGATGTGCCGCTTACACTTGTTGCAGGGTGGTGAGTAGTTTAATCAGATTGATCCAAATAAAATAATGTTAAGGTTTGAATCAACATTAAAACAAGCAATCAGTATTCATGATGTGTTAGGTTGTGGTAGCCCCTATTCTTATGTCTAAGTTTGAACCATAGTTGTAAAGCACAATTGTACAAAAAGCTGTTAAAGAATAACATTGATCTTGAATTGTCCTGGAATTTGCTTTTAGCTATTCGTGCATACTGTACAAAAACACTTTAATGGAAATTTGTAAAATATTACTTCTGCTGTATAACATTAGAGTTATACTGAGTTTTGCCATTTGCTATCCACATGTATCACAGCTGTAGAGCAGATTATTTTCCTAATGTAAGAACATGCAAAAAGCTAATACACAATTTTTCATTTTGTGTGGTTATAACTTAACATGGAAGCAGGTTCATGCAAAGTGGACTGTTTCATGTACCGTGTTAATACTAATTAAATTTATTTGGAATATCTTTGAAATGTCAATCATTAAAGTACAATATTTGAAGCAGTAAATATATTAATGTTTAGCCCCAAACCTGAAAATACTATGATTTTAGAGCTTTTCTAATTCATATAAGTATCTCATTTTAATGAAGACAATATTATGCAAATTTAATGTTAAGAAATTGACTTTCTAGATGCGACATGAATTGCTACTTACATAAAATATATTGTAAGCACCATTGTGTGTGAAGAAAGAAGCGTATGTGGTTCTTCTTTTCTGCCAAGTTTTGGCACACGTCTGTGTTGAGACAGGACCAAACTGGGGTTTTACTACCCGATTTACCTTTGGGAACTGGCAAAAGATTCAGTCTTTCCTTTGAGAAAATTTCCCTGTCAAGCCCCTAGTCCTCTGCTTCTCTGTGTTGCCTGGTGGGGTAATGAGTGCAGCTTTCCTGCCACTCTCGTGGCTTAAGTAGTCCAAGCGCCTTGTACCTAATAACTTAGGAAACAGGAGGTCTTGGCCCAAAGGTGCTCAAATACTAATCTCTAACTATAGAAATAGCTGTAGTACTTTAAGGATCTATTTACCACTGCTAATACCCTATGTTCCTACATATTTATGTAAATCTGTTTTCTGCTTTGTCATTTTCCGGTATAAAATATCATGTTCTAATAAGGTTTCTTTTATATATTTTTTTAATTCTCATGTCAGGATAGTACTGGGTTTTTTTCCCAGTAATCACAATCTAAAAAAATAAATTATTTTCAGCAGATTGTTTTATGTTTCTGAAATGCTTCAAACAATATAATGTAACAGAATATTTAGAGAGTACCATATGCAAGAGTAATCATGGAAGTGAATGAATAGTCACATCAGATGACAGGGAATTAACCTTAAGTAGCCCCAACCAAAACCACTTAACAGGAACCATAAAATGAAAAATACATTCTTAATTATTTTGCTTTTGTTATTATTATTATTATTCTAGTATTTTAATGTTAGAATAGCTAGATCTTGAAAAGCATTCTGGAAAACAGTAAGTATGGTGAAGCCTGAAACTTAAATTTCTCAATGGAAAATTCCAAAATAGAAAAAGGGGGGGGGGGGGGGGGGGGCAGAAAAAAAATTCAGTGTATTTTACTTTCCAGCAGTCAAAATTAAATTGCATGATTAGTTGTTATTTAACCAACTCAAAATTTTAACATATTTTAAGTATCCTGTGGAAATGAAATGATTGATAGAAAGTTTCATGGCAAGAATTCTAATTTGTTGGCCGGTTCTACCATTTAAATCTTTTTCTGGGATGCTAGTAAATGAACTAAATGTTCTTTGGTAAAAAACTGTGATACTCAAATATTGAAATATGAGACATTGTTATACACCCATACTTTAAATCCTTGCTGAGAACACAGTTTGTCTATGTAAATTATTAAGTGTATAGATGTGTAGTTCTGCTGCATCTCTCGTGTATATTTCACGTATAGAAAACATCTGCTTTTACTTGACATGTTAGAAATGTCATGAACCAACAATCCACTGTGCATTTAAATTAATAATACAGTAAATGTAATTACCTGCCATGTTTGAGAGCTGACTCCAGCACTTGAGTAGCTATGGGATGTAAAATAGGCAAATGACAGTTTTAATCAGTTTGGTTTGCATTGCCTTGATTTTGAAGATGATCTATTGCCATGATAAAGTTATCAAAATCATTAAAATGAACCAAAAATTATTAAAATTTTCTCATACTTTGTTTTGAGATAAAAACCATAATTCAAATTGTCAAGCAAGGTTTGGGAAAAGGTTTATAAGCAGTTGAAATTGGAAGAATGCCCCTAGTCTGAGTTCTGGTATGGGATGTGTCTGATGCCCAAAATGTGCTATATGTACCTTCCATTTTGAAAGGAATGCAATTCACAGGAGCACAGAAAATGTCATTTTATGTCATACTGTGCATGACAGTGGCTAGTATCAGATGCTGAAACAGCAAGCTCTAACTTATTCTTATACCTAATAGCCAAAGAGGCACTATCTCCTTTTCTCAGTGCTTTGTTTTTACACCTTAGTGAGCTCAGATGATTAGCTTCAGTGTGTCTATTTGGCTGCTTCTACAGAAAGGAGGAATTCATACATTCTCTCCATCATGCAGCCGCCATGTGCATCTTTCAGTTACTGTTATTCAGTCTAAGCTTTTACTTGTAGCTGGCACTTCCTCAGGCTCTCCCTTTGTATATAAGTGTGTGTCTGTGCCTGTACATGAGGTTATGTGCTGGCTCTGAGTAGGTCACCTCAGCATCAGAGGTTAATCAGAGTAGCACCGCATATAGACAAGTTAGAAGTGGATGAAAGTAGCCAGGTCGTTGCACCGCGTTAATGTGGCTGTGTTGTTTCTGGGACCTGTGGTAGTATTAGACAGTATTGTGCAGGGTAGGTAAATCAAAGTGGTTGGACGGCAGGTCAGGTACCCCTAACGGCTGGGCTGTGCTCCATACCCTTTGGTTCAAGTCTAAAAGTCTTTCTCTTAAACCAAGGGAGGGTAGTTAGAGAAGGGAACAATATTATGCTATTTCACCTGTAATGGGAGGGGAAATTAAAGAGGGGCAGGGTGTCCCAAGTTAATATCTGATTCTTTATGCTGACTTGTCAGCTGCTGCAAGGATTGGCAAAGGAAGGTGTCGTTGTAGCAAACGTAGAAATCCCACAAGGTTGAGTTATGATGTGTAGTCTTGGCTCAGGAGACCATTTTCATCTAGTTGTTGCGATATGACATTTTTAAGCATACATGCCCATATATCATTAACAATTTTTTTCCCCAGTTCCCTATCGAATTATCAGAGAAACATTTGTTCCATTACACAAGAGAAAAGCACAATACAAGTTTTATAAAAATACCAGTTCATAATATATGCAAATGTATGTATAGATTGCACCTAAGTCTTTCATGGAGAGAATCAGTCTCAAGAGAGACTTCAGCAAAGAAGGAGTAAACAAATGCTTAGCTGCCTGCTGTTGTACAGACATTGATAGTTGTTGACATAATGACATATTTCCATCTTACTCTGAAATACAAATAGGTGTTTCGCAGTGTTGTTCAATTTAATAAAGTGTGCTGAAGGCTGTGTCACCAAATATTATAGATTGCTACGTAATAAAGGAAAAGTAAGCTGAACTGGAAATTTATTTTCAAGAGCATCGCTGTGGAGCTCTACTAATTTAGGTATGAGCTCCTCAGATTATAGCTTAGTCAGTTACTGGTAGACCTGGAAAACGATCCTGATTTGGAAATGATAACTGTTGACAAGGACAGTGGAAGGTATTTCGTTCCCTAGGGAAGCGTACATCCAGTGCCTTTCCCGGTTGCCTGCCTTCTGCTTTTGTCATCTTCCAGATCCTATTATTTCTCTCGTCTTCTCCCATCTTCTCTCAAACACATGAAATAGGAAAACAGAGTTCTGGAAGGGATATCTGCTTCCCCCAAGCACACCTTTTCTTTGTCTTCTCCAGCAGCTTAATAGCGAAGGTGAATAGGCCTCCTCACTGCACATCTCTGTTAGCAGCTTCTGCTGCCGGCTTCACTAGTACCAGTACTGTACAACACTTCAGCCAGTCTGCTGCTAATCTGCTGCTCTTGGTGCTACAGATGCTCTCCTTGGTCTTGTGTGCTTTTTCTGCCTTTGCTGTTTCTGGTCAAAGAAGCCATCCTTTCCATCACCAAGCTGCTGCACAGGTGCATGTTTGCAGCTAGGTGCTCACGAACGTAAAATGCTTGCTGCATTCAATCAAATAACCTTTCAGGACACTCTTGAATCACTTTCTCTGTCAACCCTATTTCCACTTTTCACGCTTCAGCATAGGAAAGCAAGCTGGGTGTTCCTGCATTATCTGCCTGAACCACATCTCCGACCTGTTCTAGTAGGGCTTTCTTTACTATCGCCTTAATGAACGTAGAAATGAAACTCCAAAAGACTGTCATGGTTGTCTGTGCCATACAGCCTCGTCTACAGTAAGATGTGAAAATATCTGTGCTGGAACTGTTTATAGTAGTTTGTGAAGGATGTTTTTAGTTTCTAGATATATGTAATTTCATAATTGCTTTATACATCACGTATTTATTTCTGAGGACCTTAACTGCGTTTTGAAGGCATACCTAAGTAATGAAACTGAACGTTATGAATTAAAGCAAGCTGTGGAACATATATGCTTATATTATTTTATGTGGTTTACTTTTTCTTAGCATAGTCTGAAAAGTTCTATTTAGCACCCAGGAGAAAAACATTAAACAGCTCTGCATTTTGTTTTTCAGTGTGCAGTGACCTGGAATTCAGAGAGGTTGCAAACAGGTTGAGAGACTGGTTTAAGGCACTTCATGAAAGTGGAATTCAGAATAAGAAGACTAGGATTGTTCAAAGGCCTGAAAGAACCAGTAAGAGATTTCTACTTGTCTTATTTGATGTTCTCTGATACTCTTCTGTACTTTTGTATTTCCATTGCTAGGACTTGCCTTATTCTCGTTTGCTTTAAATAGGCATGTGTCTGAAACCATAACTTTGTGCTTTTCTAAAGTTAATTTTTACTTATGGCTTAGTACTGCTATATGATGTTCACTTTAAACTTTCAGTGTTATTGACGGGACTCTTGCTTGTAAGAATGTATGGCAGCTACCATTCACAATGCTTTCATTTGTGAATACTATCAAATTGTCTGTTTGATGGAGCTTGATAATGAGCTGCTGTATAAGGAGACAAAAGAGGAGAAACAAGTAGGGATTTTGAGCAACTTTCCTATAGAGAAAAGTGAGTTGCTGAATGGCTAGCCCTAAGAAATAATGTACAGGAGCTGTCATTACGCGTGACCCATTGTTGTTAGTTGATGCCACCGTAGGTGCTGGTACAGAAAAACACATGGAAAAGAAGCCTGTAAGTAAAAAGGAATTTTCAAGGATATACTTCAAATTGGAAAAGACTCAGAAGTACTAATGAAGTGGAAACAGTAGGGGGCATAATTTGTTTTTAACCCCCTCAAATATTTAAATAGGGTTTTTTTTGTGGAAAGTAGTAAAGTTTTAAAATGTAATTATCAAAGAGCTTATTTAAAATAGCAATTGAAGTGTGCAATAGTAGTTTCAAGAGTGATGTCCTCCTGTGAAGGAGAGTCAAATTAGATTTCATAAGCTGTAAAACTCTACCTTTCATTAATGTGAAGCGCAAACTGTGAATTCCTCCAGAGTATGTTTCACAGAACTTGGCCACCACTGACTGCATACCTTAGTTCCTTCATTATTAACTTTTTAAGCATTTGGGATTTTTTTTAGCTTTTGTTTGATTGCTCTTTGTAGCATTACGATTTTTTTTTCCCCAAGAAATTAATTATTTCATTTAATTGGAAATGTCGTTTCTTTGTGTGATTTTTCATGCTAAGGAAATAAGAATAATTCTGTAAACCACAATCAATTAAAGATAGTTCCGTGTTATCTGGGAATACTTCTCTTAACATTGAGAAAAAATGTTTCTGAGGTAAGGTGGTAATACAGTAATGTTACTTTTTATTGATATTAAAAAAACCCACATTTAAAAACATGTATTTCCAATTTATGTTCTGGTTGGTGCCCATAACTGCCATGTGATCTGCTTCTCATGCAGTGATGAAAACAACAGAAATGCAAAGTTTGCAGCTCTTAAGTAAGCATTTATTGTGTAGTAATAAATAAAATGTGTCTAATAATATAGCTAGTGTTAGCACATCACTCAGTTAAAGGTCAGCTGAAACATTGCATAGGGTCCTGTTTCTTGCTGAATACTCACTATGTTGAGGGTAACAAACTGAATAGGTAAGGTCAAAAATGCAGCACAGCTGTTTAGAAGCCTGATAGTACAGTGAAAGTTCAAAAAGAATTTTGGGCAATGATAAAAAATGCAATTGCACAGCTGTTAGGTACTACGGCATACAAAAATAAAAAGTCAGTGTTTGAAGTATTTGGGGTCCATGTAATACAGGAATATAAAGTTCATAATTAATACTTTGAATACATTGAAATGTAGTGCAAGCACCAAAGTTCTCAAGAACGTGAGATTTTTCCCTTAGACATTTGCCTTGGCCTTTTTTCCTTAGGCACACAGGTGGCATTGATAAGACCTAGTATCTATGCTTGAGACAGGTGTTGGTGTCATGATGTGTGTGTGGATATATTATACTCACATTTATCCCTTGTTTGTTTGTTTGCAATTTTTTACTTTATAACAGCAATCAAAGACTGTGTTTAGACTTAAGATCTAAGATTTTAATATGTGTGATTAAAACTGCAAGAGTCTTGTGGATTTTTGGACCTTGTCAATTTTTGGACCTAGAAATATGTTATGTGATCCAAACTGGTTGGTTTGTTTTCAGACTTCGATGGTCACTTACTATATCATTAGCAACACTTGTAAGATTGAGTGGTGTCCTCCTAATGTTGATTTTACATCTAGTACATCCTAAATGTTCATGTTTTGGCACTTCACGTACAATTCAGAAGATAACAACCATCTGCTTAGATTATGTAGACCAAAGCAGTTGTGACATATGTGGGTAGTTTTAGAACAGTTTGTTCAATTGCATGAAGCACTTTGGTCTGTGAGGTCTGTGAGCATGAGGAGCTCTTCTGCAGAAAATGTTATGGTCCCATTCTCATTAGCTTCCTCCAAAGTTTTACGGTCTGTGGGATCTTTCCCACCTAACCTGAGCTAGTAAAGGAATCTTTCTAAGACAGGTAGAGAGATGTATTTGCCTTTAAAAGCCTTGAGATGAGGATCTTCTTTACAAATACAATTGGTCCAATTGCGGGGAAAAAACAAGTTTCTAGCATAGTTTTCAGAATTTCCTTTTGGAAGCCTTCAAAGTCATGAAGTTCTTTCCTTTGACGATATAAAGAATTCACACGTACTTTAGAAGGTATCTGAAATTTTAGGCACAAGTTAGACTGGATGCTACCCTACCATTTCTTTGAGACCCAGAAGGAAGAGTTGATTTGGATGGCTAAGAATAGTTTTTCAGGGCTCTTTTTCATCAACAGGTAAGGAAATATAGTCTGTGTGGAAAAATCTGTTTTCGTTGTAGTACCCACTTTAAATTCCCTGGGAACATGGTGCTGTCAGAAGTGTTTGACTTACACTCATAACATGGTACCAGAAATTAATCCTAAACAGCTAGAACGTTGTACAAAATATTAATTGATTACTATGCTAGTTTTAAATTAGATTTTCTGTTTCAAAGAGTTATACTTTATCAACCATAGAGGTAGTGTTGTTACGAGAATGTTGAAAAGTTTGCTATTTGTTATAGGAATGCTAGGATGTAAACATGGAAGTTTGATGATAGGCTTTGGCAAGTTTATTTTCTTTTTACTAAAACAAAGCAAATCACATGTATGTGAGACATTGTTTCTTTTCTTCTTTTCTTTTTCTCTGTAAAAAAGAGTTTTTTTGACAAAACCCACAGTGCTTCATAAAACATTTGAACGATAACTGTTTAGAGTCTAGTGGTTTAGCACTGTGCTCAGTGATTCAAATGGCATATGTCTAATTGTGAAAAAAAATGATTTCAAATGTAAAAGATCCTATTCAATTATATAAATAGCCAATATTTACTTGGTTGAATTAATTTGACAGGCTACTGCAAAAAGGTAGTCCTTCTATAGACAGAAAGTGATCAAATGAATACAATCAGTAGTAGTTTTCTTTCATTTGTGGCTTTGGGGATGCAAAAATTGTTTAGAAACTTGTTTAATTAATGCAACTATATCTTTTCTGGTATGTACATTTCTGAACTTCAAAATTTCTCATTTGAGGCAGCAAAAGATACTACATCTTATGAAAAATTAACATATCTGAGGTTTAGAAGAAATAATTATATCACTGTGTCCCTGTAAACACACAAAGAAACAAAAATAATGATAACCATTCAACATGGTAATGTCCTTTCTAATACCATTAAGAAATCCTTAAAACTGTTTTTCAAGAGCTAAGCTCTCAAGTAGTGTCCCTAATGAAATCCCTCAAAGTCGGTCTCCAAAGTCATAGTAGGTCCAAGACATCAGGTGCATTAATTTTTAAGTATACCAGGGAGTCCCGTCCCTATTTTGGGGATGTCTGAGAGCTACATCTAGAAATAAATCTTGCAAAGAACTTCTTAATCATGTATAACGACCTTATACTTAGCACGTGAGATTTAGTGATCTGTTCAGCACAACGGCTACAACAAAAAACCACCTGAATGCACCTTCCCCTTTCAGAGCCCTAATTATTCCAGCAGATCCCTGGAGTTGTTCATTACCCTTGCGGAGCTGAAAATCTGTTTTGGCACCCTTTCCCCCAGGCTGTCCTTTATTCTTGTCATAGAGTTCCTTCCTCACTGAAAAACCGTTCTGCATTTAAAAAAGCAATTTGTGACATACTTGCTGGTTGTCTGTTTGCATTTAGGATTTTTCATATTTCAGTCTCTCTGGTGGCACTTGGGACAGGATTTATTAAAAGGCTTGGGCACAGTCCTTCTGACCAAGGTAGATGTGGTGCAAGTTTATAGTGCCTTGCTGGTGCTTTTCAGAGTTGTTCCAGCTATTAAGTAGTCCACATTGATGTGTACATCACTAATATTATTTCTAACCAAACCAAACAATGGTGTTTAAATTGTTCTCCTAGAGCCATCAATATGCTGATAACAAGTTAAAAATGTAAGGTTTTTACAAGTTACGTAATTTTGTTTAACTGACACTTACTTTTTTCCAAAGCTGAATCTTATTAGCAATGCAGACTAGAATATTTCAAATAATTAATAGGGTTTATTTCCAAAATCCCTTTTGTGTCCAGATGTATTCAGATTGCATATATCTAGAAGTATCATTACTATAAATGCTATATAAACACTTAACTCGTCCTCAGGCCATTTATGGTCTAAATAGATGACACAAAGGGGAAAAGGATACTTTACCCCCATACGACACTAATACCCCATTATTATTCCCTTGTGGATGGGGAAATAAGGACATGAAAAATTAAGTGAGATTTTACATACCTGTTTAAAGTCTCTTAAAATATTTGTTCTATTTCTGTATTAATATTGTGTGATAAAATTCTAGGGAATTAATGCATCAAATGCAAAGCACAAAAAATACTGTAGTCCCACAAATATTTCTGCTAACAGGCAGTCTATTTCTGAAGAATACTTGTGTGCCTTGTCATGTTAGAAGATGAAAGACCAGAGGCCAAAGGTAATAGAGAATCTTCTTATGGCTTGGGAATAATATGGTTATTTGGAGTCTAATACACTAATAATTTTGAAAATAACAGAAAAATACAAGAAGTCTGAAAGAAAATTACTTACAATTGGCTTGTCTAGAACTAGCATGGTGAGATACTACACTGAAATTGCCAAATACCCCTATAAACTTGCATCAGGAAAAGACCAATTTTGTATAGAAAAGTGTAAATAAAATTAACAATTTCAGATGTTTGCTTGGAGGTTTTTACTTCATTCTGACTACCCTAAGTTCCTTATTGATAAAGAGACACAGCTGACATTATGCAGAGGTAAATTAAGTTTCCCTGATCTTCATTGCTGAAGCATATTTGGAAACCCCGATGTACAGACATAACTGGTGAGCAGAACAGTAAGTTTCTGCTTACTCCTCTTGGTACTCTCCCATACAGTCATTGTATAGTTCTAAGAGATAAAAAGAATTGCAGTTTTAAACATCATTTTTGATGTCTTGAAAATGCTGACTGCCTGAGAACTTGGCTACTTCCTGAGATTATCTCAGAGAATGTCCAGTAAGCTGTACTGCAAAGTTGTACAGGCTGGCAACCTGAACCATAGTTCTAGCTTGCTAGAAAGGAAAGGTTCTTCTAATGACTTTCTGCGTGTGTCAGGTTAGTGTAAGCTCAGGCATCCTTAAAGCAAGAGTCTAGAAGAAGAAATCCAGCCTAGAAGTACTTCTGGGCAGGAATTTTAAATTAATCCATCTTTACTTAAAAGGCTGAATGAACTAAATCAGTATTGTTGACTGAAGTTTGTTTTGACTCCATCATCCATACACAATGAAACATATGTAGATGTTTATTGTAGCATTTTGTTTTATTTCTTCCTCCTCAGGTATCTTCTACTTTTCTTTAACAGTCACTCCTATTAATCAAATGGTCAGTCTGGTGTTTTATAGAATACATTTCATCTGAACTGTCAATCTATTAGCAAACTGGTAGCCTCCAGCAATAGGATTCATCTTGATTTCCTGTCCTCTCCCCCCCCGCCCCAATTCTCTAAAACACTTTCTGGAAAAGGAGAGACTTCAGGAAGCAAACTTTGACAGATGTTTAAGGGACGTTGCAGCTGTGTTTTATTTCTTTCTGTCCTGGTTTCAGCTGGGATAGAGTTAATTTTCTTCCTAGGAGCTGGTATAGTGCTATCTTTTCGATTCAGTACGAGAATAATGTTGGTAACACACTTTTAGTTGTTGCTAAGTGGTTGTAGCGCTTATACTAAGTCAAGGACTTCAGCTCCCCATGCTCTGCCAGCGGGGAGGTGCACAAGGAGCTGGGAGGGGGCACAGCCAGGACGGCTGGTCCAGACTGGCCAGTGGGATATTCCATACCGTATGGCATCATGCTCAGTGTATAAAACTGGAGTTGGCCAGGGGGCAGGAATTACTGCTTGGGGATGGGCTATCGATCACCAGGTGGTGAGCAATTGTTGCATTGTGTATCGCTTGGTTTTTTGTATATTCCATTATCAATAATATTATTTCCTCTTCCTTCGCTGTCCTATTAAACTGTTTTTATCTAAACCCACAAGGGTTTTTTTTCCCAATTCTGTCCCCCATCCCACCTGGGCTGGGGGGGAGGCAAGCAGGCGGCTGTGTGGTACTTAATTGCCAGCTGGGGCTAAACCACGACACTTTCCCATGTACTTTTTTTTGTAAAATGAGAGTCCTAGGTTTATTGTTAGACCTTTGGTACCTTCCCCATGTCTTGCCCTAACCCAGGCTCCGCTCCTATCTCTGTAATCATAGTGAACAGGAATATATTACGACTTTAGACAGGTGACAGAGAATGTTACACCTAATGGTATCTCCTTCTTGGGCTAGTACGGAGCCAGATGAGTCTCACCTAGATCAGCGCTTTTGTGAACAGCAGATACGACAGAAAGCATTCACGTCTGCTTAGTCCTCTCTTCAGTCCTTCCTGCTCAGGTCTGTCCTGATAAAACCACATTAGAAAGGAAAACTTGTTCCCAGCTTGTGCACGGTAGGCCTCAGCTGTGAGATGCTGTTAACTGAAGATTTTCTGATAGCCAAAATATTAGACAAATCCATCACAAGTGAAAACCTCCTTGCTACGCAGCTTGCACGCTGAACAAGTAAAAGCCATGGTCTAGGTGGCAGTCAGGACTCTAGCAGAGCGCATGTGTGTTTATTCATATGTATGATTTGTCAGTGTCTTTTATTGTACTGGACAGCGTACTGGTATTGGAAAGAATCATGCACTTTACTTCTCTTGGCGTGTTAGATAAACAATTTTTATATAATGCAATATGTGAGCCATACGTATGTATACTGTTTTGATTTCCACATAATGTCAAAAGCTATCTTCCTCAATGTACACGAAGGTTTATTACTTGTGGGCTTAATAAGCAGGCAAACAATAGTTTTACCTTGAAAAGTAGATTATATTTACTAAGAGTTGAAATTCTCCCCTGAGAAATAATCAGATACACAGGAGCATTTCTGTTGGTTCCTTTTGAGGAAATGTTTAGAATGCTAGTGTGTAAGCCATGGAGGAGGGGTATATTTCTCAGTAATATTTCCCTTGGGATTGTTTTGGCTGAGGAAAAGAGCTTAAGCTGGTACTTCACATTTTTCTAGATCAAGTTATCTTGCAGTATATGCATTAGGTGAAATTCAGCTAAACACAAAATACTTCTTTTGTTCACTTTCACTAGTTTTAGACGATGTTCAGAAATAGCTGCATAAAAGCTCATTTCATTATCGTATATGGAAATAGATTTCAAATAAGTGGTTAAAATGAGGGAAAGAGAAAATCTTCTTTCATCATTTAGACATCTGAGCAGCAATTTTTGCTCTCCTCAGTATAATGTCCTGGTACTTAATCATCAAGAATAAATTACTATCCTTCAACTATACTAATTTTCCCCCTTTGGTTTCTGCTTTTTGTTTTCTGTCACAACTGCAAAAAATGTGTAAGAGCAGCATTCCGTTTGGTGCTCAAAGTGATAATATATGTAGTCTGTGATTTGGGCAATTAATTTCCTAGTTCTAGGTCACCTGGTGATTTTGTGATTCTTAGTTCTGTATCACCTGCCCCTCTCACGTGTCAAACCATGCTAGCAGATGTTAAACTCTAGCTATGTACTTAAGTGCTTTCCCGACTTTTTCTCAAGTATATCACCTTGAAGAGTGCCGCCTGTATTATTTTATCAATATTATAGTAGAGGAAGAAAGTCATTGCAGAGAGAAAGCACTTCTGATAATCTTAAGTTTGGACAGTTCCTTAAAGGTTCTTTAAAATCGAACCAAGAATTTTACTTTACCACATTAATCTCTTAAGGGTTTATAATGTGAACATGGAACTAAGGTGATGACCTTTACGTGGTGTAGCAATTCTGGAGGAGGTGGACTGCTGCATTTTAGATCAAAGCTGCTTCTGTCTCTGGCAACGTGTGCCTGGCTTACCTCTGAAATACTTTAGCCTTTTGTATTTATTTCACCTAAACTAATATTTGGCCTAGATTTCAGACATTTCTACACTATACTGCAGTGACTGATCGTCATGAAAGAGTTTGGCTTGGTGAAACAAGCCAAATGAAAACTAAGAAGAGATGTGATTTTCTCTGTTTAAAACACTAAAATTGTAAATACCAGAGAAGAGACAGAACCAACAACAACAAAAAAAAAAAGTAAAACCAACAACAAATATACCTAGGCTGTAAATAAAAATACAAACTACTTCAGAAGCAAATTCTGAAAAAAGAAATACAAACTACTTTCAAGGTGAAGCATGATTAGTTTTTGAAATTATTACATCAAAGAGTTATTTAGTAGAAAGCTAGACCCCGTGACCCACAGTGCTTTTTCTCCAGTATATGATGCTATTTAATAGATGGGTTATGACAGCTTTAATGTATGTAAACTTTATTTTTCAGGCTTGGAAATAACAAAAGAAGTTTCTTATATGAAATGTTATTGTTTGAAGTAGGTTTATTAATTCTGATGTGCCAGTTATAATATATTTCTGTTTACTAGGAAGTGTATATCATAAATATCAGACTTCAAACTCTATATTTAAATATTGAACTATAGTTATGTTGAACTTTAACTGGATTTATAGAAAATATTAGAACATAGTGACATTTTTCTGGTGCTTTCCTGTTGATAATCAGTCATTTGTAATAAAATAATCTATTTTTAATGATATTGCTGAGTCCAATGCAAATGTTTTAGTTTCAAGCTCTATCCTTAACTATGACAAATATAATAGATAAAAATCCAGTGGGACATCACTATTAGGCACACTTTTTAAACAATCTAAAAGCTATATAGAAAGAAGTGAGAAAAAATTGAGGAATGGGAATAGAGGATGAACTCAATTCACAGGCTAATGCTAGGCAAGGGAATTAAGAAAAAAATAGGGATAAAATCTTCTGCAGATTTGTGAGCATAAGAATACTTCCTCCATTTACGCAGGTACACAAAAGGCAGGATAGGAAACAGTATGTTTCACATCAACCCCTTTCTGAATCCACGGTCTTGAGGAGGATCTCTAGCTAAAAGCAGGACTAGCAGAGAAAAGAGAAATATCTGGGAAGGGTTAAGAGGCCTTCAGGAACAGAGGCTTAGAGGTAAATAATGTTATACTGAACATTCATCCTTAGACAAAATGTTTTAAGGTGGAGGAACCTTCCAAACTTTTTCAAATCAGAAACATCTGTTAAATAATTTTGATATCTTTTACAGATAAAGCTGAATAACACCTCTACTATATATCCTTACTCATTCAGTTGGGTCCTGTCTCCCTCTGCTCTCCCTAACCCACAAAAAAATAAGTTGTTTTGTCTTGACGTTTTATCAGGGACTGGAAAGGAAGGAAGAGAGAGTCCATTGGTTGAATGCTTGGCTACGTTTTTAAATTGTGTTAAACACATTAAAAATACCATAAATATCAAATGGCTTACTTATTTTTTTGCTTTTTTCTTTTCTTTCTGTCAAGCAGAAATAATAATGAATGCGACAGATCAACAGGGATCAAGAAAAAGCGAGACTGCCCTGATAAAAAGTCATAGTTAATTTAGGATTTCTGGGGAAGGGGAGTTTATGTGGTTATTTGACTTCCACGGGGAGTTTTTGGTGCTAACGGCTTTCTTCTTTTCCTTTCCAAAATGGTTGTTCTACCATAGCATGGACATTTCCACATACATATATATCTAAAGGAAAATCTACGGATTTCTAAATCTGATTACTGAGTTATCCGAGTTGACGTGTTTTAGCAGTATAGAAACACTCTTCAGATTTCTTTATTGTTTTCAGAACAACAACTAAGGCGGGCAGGCTTGATTTTAACAGCAGTAGAAACAGGGAATTCCTGTGTGCTCTCATGTCAACTTTCCTATAGCCATATTCACCAATCTCATTTTTTCAGTGCTCAGTTTAGCTTAAAAGTTTTTAGAAGAACAGTATTTAGTAGCACTAAATCTCATTCTGTGTTAGGATGTATACTCAGGTGCCTGGCTACGTGCACCATAAGCCTGTGGTACGACCTATAACAGATGAACAGGGAAAAACGTGTGTGTATATCAAATGCAGCTCACATCTTCTACGTATGCAAGAGGCCTGGCAGTTTCTGAATTTCCCATCCATGTCCATATGCAAGCCTGCATGTACTTTACAGTTGATGCAGGAAAAACAAACATGAGGTCTGAGCTCTGGCTACAGGAGTAATTAACTCAGCCTGTTCCTGAGGGCCCTTTTTCCAAGCAACAGTTTAGGAAGATGCAAAGCTGTATTCGTAGGTCTGATGCTGGCAGCTGGCTGCTCTTAGCAATCATCTTTTCCATGGCCTCCTCCAAGATGTAAAGGAGGACCTCCATCAGGTAAAGATAAAATGTCATGACTTTCAGGCATTGCTGAGGCTGAGCATCGTGTTCCTTTTTCATGTAATTTAATATATGTTAAAGGAAGAAAAAAAATGGACTCCAAGAAGTTACCTGGAATTTATTCTCTTCTTAGTTCTGTAAACATTGCAAACCACTTAAGCTTCACTGTCCTGATTTATAATATCACTAAAACTCCTCAACAGAATTATTTTCCAGGAAATCAGTGTAGATCATTTGTTACTGTACATAATGTGTGTCCTGTAGGTATAATGTTTGACAAGAAAACTCGTATTTCTAAATTCTTTGAGACTGATGGTGGGATTAATTTTTTTAGCAGATTAATTTGGTGATTTTTTAAAATGAAGCGAACGTACAATTTATACATAGTGTTTCAATAGCATACACTGTTTATATACTATATCTATGTACCACTGGAGCAGTTTCCATGATGCAGCATTCTTTTGTGGTGGCTGAGCTCAGCAGCTGCTGTATCTTTCCTGATATATGATTTATTTTTTTTTTTTTCTTTTTTTTGGCCTCTTAGGATTTGATACCAGCATTTTGCCGATTTGCAAAGACTCCCTTGGCTGGATGTTTAACAGGCTTGATACGAACTATGACCTGTTGTTGGACCAGTCAGAACTTGGAAGCATTTACCTTGACAAGAATGAGCCATGCACCAGAGCGTTCTTCAATTCTTGTGACACGTACAAGGACAGTTTGATATCTAACAATGAGTGGTGCTACTGCTTCCAAAGACAGCAAGGTAAAAGATGAGAGCAACCTGCATATGTATGTGACTGACCTTTTTGCAGTGCTTTGTCTTTTTTTAATGTATTAAGAAGATTACAGTGAACTACAAGCTCTTAAATACTGTACTATGAATTTGTGTTAAGGTTTTTGACCTATTGTGAATACCTAAAATGAAGTAAAAAAACCACAAACAACCCAAGCTAAATGGAAAGGCTTGCTAGAAATTCAAGGATTCTATGATTTCTGTGATTCTAAATAAAGTGCAAAACAGTGGCTAATGTTTTCACAGCAATATTGTTTCTCATGCCAAATTTCAGTAAGTATGCAGAGGAAAGAGACCAAAATAAAGAACAAAATGACTTAAATTATTTCTTTCTCAATCTACTTTGCCAACAAAAGACACTTTTTTTATTGCTAAAGGGCATCTTAATGTTCTATTTTGTGAGCCTATTAAAATAACTGAATGAACATTATGGATAAAGTTATTTCCAGTCATTTGGATCTAAAACCAATTGATTTTTACTGCCTAGATTAATCTCTTGTTAATGTCTTGATGTGATTTGGTTAAACAAATAAACACAACCTATAAGCATTATTTTCCTGAGGATCATACAAGAATTTTAGATCTATGTGAGACATCACATAAATTATATAATCAAACTAGTTGTAATGAATCAAAGAATGTACTCATTAAATATTGGCTGAAACTGGACAGAATTGCCCCTTCATTTTTCTCACTAACATGAGGGAGATTTTCAAAGGGATAAATAGCAACCAGTCCAAATTTCTTCTGCCAGTAGAGCAGATAAGACTGATTTGGTGGAAAGTTTGCAAAGTCAGTTCAGCCTTTTTGAAAATTTTAATATCAGTTTTTAAATCTCACTTGTGCCCTTAAAACTCTCATGATAAATTCCCATTAGCACTCAGCGTCAATGGTTTGACTCTGATTTCTGTGGAAATAAAGATTTTTGTCATGCCATATCTGCCAGTTGTAAATCTGAACAAAAACAAAGCTGTACTTCCATAGATAGGTACTAACTAGTAGACTTCCTTTCTTTGGAAACTTTGTAGTTAAAAAGTTAACATTTAATCTTTCAAAACACTTTGTTTGTTTTATAGTAGAACAGTATTTTGGCTTTTATTTTTATAAGCATGTACTGCTGCCAAAATTAGTAAATGAAAAATAACCCGTCCCAGAAGTAAAATAGTTCTTAAAGAACATAACATGTTTTGTTTGGTTGTCTTAAAAAAAAAAAACAACAACCCCACACTACCACAGTCATTTCGGCTTAATACATAAACACTCTTACCCTTTGGAGGGCAGCATAATTCTTTTCAATCGTCAGAGACAGTACAGCACATAACATGTGGCCTGGTATGGTCCAAGGTTCTTCAACAAATTGGCTCTTCTACCAATTTCATTTAATGCATGTACAGCATAACCAAGGCATTAAGGAAGCACTTCCACAGGTTAGTTTCAGGTAGTTTTGCATTCTATAGCCTATAAATACTGTTTGTCTAAAATATTTGCTCTTTGTACTGATAGAACCCAAGGATGGTATTGTAAAGACTGATCTAAACACTACTGAATTATAGTAATGGTACCCTGAAGGCTAAAAATCTGGGATTGGGCTTTCAGTGACACTGAATCTCACCCATTGCAGAATCCAACATTATCAAGCTTGTCTTCCCTTTTTACTAGTTTCCTCACTGTCTTGACCGTGGTGTTGTGATAAGGTGCTGATTTAAAACAGATTAGATAGCTTTTGATACCACACTGTTTTTGAGCATATAGTGAAAAAGATGTATTCTCCACATTGTAAATGAGGTGAGATGTCAGTTTTGGCAATCCTTACACGTTAAACGTGCACTCCATCCCTCCAAGTTAACGCTGTCAAGTATTCTTCTTTTTTGAAGGTGTAAGAAGAGAAAAAAACCTTATAGTCTACTTTTTGTCATTTCTTGTTATTAGCTCTTGCACAGCTATCTGAGTCCTAACTCCCTAGTGTATTAGTGACCCACTGCGTTCTCTATTCATAATTTGCAGTGTTATGCTAAACCTTGTAATATATTCATGTTTGGTTATGTTTTACTTGATTGAATAATCTAAATAAGATCTTTAACTAGACCTTTGCTACTAATAGCAGAGAGATGGCTAGGTGGAGAAATTCAGTGGCTTCTTTCTGATGTTTACTAAAATAAGTTGATATTAACAGAATGCTTCAGGCCATGTAGACAGCTGTCTGTATTCATCAAGCTTAGTAGGTGCTTTCTGGGCAGATCTACAGTTTTACAGCACTGCTGTTGATTAATGATGTTCAAAGGGAATACAAAATTTAGTCAACAATATGTATCATACTGGGATAGAAATTCCATTGTGCTTTTTTAAAATACATTGCATTTGCTTGAGTCATTATCTGAGAAGCCCTCTTGCTCTTTGATCTTAGCTTCACAGTTCAAGACAGTCAGGATCAGACAAGTACTTGCAACTCTTCTTCATTCTTCCTTTCTGCTCGAGGTCTGTCACGATGCATTACAGTACACTAGACCCATTACTCACAACTTCTAGTCAATATAAGCAACTTCTTATGAATACTTAAGTCAGATCTTTCTTGCTCGGAAAAAAATCTCCCTGTAATAGCTGTCCTGCCTTGACTAATGCTTAAACACTTATGTAGGTCTCAGTGGTGCTTATTGTATTTATTCTTGGTCTTATTCTGCTCTAAGTGTAGTTTACTATTTCTAAGATACATCCAAGACACTATAATGCATTTCTGCAATATTTCAAAATCTGCACTTTGCTAGTGCTCTTTGCAAGTCTTCCTGTATGCTTTGGTCGCTGTTGCCCTCTAGTTTCAACTACGATTCATGCAAGTGCTTCAGTGCCCATCTTCAGAACTTATTTTCTGAGTTGTTTGATGCTAGCTTAACACTTTAGTGCTTATCTAAATGCTGAGGCACTTGCCGTGTTGGCCTTTTTATAGGTTGAGTTTCTTTCTGCCAGTACTTCATCATTATTACAGCCTTGGTTTTGTTGCATCACTGCTTCGGAGTAGGGGAGTACCCAGTTGTGCTGGGAATATTAATGCTTAGCAGCTAAGCATTTCTTTACTGCAGGCCTCTGCATGGATCTATTAGTGCAGCACTGCTCTAGATGCCTTTTTCTTACAGGCTCTTTTGTCTGTCAAGGCTAGAAGACATCTTTATGACTTTAAAACTAGTCCATCTTACAGAAGAATGATAATTATTGTGAATCGTGTTTGTTACATCAGTCTTTTCAGATTGCAGGACTTCAACTATGTTTATAGATGGTCCTAAAGAAAGATGTAATGTGTCTTAACACAGAAATCCCTGAAGTTCAAGCCTCGGTTGTCCAAGACCAGTTATAATACTTGACCCCAAGCACAGACAAGGCACAACATGGCAGCCTAATCTGCAGTGGACCATATGCCAGAAAGTAGGGGCTCTGCCAAACATTATCTACTTGATAGATGGAAAATCACTGTTTTGTAATTGACTAAGATGGAGAATCTGTGAAAGCTGGAGGCTCGCTGTGTGGGTAGCAGCTCCTTGAGACATTTCTGTTAAAAATCCTAGACATTCTTTGTCAAATCTACCAGTTTTACTCCCATTGCTCTATTAATGTGCCTCTGTTTGGTAAATCAAAGCTTAATGGTACTAGCCTTGCAGCACCTCTTGACACAACGGAATATTGATGTCTTAAGGGCCAGTATTAATAACATGGGATACTCTGGTGTACATCAGTACTTTGAGCACTGAAGAACTGTGAATGGCTACTGTTAAGTGGTTCATGAACGACTCATAACAATGAAGTGATGTTGTCAGAAAGACAATTCCTGCCACATCTGTGGAAGTAGATTAAGGATGATTAGGTCTCTTATTTGTATTCAGGTTATCAGAAAGACTGATGTCAGATTCATTTCTATTTCAAAGGAAGCCACCACACTGATTTTTGTAAAGGAATTTTTTTCTCCTTGGCTCAAGACTCCTGAAAGTTGTCCAGTGACACTGCTTTTTTGTATTGAAATAAGTTCAGAAATCTAAAAGAAAGCTTTTCCAAACTCAGGAACTAACTGGAAAATAAAGAGGGAAGCATTATGATCTGGGGAGAGAGGAAAAAGGATATGCTGTGGAGCAAAAGGAATTGGTTGAACTTCTAGCCTGCCATTCTCTTTGACAGTTTTAAGAACCAGAGTGATTTAGTATTGTTAAGAGTTTTTGCTGCTTTTATCCTGAGAAGCAAAGCTTAAGTGTGAATCTTGAAGACCTAGCTTCTGAGAAGAAGAGTTTTGGGTAAGTAACTTTCTCATATTGCCTTGTTACCTTTTGGTTAGTGGTATTCCTTTTTTGTAATTATACCACCAAAGATTTATATCTGTAAATGAAGATTTTTTTTTTTCTTTAGGCATAGTCCATCATTTTTACATTTCCACTTGTTAGTGCTCATGTATGCAACTCTGTGTTTCTAATTTAGGATTTTTTTTCCATAGAACAAAATACATGTACTGTTCCGTTTAGACCAGTCCTTCTCCTTCAGCATATTTCCCATCTTCTTCGAAAGAGCCTTCTAGCCTGTGGTACTTGTGTGCATAAATGACTATCATTGTTTAGATTACAGATTAATTTGAAATACCTTTGGTTTAAGAAATAATTGATCCTCATAATGTTGTACAATTAAGAGCTTAACTCTTTAAATATCAGGAAAGACGGAAACCTTAGTTTAGAAAGGTAATGAACATCTCTGGCATAACAGCGAGCATGATCATCATCAAAGCACTTCTTATAACAAGAAATGTAAAACTTTATATAGCCTCAGCAAATACTCAAAGACTAAATACTTACAACCCAATACCCACCTAATGATGTCAGGTCCCAGTGGTTTTCAAGAGCACGCACAGAAAATTGCTTGGTTGTCTGGAAAGACATCTCTTGAAAATTTGTTCTGGCACTAAGACTCCTGTGAACAGCATTTTAAAAGTAGAGCTTACTTTTAAGCCTTTAACTCTAAAAAGAATCATTACAGATTTAGTGTGAAAACCTGGCCCACTAGAGTCGAGGCCACTCTAAACGTTTATAAGCTTCTTTAAATGTACGAGATATGTAAATAGCATTTAAAATGTAAAGCTAAGAGAATTTAACAGCCTTCTCTCAGTAAGAGGTTGTTATTGTCTTCCAGTTTCTATTTATTCTGTAAGAGCTCACGAATAATACCAAAGGCCTATTTGTATATCTAGGCTGTGCCAGCCAAGAGACTCTGTGTTCACCAGAAATATATTTTTGATCCCCAGTTGATCTAGGCATTTGTCACCAGAGTTTGAGCATTTCCACAAGAAAGGCAACTCCATGTATTAATAACGTTTTCTTGCCGTTCCTGCTCTCCTTTGTGCATCCTGTGCTGCTCTCAGGTGGCTAAAGGGTGAGCACTCTTGCTTTCCTTTAGGAGGAGTTCAGGAAAGGCTGCTTTGGACTGTCACCACTCAAGTGATTTTTCCCTACCCATTGCCCTACACAGTGCCTGGGTTCTGGGCTAAGTGTGTGCTTCATCAATAAGCTAGGCCAGTCTTACTCATCTTTAAACTAGCTGAGAAGATTTTTTTTTTGGTTGCATGGAAAAAAAATAGTTTCACTATATTTCAGAAGGGAGCCTTGAGTTAATTGCATAGCAAAGATGTATTCTAAATAATCAGAGTCTGCTAAAATGGAAAATGTATTTAATATTCATCGAATGTGAGATTTTAGTGAGATGTTATCAGAATATTGTCTGAGAAGAGTATAAGCTAAAGACACATGTGAGTAAACTCAGTAATACTGCTGATTCAGAATGAGAAATGCCTTTGCGCTAATGGTCTAATGTAGTACACAATATCAGTGTTCAGAGATTAGTACTTTGCTGTCTTTGATTCTTTCACTTATTCAACACTAACATATACACATTCACGTCTTATTTCCTTCCCATTCATGGAGCACACTGTGGCTTGCTTCTATAGACAGTAGAAAATTAAATGATTCAGAACTGGAGTAAGCTATAACTCTGAAGAATGGAAAACTGAATTTTAATACCTATTCTACCTCTTAGAGCCATCTAAATTTGGCCACTGTTTTTAACTTACTTTGCTGAACACAGGGCTTTGTACCCATGGGATTCAGTCTTAAATTGTTGCAATAGAGTCACAGTCTTGCAGACTTCAGAGGAGAAAATTCTTATTTTCTTAGTGTAATATGTGAAATACAAAACTTGAACATGACTTCTAACAAGGACAAAAGGGAAAGAATTAAAAGAGCCGTCCTGTTTCTAACCAATGCATGAGGCAAGCTTCACAGTCATGCTCTGATTTCTGTAGACTGATAAAATAGGGTGTGCTAGAGTTACTATTTTGGTCTACCATTCCTCAATCCTCCAGACTACTGACTAGATGCTCACTTACAGCTGGGTTAACTGGGAGTGGCCTTTGCACAAATCCATGGTGGTGCTCTAATTCATAATTCTGGGGCTGTGGCAAGGTGCAGTAATTCTTTTATTTCTGAGCTTAGAACGTGACTACTAATGCAGGATGCGTGTGTTTCTTAAGATGAGTAGTCAGAGTGACCTTAGAACGTAGCAAACTGTGAAAACTTAGTCATATGCTTTCTTTCCTAGATACAGTGTAATCTGTTTAACATTTTTCATGTCATTTTAGACCCACCTTGCCAGACAGAACTCAGCGACATTCAGAAGCAGCAAGGAGGAAAGAAGCTCCTAGGTGAGCCATAGATCATTCTTTTGAAGGTTTTATTGCTTACATAAATAACCCTAGTGAAACAGCAACATAAAATCAATATTAATCCAACAAAGATAGACCACAGTAAATTCCAGCAACGAAATTTATGAAGTTTTTGAAAGCTATTAAACTTAGTTTTATTACCTTACCTACCAAAAGATATTACATCTGTTTTATTACCCTAATAGAAGGTACGTTTTTACAGTTATAGAGGGGACAGTCTAAGGCACTCCTAAATTAGTATCTCTGCTGATCCTTTACCTGTAATATTCTTTAAGTAATTGAAATCTTTGTTGTGAATCAGTTTATACTGTATCAATATTTCTGAAATGTAAAATCTTCATTTTACTGTTAGCCACTGTATAAAAGCTGCAATAAAAGGCTTGGCCCAAAGTAGTGAAAACTCTATTTCTGCTAAGGATGGTTTCTAACACCACCTATACACTTCAAAATGCTTTCATATGAATGTTTTGTTCATTGCGGTTTGTCTACGTTTTATGTTTCTTTCAAAAACTCTCCGTTTGTTCCAAATGAAAAACAGTGGATTGATTATTCAGCCTTAGGCAAGTCACTGCCTCACAAAATAAGTCCCTGATTGTGTCTCTTGTACTCTTGGTGGGGAACCCTTTTGCCTTAGAGCTTAATTTGCCTAGATATTTTGCATATAAATGCAAATGTAACATTCTTTTTTTACATTTGTTGTTGATGAAATTGATGTGTTACGCTGCTTTTGTCTTCTGTGGTGGGGTAATTAAATATTAGTAGATAACTAAATGGATTGTAAAATATATGTTAAATAAAAATAGCTCCTAAGCCTTGTAGCAGATAGTTTGTTACTCCAGGAAGCCTGGCTCTTATTATTCAGACTTGTTTGTACTCCACAGATTATGGAACATCCCATTCAGGATTGGGTGCTACATTTGAGCCTTTTCCCTAGAATACAATGAAGATCTTGACTGAGACGTTCAGGGAGTAAGGAATATGTATCATAGGATCAATGAAAAATTCAAAGGAAGATTGGTCACTTTATTTCTTGAAATCAGTCCAAGACTGATACGTGTTATTTTCCCTCCCACATTTGATATATTCCCTCACTTTCTCCTTGTCTGAACTCAGCAATAGAAAGTAAACCAGTCAGTGTAGAGTCTGGAATGAGGAAACAGCAAAAGGCAGTTACTTTCTGCTATAATTGTTACATTGGCCAAGAGGCGGTTTTTAATATTCTTATTCGATATTTATGTATCACAGGGCAGTACATCCCCTTATGTGATGAAGATGGGTATTACAAGCCAAGCCAGTGCCACGGAAGCGTAGGGCAGTGCTGGTGTGTTGACAGATACGGTAATGAGGTAACCGGATCCAGAACAAATGGTGCGGCAGAATGCGGTAAGTTAAGAACCCTTTGTGGCATTTGGTTTATTCCCTTTGATTACCAACCGGATTAAATTTCTTCAGTAAGAACAGATGTGGGACGCAACTACATGGATTTTGAAGCGAAAAATAACAAAATATGATTTGTTACTGTTATTACTTCATTATTTTTTGCAACTCCTATCACTGTGTCAGCTATTAATAGACCTCATATATGTGCTTGGCATAGTGTATATAAACCTAGGGAAAATTAATTGTCTAGAGCAGCATTAGACAAGCCCCAAAATGCTTGATGAAATCCCTTTGGGTAATCAGCATGCTAGTGAATTCAATTTCACATTTTTTTCAGTTTATATTTGAGGGAATTGCCAAAAGTTCCTAGCACACTGAATCTTCCCTTATTTTTCCCTTCCCTGCAGCACTGTGCAACTTCTTCCAAGAATTCCTGTGTCACCTTTATTTGATGTCCCAGATATAAAAAATGGCAATAAAATATTTCCCTTTTTTTAAAAAAAAGTCTTACATTACTCCTTTCCACTTCTTTTGCAACAAAAGAACATAGCCTGAAACAAAGGGTAAATTTAACACTATATTTGACACACAAGCTCAGGCCTAATGTCCATCTAATCCAGGATCCTTTCTAGATATATGGGGACAGTTCTAGATAGTTCAAGATAATATGTAAGAACTGAACGATAGACAGTGTGTATCATTGGTAGTCCTTATTGTGATCTGTAAGTTGGACTTAAATCTCTTTCATTTGTTCCTGGCACTCATTATAGTTCTACAAATCCATGAAATTTGTCTCCTTTTGTTAACATTGAGAAATTCATCCCTATTGGTTTATTTTTAAGACAAGAGAATTTTCTTAGTATTTATGTTTTATTTCTGTGTCACACTGTGTAGTTTAAAATAATTAATTGTCCTGAAACTAAGTATTTTGGTGTGCCTTTTGTATGCTTATATGTATTACATTATAAATACGTAGTGTATCTTGTGTGTCTTTTCTATAACTATCATACCTTTTTAGCTATCGATTTAGAGACTTCAGGTGATTTTGCCTCTGGCGATTTCCATGAATGGACAGATGATGAAGATGACGAAGATGAACTGATGAACGATGAAGATGAAATTGAAGACGATGATGAAGACGAAGGAGATGATGATGTTGATGATGACGATGATCATGACGGATATATTTGATGATATTGGGGGGGTCCATGAATTGTACCTTTCTAAAATTCGCAAGATGACATTTCATAAAATCCCTTTGCTCTCCAAGATCAAAAGGATTCTAACAAACATGTATATTTTGTATGATTATTTCAAACATTGCAGCTGGAGTCATAGACTTTTTTTGTTTAAATAAGAATAATTATATTATGTGCTTTTGAGTTTTTAAATGATCTTTGCGCTGAAGAAAACGCATTGGAAGTCTAGCCTGAAGAAAGACATGTTATGTGCTACTGAAAATATAAATGTGCAAAAAACACTATAAAGACAACCAGTCTCTTTAAAACTCCGGTAAAAAGATACTTGCCCATAATTGGAACTGTGCATGTCCTCTTCAGAACACATACTGTAATTTAACTTCAGTTCTGTCAGTGTTTTAGGCTTTGCAAATTGCCCATCTAATAAATCAAAAATGTACTACAGAAGAAAAACTGGTGCACGAGTAGCATCTCACCAGCCTTTAATTAACCAAAGGTATGGAGAAAAATTATCAGGAGGGAAAAATAAAGCAAAATCCTCCTTTGTGTTTGCATTTGTACTTTATGTTGTTCATTAGGAAATGGCTAGGTTATTGAAAGGGTTTTTCAAAAGCAGTAGCATGGACAAGCACCAATTCTGTAATTCTAAAGTTTTCTTGTCCTTCCTTAATTTTTTTTTCTTTCATGTCAAGGTCATATAGGCTTTATCATTATTTACTCAAACATTGCTTCACCCTTTGTTGTTTCTCTGTATTTCTCTCTGATCAGATTAGCGTAAAATATTTTACATGGGGAAAAAAATTTACTTAAAATTATATTACCTTTATACATGTCTGTGTTTCAGAGTATTGGCACTTGCCCCAAGGTAGTTTTTACTAAATGTATAATGATACTTTTTATTTTCTTAATTCAGGAAATAGTTTTGCATCTTTATCTTAATTCATGTTGTTTTCTGTTACTAGTGCAGAAACTTAGAGAACGTATTGTAAAGGTGCCTTGCAAAATAGAAATAGAGAGGTTTTAGCATGCATACCAGTATAGAATGTTAGGCAATAGCTAAGCACACCCAATTACCAAATTAATACCAGTATAGATACTGCTGCTGGAATGAAGAAAATGGGTTATTTTAATTTTTTTTCCTATTGTTATGTAATTACCACGTGGACTAGATTATAATTATTGTGTAGAGTAGCACTTAAGATTTGACTGTAGAGAAAATTACTTTAATCACTGTATTTATGTTAGCATGTTAATTAATTGTGTAGACATTTTGGGACTCCACCATCTTCGTTCATATCATATCTATTGCTTTCTGCCCACAATAAAATTGACGTGACCTGTATAATGTAATACTACAGGTTGTAAAATTTCAAAATTGGATCACTGGTTTCCCGTTGTTAATTAAAAGGAAAATCAGTTTCTTATTTTAATTGATTTCTGCACATTAAATACTAAATTTAATGTTTATCCTATGTAATATTGAGAAGTATAATGCATTTTCTTTTTTACTGTTTCTGTATAGTTTGCAAAATAAAGACTCTTGTAACCAACCTTTGGCCAGTATAGCCCATCATTTTGACTTTTCGCATAGTTTGAAATTTTGAAACAGGAAGAATTCATGTTTCAGGTACATTTCACCTATTAAAATATGTATTTATTTGTATAAAGCCATTTATTAATGTTTTATTTCCAGTAAAGAATTTTTGACTAAGGCAAAACCCATAGGTGGCTTTTATTTTTCTGTATTTTTTCCTGAATTTTCTATAGCTTTGTTATGTACTTCTACAACATTGTCTTCATTACATAGTAAAGAAAGAGAGAGATATTTCTTTTCAAACTCTGTCATAACTTGTGGGGCATAGTTGTATTATTTTCTTAAATAAAGGTAGTTAAGAGTTTACCATTCCAATATAGTGGGATTTTATCAGAGAACAGTTTCTTATGGCTGAAATTAACTGATATATAAATTGATTTTAAATAAAGAAGCTAAAGAAAAAATGTTGTCATTATTGGCTGCTGTAGCAAATACTGTTGTGGGTTTGGTTTTTTTCCTGATGTGACAAATGGTCATTAGATGACAAACTAAAAATGGATTTCATTAAAACTTGTGATACTAGGAGAATTAAAGTATGGAAAGAGAATTCATGATGTATTTAGCCTAATGGGATTACAGTATGAAGACCATTCTAAGATGAACTGTCATGCAGAAGAGCACGGAAGAAGTTTAAATTCTTTCTTCCCTGAAAATTCCCCACTGAACGGGAAGAGGAGGGAATAAGCATGGATTTTAGTCCCTGAGTATCAAACGTACCTATCATAAAGTCAGAAGTAAGTCAAGATAGCTAAATTTACTAAAGAACAGTGACAATGGAGATTCAGGGTCATTTTGGAGAATTTTTGTGATCCAAAACTAGAACAGCAACGACAAACATTTGAATTGTTTCTCATTCATGAGGAAAAGCCAGAGAAAGGATTGATAGTGTGAGACTTCCTCTGAAAACATCCTTCCTTTCTAAAAAATAGGTAAATTTGTCTATGGATTAAAATTATGATGTTGATTTGCTTTCATGATACCAAATGAACTGGAAACTACTACACTGCAGCATTAAAGAAATGCATGAAAGCAGGAGCAGGTAGAACAAATAAAGGCAAAGGCTGATAATATAAAATCGCTAAATAACTACACCATTCAGAAGCTTTTTCCTTGTTTCCATCATATCCAAAAATTTGCACAGAGGTATATCCTCATGAGTACAGTCAGGCAGAAAGCAGTAGGGAGCCCTTGATTTTAAAACTTCAGTATTTTTACAGCGTCACTGTCATTTGTTGTTGTTTTTCGTGACCTTATAATTGTGCACATATATATGTACTTATAAATACGCAAAGATACTGATACAAATTTGGAGATTTTCAGACACAGTGATTAATCCTTGTGCTCTTCTGCGAATGTGTGGAATTATAATTCTCAGATTCATTGAAAAGTAAGGAATACTGAGTTCAGTGAAATCAGTTATGATATAGTCTTCGAAGAGAATATTTCAGGTCAAGCCACATAGATATGCTTAGTTTAAAAGCAAATGAATTGGCGTCATTAGTTTGCTTGTACAAAAATCAGATTATTGTACAAGACTGAGGAAGGGGACCGTAATGATAGTAGGAAAATTTTTGCTTGTTTTGTGCACATGGACAAGAACTGGATTTCCTTTGTTATTATTGAAGAATCCAGTGCCCAGGTGGAATAATAAAAGTTTATCAGAAAGTGGATTAATTTTATGCTTCATAGGAAATTTAAAAATATCTGTATTTACAGGGTTTCTTCATTAGAACGGTGTATATATTTCTAATTACTAAAAGCTTTTAAAAATTGGACTTAAATAGAGCTGTGGCAGCACAAATTTATTTGAAATACAGTGATCCTTTTTACTGTTTTTCTGCTAATCTAAATATATTAGTAGCAAATCATCCATAATTTTATTTCAGCTAGTTCAGTGGACACTAAGTAGTTTGTCACCAAGTTTCTGTTTGAAGAACCAGATCGGGATAAATGTGAAGAACAGTATAATGGATTGGAAGAATCTCCAACTTACCCAGTTATCACTCTGGTCGGTAAGTAATTAAAATTAAAATATCAAAAGTTTAAAAAAACCCCAACCGACTCCTGAAGGCAAGTACCATACTGGACACACGGCAGCGATCGCGGAACCCTTTGTGATGAGTGGATCTCCGCTAACCCAGTGTCGTCGTCCTCATGGCACAGGATGGGTGCGGTGTCCTACCTTGCTAATTCATCCAGTGAAATGGCACTAGAAGTGACTCTTTGAAGCTAAGGAACCAGAGCAAGATGGGAAACAGAGTTGCGTAGCCTAAAAGATGACGCTTCTGCTTGATTTTTTCATGGTGTTTCAGATGATAATTGAACCAAATCCTGAAAAAGAGACTACTGCACAACATCTGCTTGTCCTCTCGAAGGTGAGTGTTGCAAGTGAAATGTGCGTGCGTATTTTGAAGAAGAATCTCCATGCTATAGCATTAGTAATAACACAAAGCGTGTTACATCTCTTCGCCAGCTTTTCACATGACCCCATAGAAAAACTTGATTAACACTTCAGACGAGGGTATCCTCAGAGCCTGTGCTCGTGCCTGTAACCATTTTTGCCAAGGTGGTTGAAATTGATCCGTTAAAATCAAGGTGGACAGAGAGGTGGGCTGTTGTCCCTGTCTGCCCATAGCGTTCACAGCTGCTTTGTAAACTCGTAGAACATTCTGCAGGCTGCTGGGAAAACAAAACAAAAAAAGAATGTGTCCCTCCAACTCGGGTCGTGACACTGCTCATCAGGCGAGGGCAGTTTTAAAAGAGCTGGCTATACGCAGCACAAGGCACTGAGGGTGTGCTCTATAGGTCTCGCTATTAACATCAGATGCCCGTTTTTAGGAAGACTCTCAAATTCCTTTCCATTTTCGTAGTTTATTTACCTCACAGGCTTACATACCGACACATTTTGGTGAGATTAGATTGTCCGCTGGACTTTAGTCCTGTGAAGAGGAGGAGACTGGATCTCTTCTACTGTAACTGTAACGCTTCTGATTGATTTCCATGTGCCTGAGGGGGCTGGAAGACCACACCAAGTTTTACTGAGTTTGGGATGTTAGAACAGAGTAGTGAGTAACAAAATACTTCGTTGATTTTGTTTGAAAACTAGCAAAGATTACTGAGGTTTTCTCTTCTTTCAGAAAAAACCCAGCAATAGCAATCGATAGTAAAAGTCCAATTTTGCAGCCATAATGCTGCAATTCTTTCTCCTTATTTCTCAAGAATAATGCAGTTAGTTGAAAGCACGCTGTAGTTCAAAATCGATTGGTTTTGAGCATTATGCAACACTTCTTTGGGGCTTGCTCAGTTTTACTACGCTTCTCTTCTGTATATTCCAGGGTGCTGCATTAGTGTTAAGGAACTGAAACGTGCTTTAATTCAAAATCTATGTCGTGTGAAGTTGTTTATCTGTTTTCTAGTGTGAACATTCATTCTTGAAGAAAACAAAATCTAGAGATGATTTTAAAGATGTCGCCAGTATAAATCCAAGCCAATTCTGCAAAGTAAAAAATTACTATAAAAACATTTTTGGTTCATACGAGGCATACATTTTAAAATTGAGGTTGAAATGGTTAAAAACTGTCTTAAGAATTCTTACTGCTCTAACATCTGTGGCAGCTACCTGAAAAGTACAGTTGGATCTGTGTGGAAGTTTATGTATTTATTTTGTGTTGGGAAGTTTTCACGTTTGCTCAGTGTGATGAAAAGATTTGTGCAAAGCTAATGTCGCTGGGCTGTGGCTTCATAGTAATTCATTGTGACCAAATGGATGCCACAAGTTTGTATGTTAGCGTAACTCAAATGAGAGGATACACAATGTGAAATGACACTGTAACAGCACAAGATGATGATACCAGTCCATGTGTTTTCGGAGAAAAATTAGAATGAGACAGTGTTGGGGCAGCATCTATGTTTTTGAGTGGCTGATGGATCCTGTCACTGAATAAAAAAGTGTGAGGATTCTAAATTCATTGCTCATGCTGCTCTTTCCCCTCATAATTTCCCCACACGCATGTTTTTACTAGGCTGTGTAGCTTTATAGCGTATCATTCACATCAGAAATTACATGCGGGTGCTGAGACGAGTTCAGCTCCCAGCGTGGCATCGTGGCACAAAGCGTCTGTAGGCAGTTGCACCATTGACCAGCCTGGGAGCTGAGGACGTGTTACTGCCACATTAGAGAGTTCCTCAGAAGTAGTAGTTCATAGCAGGTGTTTGCCCAGGTGTAATCTAGTACAACCATTACAAATGCTTGCCTGACTCAGTGCAGGGAATTGTCCAGAGCCACTGTTTATATAAATGGTAATTTACTCAGATTCTGATGTAAAAGTGGAATAATGCCGCTGAAAGTTGTATATCTTGCCCATTAAGATAGCTTGATTTTTATGTAGTAGAAATTGCATTACTGTTTCACCTCTGCATAGTAATTTTCATTTGATTCAGCACACTGGCAGAAAAAGCATTGCCATCTAAGTAAATTTTCTGTATCAGTTTTGTAAAGATAAAAGAAATGTCAGCGCGGGCACAAGGTATGTCTTAAGGCCAAACAGGTAATGAGTAGGTCCTCTAATTTACAGTTCACTCCTATGATTCATACATCTGACTTACACCACAAGCACTAGCTGCCTGGTTAACTGTTCTCTGGCCATATTTAGATTTCAATTATTATGAGAAAGTGAGGGAAAGAAGCTCTTTTTTTCCCTTTTCGAATCTGTAATACATGTCTTTTTCTGTTAATTAGAGGTCAATTTATCTTAAATTCTCTGCCACTCCACTGCTCCTTGAATGCCACTACATAACAATGGGGAAAAAAAAAAAGGCCTATTAATCTTCAACAGCAGGAATAAAATTGCATAAAATTCCTATTATTTGCTGCTATATGGGGATCAGTCTTTTTCTTTCTGTCTGTGCAGACAGGAACCTCGCGGTTCAGCCCCCGTGTCCTTTGACACGACAGAGTGAACGTCGCTTTCGTGAGCAGCGCAGGGTTTCAGAAACCTCCGCTGCCTGGCACGTCTCATCTCCGTGTTACCCTTCTCCGTGCTCCCGTGCAGCTGATGTAGTTCTGCGGAGACCTGACTGCAGAGGGATCAGCTCTGCCACAGAGTCGAGATTTGCTGAAGGGGAATTGCGTAAGGCTCAGGGCTTTATGGCAGTGCTGCCGCTGCCGCTGCTGCTGCTGCCGCTGCTGCTGCTGCTGCTTGCCCGAGCATGACGGAAGGAGAAAGATTTTTCTCTTTTTGCGTAGTGAGGTTATGCAAACTGGATAGTCCCACAACTGGGCTCTGTACTTTGTCTTCATAAAAGACATTGGCTCTGTCAGGTGTGTCAGCTTCCCATTTCTCCTGGCTGGACTGTAAGCGCAGAATAGCTAGCTGCTTTTCCTTACCATTTTATTTATCTCAAAAAGAAAGAAATATTGTGCTTGTGAGGTTTGTTTCTGATTTTTCTTCTTAATGTCACTTTCAAAGTCTTCTTGGTTCAGCTATTGTTAGAAAAATAAAGAAATGATAGCAAATGTGAGAAAAACCAAGGCAGAAGTCTAAAATGTAGTAAACTACCAAGGCAGAGTTCTGAAAAATGATAATTTAGTGAGGGTGAGAAAGGCTCCCTTAGTCTTGTGATCTTTATCTGTGTCAGTCTGTAGCCAACACTTTATCCCATACTTCTGGGGTTATACCTGCTCACGGAGCAAATCCCTGTAAATTGCCAAAGCTACATTTTTCACACAGGGAGAGATTCCAGTTACACTCCCTTGGGATGGAAGAAATGATACTGCAGCATATTTACACCAAAAAAAAAAAAAGTCAAAAGTTGCAGTTTTCCTTCTGCATAGCACCTTTTTGTGGTAAGAACACTAAAAAAACAACAATCACATGTTGAGAGTTATGCATTGTAAGCACGGTCGTAAACCTCGTTATCTCACACCCCCCCTTAAGCATGCTGACATTAGAGCATGTCAGGTACTTTGCTTAGAAAGCTATGACTTCCAGTAATTTCCTTTAGTGGAATCCAGGAACCAAAAATGTTGATTTTTAAAATGATTACTGCATCAAAACACTGCAGTGAAATTCCCGGAGCTCTCTGAATTTTTTCGTAGTTATGTTGCTAAGAAATGAGCTAAAATGTGCAGTTTCTGTAGGATTGGCTTCTAGCCATTAGTCAGGTGTCTTGTTCCAGAATATGGCTTCCAATCTTCTTTTAGCTATGAAAGCTTATAGCAGATCCTGACCTTCCTCCTTGAGGGTGTTGGAGAGAATCAAAACAGAGCTCTTACACATCCTTCTTGTCCTCGGATTCACCCTTCAGGTGGCATCTTCTCAGCGCTCATGAAGTGATCAACACATGCTCTGAAGAAACGGTCTTGACGACAGAGGCAGCAGGCATGACTTTCAATTATACCTCCTCTAACTATGCCAAACTAATATCTTGTTCCCTCTTTCAAATATGACTTTAGTGGGGAGACTTCTTTTTCGTTGTGAAGAGCCCGTTCACTGTCATTCTGCTCTGTTAGGCCACTATCTATTGAAAATCATGTTATAGTTTAATCCCAGCCAGCAACTAAGCACCACACAGCTGCTCGCTCACTCCCCCCATCGGTGAGCGAGTTGAGGGAGAGAATTGGAAGGGTAAAAGTGAGAAAACTCGTGTCTTGAGATAAAGACAGTTTAATAGGTAAAGCAAAAGCCGCACACGCAAGCAAAGCAAGACAAGGAATTCATTCACTGCTTCCCATCATCAGGCAGGTGTCCAGCCATCTCCAGGAAAGCAGGGCTCCATCACGCCTAACGGTTACTTGGGAAGACAAACACCATCACTCTGAACGTGCCCCCCTTCCTCCTTCTTCCCCCAGCTTTGTATGCTGAGCATGACGTCATATGGTACGGAATATCCCTTTGGTCAGTTGGGGTCAGCTGTCCCCCCCCTGTGTCCCCTCCCCACTTCTTGTGCACCCCCAGCCCACTCGCTGGTGGGGTGGTGTGAGAAGCAGAAAAGGCCTTGACTCTGTGTAAGCACGGCTCAGCAATAACGGAAACATCCCTGTGTTATCAACACTGTTTCCAGCAAAAATCCCAAACATAGCCCCATACCAGCTACTGTGAAGAAAATTAACTCTGCTCCAGCCAAAACCAGTGCAATCATCACAGCTAATAGCTATCTGCTGCACAAGTCAATTTTCCATGCATTTGGATCTATTCTCCACCCTTATTGCATCTATTTTTCCACTAAATACTTCAAATCTTCTAAGAATTACCACAGGAGTCAGGAAGCTCCAAGGTTGCTCTTGGTCCCAGTACTCGTATGCTCAACAGATCTCTTTCAGCAGTTCACCAAAGACCCATCCCATATGGTCTGAGCAGCAGCAGATGGCCAACTTCATACGCCTCGCCTCGGGAACTAGCAATTGACTCAGAAAGTAAATGTTTTTACAAGTACTTCACACTGTATTATTTTCCCTCTTACGCTACCTTTTCTTTGCTCTCACGCTTGTTCCCCTGGCTTGTTCCTTGAAAGAAGGCTTGTCTAGTGGAAAATTGTCAAATGCTTTATAAAAAGTCCGAATAATCAAGCCATACGTCTTGCCATTGTTTACCTTCATTGTAAATTCTTAAAAGGGAAACCTAGTGTTAGGCAAGACCTCCTGGGGGGCTTATTGCCTTTTCCTCTTGTTGGTTGAATATTAGGACTGGGAAAGACACATCATCAGGAAAAAAAATTGCATGACCTGTTGGCTGGAATTGGTATTCTGGGTAACATCTGACTTAAGGATCTCATCCAGTAGTATTAAAAAATGGATGTAAAAACAGTAAGCTTTCCTTTCACAAAGCTGCTTGACATTAATGGCATTTGACTGGCATAAAGGAGTCACGGATAATTTTCTCTAACATGCTTGTGAAGAAAAAGACCTTTATAGCAGTTCAAATATAATATTATTTTTTCATGAGAAATCATTCAATACCCCACTCCTGTTAGAACTTGGATTTTTATTTCAGTCTTGGTTAAATGCTAAAAGTTTCTTTGAAACTCATTTATTTGACTTTTTTATTACTGGAAAAAAAGTAATTAATACCTTTTTAACTAAAGCAAGTTTAAGAGATTTTATTACTTTTTTCTTTCTCCTTCTTTTTTTCTTTTTTTTTTTTTTTTTCCCTAGAGGGCAAAATACATACATACAAAAAATTTTATCTCATACTTACTTTAATTACATTAAAAAAAAAGTGTCTGTGGGTAACTGCACTTGCCACCATCTGCCAGATCCCATAATGGAAGTAGTATAATGCCATAGTGACTGCGCTGGCAATGTTAGAACTAACTTGAATTTATTGCTAGCCTTGCTACCGCTAGGAAACACTGCAAATCTCATCTGGAAACCTTCTCTTACAATTTCCAGACCTACAAGTTTTCAAGAGCTGCCAAACTTCTTTACTCCTTAGAGTCAAACCTCAAAATTTTCTCAAGTGGCACTTGCCCAGTTCAGATTAAGTGCATTTCTTCAGTGTACACAGCCTATATCTAGAGACGAGGCCAAGTTCAGCTGGGGTCAAATCCTGTTTATGTCCCCACAGGGACCCTGCGGAGAAAGGAGACAGATCTGTCCCTAGAATTGTTAAGAGTTAATTGTTTTTGTTTAGCCCTTTTAGGGTCCTTATTTTCCTTGGGAAGTGATTTGTAAGAACGAGCGTGTCAATGCATGGAAGAGAAGAAAGGTTAGTGCTGCCTTCAGATTTGCTTTTCTGTATGCATTTTTAGGAAGTTATTTCCTCAGATGCCTGACTCTACCTATGAAATAGTTGTTATATTTCCTTTAATGACTTTTTCCCCCCTAATCATGCCCCTTTCCTTTTCCCGTTTGCTTGCTTGCTTTGAGTGGAATGACCAAAGCTGTTTCACACGGTGACGGTGATGTTTTACACTAGGATTTGTTCTTTCTCGGTTGCTAATCTGTAGTCCACCAGAAATTATTGGTTTGGCATGCAGATAGAGAAAAGTTTCTGAGATGTCATTCTACAAATGCATCGGTAAGTGTCTCCCTGTGCTCTGCGGATTTAGGTGTATTGATTGTAGTATCTCCTGGACACCAAAATTTAACATCTTCATTTTTTGAGGGAAAAGTACGAAACTTCTTTACAATGTAATTAAAAGGTAATTCCATTATTCTTTGAATTTTATTTGGATTTGAGGGTTAGGATCAGGTTTATGATTAGTATTATCTGTGTAGGCAGTGTCTAATGAAAATTTTCAGTAAACCAGGATAATGCCACAGTTAGTTACTAACTTCAGAACGGGATTCATTCTTTGAAGAGGTGCTTCCAGAAAGGCTGCGGTAGTGGCTACTCTTGGATGAACGCTAGATGACAGAACAAACAGAACATTACATGCATGTGTTTGCTGCCCAGAAGATAAGTTTTATCCTTTTCCTTAGAAAAGAGTGATCATAAATTCTCCTTTGCAATGCAGAAAAAAAAGAAGGCCTTGTTTCTGCACAAAGAAATACATAAAAAGTAATAACTGTGGTAATTAAAGTTTTTATTATGTAGCATATGTTCCAGATTTTGGTGAAAATAAATAGTTGCATAATTGGCCATTTTGCTTTTAATATGTGCAAAATACTGTGTAAGTGTTAGTGTATTAAATGTGTGCTGTGCAATAGATTAGAAAAAAACTATCCATGTTCTATTTGTATTTGAGTTCTGCTCCTGATCATATAGACCACTAATCTTGTTAAAATCTTGGCCTTGGGAAACAAGGCAGCAAATGCCCTAAAAAACAATTTTAAAAACCACAACAAAATTATTTGGGAAACTTTTTATTTTTAGTTTTCACTGGAAATTAAAAATCACAATTTATTTTCCTTTTTACACTTTTTTTAAAGTTCATAACATGTCTGGAGAACAGAGCTCTGAAATGAACCCAGAGAGGTGGTGGAATCTCCATCCTTGGAGGCATTCAAAGCCAGCTGGACATGGTCCTGGGCAACCTGCTCTAGCTAATCCTGCTTCAGCAGAGGTTTGAACAAGATGATCTCCAGAGGTCCCTTCCAACCTCATCCATTCTGTGATTCTGTGAAACAGAAATCAGAAAATCATTTTCTGTTCACTGTTTGTCATTGATCTTAGATGAGTTTTAGCACATGCCAACCCTTTTTCCTCATCTGTTTCCTGTCAGAGAGTACAAGACGACAGTATGCATTGTTCAGGGCCCCCGTTACTGAAATACCACTTACTGAAATGGAGCCAAGGTCTTTCTGGGGCACCCGTGTGTTACTGTGACGCAAATCAGAATAACCAACTGCTTTATATGTAAAGCAGACGCGTGTTGCTCTTTGATGTGAACTTCTGCCCTGCCCTTGGGGAATTCCGGAGAATAATGTCTATTAGGAATTAATAAACAGATTCTTCCCAGTTAAGAAATGCCAACAGCTAGATAGACTCAATTTTTTGAAGGCTGAGCTATCAATTATAATTCAATGTTTTTATATTTTTTAAAAGAAGAGTGGTGTCCCAGCAAAAATGAAAGTTGGTCAAATAACCTACTGACTAGTTCATGTGGAGGGGACTGTCAGCTCAGGACTGTGCTGTGGCTTTTATACAATGTTATTAAAAGAGACGATGGATGTTTTAAATGCTATGAAAATACAGTGACTGTGCTTCTGAGTAGTGCATAAGACCTGGTCATGCATCCATTCATGTTCATGAGGAATATTAGTTGTAGGAACTTCAACCAAACTATCTGAATGATATTTTGTGAATCTGATGGCATGTGTAAGACCGTGTATCTATTTTAGAGATGGCACTTGAATAGTAACGCTCAAAATTGAGGGCTGGACCAGATGACCTCCAGAGGTCCCTTCCAACCTCAACCATTCTGTGATTCTGTGAAATGGGAATCAGAAAACTCTTTTCTATTCACTATTTGTCATTGATCTTAGATGGGGTTTAGCCCCTCAAAATTGAGGGTGCCCAGTAGTGACAGCAAAGTTAGTGAGCCAATTATCCAGCCCTAGAATGGGTTTGAGGAGACATTGGTGGGGGTTGCATTGTTTTTTTTGTGTTTGGAGATGTTTTTTTCTTTTCTTCTTTGGTGGAGATGGGGGGTATAGGAGGAATATGAGAGCTCCAGAAAGGAGTTTGAGAGAATTGATCAGCCAAAAGTTGGTATAAATAAGCTCACCAGACTTTCCTCCCTCCAAAATAGAACTGTTCTGTATAGCACATGCCATTTATGATTTTTAACTCAAAAATATAAGCAAACTGCTGCACTTGTCAAGGGTTACTACAGTCCATGCATCACTACTGTCCAACAAAACTTAATTCAAAGCTGTCACTATATTGATACTTCTTGTTCATGTGTCTTTTTCTTCTTTCAAAAACATTTTTTTTTACCATTTCTATCTTTGTGGAGTGCATGAGTTTACTGCTAAGTTTTCCATGACACTGTATTTTGTGTCTATGCATCCTGCTAATGGTTTTAGTAGGTTTTTTCTTTCCCCTGCTACTTGATTTATTCACTACAGATTTTCCCTTAGAATAAATCTGGGATTAAAAGCTTCATTTTATTTCACCATTCAGGAACAGATAGTTGTAGGTTCGTTGGGCTATGTCGTGGTTTAACCCCAAATTGTAACCCAATACCACGCAGCCGCTCGCTCACTCCCCCCCCTCCCTGTTGGGGTGGGGAGGAGAATCGGAGAGAAAGGAAAACTCACGGGTTGAGATAAAAACAGCTCACCAGGACAGCAAAGGAAAAATATGAAAATATATTAATAATGATAATAATGATAATATATACAAGGATAATAGAATATATGAAACAAATGATACACAATTTCTCACCACCCGACGACCGATACAGCCCGTCCCGAGCAGCAGGCAGGGAGCAGGGGTATCCCCCCCCAGCTATCCCAGAACAGCAAGTTCCAGGGAAAGCAGGCGAGGGAACAAACAGCTAAACGAGTGAAAAACAAAAAGGTAAAAATAGGGAAACAAAAAGCAACCCGAAGGGAAGCTTAAGGATTAGGGCAAGTTAAAGGTCTCAAAAGCCTCAAAAGCCCAAAAGACCAAAAAAGATCTAGAGAAAAAACTAGTGGCCCACCGACCGACCCTCGCTTATATCGGGCATGACGTCTATGGTATGGAATACTCTCTTTGGCCAGTTTGGATCAACTATCCTGTCTCTACCCCTCCCAAGTTTTTGCATCTGCACGTTAGCAGAACCTGGAAAACAGCAAAATGTCCTTGGTGGTTCAGCAGCAACCAGCAACATCAGTGTGCTATCACTGTTCTTCTCACACTAAAGCCAAAACACAGGAGCTGCTGAAAACAAAACTAGCTCCATCCTGGCCTAAACCAGGACAGTATCCACCCCTTATTCCATACCATTTACGTTATGCTCAGGTCTCTCACTTTCCAATTAATCACTGCCACTTTTGTCTTTAATATATACACACAGATATCATTCCCTTAGTCTATGGACCATCCCTCCAAAATGTCTATTGAGTTCATTTAGTCCATGATCCTGGGTTGCATCTGTCTTAACAGTCTCTCAGGGCAGGAGAGATGGTGTGCAGTGTCGGATTGTTGCATGCTGCATCTGGAACTTACAGCTGGTGTATCTGGCACGGCTGGTGTAGCTTGTCCACAGTCGGCAGGTCGAAGGTGTTGATCTCGACTGTGCGCCAGTTGTTGAAGTCAGTCCATCACTGCCGCACTTTGCTCAGTTTCATCAGAGTTCGCTCTTCATTGAGTCGGGTGATTCTTCCTGTAATACCTTTGATATAGAACACAACTATAGAAATGATTATATACATGATTATATACAATATATACATAATATAAATGATTATATGCAGTATATTATAGTAATTAACATCACACAGTTCAGACTATTGGCTATTTTCACCTAAAATCAGATCTCCATGAGGTACACATCGGACTTCTCCATCCTCCTGCATTACCCACCAAGTGCATCCAGGCCCTTGAGCGAAAGCAATCCCACGGATGGGTTTGCCTTTGCCCGAGGCAGGAATAACCCAGACTGTCTTCCCCAGCATGTTTTTTACATGCACCACAGGAACTTTGTCCCCTTCTACAGTACGCAAAGGTTTTGACTGGGCAGGGCCAGCCCGATTGGTGGATCCTCTAGTGTTGACTAACCAAGTGGCTTTTGCTAAATGTGTGTCCCAGTTTTTGAAGGTTCCACCACCCATTGCTTTCAGTGTAGTTTTCAGTAGTCCATTGTACCGTTCAATTTTCCCGGAGGCTGGTGCATGATAGGGGATGTGATACACCCACTCAATGCCATGCTCTTTGGCCCAGGTGTCTATGAGGTTGTTTCGGAAATGAGTCCCGTTGTCTGACTCAATTCTTTCTGGGGTGCCATGTCGCCATAAGACTTGCTTTTCAAGGCCCAGGATGGTGTTCCGGGCAGTGGCATGGGGCACGGGATATGTTTCCAGCCATCCGGTGGTTGCTTCCACCATTGTTTCTTACAAAAGAAATCTGAATTTCACTCGGAAGTATTGAAGCAAATGTCCCTAGGAAGCGCAGTGACGGAAGAGAGCAATCCTCTCCCCATTTCTCGGACACCAGGACTCTCAATAGCAAGTTCTCAGCCAGAGCCAAGGAAAGCACTAGAGAAATCTTTGAATGATTTTTTTTTTTTTTTTCCTGCTGTCTGTCTTTATTAGGCACCTTAAATATTTATTGTATGTTAGCTGTCAGGAAAGAAAGGTTATCGTGGCTAAGCAATAAAGAGAATCAGGACTTGAGTATCTCCACACTTCTGACAGAAACAGACATGTTTGTTACTGACAGCAGGGGCTGGGGTAGACTGGCAGCACGCTGCCACATCTCTGATTAAGTCTGTAGTTACAACGTGATGTGGCAGATAAGGATAAAAGAAGAAACCCTTTTGTATTATTTCCAATGAAAAGAATGATTTATGGGTTGCCAGATTTTTTTTTTTTTTTTTTTTTTTTTTTGCCTATTCTCTAGAAATTTTTGTGATTCAGAAGCAAAATGCAGAAGCCTTTACACAATTTGCAAGTAATTCTTCGTCGTCTGATAAATGGTATTTTTGCCTGAGAAAGAACTGAGGAATCTGTTCTGAGTAAAAGTTACTCTTGCCTTATTACCTAAATATTACAGGATGTACCAAATAAAGTTCCTCATAAGGTAAATGCTGCAGGTCATGTTTGCTCTAAGGTCATATTCCTTCACCACGGGATTTTTCAATGCCATTCTTGAACCTCAGCCTCCTCCATGGTAGTTTGATGAGTTGCCAGCGGACTGGTAGGAGAACAAATTTCTTAATTCTTTTACCATCCTGAAAAAAAAGCCCCTAATGGGTCTAAGGAACTTTCATTTGCTTTGCAGACAAAAAATGACAAATTAATGACAATACACAGAGGAGCATTTTATCACTGAACACTTCACAGCCTCAAGAAGCTGATTTTTCTGTCAAATGTAAGAAAAGAAGTCTAGCTAATCCCCTAAACAAATAATAATTAGGAAGTTCTCACATTTTCACACCTGAATTGCTGCAAAAAATACAGAAAGCGGCCTAAAAAGAGCTTAAAAAAATCACTCTCTTCTCTATTAATTTGGAAATGCCCTGTAATGAAGTTACTGGCAAATGATTCTATACTGTGTCTAGAGTATATACAGAGAAGCAACATGTGTACATTACAGGGAGATTTATATTCATTCCCACTGTGACAAGGTGGCTGTGCCGTAAAATCAAATTAAAAGTGGACATGAACGCGTGTGATCCACATTCATTGTCACACGCCGCTTCTGGAGCCCACGGGCAGCATATGACCCTTCAGCTACGGATCAACGCTACAGTTCTGCTCAGCTGTCCACACCTAACGGGACTCGGTGGCCTTTTTGTCCCCCGTGCTGCTCTGCTGCAGCGTGAGGGAGTTGCACTGTGTGGGAAGCTTGAGCCTACTCCTCTTTGGAGCCAACAGCAGGTTTAGGAAATATTTTTCTTTTCAGACTTTCGGCTTCTTCATGTGAAAATATACTATGGACAACAAGGGAATGGCAAAGCTGTACTTCTGGGGCTGCACAGTGATGTGCAAGGACAGAAATGCAGGACAAAGGAGGTAATGGCATTTTTGTTGGTCTAGTGAAAAGTTTCAGATATATTGGTCTAATTACAGTTAAATACCAAATGTGAGTGGGAAGTCATTTAAATTCCCTAAGCCAGATGGTCTAATTCATCTCTCATTTAAAGCACTTTGATTTGAAAATTTTGAAAGGGTCTAATGCTCTATTTTATCACATTTAGTTCTGTAGAAAGGTGGGAGAGCAATGTATTTCACGCTCAGGATTTTACAGTCTGGGTGTATGAAGTGAGAACTTAACCACAAAGAAATGCCAGCACCTTGCTGTTACAGTAATAAGCTGGACGTGCTTTCCTGCTTGTGCATTTCTAGCTCTGGATGAAAACCACTAAGAAAGCAAAATCTCCTTAGCCACCCTCTTTCTAAAACATGTAGATTTGTCCTTCTTTTCTCCCTGCAGCCTAAAACTGGTATGGGTACTGCAGTGGTCCTGACCAGTTTGGTTTTCTTTTTTTAAAACAAAGGAGAAAGCCTCAGTAAGTCAAACTCGATGCATAGCTGAACTCTTGAGACTGGTTAACTGACCTTCTCTAACGACTATGGGAGGTCTGAAATGGATTATCTCTGAACAACTACCAGACATTCACTTACAGGGAGCTGGACGTTTTCCCCTTAGCGTATTGGCTGGCCTTTCCTCCGATGGTTTTGTGGTGAATGAACTTTGAAGCCCGGGGAGACTAAGGGATTAATCTATAGGCTGAGGCTTGCTTTCCCAAAACACGTTGTCATGTACAAATGTGTTTATCTGGAAAAAACACCATCAGGGTAAAAGGATTTTGTATTCTCTATAGTTACGAGGATTTGGAAAGGTTTACTGAGGCCATCAGCAAAGAGATTGCTTGAAACAAGTTTTCTGTGGTCATCTATTTATATTAGTTCAATGTGAAGCCTTCAACTCGTTTTATACAGGTAATAAACCCACAATAAAAAATGATCATTGGTTACTCTGACCTCCTCCATTTCCAATCAGAGGCAATGTATCATCTGAAAGAGATTGTGGATTCAGATATTCACGTTCAGGAGAAAGAAAAATCCTGAATGTTTTATGCATTTTTTGTTCAGTTATTCAGGCTCAAACTTTGCTGCTTAGTATTTGCATGAACATGAATCCCTTGCTTCTCAGTTGGTTTTCAAGGTGGAGTCGTTGTGCAGCTTTAAATTTTGTGCTATTTTGGCAAATTTATAAACGTGTAGGGACAATTTTACTGGAAATTTTTTCAAAAGAATTACCTGACCTTGACATTTTGGGGCTTACCACGTAATAACTTCTTTGATGGTCTCAATAAAAAGTTTCTAAACTTTTTTTCTAGTGGGCAGTCAATACTCCACGCTCAGATTTACGGTGGAGTTCAAGAAGAGTGCTGCTTTTTGCTTAACTTTCTCCCGTGAGTGATTTGCTGGGTAGCTGCATTCATAACACTCTGCTGTCTCAGCTTGACAGGCTGAGCACCTTTTTCTCTTCCTCTGAGCTTCCTTAACTGCCATTCTGGCATATTTCAGGCTTAGATACTTATAACTCATTTTAAAGGCAAACTTATAATGACGTACTGGGAAAAATAGTTCTCAGCAGAATTGTCGGAGCTGGTGGTCGGAAGAATGTATGGATCCTTTTAGTAACAGGAAAGATGGCATCAATCTGAATGGGGCTGACTGGGATAACAATGAATTTTGCCAAGCGAGTTCTGTCCTCGTATTCAGAAGCTGTTTCCCTGGATCCGTATTTTAAGTCATTGATTTGTTACTGATAAGGATGACTTAATATTGGTGGCCCTGATCCTCATGGGCTTTGCCTCGGCTCAAATGATACTTTTTCCTGGTGCATATGTGAGCAGTACTGACCTGGGAGGCATAGAGGAAAGCCCAGAGGAATACGTGGGTATGTCAAACTGGACCTTACCGTTGCTGTGGTCCCTGCCGGTACAGGTTACTGTTTGCTGATGCAAATTCTTTAAAACTGTGTTGTAGAGAAATGAAACATATCAAAGTAATTTCCAGGCTGCCATTAACATTGTGAGCTACTGCAGATACCATCCGAGAGGTGAATGATGAAAACAGAACCTCTAGCAAACATTTTTTTGCCAGCTTTAGTGCCTTACTTAGGAAGCATTTAGACGGTGTCTGACTGTTTTGTCACTATCATATTACCTCTGTAGTTATTTTCTTGTCTAGACATATTAAAGGAAAGCAGAATAAACATAGATGTGATTGAAATCTCTATCCATAACATAAAAGATGCATGAACACTTCAAGCCTGCTCTGTAACTCCGTGTGTGGCCAGTGATTAAGTTACTTGGTGCTCTTCTCAACAAGCTCTTGCTAAAAGGTCTTGATGAGCTTCCTTGTAAACACGCCAAGCCGGCAAGCACGGAGGCAAACTCGCTCCTTCTCCAACACTAATGGAAAAACCAGAAAATAGTGGCTTTCACTCTTGTGCCAAGTCCGAACAGTCCTACTTGTGCTGAGTCTCCTCACAGGGGAGGTTTTCATCTGCTGCTTCTAGCTTGGTGGGTTTTTAATACGTTAAAAGCTTCTGGGTTTATATGGGAAGAAAAAAAAAAAAAAGATTTTTCTTACCAAAGTCCAGGCACATCTTTCAAACTTGTTGTTTTTGAGACCAGTGAGTATAGCGCATCACTGATTTTGCGTATGTAATTTTGAGCGTAGTCAGGAAATAAAACCTGGACTGGGCTGAATGACTGTTTTTCTGAATTTGGTAGGGAATCACCACAATCTATGGCAGCTGCAGACTTCCTAACATTAAAATGCATAAGATTACATGCATTCACCTAAAAGATATTCTGCTTGTGTGCCCTGGGACAGTCCTTGCCTTTGGGCACAGGTCAGTAACTGAGGACAATCAGCACGTCCTCAAGGAGCACTCTAGGCCTGAACTGAACTGCTCATGTAGGTCTACTTCATCTCTCCTTTGTTTCCATTAATATATTGTCTACAAAGTGCCTCAAAGTAGCTTCTGAAGTGTCTGTGCACAGGCAGTTGGTATTTTTTTCCCTAAATATAGATGAAATATTTATAATGGTTACTGGACTGTGCTATTCATTCCCCATCTATTTGCCTGAAATGAGATCTCAGCTGAAGGAAAACACAAAAGAAGGGTTTGTATATGAGAAAGTTTCTGAAGAAGGAGCATACTTTTCCTTCTGTTATTTTTTTTAATGTTTTGTAGCACAAGCACACAAGCTGTAAAGAATCGACAGCAGTGACTGCAGAATAGGGTGTTTGTTGAAGTTACTGATACTGAAGACATATTCATCTTCTTCTGAAGTTCAATAACACTTCTTAAATAAGATCAGTTTGAAAAATCCTTCACTGCAGAAAATGATTTATCTGTGTGCAGTCTGAAGCGAAACAGGTTAGAGTTTACATATAACCCAGAATGAAAAAAAATGATTATATATTTGGGCTCATGCCAGTAGGTGGACACTTTGAAAGTCAGAGATGTGCTCAAAAGTGAGAGTTATTAGGAATTTCTGGAAAGCACTCCCTTTTTTTGGCATATCAAAGACTTGTTTTGTGGTCAGCAGCTGACATCTGTTTCTGTGTACTGGGATATCGTAAGTAGCTTTTCCTGCTTTCATCTAAAGATTAGAAGATAATGCTCTAGGGTCAAATCTTATCCTAACTTAAACCACTGAAGTTAATGAGCAAAACTCTTCTCTGTCACATTAGTACACCTGCTGCCCTGACGTGTGTTTCAGTGATGGAACTTATAAAATCATAGAATGTATTACTGTTTTGGTTTTTTTTTCCTCCCAGCAGCATGGATGCAGCTTCAGGAAAATCAGTGAAGGTGGTCCCTGAGGTTATACAGGGTGTAAAGTCAGCAGAGGATTTTGTCTCTGAAGTTGCCATAACACATTTGAACTAACCTTCAGACAACTCACCTTCTCATCGTACCTTTTGTTTTTAATGTAGCAGGTATAAAAATAATCCAAAGCAGTAACTAATTCACATGGAAACAGACAAAGACACAGGTAAACACAGTGTTTTGGAAGACCTGCATTTACACAATTGAAATTAGACAAAAAAATACATAGAAAACTGTCACTAGTAGGAGGGATCTTCGAAGAAAAACCGTAGCATAGAATGAAAGCCCATAGCCCATAACTGGAAGATTGGACAAACCGTCCACAAACTACATGGATTATACTGGGGAAAGGTAGGGTGATCCAGTGATAAAGGCTTGCCTGGAAACCAGGAGTTCCTTTCAGGTTCCCTGCTCTGTCACAGGACCTATCAGTTAGAGTAATTTTTAGTAATACTCACATTTCTACAGTTCTGATTCATGGAACCAAATTTTGAGGGGAAATGTGAGAGTTTCTGGGGGCGTTTAGGTGTTTTATGTGTAAAGTCTTAAGAGAAGGGACTAAAAAAGTTCCTGTTTTCTGGATTCAGCCCCAGGCTAAACCATGAGATAGGTACTGATTTACTCAATCTGTCATTTGAGGAGCATTGCAAAAGGTCTTGATGCACCTGGGAATAACAAAATGGTACAGAGGAGAAGTAAATGTTGTTTTTTTCAGGACTGTAGTTGTTGACATAGATTCTGCTCCAGTCCCACAATGTCTTCTGTATGGATCTGGTCATTCCTCTCACTATGGCTCATTTATCCATCTGTATAAAAGGTACTAAATATTTTGTTTTCCTTGAACCCTGAGAGACAAAGAGTACATTTTTAAAAGATTCAGTGCTCAAAAGGAATTGTAGCAATATCTATATGAGTTAATAGTAAATGGTTTGCAGAAGTTTAAGAAAGCAGACTTGTAAACTTTAGACAGCTAATAACATTCTTCCTAAAAGAAAAGTTTTGAACCAACATTTCAGAAGGGTAATGTCATAACCTGATTATAGGTGGGTCAATCAAATATTGATTTCTGTGGAGGGGAATGTGGGGAATCATGTGACTGATAACGGTGTGATTCTCTTAATAGACCATTCATAATTTCTGATGAGATTACAAATTAGTTGGTAGGGATTATAGAAGTATATTTGGTACAGACTCAAACTGGTAGGCATCTATTATTTTACCTTCCATTAATTCTTTGCTATTGGGGACCCATATCAACTATTTAGGGGTTTTGTGTACTTTGTTGGTTTTTTTTCCAAGAACACTGAAATTCTGCAAACGACACAAAGGCTGGTGGAGTGATAAATAGTGAAGAATGCGGGGCACATTCTCCTGGTTAGCTAAACCCAAACATCCCATAAGAATTTTAATATAGGCAAAGGTTCAGCCGTGTATCTGGGGAACAAACAAGGAAGGCTGTGATGTACAGGGTGGGCTCTTCTCTCTTAGGCAGAAGTATTTCTGAAAAGGACTTGTGAAGAATAATTAGTGGATCACAGTCACAGGGTGACATTTTGGCCAAACACCGCATGGATGTAATTATGGTTGTACAAATAGTGGAATGTTAAGATGACTATGGCAACTAAAGCTTCAGGACATTGTGGGGCCTTGCTGTACTGTCAGCCTAAACATACAGTGATCTGTAGGATGAATGAGCCTGGAGTCCCCCATAACGTGTGCCATCAGCACTTGCAGAGACTCATAGGTTGAGAAGGATCACACTTCACAAGTTTGCCCTGGGGGAACACCTGTGTTAAGTTCTGTAAATAAATACTTAAAAGTATAAGGATTGGTGACCAGCAGCTCGAGCAACACGAACTCTGTTTTGCTTAACGTTGTAGAATGTTAATAGTGAGAAGAGGTAGCTGCTGCAGTAGGTTGCCACAGGCCACGAAGGAGTCCCTCCACACAGCCGCTGCAGTCGAGGCCGGCTGCTGCCTGCTTGAGCAGCTCAGTTCAACTACAGGATTTGGACTTGAGGCAGAAATTTGAGGAAGATCCAACTTCTGTTTTATTCAGGTCAGACTAAAGGTTTATACAGATCCCTTTGGACTTAAAAATCTATTAACTTGCATTCTGCCCCATTTTTTTTTCAACATAACACAGTTGCCTTCTGTTAGAAAACAACAACAAAAAACCCCGATAGATGGAACAATGGACTTAGATAATAATAAACTGAGAATGCCAGGAAATACGAACATGCATAGATTATAATATTTAATATTTTTCCTACAAAATATAAGCACAAATACTTTTATGCAGTCATCACATTCCAATTTGGTGATAGCCTAGAAAATACATGTGTAGTGATGAGACCTGTTAAATATAAGCTTGACGAATTAGGCAAAATTCGTATGGCTGCCACTGGAATATACCTGTAAAATGCTATAAGAGTTCTGTGCCATGACTTATATCCAGTAGACATGGAGCACCAGATAGAAACTAGCATGTGGATGTTGAGGACCAAGGCTGCAATAATAAGCACAGTTTTCATGGTCCCCACACTATAAGGATGCTGTAAATCCAAAGTTAGAGGCAACACTCTTTCCAAATTACTATTGTACTCTGATATATCATGACATAAAAAACTGACCTTGATCATGATTCGACTTCAGTGAGTGAAATACATGGTCTGTTCACGGCTGTGCCTGCCTGGTCAGCTGCTCTGCACCAGGATTGCTGCCTTTGAAGTTATAGGTGGCTCTTGGGCTGGTTTTCTTGGGGGATGTTGTTGTTGTTCCTAATTAAAAGGAAGAGAAGTAGAAGACGAAGAAGGAAGGAGAAGGACCCCACAAAGAATACTCTATATTACCCCATATGCAGAGTGCTCAGACCTCCGCTCCGTGCTCATCATAGCATCACATCCAGGGAACGCCAGGTACCACAGAAACTGTCGGATACATTTGTATATACGTCGGAGACGTTAAGCTGTCTAGGCAAGGTGCTCTGCCCTGACAGCTCTGAGAGGCTATGAAGGGATGGTGCCTTTGTTAGGTAGAAATCATTCCTACGCCCTCACGGAGATCGCGTTGTCACTTCTACTTAAACCAGTGCTATTGGGAACACTTTATCTCTTGCCATTTGATTTACAAAAGGAACATAGTCTCAAATGAATTCTGGATAAACAAATTAATCTGGTTTATGCCCTGATGGTATGGATTGTTGTTTAATAAAATATCAGCAGGCATTTTTTTACTGCATCTGAATAAGAGAAGGCATGGTTGGTACAGAAAAATGAGAGGCATATTTGCTTACCTGCTCTTAGGTATGAAAGCATTCATATGAAAGAAGGGAGGCAAGGAGGAAGGGAGGAAAAGAAAATCTATGGGCTTAGAATTCTGGTTTATTACTATTTTAAAAAGATCTGTCCAATAGTGGCTTTCCTGAAATATTTATTATTCACCTTATGGCTTTCAAAATAATACACCCAATACATTGGTTATGGAAAGGGCTGACTACTGAGAATGTTACCTTCCGTCTGCTAGTAATGAATGAAGAAACTAAGTCAATACAACCTAAATCCAGAGAAACAAAGTAAACTAAAACCTGTGAAGCACAGAATAATGAACATATGGGGAAAAGGCAATTAACACTGAAAAGCTGAAATAGATTCAGAAGAGAACTAGACTATTTTCTTTAGAAGCAGAGCACTAAAACAGTCTGGTAACTTACAAGTGAGTGAATGTAAACATAAATGGAAAAAGAGCAATCATTTTTAGCCAGATGTTCCCCGCCCTCTCCCCCCCCCCCCCAGAGGATATGCAATCTGCAATACAGTACGTGCTTTGGGTAAGAAGTGGTGGGGGGAGAAGGAAGAAAATAGTTTGTAAACATCTTAAATTCGTGTTGCAGTTTATAATATGCCTCCTGTCATACTTTAAATGTAGAATCAATTGTCCCTGCAGGCTGAAGTCAGCTGCTGCACTTCTCTAGCAAAGTCAGCCTACCTTTCTTCAACTAGATGAGGCATGTAATTGGTGATGGGTTATATCTCCAGCCGTGGAACTTGCTCATTTGAGAATAGACCCCGAACTTTATTTATATTGCTGGCTCAAGGCGGGATAGCGTCTGAATGTCAAAGCAAGGAGTTTCCTATGTTGGTTTGCACATTTTTAACCTTTTGTATACAGGCATAAAAAGAAAGGGGACTCTCAGGAAGGTTCACATCTCTCGCAATATTTAGTACTCAAATGAAAAAATATCTCTGACTCAAAAGGAGGCAAAAAGAAGCCGTGTTTTCTGTGTCTGAATTGTGAACAATCTGGTTAAGGATCTGCTCATCCAAAGTAAATCCAGCTGCACGACAAACTCAACTCCCTTTAGAGGGGTTTGTTCATACCACTACATCTGCTGTACCCCCTTGGGATTTATACCTTTTAAATATTTACAATATCATATTATGCACCCTTGAGAGCATTGCCAAGTCCAAACTCAGCAACTTGAGTGCCAACTTCTTTCCACTTTTGTCCTTCTCGCTCTTTCTTAATAATCGTTCAGGTTGGTTGCAATTCTCTTCCACTCAATATTTTTCTTGTATTTACATGCCTGGAAATGAAGCACGGTATTCCTGCTACCCTTGCAGCTGAGGCGCACTTGTTTCTTTTGGCCAATGTGAGTGAGACTTTTGCATCTTCAGACTAAAATTCTTTCAGCTATCAGTTATTTTTCAACATTTGAATTTAGTATCTAGGTCACTATCATGGAATAATTTTTCCTGATTTATCTAACGATCAAGCATCCGGTATTTTTCAAAATTTAATTTACTGTGGCTTATATGATATTCTGCAGCTCAGTTCTCTTGTTTTGTTTCTCTTTTTAAATGTTTTGTATCCCCTTCCATTTTGGCTTAATCTTTATATATCATTCTGTGCTGTTTATTACCCTATTGCAATGATTAATGAAGATAGGGACCAACACAATACCTTATATTGATTCCCATGAACTATCCTCCTTTCTTATCTAGATTAACCAGCTGGTGATATAGCCTTTCTGCTTGTGAATCTATGAGGTGAAAGACTTTTGTTTAAGTGAAAGCCTTTTATTATCTAGTCAGTCTGTTAATGTCAGTCTGTTTACTGTGGAAATGGAATACTTTGAGATGGTGAAAGAGCAAAGGACGAAGGAAACATACTCTGTAGCTACTTAATGCGCTTCCTGTAGGGCTGGTTGGATGGGTTTTCTCTTATAGTTCGTTTCCATAATATTTTGTCCAGTAAGACGACAAGGATGATGATGTGTCCATAATTGTCTTCCAGGGAAGGAAATTGGCTTCTGATTAGCAGCTAATGTTTTGGCGACTCAAGCATGAAGAAGAATTGACTAAAGGGCCACAGAAGTAGAAAGTTCTTCTGTTTTCACCAATTCGTATACTAAATTATTGTGGTCTATTGCTAACACTATTTCCCTAACCCTAGATTACTTTATTTCCTCAGGAGCACTTCAAGTTTTCTCAGATAGTCTTTGAAATTTCTTATGGATTTCCACCAACCTTCAGTGCCACACTGTCCAACCACTTCAGAAAGTGTTGGAAAGTAGCCACTACACTGAAGGAGAATTGAGGCAGAGAAAATAGATTATATAAGGTTATAACATGTTCATAGTAAAATGAAAGCAAACCATCTGTATTCATCCTCCACTGAAGGTTATCCTACTTTCCCTAGGAAAATGTATCGTGTCAAAATTTCTGTGAAACTTAGGAAAGGTTCCCTGTGGTGTTTCTGACACCACATTTCTGGCAAAGCAGTGTAAGCTACAGCAAGTACTCTGACACACAATATCTGCTTTCAGGTATTTCGCTATCCCCCTGTCTTTCCTCCAATTTTACTAGCTAGACTGATAAAAATACAGTTTCCTTTCCCACAGGGAAAATGGTGGAAGTAACAGTGATGCCCAGTTCTCACTATGCTTTCCACCTGAATGCTTCTTAACTAAAACAATGTGCCTTTGTTTTAAAACAAGGAAGCCAGTTCCTTTGTTAAGCATGGTTCTTCCTTGGTTAAGGAATGCAGTTTTAATAGAACAAATACAGTTCTAGCTAAGAAACATTCACTAAAATGCCCTGAAGAATGCACCATTTTTCATATTGAAACATCCCATTGTGAAAGGGAGACTAGAGTAATCTCTAGATGATTCTTTTATTTTCTGGACGCAGTTGTAATTTGTCCTAAAAGAATTTTGGAAAAAAATGTGTAGCTGAGTTCAAGTGTATTTTTGTATGCGCATGTAAGATGAAATTCCGGTCTTGCTGAAGACAAAAGGAGTTTTGTCTTGTCACCTCGAGAAAAGACTCAGGACCTGAAAAACCTGGTATGTCCTTACTGGTCTTGTAATGTACCACAACAATCCATCAAGACTGAATCCATGTTAGGCAGCTGATCTGCGTAAGCACGTTAACATATTTTGACGATGTATTTTTGACTTGGTGAAGTTGTGAATTCTGTGGTGCCCGAGCAGTTGGAAATAATCTTTCTTGCTGTTATCTGTTTTACCAATGGACGATCTATTTCTCTGTATGATCTAGCTTTTCAGATATTTGTAGAAATCCTCATGCTAGCTGTGTATGAGAATTTTTCTCCCTGTTCTAGTCTTGCTGCTTTTGAGTGTTTAAAGCTGGTAAGCAAGAGAGGTGACTCTTAGCCTGTTGGGTGGCTGACCTTTCTGGCAAAGCAAATGAGAGTTTATAACAGATTTTACGTGTCTGCTTTTCGAACTATGGTAACATAGCTCAAAAGAATGTGCGACAGATACAGTGTACTGCAAAGGGTAAGGTTATGTTTCAGTCTACACTAGCAACATTGATAATTGCATTATCCTCTGTAAATTTGTATTTCTGTTGGCATTTTGTCATTTGAAACTTTATTCATTTCCCTACGGTGTTTTACATTTGTTTTATAAATGGCATATGCACAAAGCTATGCCGTGGTCTAGAAGAAGGGGGAAAAAAAAATCTAATATTAAGCCCTAAAGGCATCTGTTCCGTAACCTGTATCTGAGAGTAAGGCAACCATGCTGCCATCTGTTATATTTTCTGTATGATGGCTATTGCCCTCGTTGTAGGTTATTGCAGGTCTCAAAGTGCCACGCTCACTTTGCCTTTGAGCCATTTTCTAGAAAATAAAAAATATCTTGCATTTTCTCCTGTCACTGCACAAGCTGCATTGTAAAGATTGCTTCAATTACTAGATCACTTATGTTATTTTTAAGCAGAATTGATTTTGTTTTCGTGTTGTATAGATGAAAGTGAGCTCTCTAAAAGGTTTTTAAAGTGCTATGTTGTTGTACTTTCAAGTACCTGAATGCCTTGCATGACTGCATAATGGTATGACATTATTTACTATTTATTTCAGATATTTAGTCAGAAAAAAACTCTTCTGAGAAACCATCTGCCATCTGTGTACAACAAAAGGAAGACATGCCTTAGAGTTGAATGTTACAAAACAAAAATATGTAGAGCAAAGGTTTTTTTCAGTCTCGTTCCAACCACTAATCTGTCATGATCTTTGTCAGAGTAAGTCAGATGTTTTGTGAAGAAAAAAGTGACTCTCTTCAGTCACTATGTTCATGGCTCTGCTGAGTGTGAAAGGCGCAACACGCTGCTGTGATCCTTCTCAGACAGCAATTTCATTTCTTTGCCAAGACTAACAAACAGGAAAGAAAAAGTCCCCATCTTTTCACCTGCCAATATTTGGATTTAAACTGTGGCTTTTCTCTGCAGCAGAATTTCCCTCACTTTTCTGAGCACAAGAAAAAAAATATTTCATGGCTCTGTGAGGATGAAACACTTATTTTCAAGGAAAGAATAAGTCCAGAATTTTCAGAGCCCTTTCATGACCCCTAGTTCATGAAATGACAAATGAATGGCAAAAATGTCCTCCCCCACACCCTCCTTTCCTTGTTTATTTTATTTTTAAAAGATCAAAATGAAATTTTCTCCAACATGAAAGATCTATTAAAGCTAATAGATCTTTGAAGGGAAAAAATATTCCTAAATTAAATAATAATATTGGAAGAGACCGGGGTGGGGGTATTTATAGTCCTTTCTTTAAATTCCTTCCAGGAAAATCTAATCTGTTAAAATCTGAATGTTTTGGACGGTGAAATTGTAAATTCTGTACTTACAACTCCGTCCCTCAACTCAGTACTTACAACTCAGTGCTGTTGAGAGAGTAGGAGGGATGAGGAACAAGAGACCTTTTCATCCGGGCAGACTACAGCGGCAATCTTCTGAGCCAGCCCCCTCCGTTGTTTACCACCAAGTGAATTCCTATAACAACGGCAGCAGTTTGAAGCACAATATTTTGAAAGCCCTCAATGCATCATTCAGCATCTTTTAATGTCATTTAACAACTGAAAACAAAGACAACCATTGGCATCCTACCAAGCAGTTAGTGTTTGGCCGACTAGCTTTAGAAATAAAACTGACAAATACTTTGTGAGTTGCAGCTTACTAACAAGTAATGTAGGCTGTCTCCTTGCGTGTTTTACCTTATGATCTCCTGCATGAAGAAATGAGTTGTAAATATGCCAAGATATTTCCTGTTTCTTGAGTATGATTGACTGAAAGAAATTGCAGCAGACTCTGGTATTTCTTTAACCACGATATGCGGTTCCTGCGAGGTGAGCAATAGATTAGATTAACCGGTGTCTCATTTCAGATAGAACCCTTATCTCTCTCCATTTCATCTGTTGTTAATGCTTTCCTGTAATTTAAAATGGTATTTCAGGGTTCAGCTCAGTGGTTTATGTGTCCTGAAGAGCAAAGGAAGAAGACAAACCTGTTTGGAGGGGGAAAAGGAAGCAGAGGGTCCTGCAGCAGGGCTTGGGAAGGGAGAAGGGAGGTGAGAGCACCTGTTTGAGGTGGACCAGCCACCTATGTGTTGCATGTTTAGTCCCTGTGAACATACTAAATGAGAAATATGAAGTGTTGGGCCTTTAGTTAGATGTCGCTTTGAGTTAGAGTGGGTTTAGAGGCTGATCTCTTCTGAGCCAAAACGAGACAAACCTATGCTAATGCAGATATATTGAAAAAAAAATAGATAAGAAAGTCTAAATCACTTCAACAAATGAAATATGGACTCAGTTTCTGAGACATTGCCCTGTATTTTCTTATGAACAATGGTAGATTTAGATTCCAGCTCCACCTTAGCAAATGGCTCAAGTGAATCTTAGTGTATCAAACTTACCTTCATAGCATCTGTAGATTTTCACATTTTGGTGGAAAGATGAAAGGCAATAAACAGAGGTAACTATTTCTCCCCGTGGTGGTGCAATATGCGTATTTTGAACTTTAACCACTTTCAGCTGCAGGAATGGTTATCAGGTAGCCATTTCTCCTTCAGACACACAGCGTGAGGACAGTGACAGTTCAGAAAATAGCAGCCAGTTCCATATCTGATTATCTTTTCCTTTTATCCTCCGTGTCAATAGTTTCTCAGTGTGGAGTTGATGAATATACAGAGAACCTGAAATGTGAATATGAGTGCAATTATTCTTTTCGTTACTTCGTTAGTGCTGGTATGTAACTTTACAGGTAGAGTTTGTCTAAGACTAGGAAATATGTGATTAAATGAAACTGCCAATATTTTCTAGATGCATTGAAAACTCTGGTTTAGAAGTGATAGAAAACAGCTATTAAATAACCCAGTCCATCTCCTCAAAGTGGTCATTTTGCAGAAAACTGTCATGAGAAAAGGAGGCAGAAGATACCTAAAGAAGCATATTGTATTGCTCAGAGTAGGTTTTTTTCATATTCCAGAAGCAAAGCTAAGGGAGGCTGGCATAAAAAACCTGACCGCAGTCATTTCATCAGTGCACAGGATTACAAAATGGAATTGAATGTGAGTAAGAGATGGTAACAGGTAGAAGAGAAACAGCTTCTTTTAGACTCTGTTACTTAATCTGGGGGGTTTTTTTGCATTATCCAAGTTACCGATTCTATCTTGGTATCAAGTAAGGAATCTAGACTCAGGGGGCAGTCTTTGAAAAGATGAAGAAAAATGCAGTGGTGACTAAGTTTCTATTTTTATAAGGGCTTTTGCAGTCTTTTGCCTATTGATCACTGAGGCTATAGCCTAAAAAGAAAAATTAAAGATGTAATTTAAAAAGGAGAAGGAGAAGGAGAAGGAGAGGAAAAGGAGAAGGAGAAGGAGAAGGAGAAGGAGAAGGAGAAGGCAAAGGCAAGGCAAGGCAAGGCAAGGCAAGGGAAGGAAAATGGAGCCATTAATTTTTAAAACAGGTCTGTTGGTTCAGAGACAGTGGTATTTAAACATTTAAAGCTTCCTAGGGTCTCCGGTATTTTTCTTTGCTGCTGCACAGCTCAGCTCCTATTCTACCAAATTCCTTTCCTGCTCACTTTCTCTTCTTTCAACTTGACAGGAAGAGGAGACATTGTATATTTGGAAAAGTATTTACAAGGCTTCCTTTGGAATTATTGCCTACATTTGTTGACAGATGTCACGCCTTGGCAATTGGCTCATGCTATCAAACCATGTGCATAGCGTGTCCCATTTTATATGTAAAAAAGATAAAGTTATAAAGCCATGAGTCTCAAAAGGTGAAATCTCTGCTAAACACTACCATGTAAAATATAAAGCCCTTTATTACTGCTTTAAAAAGACAGAGGAAGAAACAAAGCTTTTCTAAAAGCAATCCTTTCAAAGCTGACTTTAAGAATCTAGACTAGAAAGCCTTCTTTTCTGCATTACAGACACCTTTTTCCTTCTATTAAGAAAAGTCTGTTTAAAATGAACCTTTTGAAAATGGCTAAGGGCAACTCTAATCTGTTATGTGATGTCTTCCAACTCCATGTTTGGTAATTAATTCATTGTAATTGCCCATCTGTTTATCCCCAAACTCATATTTCGACACATTCAGTCTTCTTTAGTCTTTTACCATTTACTTCGTAGAGTTTTCTCCTGGCTTTTTCTGCTAAATCTAGGCTGCTTGGGAATCCCTTCATGCCATTTTCCTCTCTTTGTCCACTTCCTGTGCTGTCCTTATTCTGCAGACGTGTCCAAGGAAGAGGCTGCTGATCTGAGGAGGTGACATGGCATTGAGAGTGACAAAGGTACTTGCAAGGTGTGGGAGAAGAGACCCTGAAGAGTCATCATCGTTGTACTAGGGGAGAGAGGGAGAGAGCTAAGTGCTTGTGCACTCTAATCCTCCTCCAAGTCTCTAAAAGCCGCCTTTTCAGTAACTCACTGCTCCTTCTGTTCTGTGGTGTCACTGAAGAGAAGGAAACTTCTCTCTCACCAGGCAGGGTTCAGAAACCACGGACCTTTTGAACTAGGCTGTGTCAAGTTGTTCTCATAACAGCTCAGAAAGACTGAAGAAAAGGTGATTACAGATACATAGATGTATAACACTGCGTTGATTCACTCAACACTGCTGCGTACAGTGTGCCCTGGAGTACCAGCTGCCAGGACTATGACACCATTAGAGTTGTTGCCACATTTATTAACCAAACCATCTGTCACTGTAAGATAAACCTGAGGACAACAGAGAGCATCCAAAAATCAACAAGACCTGATTACTCAGTATGACAAAGCCAACATAAATGTCCTTGGGACCATATCTTATTTGATATCTTTAAGTATCACATAACAGTGTTCAAATCACAAAATGAAAAAAAATATTAATTGGTCCTGCCCACAGAAATGTTTGCTAAGTTAAAAGCATTTCAAGCTGTTACAGGTAGCAAAATAAAATCTTTCTCAAAGGATGCTATTGTCTGCCCCATCATTGTCAGAATTTCAGATCAAGTAGGTTCAAATCTCAGGAGCTGAAAATACTGAATGGCACTATCTGATACACCAATTCATGTGACCAATGCTGAATAGCTCATGTCTGTATTGAAGAAAAATTACTTTTCTGTAAAGCTGTTCAAGGGGTGTCAGCAGGCTAATGCCCATTTCAGATGTTTTAGAAGGCAATCAAAGATATCGATGAACAGTGGGTAGAGCATTCAGTAATCTCCCCAAATAGTGACAAGTCAGTGATACAAAAGAACAATAGCGTGGTTCTTCAAAATATTACATAGTACCTTATAGATTCCTTCCTTAACACATCTCTAACCTTTTGATGCTAAGAAAATATCTAAAAACCAGTATCAGGTTCCCTCTGGCACCCATAATACTGTATGCTTAATTTAAAGCTGCTGAATGACCCGAGTGTTCAAAATTACTTTGTGACTGCATGAGTTCTTGAGATGTTCTTGATCACACTGAAAAAAGGTGCTTGTGGTAATCGAAAGACCTAGATCAAGAGCAGAAGTAGGAGGTTTCCTGATGAGCCATCTGACATCTTCAATAATTCACTATTGTAGCATATTTGAACTGCTTTGCTGACACATTCAGCAGCTAAATGAATTGCACTGTTACCTTCATGACTGAAATACGCGTGGCAGGGTGGAAGACTTGGGGAATGGCCGCCTTCAGACCAAAGGGAGCCTGCAGTTAGTTCTTGCTTCTGACTCTACCGGAGGAACAGTTAAACTCCTCAGAAAGTTGCAAGTAGCCCATGAAAAAACAATCTTCTGGTATGTAGGATTATTTCCCTTGTAAGCCATGGAAAGCAACACCAGACAGAAAATCTCTGATCAGCAAGAGCTTCATCTGTGCTTGTGAGTGCTTAATTTTAATGACCAAATTTAATTCCTGGTATGGCTGTGAGAGCAAAAAAATTTTTTTTTTATATTTGCTGTTAAAAGCTTAGGAGAGAAAGCTGAAAGAAGAGAGTTTTCTTACATAGGAAAAGTAGTTACTAGTTTAGACAATTAGCAAAACTAGGCCTTGGGCCTAACCTTTTCCTCGTACAACAAGACATTGCCGGAATTATCTCTTCTCTGTGGTTCATATTCTGATCATAATTTTAACTTTTTTTCACAATAACTGTTTGCCAGACAACTGAATGAAATAATTCCTAAATCTTTCAGGCCCAAGAAAGGTCTCAGGTTTCATATGTATGTCTGCAGTCAGTCGCTGCCGTACATTTCCGTATAGCCATTCATTTTTAGATGTTTTTCTTGCTCCTAGCTCTGTCAACACTCTCGGTTGCTCTTGCTTTTCATCTCTTGCCTTTCCATCTTGAGAAAGCAAGGAGGCAGCCTCTCTTCATTCCCTCTTCTCTCCTGCGTTGAAGTGTTGAGGTGCTACATTCCCATCTTACAGTAGAAGGCTCGTCTTGAACATAAACAGGCACGGTATATACACAATTCCTGGCATTTAATTAGTCCCATTAAATTCATTAGCTATCCAGCAGTTGAGTAAGATGACATTAATTCTTAGGTCAGAAAACACAGCATCACCTTCAGCTTGTTCTGTGCTTGGAGCATGACACAGCAATTGATGGTGCCCTTTTTATTAACCCTTTTATATATGTGTGTGAGAGAGCTTAAGAGGCAAGAAAAAAAGAGAGTGCAGGCTTATGGAATTAAATCTTTAATTATTATAATGTGAGACAGGGAGATATTGCCTGAACCAGAGGCATAACCAAGGGTAATGATAAAGCAAAAATTTCCATTGAATCATATATAAATGCAAAAATGAAGATTTCACATTGGTAAATGTCTTCTTTTCAAAGTTAGAGAAAAGGTCTTTGCCATGCTGATTTAAGAGTTGGGAAATACCAGAGGTATTCTTTAGAAGCAACCTATAAAATGTCATGATGTTCAGACCATCCTTTTTCTCACTTCCCACAAACTATACAGATGCTCCATTCAGAACTTCTCTGCAGGTTTTCCTTTGAGTGTCTCAGCAGATATAAGAAAAGGCAAGTCTATATAAGAAAAGTGACCTTTTGTTAGATTTTATGCCAGACATCATCATGTGTATCTGTGCACAGTTTATCTCTGCTTTATGTTCTAAGTACTTCTACCCTATGCCTTTAAATATTTAGACTTTTTGCCCAACAGATTTATTAGGTTTCAGGTGCAGACCTCATTCATTTTTGTATGTGAACATTTTTCAATTTTAAATTATTCTCTGCAGCATGGCTTTGTCACCACTGGGAAGCTCTGGTGCTCTGAAATAATGGATTCATCAGCTGAAATGACATTGGCCTCTGCTGAAGTTTCTGTGCTTTCTCTTGCATGATAAAGAACTTTACAAATAAATGTCAGGAAAACCTTGTTGCTGAGAAGAGAGATTTAAAAGGAGGTTCTAGCCTAGTGAGGGCAAAAGATTCCTTGTGTTATAACATGAGGACAAAAATCAGCAAGTGATAGTGAGAAGACCTTGAATTTGGGACGTTGCTGTCAAGTGCTCTGCATTGCTCCGAGAAATTAATTGGCTTCATTTACTGCTTGGGATTCACCTTTCTTCACTCAAATGTTATTTTGAACAGATACTGAAGCTGTTGGGTTTGTTTTTGTTTTGTTTTGTTTTGTTTTTTCCCCCAAAACCAGCCGGCTTACATGCAGCTGTTGTTTCAAGAGCTGAGCATGATTTTACATGTGCAAAATGACAGATGGTAAATACTCAATGAAATATTACATGTATATACATATTTAACAAATACCTCATTAAAACAAGAATGACAGTATTACTGCTAAGATCGTGCTATTATTTTCTCTGTTTTACTATAGAGATTTTCCTAAGTACTTCCTCAGCTCTCTTTTCCATATGTCTCCCTTTTGCAACATTTAAGTAACACATGCCTTCAAAATAGTGATGGAGAAAATCTCTCTCAAAGGAGAACTGATTCTCAGATACAAATACTTTGAAATGTGGAGACTGTTTGGAGGCTAGAAAGGTGCTTACTACATGTCTTTACAGCTTCTCTGTGCAATATCTACACAGAGCATATAATTAAAAGGTCTTTATTCATGAGCAGGGGTGTAATACTAATAAGCAAATTTTGTTGTTATAACTGGTGATATTCTTGTGTAGAATGTCTTTTTAAATAATGCATCCTTGCACACAGTTTATATGTATAACACAATATAAATATTGCGATGACAATTCTTTCAGTAATTAGAATGGAAAGATGTCCTTGATGCTTTCCTGCTGCTTTTTTACAAATCCTTCAGTTCTTATTTGATGTTCAGTGACTATATTCTGAGGCGGTACATTCAGCAAGTATTTGTTTCTTCAGCAATAACTTTCAAACTTAAGAAGCGTTAAGTGCCCCTAAAGCTTGTACAGAAAACTCTTTCTAGGAGGACTGAAGAAATAATTGTTTTGGCAACTGCATCTTGGCTATAAGATACTGAAAACTACTTCAAATCCCACAGAAATAGGTGGAAAGATTTTCATTGACTTCAGTGAATTTAGGATCAAGCCAATTAAAAGCTGATAGCCTCAAATTCTCTCCCTAGTAGTAATAATACTTAATAAGTGTCACACTGGTAACTACCTCTTTTTCTCTGCTCTCCTTGCTTCTCTCCAGATGTGAGGAGCACATGCTGTGTTTCTTTCCTCTGGCCCTGAAATGTTAACAGATTTCTACATGATATGTGCTTTGACTCTAAGAGACTATAGGTGATGCAGGAAAGCAAGAGAGCTTTATTTTTGTGAACACATTAAGGTTAATGCTCATTAATTAAAACTAATCTGCTGTTTTTTTTTCTCAGTGCCATTATTGTGGCTACAAAACCCACTAACAATTTTATATATAATAGTATCAGTATAAGCTGTTTTTTTCCTGATTTTTTACGAGATTCTTTACCTGATCACCTTTTATTGCCTCTGCAACATGAGGAAGAGATTGCCTCCTAATGGGGCTTCATTGTTGGAAAGCAGAGATTAACTTTCACTGTTAATAACATAAGTAGGGAAACACCAGGGACTTTTTTTTCATAATTATAATATATTCCATTGTCTATGTTCACAGCCACTTTGTTTATAATATGCTTAGATACAAACAAGTTGGCTGAACTAGTTTTAAAAATAATTAATAAATTAAAAGAATTTTGATCCTCAGCTTTTCTGCTGAGGCATATGTTATCCTTTCTAAACAGCAGCAATAAGAGCTGAGTGACAGATGATACAAAATTCTGGTCTGTTTCCCAGTTTACATTTAGTCCTGCCTCAAAAAAAAAAAGGGGGGGGGGGGGGCGGAGAAAAAAGAAATGCTTGGCATGTCAAAAAAATATTTTTATTTAAACTATTTGAAAGTGAAATAAATGGCAAATCCAAGTACAGCTTGAAATGGGAAGTAGAAGTTCTGATCTATTTCCCCACAAAGGATTTTTTTACTAAATCAACCAGGTAAACCAAAAGAATACAGATTCAGAAAACTCTTCACTTGTTCATAAAGGGCATTTTTCATGATAAAGAAAGAGTTTTCATAGTATTTTTCACTCAACTATACTGAAGCAAAGGATACTGCTGTAGTATACCTTCAAGGGGCTCTGCCAGGTTTATGAACGGACCACAACATGTGCACAAGCCATGTCTCTGAAGATTACTCAGGGTGTCACATCACAAAGCTATTGGTGTTACTGGTGTCAGTGCTACTGGTCCCAAAGCTATTGGTACTAACCAGTGGGCAGACAAGTGCCTTCATTCTGAAGTACTCCATATTTTTAGGGCTTTCTGTTTCCTTGAAGTACAGGGTGGAAAATCAACTTTAATCCAACTGTAATCCTATGCTTGGTTGCTTAACAAAATTTCCATCCATTTTCTGTGGTGTGTTCCCCCTCCCGCCCCCTTTTCTCTGTCTTTCCCTCTCAGTGGTCAGCAGTAAGCAGGGGGGCTTCGTTCCTTCCTTTTTTCCAGGTTATATTGTGACAGTTGCCCAGCGTGTAGCTCAATATGAAAATCATTAATTTCCAGAAGTTAAAATTTCTAATTGTGGGTACAAATTCTTCTTCCTCCTCATGGAAATGCCACTGGATCCACCGTGATCGTGCCCTGCCTGATGTTGCCATCGCCCATCCTGCTTATTCTAAGGAGGAGAGCTAGAAGAGGGGAAGATGCAAAGAGATCACTAGCGAGTTTGTGGCAGAGACTTGAGTAAGGAGTGTAACTTTACATTGGCTATTTGGGGATTTCACGAAACCCCAGTGTAAGCCAGGGGATTCGTTTCACTGCGTGGTCCAAACCGCAGACAGATGTGGTCCCTTGGGCTGGACTGCACCGCGGCAGCCTGAAAGGGCAGGACTGACAGCCAGGCACCCATCACCCTCCTCAGGCAGGGCACACCGCCAGCCCGGGCTTGCTTGGTGCTATGTACAACTCCTTGGATAAGGGGGAAAATGCAGAAAGCTTTAAACATTAATTCTGAAAAGAAATTAATTTGAAACTTTCTATTAAATCCTCAGAGTAACAAGAAATGAAGCAAAGTGTTAGCGTTTGCACTTACTGTTTCAACTCTATACAGAATCATTAATCTTCATTCAAACATTTACTTACTGAATGATTAAAACTGTTAAAACTTGAGCTTTTTTTACCAGATTATTGGGTAAAGGTTTTGTTCGCACACTTTTGAGGTCCCAGCAGAGATGCCATTTGCTTTGCTACTGGCGTGTGTGTACCCTGCCCAGAAGAAGCTTGGAGCTAGAGAGCTCCTGAAATACATACCACATTAAGCAAGGCACCTCAAAGAGAAGACAGGTGAAAGTTTTTTGCAGAATCACTTCTCAGAATGGTTCAAAAGAAAAGGTAAGTTTGAAAAACGTGAAAAAAATCCGTCTGGTCTTAAATAGTCATTCAATAGTTTTGGTTTTTTTTTTTTTTTTCCTTAGAAAATCACTGTCTTGGCAAATTCAAAGCTGTAACAAACAACTTGGGTGATAGCACAGTACTATAAGAGCTCTTAAAGGGGATTGCACAGTAAAACTGTGCCTGAAATGTAGCTGAGACAGAGGAAAAGCAACAGTTGTCATAGCTTGATTTCTTGGGGTGGAAGAGGGAAGAAAGTCACTGAGGTACATGGGGAAAAAGATGGAAGCTTTGTTATTTTCAGATTTTCTATTCTTTTCCTATAGCTTTTCTTTGACGTTCAGGCAGTATCTTGACAAGTGGAGGCCCTGAGTATTGCCAAAATGACCAACTTTCAGCTTCTTGTTCTGGTCATAGATAGGCCCTGCACTTTAGCAATAATTTCAAATCCTCATGGCATCAAATTGTTTCAAGATTATTTTTCTCTGACCCATTTAATTTTGCCTTTAGGAAATGTCACATCTGCCTGCTAAAATGAGGCCGCACTTCAGCAAGCTTTATACACCACAAGATGAAGAAAAAATAGCCCTAAGGCCTGTATTATTTCACACTGTTTTGCAGGTTTGACACAGAGGCAAAATATTAATAACCTCAGTACTGATTAAACTGCTATGATTACCATTGTTATCTTTGGGTTCTTAACTTTGCTAACTGATATTGAACATTTCTTATTGCTATTACTGGGAAACTTTTAAGGCTACTTTGAAGGAGAACGAGAATTAATCGTGGATCTTCACTGTAGTGACAAAAGAAAACCTTTTCTGAAAACCAGAACTAGCACATGTGTATTGACTTGTAAGTCCATTGCCGCAATACTTTCTTTGCTCCTCCTTTCAGAGATCCATTTTGAAATCCTACTAAAAATCCAGACCCTCAGAATTCTTCATGTACTGATTAAATATAAGCAAAGCACTTGAAAACAGCTGCATCTGAGAGGGAGGCATCAGGCTGTGAGCACATAAACTCTGCTGGCTATAAAAAGTGTCTCAGTGATTAGAGGATTGCTTCTGATGGTGGCCCAGGCAGCAATCACACCTGTGTACCTGTCCTGGTTTCGGTTGGGATGGAGCTAATTTTCTTCCCAGTAGCTGCTGTGTTTTGGATTTAGTATGGGATTTGGTATGTGAAGAATGTTGATAATACACCGATATTATTATTTGTTGCTAAGCGACCAAGGACATCTTCCAGCTTCCCAGGTTTTGCCAATGTGCAAATGCAAAAAGCTGGGAGGGGTATAGCCAGTACAGTTGACCCAAACCAGCCAAAGAAAGTATTCCATACTATAGATGTCATGCCCAGTATAGAAGTGGTGGTTGGCCAGTAGGCTGGATGCTGTTCGTTCGTTTGTTTGTTCAGCTGTTCGCTCCCTTGCTCACTCTCTCTGGAACTTGTGGTTCTGAGATCGCTGCTGGGGAAATTGCTGTTCTGAGATTGCTGCTCGGGATCATTCTGAGATCGCTCTCAGTTTTGCTCTGTGATCACTGCTTGGGATGGGCTGTATCGGTTGTCAGGTCATCGGGCGGTGAGAAATTGTGCATCATTCATTTTGTATATTCTATTATCATTATATTTTCTTATTATTATTATTAATAATATATAATATAATTATTATCTTTTTCTTTACTGTCCTAGTAAACTGCCTTTATCTCAATCCACAAGTTTTCCTTTCTTTCTGATTCTCCTCCCCATCCCACTGGGGAGGGAGGGAGTGAGCGAGCAGCTGTGTGGTACTTAGTTGCCAGCTGGGATTAAACCACGACAGTACCCACAGACTCTGGGTAACACCCCAAACATGTTGGACCCATCTCTACGGTTGTGACAGTAAGGAGTCAGATTTGCAGTGGCAGTCACAAATGATGCAGAATTTTCAAAAGAGCAAAGTGTCAAATGAATCCTGCTCCTACTAGAGCCAGTGAGACTTTACCGGAGAAGTATTTTTGGAAACCCCACCTGTATCTTGCTGTCAATGTGAAATGCAGATTTTGGAGTCTGTTTTTCACACCATAATAGACCTCTTGAGAGTGCAGGAAGAAAATAGCATCCACAAGAAAAGAAAGCCTACAAAAATCAGTCTTGAAATAATGGCAGGCTGAAAAAACACTTGGAAAACCCACCGCATAATTAGGAAAGAAGTAATACAGAGGTGATTTAAAATAAAAGTTTAATATTAAAAGAGGAACAATGTTACAATGACCTTCACCATATAGTTCTTTGAGGCACGTCACCATGGCCATTGGTTAGGTTTTGGCAGCAGCACAATCACTTTGATCTCAGTTAATCAAGGCAAAGAAGCACTTTCTTCCCCCTAATTGAACAGTTTCCTCCCATGGGCACAACATAAGTCCGTAGATTTGCAGTCATATCAGTGGGATAACTTTGCTTAATAAAAGCCAACAAAAGCTTTCAAGGAAGTGCCAGACAGTTCGGTACCCGATTCTCCCTGCTGCAGAGGTTACACGTTACTGGGGCCAGGTGAAGCTATTTGGACTTGTTAGGCAAGGGCCCCAGAAAGGTCCAAGAAGGCAAATGCCACCAAAAAGTGTAAGTGCCAGAAATGGACCAGTGCTTAGCACAAATTTCTGCATGAGTCCATTAATCACATCAAGGGACACTTCCATCCTTAATGGCATTATAATGAGGAAAAGCTTAGTATTTAACTAACTTCAGCAATTGATAATGCTTGTGGAGAATTTTAATGCATTACTAATGCAATACTAATTGCTGGAAATACACATGCACAGGAATCAATCGAGATTTGATTATTCGGTTTCTATTTTCGGTAGCAACAAAGTTTTCAGCTGTGATAGTAACAAAGCCAGACATCAATATGTTCTCCAAGACACACTAAAACAAATATTTCACTAACATCCCTTAACTTGCTGCTGCAAGTTTTGCTGGGTGACGGAAAAATCAGGAATTAACATTATCCTGGTTTTGCTGCTTCAGTAACTGGGATGAAAGCTGATGGTCCAAGAAGTGATCTCCATCTTTTCCACACTAATAGGTTGCTGCGCGCAACATCACATGTTGCTTTTCCAGTCAGCCTAAGAGGTGACATACTTATGGAAAGCGGAAGGTACAGGCAACCTGAGAGGGTCTTGCGGGCAAGGTACTGCCTGCGAGTCACAGCTTGGGAATCACAGACCTGCAGCCGGGCAACTGTGTTAATGTGGTTTTGAACTGCCGCTCTGAATTAATCTAGGTCTTTGGTATCAGGGTGAGCCTCTCTCATTATTGGAGGGGTGAAAAAGGAGGAAAGGGAGGGAGCTGAAAAAAGCTCTGACACCTCAGTTTCATTTATAAAGCTGGTTAAAATACCTGCATATTTTTAATCAAAAGTGATTTTGCTGAAAATTCTGGAAAAGATTGGTTAGCTAATCTAGAAAATAGCTTGGTTTGATTTTTACTGTTTGATTTTTTCTGTCAAGAATTAGTCATTAGCAAAGACCTAGTGCTGGATATATTATAGAAATACTATTCTAAGTCCGCGTACAGGGGGGAGTGGTATAGCTTTCTCTGTCAGAGAGTATCATTGCAGTTCAATAAAAACATCTATATCAAAGGAAGCTTCTCAGTCACCCCATGTCAGGTGACAGGTTTCTAGTTCTTCTTTTGGTAAGCAGTAAAATAATATGACAGTTTTTCCGTCCCAGTATATATCAAAAGCAGTGAATATTTAATGCAAATAGACATGTTTATTCTGCAGCAGAGCTGAATGTGTTTGTAAAACTAGCTCCATTATGCTTATCTTCTTCTTATTCCCAGTCCTTACATTCTATCGCTCATTAGTAAGCAGCAAAAATTAAAGCTGTCATCCTTTCCCTCGAACTAGTGCATAGCCAAGTAATGGTTATTTCACGTATAATGGTGTTGACCATCAAATTAGACTGAGATTAGATAGTATGCGATATCTTTGCTCAATTCAGCCATGAGCTATTACTGAAATCCTAAGGCTGACTTAAACAAAAAACAGGAGGGAAGTGTTATCATTGCCCATTAAGATCAAAGAAGCAAACATTTGGTAGCTATCTGTTTTTTCCTGAATACTCACAACCTTCTTGATATGGAAAAACAAGAGCACCAATAGATGTAAAAGGTGACATCTTGGGGAAAAAAGCTACTTAAAACTCTTTCTTAAATGTGCCTCTTTATAACTCAAAACATCTAATTAATGAATATTTCCAGATATATGATGTTTTATGCCCCTGATCAAATATCTAGTACACTTATACTTGCAATGTTGTTATGATCCTCGTTATCTTACAAGTATTTTACAAAATTGCTCAGTGTGACAAACCACTTAAATTATAATTCTCAAATAATATCAAAACATCCTCATGACCCTTAAAGTATTTCTAGTCCAAGAAATGAGTATGTTAAACCTCATTAACAAACCAAATGTCTTCCTGTATTTTAAAGTAAAATAATTCTGGTTTTTTTTCTCATTTTAGCTGCCCACAGAGTTTCTCAATAGCTGGGCATCTATGGGTATGTATTTAGATACTCTATTATTTTGTAGTATTTAGAAAGAAAAGAATGATTATGGCAAGACTACATAATACAGTTGCATGTGATAATAGAGGACTGAATTAAGGAGATGCCTCAGCTTGTATTTTGATGTTCTGTTGCTTGCTACAGCTTAACATGTGAATCCTACATATGGATCCTACGTATGAAGGCTGCATATGAAGCGCTGGTTAGAGCATATCATATCTTTCATCAGGGATACGTGACTGGACTTTTTCTGCATGGGAAGAAGTCTGTAGGGAGGAAGGTTGTACGGCTGGTTCTCTCTCTAATATTGAGCATAGAAACAGCTGGGATATGGATAATGGTACGGTAACGAGATATATTCTTGGCAACAGGGACCAGACATAGGCTAGATATAGTTTTCTATGCTCCTCTCTTAATTTGTCATAAAATTGATACATATGAAATAAAGAGCTATTTGGACAATCTTGAAGGCATGGAAGTTGAAAACAAACAGAAAAACTTCATACAAATTAAGTCTAAAAGAACTTTGATATAGGCAACTCAGAAAATGTAAAGGGTGAGATTCTTAAGAAAACAGTGCTGTCATAGATCCCAACAACCTGATGGAGAAGGTGCCAGATGTAAACCTTCATTAAAGATAAGATAGATGCAAGTTTGAAAAGATTAGTTGCTTGAATGAAAAATCATTTGTTTATCTCTATTTTACTTAATAAAATAAACAGAGTTTGCTTTAAAGGTGATTAAATTTTTAAAACTTTCTTTTGCTGGAAGTTATTATGAAACTGAATTTTTTTAAAGTGAGTAGAGGTTTTAAAACGTATTGAGGACTCAGGAATAGTGGATACTTTAAAATCTCTGAAAATCAGGACACTTAAAGCCCTCAAACTGAGTGTGGTGGTCATGTTACAAAGTTGCTTCCACCTGAAGTCTGACCAGTATCTCCTTCAGCAGAATGGTCCTTTCCTGTCAGCGGAAAGATTTCCTTCAATCCACAAACCTTTGTGAATGGTTGCTTTCAACATGAAAATAGTGCTCATACCTTTTCTGTCGTTTTTAGCATTAGAGCTTGGAGATGGGGTTATCTTCTGCCACATCACAGAGGGTTGTTCTACAGCTGAGATTCATTTCACTGAAGGTGGCATGAGGCATACATGAAGGAGGACAGAATGAAAAGGTTTGTGCTCTGCCTCCCCATGATGTGGATAAATGCAGGCTTGTTGTGTCTTTAGTGTTGTTGAGCCAGAACACTTCTCAACTTCCAAAATCACAAAAAAATAAAATGGATTCACAACTGGCATAACACTATGTATGACATGCAAACTAACATTTTCACAGCGTGCCATCAATTTTAAAGTTTATCTTTCTCAGTAAGCCTCGTGCAGGGGAGGCTTTCTTGAATGAGAAATCACCAGCAATGTGGCATTATTATTTATGGGATTGGTCATACACTATGTGTGCTATGGAAAGAAAAATACTATTGTTTGTGTTACTGTATGCAGTATTATTTTTAATAATGTGCATAATTTTAAACTCTCAGAGTAGGGTCCAGAAACATATATCCTCCATCTGTTTTCAAATCTGAAGTTTTATAGGCTTCATATCTACTTGTTAAATGTAAACTTCCCCTTAGCTTTAAAAAAAGTGACGTGTGTTTACTGTTCAACTTGTTGTTCTTAAAAAATATATGACATTTATTCTGGCAGTTTGTATACCTGGCTTGTCTGAATAATTCTTCACAAAGAAGAATGTATGGCAAGTTTGTACGTAGAATAATTATTCAAGAATAAATATTTTCTTCAGTCTGTTAAGCAATTGTACAATGGAAACATGAAACTAAATCTTATTTTTAAAAGCTTGAATTGTAGAAAACCCTTGAAATGCTATAATAGAAATGGCAAAATACTTTTTCATGGACTAACAAACATTTTACTTGAAGGGGAGACAAACTCTATGTTAATAGAGGCTGTCATAAGAAATGAGAGATATTACTGTGTGCAGTTTATCATGGGATATGCTTTTCCCGTAGGAGATGTTTCAGGAGGTGGAATTTCTAGGAGGTTTATGGTAAGATAACAAGATGAGAAACATTTGCCTATTTTATGTATGGTCCATGTAAACTATGAATTTTCATAAGTAAACATCAATATGACTAGGGAAAATGTGGGCCCTCTCTGGAGGTAAACAGGAGACCTGGCTACCTGGGATATGGAGAAGGCTGAGGTAGTCAACAACTTTTTTGCCTCAGTCTTCACCGGCAAGTGCTCTAGCCACACCACCCAAGTTGCAGAAGGGAAGGACAGGGACTGGGAGAATGAAGAACCGCCCTCCGTAGGAGATCAGGTTCGAGATCATCTAAGGAACCTGAAGGTGCACAAGTCCTTGGGACCTGATGAGGTGTACCTGTGGGTCCTGAGGGAACTAGCAGATGAAGTTTCTAAGCCGCTCTCCATCCTATTTGAGAAGTTGTGGCATTCTGGTGAGGTTCCCACTGACTGGAAAAAGGGAAACATAATCCCCATTTCTAAAAAGGGAAAAAAGGAAGATGAAGGGAACTACAGACCAGTCAGTCTCACCTCTGTGCCCGGCAAAATCATGGAGCAGATCCTCCTGGAAACTATGTTAAGGCAGATGGAAAATAAGGTGGTGATTGGCTTCATTAAGGACAAATCCCACCTGACAAATTTGGTGGCCTTCTACGATGGGGTGACAGTGTTGGTGGAGAAGGGAAGAGCAACTGACGTCATCTACCTGGACTTGTGCAAAGCATTTGACACTGTCCCACATGACATTCTTGTCTCTCTAATTGGCTGGATGGTTGCACTCAAAGAGTTGCAGTCAACGGCTTGATGTCCAAGTGGAGACCAGTGACGAGTGGCGTTCCTCAGGGGTTGGTATGGGGAGCGGCGCCGTTTAACATCTTTGTTGGCGACATGGACAGTGGGATTGAGTGCACCCTCAGCAAGTTTGCCAATGACACTAAGCTGTGTGGTGCAGTTGACACGCTGGAGGGAAGGGATGCCATCCAGAGGGACCTTGACAGGCTTGAGAGGTGGGCCCATGCGAACTTCATGAAGTTCAACAAAGCCAGGTGCAAGGTCCTGCACATGAGTTGGGGCAATCCCAAGCACAAATACAGGCTGGGCATAGTATGGATTGAGAGCAGCCCTGAGGAGAAGGACTTGGGGGTGTTGGTTGGTGAGAAGCTCAACATGACCCAGCAATGTGTGCTTGCAGCCCAGAAAGCCAACTGTATCCTGGGCTGCATCAAAAGAAGCGTGACCAGCAGGTCGAGGGAGGTGATTCTTTCCCTCTACTCCGCTCTCGTGAGACCCCTCCTGGAGTACTGCGTTCAGCTCTGGGGCCCCCAACACAAGAAGGACACGGACCTGTTGGAGCGAGTCCAGAGGAGAGTCACGAAGATGATCAGAGGGCTGGAGCACCTCTGCTCTGAAGACAGGCTGAGAGAGTTGGGCTTGTTCAGCCTGGAGAAGAGAAGAAGGCTCTGGGGAGACCTTCTTGCAGCCTTCCAGTACCTCAAGGGGGCCTCCAAGAAAGCTGGAGAGGGACTTTTGACAAGGGCATGCAGTGATAGGACAAGGAGTAATGGCTTTAAACTGAAACAGGGTAGATTTAGATTAGCTATAAGGAAGAAATTCTTCACTCTGAGGGTGGTGAGACACTGGAGCAGGTTGCCCAGAGAAGTTGTGGATGCCCCATCCCTGGAAGTGTTCAAGGCCAGGTTGGATGGGGCTTTGAGCAATGTGGTCTAGTGGCAGGTGTCCCTGCCCATGTCAGGGGGGTTGGAACTAGATGATCTTTAGGGTCTCTTAATTGTAATAAATTTTTTTGTGCACCTTTTAATTGATAATTAAATATAGAATCATAGAATCACATTACATTTAGCACCCTTTAGTTGATAATTAAATATAGAATCATAGAATCACAGAATGGTTGAATATGCATAGAAGACACATGAAGATTGTTTATTTTGAAAGGAGCGCAGACTGGCAACCCCGGGCGCACTGTGCTATGAGTCAGTGTGTCAGGGCAGGTTTTTCAACGGTCTAGTGTTCAGCAGTTCATAACCAAGCAGTGCTGAGTTGCAGGCGATTCCAATCCCCATCTCTGCTTTTGCCATATGTTTGTATTTCTCTCCAAGGGTGTATCTATCAAAGATGCTGACAAGCAGCACTAATCAATGTATATCAGAAAGGACTTGGTTATGGTTCTGGTATGAATCTTAGAGCGGCTGTGTCATGGGAGGTGCTTGTGGTTAGCATTTAGAGCTGAACGGATACATCCAGGGAGGCAGAATATGAGACCTGCACTAGCTGTCTTTTGGGGCATTGAGATTTTTTTTTTTTTTATTTGACTCTCTGTGCCAGTAAATGGGAGTCAGTTCCAAGCGTCTCTTCATTACTGCAATTTCTAGACTGCAGAAAAATACATCACGGTATCTGAATAGCAAGTGACGTAGTGATGGGAAGCACCTGATCATTATTCCTCACACAACAGGAAGCTAGCAAGGTGACATTCAGCCTTAATGACTTGTGCGAACGCCATAGCATTGTGGAGTGCTAGCGGCTTCAAGTTCCATTTTTCCAGATAGAATCTGTAATAACCAAAGAGAGATATAAATATTATTTGAAATATATTTTGTACATCTTCTTCCTACAAATCCACAGTATTCTTTAAAGACAATAATAATAAAAACTTATCTGCTTGTGCTTCTGTTGACTTCCATCCTTACAATTGACAGCCCCTAAGTGAACTAAAAGCAGGCTTCTGTACTAGGAATTTATTATAGACCTGCCTGTTCAGTCTTTTTAAAAACAAAAATCTGAATTTTGACCACACTCCTTTGTATAAGACTAGTGTTTTTATTTGGTTTGCAACACATAATGGGGGCTGTGGCTGTTTATTCATGTTATCGATGTTGTATATATTGCTATCTGTCCATGACTGTTTTAATTTTTGATTTATGCTACTTTGTAAAAGGTAGATTGAGAGAAAGTTTATTTCTAAAAGCAGACTTTTAAATGTTTTTTTTATAGGCATGATAACTTGTCTGGTTCATTTGCATGACTGTTGTGATAAGAAACATATAATTACATTTGGCTTGTCATGTTTGGGACCTGTATCTCTTTGATGTCCCGCTTCAAAAGAACAGAACAATTAGGGGCATGAATAATAAAAGATGTGCATCTCCTCACATGATTTTTACTTGCTTTAGTATAATATATTTATTTCTTTTTCAATTTTCCATTAATTTTGATTTTGAAATGTCATGCTTATATCGTAGCCTGTATGTACAAAAACTCCATAAAACTGGATGATCCGAGATTATTCTCTATGAAGTTCTTCCACAGGTTGAAGAAAGGAGTTGCCCACAACGTCACTGAGAAACAACTATATGTTTTCCTATAAGATCCATCAAAGTTCAGAGTTTGCATATAAGGAAATAGGGCCAGAATGAAAACTGAGGAGCTTCTGCTCCTTTTTCTGCTCCATCACTGTCTATATGAGACCTTGGCTGTGGTGGCATGACTCACAGCACTCCTGCTCCTATGTAGTGCCATAAACAGCTCTCCCCTTGGACAGAGTCCACAGCTATGCACACATATGTGCAAAACAATGACAACTCCGTCTGGTTTGTCTTTAGCACAGTTGTCCTTCTACTTCATACTTCTTTTCTTATACGATAGATTTTAAGGACACTTCTGTGGTGTTCAGGGACAAGATCAAGGAGATGGCAGGCCTTTTCCCCAACATCTCACTCATAATTTATGTGTTTGTACTCAAGTGCACTCCACAGCTAGCACTGAACTGATGTTTTCCTTTGGGACATAGTCCTTAACCTCCTTAACAAATGCAGTATTTGCATGTTTTATAGGACACAAGCATATAATGGAAGTTTTTCTGTCATAATACTTTTCTGGACATGCTGTTTGGCAATGCAAATATTCACAGCTGGTTTGGAAGGGTGTTGAAATTTTCCAAGCCAATATCTCACAAAAAAAGGCAGAAAGAGAAAAAAACTTAAGTGGATGTGTTTTTTTTACAGTATAGATAATTATTAATGTCAATCTTGATGTGGCTGAAAAGATTGATTCTATTTATGTGGAGAGTCTGCTCCATATGCTGACAATTTTGAAGAATTTAGTGTAGCTGTGAATGAAGATTCCTTCCATTGTATGGTGGAACCAACAGATGTGCTATTTGATATCAGATAAAGCTAACAAATCAAATACTAGACCACTCGTAGCATATTGGAATACTAGAGAAACAAGCCAGCCTGAAACTCAGTATCTTTTCACTGTAACCATTCTTACATCATTAATAGACCCCCAGATTTAGGATCTGATTTAGGATCTGTTAAAGTAAGCGGGTGGCCTTTCACTGAATTGAGTCAGCTGATACAAACCCATGGACACAGGTAGAAAGAAAAGTAAAACCAATTGAAAAAAAAATGGGCATACTCTTGTGAAACTTACTGTAATGCTTAGTTAGAGAAAAAATTAAGAGAGTATTAAAAAACCACCTGGAAATAAAACCTGGAAGACTTGTAGTTGTCAAGACAGAGTGCTGTAACTCATTTGTGTTGACACTGGGATTGGAGGAAAGATATGATTCTGGGTTCATTACAGTCAATAAACAAGTTTTGCACCTGTGATTTGCACCTACGATTTCTCATATGTAAGAACTGCAGACAAAGAGTCTGTCTTTGATTTCACAGTGTAGACACACTGATTACGCAGTAATTACGCAAAAATATCAGTAATGTGGTTTACAGTATTTAATTTATATTTTGGCATCTTTTTTTCTTTGTTTTTAAACTTAGGTGTTCTAAAAGAAAAATGGATTTGGAATGAGAAAACACGATTTCTTCAGTTTGAAAATGTTAAACTGAATACTTCAAGTGTCTAGGAGTTCTAGAAGTATCTTTGATAAAACAACTGCACTTAAGCTGGCCTTTTTTGTAAAGACTTTCAGTACTGGTAACTCAGCATTTTCTAATAGAGAATTCTTATTGAATTTTTAAAGCCTTATTAAAAATATTTAATCAAAAATACAGGATCTCCTGTTTTAAGTAAGTCACCAAGATGACAGACTTTATATCTAAACTCTTTATACTGGGCTTCCTTATTTTAATGGAAATATGACAATTATTCCTATAAAATATTCCCCTAGGAAAACACCCGATACTGTAGTCACTGAGGCGAGGTAAATTTGCACCTACCGAGTTCAATGTAGCTGTGACCAGAGTGCCACCAGTCTGTCAGCTGGCTGTTTTGTCTATGCACGTTACACTTTACACGTGTGTATATATCTGGTGCTCAGATTTGGTATGACGTGTGAAATGGATAGACTGTTCTGAGTAACAACTGCAAGAGTTCCTAAAATTTGATTTCCGGACTGAATGTTGAGACTTGTCTGCAGGCTTGGAGGTGGAGATTTTTACCGTGGTTTAGACGAAAGGCACAATTGCTCTTGCAGACTTGTGCAAGCACTCTGGCACAGACTTGTGATTTGGTTCTGCTCTGGGCAATTACATGATCTCTCTTCTACACAGATGCTATTTTTGCAAAATTTGCAATAATGTCTGACAGGGCAACAGGCCAACAAGCAAGTGGCATATCCACCCTGTCTGGTGGCATAAATCTATCTTACAGAAGAAATGGGGATAACAAGCAGATTTGGATCCTGAAACTGCTAGCTCCGGGATTTTTGTTATGCGGCTGATGGTACGTTGCTTCAATCTACCTGTTGCCTCGAATTGATAGGTTGAGTTATGTTACACCTAACAGAGTAATACATATATGACAGATGTTAAAAATTATTCTTGAATGTGATGAATATTGTCAGATATTGAGTTTTTTTAACTCTGACATCTATATGGAGAGATAGGTACAATTTCCCTCTCACTGAATTTCCTGTCTACTTCTAACATAAGTGGTAAACCTTTAGAGTCGTGCAAACAGATTTAGTAATACAGCTTCCACTTAACACTAATAGGACTTTTACAGCTAATTTCCTGTGCATTGACTGGAAAATATGCCACTTAATATAATCTAAACATGTATTTATAGCTTAATTATTCTCTACCATTAGACAAAATGCAACATTACATAGTTCCATAACTTATTTTATATGATATCCTGTAATAATAGATAATATGCCCTTGTTGGAGAAAACACTTGCAAAATGTTTTGATTTTGAATCTATGCAACTAAGATAAATCTGACCATCTTATGTGTATATAGTTTGTAAAAAAACCCCCAAATCCCAAAGTGCAATGAAAACATGTCAGTCAATCTGGAGAATTTTATTTTGGAAACTGTGATGACAAACAAAATGAGAAACACTTCTGAAACATATACTAAAATTGAACCTGCTGGTATCATATAGGACATAAATAACTGTTATTTTCTTAGTATAAGTAGTAGAAGAGAACAGATTTAGTATCTGAAACAGCAGAGAGTCCCTGCTGTTTAGAAAAATCTACCCAACTGATGAAAATACACTGCCCTGCTTTTAACAATGTTCAAAGTGTCTGTCCTGAGTGATCATTGCACAGAGTGTTTGAATTCTGAAAAGTACAAAGTTTGACAGTTGCAATAAAAAACAGGACAGTTGTTAAAAAAAATCTTTTTTTTAGCCCTGTCTTCCCCAGGCTATGCTTGATCAACCAAAGTCAATTTGAGAGATGTCCTGGTTTCGACCGGGAGGGAGCTAGTTTTGCCTTCAGCAGCTACCATGTTTTGGATTTAGTGGTGATAGCACACTGATGTTGCTGGTTGCTGCTAAACGATCAAGGACATTTTGCAGTTTCCCAGGCTTTGCTAATGTGCAGGTGCAAAAACTTGAGAGGGGTATAGCCAGAATAGTTGATCCAAACTGGCCAAAGAGAGTATTCCATACCGCAGATGTCATGCCCAGTATAAGTGAGGGTAGGCCAGTGGGCCACTTCCCTTCTGGTTCCCTTCTTGTTCCCTTCTTTTCCCCTTCTTTTCCCTTTTTTCGTTCGTTTGGGCTTTTTTGTTCGTTCATTCGGCTGTTTGTTCCCTCGCTCGCTCTGGAACTTGCTGTTCTGAGATCACTGCTGGGGAATATTCCTGTTCCCTGACTGCTGCTCAGGACAGGCTGTGTCGGTCATCGGGTGGTGAGAGATTGTGCATCGTTCATTTTATATATTCTATTATTATCCTTATGTATTATTATTATTATTTTTCCTTTGCTGTCCTGGTGAACTGTTTCTATCTCAACCCAGAAGTTTTCCTTTCTCTCTGATTCTCCTCCCCACCCCATCGGGGAGGGGGGGAATGAGCGAGCAGCTGCGTGGTATTCGGTTACCATCTGGGGTTACAGAATCACAGAATGGCAGGGGCTGGAAGAGACCTCTGGAGATCATCTAGTCCAACCCCCCTGCCAGAGCAGGGTCACCTAGAGCAGCCTGCACAGGACTATGTCCAGGTGGGTTTTGAATATCTCCAGAGAAGGAGACTCCACACCCTCCCTGGGCAGCCTGTGCCAGGGCTCTGTCACCCTCACAGTAAAGAAGTTTTTCCTCATGTTCAGACGGAACTTCCTGTGTTCCAGTTTGTGCCCGTTGCCCCTTGTCCTGTCGCTGGGCACCACTGAGAAGAGCCTTGCCGTGTTACATCACAACAAGAGGAAACTGCAAACTTCCATGAAGTGGTCTCCAAAATAAAAAAGGTAAAATGTTAACCTGCTGAGAGTATGTAAGACTGTAAAGTCCTGTAAATGACTTAGGGGAAAAGCAGTGTGCAAGAATTCCCAGTTACGGTACAGTGGTCACACTTGGTATAATATTGGCTTTCCGAATTTGCTCACACCAGAGAAAAAACTGTGGTAATGCTGAACTTGAGCTGTCTCTGCCATCTGGTAGGCCTGTTATACCACATACTACTGATGATCAGAAATAATAATTACTATGAACTAGTAGAGATTACTGAAGATGAGAATGATTAAAATAGGCTGAAATTTTTGCTGCTTAAAGAAATCTGAAGATTCCTGCAAGACTCAGGAAAAAAATGACCTTCCAAGGGCATGTGGGATGACTACTAGTGTTAAGAATACCAGATGAATTTGATACCTAGCTAGTACACACACTAGAAGAACACATACATTAAAACAACCAGGGAAATGACAACGAAAAACACACATGATAAGACTGACGAGTCCAGTACCATTCAGTGAATACAATTCATGCAGTTGATTAAATTACTTTTTCTGCACTTAAACATATTGTACTATAGCTCCTTATTAGGGTAGCAAGAAAGATGATTAATAAGATAAATGATTGTTCTCAGTATTTTTAATAAGTATAATGCTGTGACAATAACTTCAATGATCTACACTGCTTAAAATAATTGCGTTGTAGTAAAGGAAAAAATAGCAAATATTTCTAATGTCAGATGCCAAAGCTCAGCAGTAAGAGTCTGGTTCTCATCTTGTGTAAGTTTTCATACCTTCATTTGTGCTTGCTGAGAATATAACCTTTGAACATAATGATTTAATTTCAAATTTGATCAAATACCTTTTAAATATGGGATTAGTTACTTTTTTAGACAAAGCAACTCAGATTTACCTGAGACTAGATTATTAATTGTACGCACTTCAGTGGTCTGATAGGAGAGTGAGAGTTACATTGTGTAAATACTCACACAATATTAGATGCAGAAGTATACTTTTTTTGCTAAAAAATAGCTCTATGCTTCAGAGGCTAAAAGGAGGTTAGTTAGCCTGTTCTCTGTTTTCTAGAGACTAAATCTGCATAAGAGCTTTCTATGTCATAAACCAGAAAGGATTATGAATGTTCTTTGGGGTTTAGCTCGCAAGTGGTGAAGTTAACATAAGGCAGATCAACGTGGCATACACATCCTTCCTTTCTGTGTTATTAGATGATGGGAATCAAGGGCATTTACTGTGACCAGTAGCTGTGGGCTAATGCTAAGAATTACATAATTAGTTTCATGGATTTTTTTACCTAAACTTGCACACTGACAAACCTGTTTGCATGAGCACAGTTTTGCTCTGCGAACAGATTATCACAGACGTTGAGACCAACTCAAAGACCTCCTTACCTCCTCTTTAGGTTGGCTCTGTGGTGAACTTCCACAAACTGATGCATTAGGTGGGGTAATTTTCTTCTCAATCACCGACATTTTTGAATGCATTTTTTAGACTTCATTTTTAATGTATTGGTTAAAAAATTCCAAAAGAAAACTTCTATTAATATTCCCTGTGCCTAAGGAAATGGGTATCTCCTGCTCCTTATAAATCGGTTCTGCCTGGAACAAGGAGATTCTGTATGAGAATGACCTATACCTAAATGTTGTTCCAGTATGGCACAGGCTCCCCGATCCTTTATATCTTATACACCCATCATCAGTGAAGACCATAGGGTTTTAATATTTTTAATGTTAAAGTCTCTATTCATCATCACTTTTAAGCTCTAACAGAAAATGCCACTGCAACTGGACACTATTTGCTTTGGTTCAGCTGTCTTGTTTCAACCCAGATCCCCCATTTCAGTTTTCTGCATCATTTACTTTGACAGTGAAAGATTTACACGTATCATCACATCTCAGAAACTAATTTTGCAAGGCAAAAATATAACCATGAGAGTCCTCAAAAACTGAGTTGTGCTGTCCATACGAAACCAACATGTAGAATGTTAAGGATGTATATGAAAACCTTGCCCTCAGAAGTAAATCACACTTCCCTTTCTTAAGAGTATTTGCAGATACAAATTATCTTTAAATTCAGATTTGAATTCAGTGCTGCTGGATCTAAAAAATTTCCTGCTACTGATGCCTAAGACCTGCGAGCATTTAGGATGCTAAAGAAATGTTTAAAACAACTTTTGAGTCTGAGGTCTGGATATTTTCGAAGCCACTTATCCCAATTAAGAAAGACATTTTGAATTACAATATCTACTTTCTTTTTTCCTCTAAATCTAATTGTATCTGAGGGAGAGTGTGATTTGTGCAGCTGGATATATCTGTCTCAAGCTTAATGAAAACACAGCTGGTGATATAGAGGAAATAATACGCCATAAAAACCGACCTAAAGAGTTCCTTGCAGTTTCCACAAGGATGTAGGTAGAAGGGCTGAGATGTCCTCCACAGTTACCTCACCAACTGAAGGCAATTTTAAAATACTGCTTAAAATTTATCTCACATTAGCTTTCTCTTAAGGGGGGGGAAAGTCTATTGCAAATATGAATAATTGGAGTGCCATCTGCTTGAGGGACATAAACTTACAATATAGTTAATATGGATTAAAACACTGTCAAAGCTGTATGCCAACAAAAGAGGTTGAGACTGTTTTTCTGGCAGAACACCGACTCTTAGTAATTTATCTTAATATTCTATTTATATAAGAGCTGTAAGCTTAAGCATACAAGATTAATGAAGGTTGATTTGACTGCCCCCTTTGCTTCCTGCGCCTTCCACAGCATTATAAAGGTGGCAGATTGCTAATCAAGAATCCTTGACACTTTGTCCAAACTCAGAGGTGAGTTTCTCAGAAATGGTAATTACCTGTAATTCCAGCCATGATCTCTTTGACTATGAGTCACAGTTAAACTATTCATCTTTTCTGCACATCTTCCTTACAAAATGAGACCACAATAATAAATAGCATTTCATTACTCAGAGAACTGTTTCCTCTTTTATAGTTTTAGCTCTGACACTGCGTTAGTAGATTTAATGAAAATACAGATGGCAATAGCTCACAGTGGCACTGCCTTATGTACTAAATAGGACACTAGTCTGTTTCCTTCATTTTTTTTATCATATTTTCATATGCTGTACTGAAGTGATATATTGCACTTGCAACTCAGGCTTATAGATTCAGATCATATCCACTGAACATATTTTCTTCTGAGCCTTTACAAGGGTCTTATATTATTAGAAGATCATGTCTCTTAAACAGATGCTAACTATTCTGAATCAGCATAATGCTGCTGTTTTGTGAACTCTGGTACTTAAGCAACCCACTAACTGGATAAGCAGTTACAACATCTGCTATGTCTGAATCAATGCAAAGGCAAATACATAAATTACTCGCATTTCTTTCATTGACTCTAGTCACGGCATGGAATAAGGTGCTGGTTGTTTGTCAGGCACAAGAATACTGGCAACTGGCCTGTACCTCATCTATGGGTGTACTGGGTGGGTCTGGCTGGGATGGAGTTAATTTTCCTCATAGCAGCCCTAATGGTGCTGTGCTTTGGATTTGTGACTAAAACAGTGTTGATAATGCCTCTGTGGGTTTTTTTTCTTTTTCTTTTTCCCACTCTGCTGCCCCAGCAAGTAGTTTGGGATGCGCAAGAACCTGGGAGGGGACAACCAGGACAGCTGACCCCAACGGAGCAAAGAGATATACCACACTGTATAGTGTTGTGCTCAGTGATAAAAACTGGGGGAAAGAACAAGGAAGGGGGGACGTTCGTGGTTATGGGGTTTGTCTTCCCAAGTAACCATGATGTATGCTGAGGCCATGCTTTCCAGGAGGTGGCTGGACATCTGCCTGCCGATGGGAAAGTGAATGAGTTCTTTCATTTGCTTTGCTTGTACTCACAGCTTTGCTTCAGCTATTAATCTGTCTTTATCTCAACCCACTAGTTTTGAGATTTGCTCTTCTGATTCTCTACCCCATCCCCCTGTGGGGGGAGGGAGCGAGAGACTGGGTGGCAGCGTACCTGCTGGTTGGGGTCAACCCAACACATCAGACATTAGTATTTGTTGTTGCCTTTTGCCTTTTAAATATGTTAAGCTAATAAGTAACCTAAATCTTGTATAAGCTGGGATATTTTGGGACAGGGTTGTGAAAATCTGTATTTGGTCTTAGAGATACGTTTCTTCTTCTGACAAGATGAATGAATTGGATGGATTTGCTGCCCCAGAATGACATTACCATTCACTTTTTCTCCTTTTCCATGTTATTTGCTTTTATTAGAGTCTTTCTCTATTGTTTTTCACTGTTTCCTACATTTCTCTGGATTATGAGTCAATTGTTGCTCCTGCTTTCCTTCCCACATTGCTCCTTGTCACAGTCTGAACAGATGTGGACTAAATATCCCTTAAACTTAAGTGTTTCACCCCATTATTTTGTGCAATTTTATATTAAACAAGAGAAGTTTGTTCATCAGTGCAGGACAACAGAGAAATTGTAAGAAATCTTAATGCCTGAAAATGGTGCATGAAGAATGCTTCTGTCCACAATTGTTCAACAGGATTGTACCTTTAGGCAGTTTTGTCTCTAATCTTCTATTTTTCCATCTGTTACATAGTCCTGAAAACTGTGTTTCTTAACACTTCAAGAACTACAATGACTGCACAGAATGCATTGTAATAATTACACTTCTGGATCAAAGTTTTGTTCTTTTTACACTACAAAACAGAGCTTTGCATGAGCAGAAGACAGAAAACATGCAACTCAGTTACATTAAGCCATGCAAAACTTTATTCACACATGTTATTAATTATTGATGTATTAGATTTTCAGAAATATAGACTGGAAAATATGAACTCATCTAGAAATTGATAAAACCAGCTACATTATCTATTAAGCAATAGCTATTGTACTTAGAATTTCATTTCTATTGATTGTGTGCAATCAGGTGTGTGCAATAAGGACATTTCCTTAATTTCAATAAGAGCTGTTTCACAATGATCATAAATTAAGATATTGTTATTGTAAAAATTAAGTATTTCTTGTTTTACAGAAAACCAAACTGCAATGTTCACAGCTGTGTAATAGTTAGAGTCCTCTGAGACTCACATTAGTCTATGGCTTACTGTATTTACTAAAAACTTGAAGCACTGGGTGAAAAGGGAAATGCTAAACGTTTTTCAGATGTCACCCAATTATTTAAAGTAGTTTAAACCTGAGAGGATTTTTAGGGACTTTGAAAGTACCTAACAAACGTAGTCAACTTGATAGAGGAAAGTAAAGCTCATGCAGATCAGATACACATTGGAAGTAAAAACTTTTAGCTGTAACTAACCAGGAAAGAACATGCTCATCAGTATGAGTAGTTCCATGAACACATTTGCTTTAAGCATGACAAATATATTTTCCCACTACCTCTTTATTTTCACTCTTGACTTCATGAGAATTGCTGCCATTAAAACAGGAATATCTTCATCTTACAGTTCCCACAAAAGTAGAGTGAAAAGCAGGAAAACATTTAATTTCAGTAGTAATTGTTATTCCTTTGTTGTCATCGATGATGTCCTAGACACTTGCCAAAAAATCAGTAAAAGATCTGAACTACTAGAAGGCATTCAGAATCTAAGGACAAATAGGCAGAGGTTACAGGAAACGGATAGTGGTAAAAAGGGATTAATATATAGTGAGAAGATTTGTCTCCATAAAATGCAGACGTTCAGGTCGCTGGAGATGGGGCTGGTGTACAAAAATAAATTACACTGCAGTTTCTTTGTTTCAAAGGTCAATGTCTCTATAGTGGCTCCAATGGTATTTCAGGATTTTCTTCACAAAAGACATTTTGCTGTTGCCATAATACCTTTAGTTCTCCCTGTTATCCTATTCTTTCCTTGCCAGCTTCCCTGGCACCTAACACACTGATTACATATGATGTACTATGAAAAGAGCTACTGTTTATATTTAGACTGTAGAAACTGTTTTAACAGGAGGAATTAAAAAAATAATTAACAATATTGATGGGTAAATAATAATTGCATAATCTTTATTACATGAAAAACTCTTAAAACGAAGATTAAATCATTTGGCAGTGTTTATAGCTGCTCTCCTGTCCTAATGTGTAATGACTTCAGGTTGGTTACTTCAGTGCCACGCATTTGTTTCTCCCTGGTGATCTCTGCTTGTACAGATTATTGTGACTCTTGTTTCACAACAGAAGAAACTTTCTTCTCCTTATTCATGCAGTATATCCTACTAAATACTCGGTTCTTGTTTGCTGCTATTACAAAGCAAACAATAAGGATAATAAATGGGGCCAGGTGACTGTTTCAAAGAATTGATTGAGAAACGATGATCACACAGGTCAGACTTTGGGATGTTTCTAAGGTCATTGAATTAGCCAGTTCACTGAGTTCTTTTTCCTCTTCAGGCTTCTTCGTCCTTGACATTTTTCCATCTCTTTCCAAGACTTATCCACCGCAGCAGACTTTGGTCTTCTGCCCTTTAGTCTTTGTGCTGGGGCTAGGCAATGTACATCCTTCTGGAGGCAGCAGCTGCCTTCCTTCTCCTAGGGCAACACAAGTAGCAACAGCTTAGTTTTTTGTCTAACAACCAGCTTTAGAGGACAATAGGTAATTGCAAAGTTAAACCTCAGGATTAGATTACATTTACCTAAATGAATTTATATAATTTAATTTTAAAAAGGCAAACACATGTCCACACACCCTTATGTGTGCACTCCCCAAAAAGTCCGCTATAGACATCCATATACACACACACAGACACTCTTTGTATTTAATAAAACTGGTGAATATAAGATTAATTAAAAAAAACCCCGTTCAGCCTATATAACCAATGTCCTGTACTAACATAAGCATAAGGAAGAAATATCTTAATTCTATTATACTTTTTGGATGAGGGGTCGAGACTCCCTTGTTGTAGGCAGACTAGGAGATTTTTTTTCTGATTCTCCCTCTTGCACTGTGAATTTCCCTGTAAGGTACCCTTCTCCATAAAGCTTTCAGTATATCTCATTCTCCAAGGAGTAATTAACTTTCACACCTATTTGCTGACTCCGTGCGTGCAAAAAGTCTGTGAAACAAACAGCAGAATAATGGCTATGAGCAGTGTGCAGTGGGGAGAAAACGCCTTCCCACAGAACGTTAAATACATGTTTGGTGGCACATCACATATTCGGACAACAGCAAAGTAATACCTGTCTAGACTCCGTACCCTGTAATATTCTTTTTCTTCTAAGTGCTTGTATAATTGTTTTTGAGTGAATTTATGGTTGCAGCTTTTGCCGCTGTCTTTGGTGGTCCATTTCACATATTAATCACCATCTGTGCCAAGATGTTGTTTCCTAAATGCCTTTCATGCCTAGTCCCTTCTCAGCTTCAGTTCATGCCTTCCTGCTTTAGATTCTGCATTATCTCGCTGAATAACCCATCGGCACCAACCTTTCTCAGTACTGCCTTTTCAGTACTTTTCAGAGCCGCATGAACTGAAGTCTTTTTCTGCTAATCTCGAATTTATCAGGTGTAAATTAACTTAAATTTCTTAATCTATGCCCTTGATATCGACATCTCAGTTTTCTCTCATGTTTACAGTTTCTTCCACATTGCAAAACATACTTCATGAAAGTCTAAGACTGTGTGTTAGATCTGCAGAAAAAATAAAGAACAGTTGCTTCAATATATTTTGCTTCATTTCCCTTATCTACTGGTTAATGTTCTTGACCAAATTTCATGGACCTCAACGTTTAAGAACCTCAGTGCTGAAGTATGGCAAGAGCACAGGTAATGTTTTTGGACCACCTCAGAACACCATCTTTTGTTTTGTTTCATTTTATTTTATTTTATTTTTCAGTTTACAGAGTCTTTTGCATGGAAAAATGAAGATTCTGGTATTAAAATTTAACTGCGGATATAGTCAAAACTCTTCTCAACATAAAGTGTAAGTTACCATTTTGCTTGTAAGCTAGTAACTTTTACAAAATTAAGCACTCGATCTGTCTCCAATTTATATTCTCCTTTTGCTCTTCCATATTTCATTACATATCTCTTCCCATTACTTATTGCTTTTTGCTCTTCGTTTACTCTTTACTTTTTTACCCTGCTTTTCATCATTTTTCCTGCTCATATATTTTTATTCACTCTTCTTTTCCGTTCTTCATTTCCTTTCATATATTTCTACTTTCTTTTCTACTTTTGAATGTATTCAACACCTCTTTTGTTCTCTCCAGCTCATTTTCCATATTGCCATTGTCAATCAGTTTGAACACATCTTACATTAATTTTCTATCATCAGTCATGCATTATGTACCAGGAATACATTTCCGCTTTCTCCAGATACTCTGTGAAATTCTTTCACCATCGGGGCGGGGGGGGGGGGGGGACAGTTCTCCAACAAGAGTACTGATATTTCAGTGTTAGCTTAGCATATGAGAACCAGCTGATGAATTTTATCCAGTGGTTTCTATGTGTGGATCCAGCTGAATATTATTGCTACCAATTTATTTTCAGATTTAGGAACATAGTGCTAATGGTCAGGAAAAGACCATCTTCCACAACCACAAACAGTAGGTGTTTGCTCAGGAGCTTTGGTGTCATCAACGCACATTCCCATACAACAATCTACAGAAAAGATTGAAAGCTGCAAAGAGAGAGCAGGAAAGGTAGTGGTTCATCATTTTCCAGAAGCCCTTTAAAAGTAGGTATTATTTCATAAAAATCATAGGGATTTTTTAGGTACTGGACCATACCTCAACTACAAAAGGAAAAAAAAACCACCACCAGAGCCTGCCCCCCTAAAAAAAACTCCACAAAAAAAGGTGCTCCATTTCTGTCTGAGCCGAGAAAAAGTTCTTTCTTGACTGCAGATTTGTTGATCGTTTTATCACTGAATGTTAGTGACAACTGAGCTCTTGTGTGATAACTCACTTTTCAAAATTCATGTGGATAGAATCCAGAGCAAATAAGGATATAAGCAAATTTCTCATTTCTTCAACTAAGTAAACATGTTATTTTCAAAGATTTACAGTATAATGTTCGTTCTTATTTATGTTACTCAGTTACTGCACAGTTACTACTGAAAACCACCACCATTTGAATTTTCTATATCAGAACCTGGTCTTAATTTTGCAAGGAGCCAAAGGCAATTTTTTAACTTATTTTTGAATTGTGAATTTCAGCTGCAACTAGGTAACTTGGTTTTTTGTTTGCCCTACAAAAGATTTTTTTTTATTAAGAAAAGAATACTTTGTTTATACTTTTAAAATGTAAGACACCTATAAATATGTGGCAAGTGGCACCAAAAGTTCTCAGAACATACATTAAATTGGATTTATTGTACTAGAGTGGCTTTATTCTTGTTTAGCATTGTACAATCTGCAGCTACTAAGTGTTTCTTTGCGATGAACTTCAAGTGTCTCCAAGGGTAAGAACAATCTTGCTTTTAAATGGAAGAAAAGAGAATGACATTTCATTGGTTGTAGCTTCAAAATTTATTTATTTAGTTTTACTTTTTATAAAATGTGTTGACATGGTATTTGTGTACTGAGCACTTATAGTTTGAAATCGTCACTAAGGTTTACTGCCCTTGACCTGTTTTTAGCAGTGGTGTATGGTATTCCTTATAATTTCTTTTTTCCACATAAAATGACAGCTGTGCTATGCTATATCAGGATGAAGGTACAGAAGTGGGAAAGCTTTAATTTTTTCTGCCTGTTTTTCATGCAGTGACAAGCACAATTTCTGAGGAATAGGGGAAAGATCTGACACTGACCTGTTGTAGTCTAAATCTTCAACTCATACAATATTACAAGTCATGTATTATGAAAATAGCAAAGGCCATCATCTATACACAGTAGTTAATTTGTATTGAAATTAGTAAGTTGACATCTAAAATGAAATTAAAAAAAATTAGTTAGAGAGGGATAGACACCTTAAGATTGGCTTTAGCTTAATGCTTAGGCTGATCATGAACGTGAGCAGCCCAGATTCATGCTTGCCTGAACAGAAAGGATTTTTTTTTCCATGCCTTGGAGGTGAACAGTGAAAGAATAAGATGCAATAGTTTGCAATTTTTGCATGTTTAACAAAGAAAATTGAGATTAGACATAAGAAAAAATATTTCAGTGTGAGAGTGGTTAAGTACTGGGACAACTTGCCCAGAGAGGCTGCAGAACCCCCCCCACCAGAGGTTTTCAAAACTTGACTGACTGAAGTCCTGAACAACCTTTGAAGTTAGTCCTACTAAGCAGAAGCTCGGACCAGATGACCTTAAGAGGTCCCTACAAGCCTAAACTATTCTATGGCAGTCGCCAAGGGGAGCTGCTCCGGGGCCGGCCAGATCTGTTGCAGAGCGGCCGATCTGGGCGCACAGGGGGTTTCCTGAGGCAGGGAACCGCCGGGGCAGCAGAGAGACCCGCCGGGAGCCAGCAGCTCTCACTGGAGACGCTGACGAGGCGTGGGCCTTGCAAGAGCAACCGCGACCACCCCCAAGCCTGTAAAAAGCAGCCTGGGGAGCACCCGTGACCAGGGCGGGCATACGGCATGGGGCGGCAGCCGGGGCCTGGCATGGCAGGTTGTGCGGCAGTTCGCATGGCAGGGCGCGCCGGGAGGGCACCTCCTCGTAGGTGGTGCATTCCACTGGCCGAGAGGGACACTTGAAGTACACATAACCCAGCAACCGGGCACCATTCTCTGACCATCTGCACAGGTGAGGGGCGCTCATCCTACCCGACCCTCAAGGCGGAATGGTGGGCACTTGTCTGAGAGCAAAGGCTGCAGCTCCGGCTGGGGGGTCTGCACCATCTGCCCCAGTGGTGGCCGATGCCTCCATGCAGACGGAGCTGCTGAAGGGAGAGGCTGCAGGGCAGACCTCAGGCTGCAGGCAGTGCCCAGACCTTTCTCCTGGGGCAGGGACAGGCAGCAGACCTGCCTGCAAAAGGTGTGCCCAAGTGGAGGACCTCCTGCAGCAGGTGGCCAAGCTGCAGGGGGTAGTGAGAAGGCTGCATAACATCAGGGAGGCTGAGAAGGAGTTAGACAGCTGGTTCCAAGCACAGTCTTGCAAGCTCACTACGCTGGACTTCAGGAGAGCAGACTTTGGCCTCTTCAGGGATCTGCTTGGTAGAGTACCACGGGATAAAGCCCTGGAGGGAAGGGGGGCCCAAGAAAGCTGGTTAATGTTCAAGGATCACCTCCTCCAAGCTCAGGAGTGATGCATCCCAACAAAAAGGAAGTCAGGCAAAACCGCCAGGAGGCCTGCATGGATGAACAAGGAATTCCTGGACAAACCCAAACACAAAAAGGAAGCCTACAGAGGCTGGAGGCAAGGACAGGCAGCCTGGGAGGAATACAGAAAAATAGTCCGAGCAGCAAGGGATGAGGTTAGGAAAGCTAAAGCCCTGATAGAATTAAATCTGGCCGGGGATGTCAAGGGCGACAAGAAAAGCTTCTATAGGTACGTCAGTGACAAAAGGAAGACTAGGCAAAACGTGGGCCATCTCCAGAAGGAAACAGGAGACCTGGCTACCCAGGATATGGAGAAGGCTGAGGTACTCAATGACTTTTTTGCCTCAGTCTTCACCAGCAAATCCAAGTTCAAATTCATGCTCTGTCCAAGTTACAGGAGATATCTGAATCAGGGGTTCCCATATCCCATTGAATGTCAATTCCACAATGTGCTTAAAGTCAATTTCTTTGTTTCTTGACCCCTACATTACCAAAGTTATTATCAGTTGAGCACCTGGAACAGAACAATTGTTGGAGACATCCCTTAATTAGCCTCTTTCTGCATTTAATTCCTAATTAGCAGAATCTACTTTTCAGTCAGTTGTTTTCTGCAGATTCCTTCCTGAGATACTTACTTTTTTTGCACTACCGATCAAGTCAGAGCACCTAAGATGCCATCCTGGGTCCATTCCCAGCTGACAGCCAGTAGCCTCACGAACTTCCTTGGGAGCATCTAGTGGTCCATGTTTGGTACATCAGGTTCTTATTTCTCAGAAGACATTTATATTTATTACAATACATGCCCCTCTGCATTTTATCTGTTTGTTTTCACTTGCAGCTTTGCCTCAGGGGATCTAAAAAAAACCTAAGACACTTTATTGATTTTCCATTTGTGGTCCTGGTGAGTTTGTTCCACCATTACTTGGAAAGGATGAGAACTGGTGTCAATTTGTACAATCAGAAATAATTATTTCATTCTGTGTGATGTGCCTGGCTGTGATATTGAGGGCAGCATCATACTTTTTATTTTCTAGCAATGAGGTTGCTTGAAGAATCAGGGGCAGAGTTCCAGCTGGCTTTTTGTTAACATGTAGAACTACTACAGTTACTTTCACTCTGAAAGTAATGGGGTGCAAAGTAAGTAGAGGTGAATGCATCTTTCCAGATGGTATAAACAGGCAGAATAACTGTCTTTGCTTGGAATCCTAGATCTCTGGACCCAGCCCTGCTCTACTCTGGAAGTAAGCGCCCCACTTCATATACCCCACTTTTCTGCAGGGCTCATTAACATGGGCACAGGTCACTCAAATGCTTTCTCACAGTTTGTCCTGGTTTAGGCCAGGATGGAGCTAGTTTTGTTTTCAGCAGCTCCTGTGTTTTGGCTTCCGTGTGAGAAGAACAGTGATAGCACACTGATGTTGCTGGTTGCTGCTGAACCACCAAGGACATTTTGCTGTTTTCCAGGTTCTGCTAACGTGCAGATGCAAAAACTTGGGAGGGGTAGAGACAGGATAGTTGATCCAAACTGGCCAAAGAGAGTATTCCATACCATAGACGTCATGCTTGATATAAGCGAGGGTCGGTCGGTGGGCCACGAGTTTTTTTCTAGATCTTTTTTGGTCTTTTGGGCTTTTGAGGCTTTTGAGACCTTTAACTTGCCTTAATCCTTAAGCTTCCCTTCGGGTTGTTTTTTGTTTCCCTATTTTTACCTTTTGTTTTTCGCTCGTTTGGCTGTTTGTTCCCCTCGCCTGCTTTCCCTGGAACTTGCTGTTCTGGGATAGCTGGGGGGGGATACCCCTGCTCCCTGCCTGCTGCTCGGGATGGGCTGTATCGGTCGTCGGGTGGTGAGAAATTGTGTATCGTTTGTTTTATATATTCTATTATCCTTGTATATATTATCATTATTATAATTATTAATATATTTTCATATTTTTCCTTTGCTGTTCTGGTGAGCTGTTTTTATCTCAACCCGTGAGTTTTCCTTTCTCTCCGATTCTCCTCCCCACCCCAACAGGGAGGGGGGGGAGTGAGCGAGCGGCTGTGTGGTATTGGGTTACAATTTGGGGTTAAACCACGACACAGTTTCAGGGCCAGAGCTGACTTGCAGCTCACCAGCTCCACTGGTACATAGCACATCTGTACGTCTGTCTGTGAGCAACCACGTCACCACTTTCTCTCAGTGTGCAGGTACGTGGAGTGCTACAGCGCAGGCAACAGGCTGCTCTGACAAAAGAGGTAAGGGTGTTTTTCTTCCCAGAGTCGAGAGAGATGAAGCTCTCAGTAACCAGCTCTTGATCTTTCCCCTAGAGTGAATAATTCATTACCAATACACTGGACACAGTCTAGATGATTGCAGTGATCAGGCACATCTATCCATGTATTGTGTCAATGCCACCCTTACTAGTATGGATACTAGTATTATTTGAAGAACTACAGGGACCTGTGAGACAATGTCAATCTAGTCCAAAGGTGTAGAAATAGCAAGTCAAGTCATTTATCATTCCTCTGCCTTGTGAGACTTCCCTCTCCTCAAGCTGTTGGCTGAAGAGTCAGCAAGTGGGGAGAGGAAATAGACTGCCTGCTTTTCCTTACGCTGATTTATGTCTGTTCACTGCAAACAAGACAATGTGTATAATGGATGTTCTCTTTAATTAGACTGTTGCAAAATATGCAATTACAGCTACTAAGTGCACTTTTATGTCTGAATACATAAATGATTTCAGGATAGCCAGTGAAACTTTGTAAGGGACTAAGTTGGCTTCCAAAATCTACATTCATGTGTTTGGTTTTTGATAATCAAGAATGCCTTCAAAGCTATATACTTTATATAAATTTGCTTATTACGAAGAGCTAGGCAATACAGGTTCCAAAAGACTTTATATTAGCTAATGATTTGCTTTCCTTTTAGTGTTAGACTTTTAAAAATCATTAATAATTCCAAAGCATCAATAAAAACAAAGCAAGATTTTATCATTCTTTCGTAAATAAAATGATTTAGGCATTTTCTTTCAGTATGTGGCCCACTGAATTACATGTTATGCTAGGGATAACATTGAAATTATAAGAACAGTTTACTCATACTACATGCAAACCGTGTAGTTGACTTGCTTTTGACAAGCAAGTAAAAATATTTCCTATGTCTATTTGTGATCTGTTAGCAAACTGTGTATCGTTGTGTGGAATTCAAGTGGCTTTGTGTTTCCTATTAGTCTTTGAACTCATGCTTCATCTTCAGCTATTACCTAGATATTGTAGCCAAAAGAGATGTTTTGCCCATAAGGAAGATGATGAAAAAATATTTGCCGTAAGCCAAGAAGAAAATTGACTTGTTCTACACAAAGCAACTAGGTAAATGAGCTTTTCCTCTTGACTTACTTCTTATCTGTTTTCTTCCTTTTCTTCTTCCCTTCCAAATCCTTGTATGAAAGCCAGTGCAGAAAATGAGAGCAGAGCTAAAGACAGTGGCAGATTTTGTAGATGGCCCTTGTACAGGTATGAGGAAAGGAATACAACTCGGGACGACTTCTGTCTTTCTCTTCGACACGCAGAACTAGGGCTTGCTGTGTCTACAGCCATAACACAGTGCTGTTGCAGAGCCACACAAGCCTACCTCTGCACTACAGGACACTGTAAAGCCTCTAGTGCTCTTTTCCTGTAGCATCGAGGTTATACTTGAACGGAGTACTTTAGGAATTTGACTACGTCACTTAATAAAAGAGGCCAGTACAAAAGCTAACACTGAATTTCTAAGCTACGTGATCCACATCAAATATAGTCAGTATTTCATTAATCAGAGACTGAGGTATGCAGAGAACAGGAAAACCACATAATGAAAGCACTTGAAGTGCAAAGAAGATTGTGGTGTGGCACTGCTCAAAGGTAGCTTGGGTTCATTTTGCTTCAGCTCTTTGCCAGCTCCCTCAGCGCAGGCGGGGTCTACTCGCATGCATCCACTCAAAAGATCTTTTTTGTGCCCAGTGCTTCAAATTCTGGGGGGCTTCTCAGGTTTGCTAGTAAGTGTGAGAACTGAGTTGGCTTCTGTCCTTTATGCACAGCTGCCCTGGACTGAGAGCACAGTGAACTACAGTGCAGAAGCATCTGAGGGGGGACTAATACACCCAACAGCACCCAAGCTAACTGCATACCACCCCTTGTGTCTCTGCATCATAGTTTTTGATACTTTCATTTTGTGGAGCTCGAGATAAGAAATTTGTGGTGAACATGACTGACTTGGGTCTTTGGGTTTGATTTGCTAAGGCTCTGCACAATGCAGAAGTGATTAAGTTTTTTCTGTATGTGAGGTGGCCTGGAAACAGAAGAGTACATTTGCTGCACCCCACCTGCCCTAAGAAGCCCACCCGATCTGAACTGGCTCTGCACTGAGCCAGCTCTGAGTCTTCCCATCTGGGGCATGATTAATCCACCCGGATTTGGTTATAAATGGTTAATCCTCTTGGATAAACCACAGATGATGGGGACTGACTAAGCCCCTAGTGCGTAAGAAATATCATTATTCATTGACTCTAATAGCAGCTCGTGTGATCTAAAATAGAATAGCCTGTTTTACCAGAAAAATAAACAACTAAAAAATAAAATGGAATTGGGTTTTTATCTTAACCAAGGATTACATTTGGAAGGATTTTAAAAAGTGGATTTTAAGAGATTAATTTAAAATAATCTCTACAGTTCGATGGGATTTAAAATTGTATTAATTTATTTTAAAACTTATTTAAAGTCCTTTTAAAAGTAATTTTCTTTCTTTCCCTGTTGCATAAAGACTTACCTTCCAATTTGTATCATACCATTGGCCTAATGTTAGTTGATAGGTACTTAATTTTCACGTCAATTAATATTGATTCATAATGCTCTAAGTGCCATTAACTTCAGTCCTATATCTAAATATCTATGAATTATGAGAAAAACCCCAAAATACCATATTCTGACCTGAGCCTTGGTGTTTTCTGTCTGATGGAATTAGAAATCCAAATACTATTTTTGTATCACTTTTTACACACACAGAACTCAACAAGAAACCCTTTAAAATAAGTAAAACATTGAGGGAAAGGACATTTCTATTGTTTCAGTATTCCTGTTGTTACTTGAGGAAAACTAGTGAAAATGTTTTGAACAAAGATGTTCTCATGGTGTTATTTGGTGATTACCCTCCTTGCGAGGTAAGAAATGTTCACAAAATGCACTTAAAGATGATGGAAGTTGGAATAAGATGTAGGAAAGAATGTGCTGTGGGTCCCCTAAGTCAGATTTCTTGAAGTATTTCTTCCAAATGTGTTAAATGAGTGCTCCTTGCGCTCGTGAAGGTGTTCTTTCTGATTCCTACTAGGTCTATACATTTCATTTGTTTCCCTCTGCTTTCATAATGAAAAGAGAGATATGGATCATTGAACAGATATAAAGCTTGTAAGTAGGTGGAATTTAGGTCTGTGATGGATAACGGTGTGGGGAGAGGTCATTGTTGTGTGGATAGCACAAAGGTATTTACATTACATTAATTCTGTGTCCTCTGCACGGTAAGGAGGTCACCCTACTTCCGAGTGGTTTGTTTAGCTTTTTTTTCTTTCTTTCTTTCTTTTATGCTTGATATTAGGAAGAATGAATATCCCTTTCTGGGTAGGCTCAGAAATATAATTGGGAAGCAAGCTATTAGACAGGAAAGTAAATGTAATTTTTCTGAATGAACTCTTCTTCCATGGTGAGAAGAATCAGAAAATGGCTTTCTTCATACAGATTTTTGTTCAGAAAATAAAGGAGTATGTGAATAATTCTATAAGAAAACACACTTGAATCATCCAGAGTATCAGACCTGGCAGAATAATGAGATATCATATTTTATTCCCCTTATGTACTTTCCAGCTGAGAAGAGTAACAATACTATACAAAAGTAAGTTCTCAATCAGTCCAGACAAGGTAATGGGAGTCCTAGCCTGCCAGGGTTTCTTTACTGAAGAGCAAGAGAATTGCTCTGTCTTGATGTTTACAATAACTTAAAGGCCAACTAGATTGCTAGATAGTTTATATTCCACTCATGCAGGTGTAAAACAGTCTATCCAATTTCAAGGTATTTCAAATACACTCTCCAGTCTCCTGTATTTGTTATACGAATATATGATTTTTCTAATGCCACCTCTATAAGCAGACATCTCCATGCCATTAATACGATTTTCAGCTCACAACAGTTATACTCCGATACAGACGCATTGGTTTTAGTGAGCTATTTCAGTATTTATATAAACATCTTCATAAATTGAAAACATCTTAGTAAAACGAGAATGATGCCAAAGGTTTTTCCTCTGTTATAAAAGGACACCAGAAACTCAATGAACCCGAAACCCATTTACCGTAAAGAAACCCCTATTTTCTTTCCATCACACGACCACTTCCTTATTTTCCAGCCATGGAAAGAGGATCATGGAGGGAGCAAACTACAGCTGACCACACTCAAAACCTCTCCATGCCGGGTCAATTGTGCATGACGGTGGGAGCCCTCTGCCTGGACTCTTTGTGCTGCAGGGAAGGGCCATCTTACCGCTGGGCTGAGTCGTGTGGCCCATGCGGGTTGAAAGGAGGTGCAGGGCTGCTGAGGCTGACAGCTCTGGCTTGCCGTGGGAGTGGGAGCACGACCTAGCTGCTTCTCACCCGTGAAGCTCACCCCGGGCTTGCTGCTGCCCTCGGGCACAGAGCGAGGCGGTATGGCACTCGTGGCTCTGGGCCACGGGTGAGGATTTCACGGTACAAAACTTGTACGGTCCGGAAGGTTGATATGGTTTTCAGATATCATCCCATTACTTGGGCTTTAGACACTTAGTACTATTTATCATGCTGCCTGTTATTATCAGCATCTTATAGTCTCCTGCTAAAAATCCTAAGCCACCACTGAAATTTCTTTGGTTCTCAGTACTTTTACAAAGCTTCCTTTCATCCCTTTCCTATGCCTTCTCAATTTTTCTATGCTTTAGAATATTTAATTGCTCTTAATTTTAATCTTTTTCTTCATTTCAATTCACAATGTATGCCTACTGTATTTCTAACCACTGCTGTTCATTACTTTCTCACTGAACCAGAACAGCTTCAGCTACGCTTATCCCTTCTTGGTTGTGGAACTATGACTGATTAGATCAGCCACCTAAATATCCCAAGCTAAATAGCTTGTATTCAGCTTCACACACATTTTTCTATCTATGCTTTCCCTTCCAGTTGATTTGCTCCCAACCTTCTCTAGCCTTGAGGAAGCAAATGTTTTTACTTGACTATATGAAAGTGCTGTCTGTTCCTCTGCAATGATTACAATCAATTCGTGATTGCCGGTTTCTTGGCAAACACTTATCCTTGGATTAACCAATGGTTAACATTACCTTGTAGAAGTGGAGTAATATAGAAATATCCTATGCTGCGTGCAATATCTCTTTGTTGGATGTTATCTGTAACTCATAGAAGCTCTAAGGATATTTACTTCAGCCTGTGTGAGATGCCCACCAACGTCTCATAAGTCTCCCCGCATTTGTAACTTTCCACATATTTTCACTACCTTTGAGATTAACTCTTTCTCTCCAGTTTGAAAATGGTTAGTTCAAAGAAACACAGCCGTGCCCATTCTCCTGCTTATTGCTTAACTGACCGTGTGTATTAGAGAGAGATTGTGATTAAGCTGTTCAGATTTCTCGAACTGCAGATAACAGATGTCCTTCTCTTGTCTCCCTTCCACTTGCACCATATATGCGTTCCACCTCTTTGCCCACTCTCCATCCAAACAGTGGTTTTAGCCGCCACACCGACTTGGCCTATGGACTTTCACGTGGCGTCATTACACCAAAGGGAAATTTTGAGCTCTGCCCTGACTAGTGCCCAGACTCATCACAAAGTCATATAGCAGCTTTCTTTCTGAAATTACTTCAGTTTTCTTTGAAAGGGGATGAGTTGATGCTTCTCTATTGTGCTAGGCTATGAAGCACCTTTCTATGCTATATGTTCAACGAACAACTGCTAGAGGTGATAGGATTTCAGTCAGTTATGACATAATTGCACTTGTGGACTAAAGCTTCAGTTTATCCCTGCCATTTATTCAGAGGTGGGTTCACTGGAAGGGGGGAGAGGTGTTTAGTAGTAGTAACATTTTAGTGCCTTCCACCCTCCCTTCAGAAATAGCATCTAACTCAATCACTTGCTTCATATAATGCAACCATGGTCCTGCAGCCTTCCCTGTGAACAGCTCTGTGCCAGACTTTGCAGACCCTGGTACGTGGTATTAGAGATTCACAGCACATGTGCCATATATGAACTTTAAAATGTCCTTTAGAAACACAGGTAATCTGAAGCCCAGAGCTAGTAGTTCATTAGCAATGTTATTTCCATTTCAATTAAAATAATTGGAGCAAAATAAAATTGAAGTAACTAAATGAAAAATAACTACCCAAAGGACAAGTATGCAGTAAAAAATTCATTCATGCTTATGGGAGAGCAAATCTTTTCCATCTAATCCTCCTAAAACTTTGGGTGATTGGCACAGTTTTTCTGAAACATTACTATATTTGTCTTGTGTGTTCTTGAAGTCTACAGTACTGTCTGTTTCAGTCTGGGTCAGCAGAGGTTTTTAGCATTTTATAGGGATGTCCATGGTATAAGAAGATGGTAATATCGGTACAATATTTCCAAACCAACATGTAATAATATGTTTGCCAATTGCTTTGGGATTAGAGTAGGAGATTTTTTACAGCCTAATTTCAACTTTCTCTCAATTCCTCTATTATAAGCAATTTAGTTATGTATTTTCTTATGAAAGCACTAATTAAATTGTCAAACTTTTAATTAAATTGAAATATTGCTACGAGTGCTTAATGGCAGAGGAAAATACTGAGTTTTATTAATCAGTGTTAATGATTGACACTGCACACTGAGTTTCTTGTGTTTTCTGTTTCAAATTAAATCAAATACACACAAGAAAGCTATTGCATGTGAAAACCAAATGTCCTTACAGCAGTGTTTAATTCTTTCCTGCAGTTATGAAATAAGAAATGGTAAATAATACATACATGAAACCATGGTGGAGAGTAGTTGCTTAAGAAATGTTGCCAAAAAGTTAATTTTAGGTTTACTTGATGGCTATATACAAATCATACTGTAATGTAAAGAAAATACTATGTCAAGACAATTCCCTTGAAACTGCTTTTCACTAGAGACTGGGATTCTGAATGCATGAAATAAACTATGAGAAATAATTAAGTTCTGCCTTTAAAATTTCAGTTATAATACAAAATGTGATCTGTTCATGAGAGTGGGTACATGTTTTGATATTGTCTTAACAGACCAGATTTGCTTTCAGTTTAGAGAAATCCTCAGCGATTCCATTCAGTACAGGTATGAAGAGCTCAATAATTCGGTTTTCTTTCCTGTAGTGATAATGGGCATAATGTATGTTAGACACTGTCGAGGCTTTGCAATGGTTAACAATGGTGAGTCCATTTGTGGGTGTTACAGTGCTGAACACCAACATATGCAAAAGTTTGTGTGTTCTCTAAAGGAAGACTTGCGCACTGAGAAATAGTACTTGGTACTGATATCTCCATGTAGCTCTCTAGTGACGGGAAAATTAAAGCAGCTTTGAGATACTAGATCTGAAAACGTGTGATGCTGCAAATATAATAACTAGATAATAATGGAAAAATGGGACTTTTGGGGTTGTAAGAACTCTTAGGAGGGACCATGACAAGGACCATCTAAAAGACCTTATTGCAGAAAGAGGAAAATAAATGTTTAAAATTAATCCACATTTTACGTTCTTTAATCTTCTGCAGTATTTACTTTTTAGAAAGGTTTAGAAAATTAAGCAATATATGGGAAAACAGTAATTTTTAAAAGGAGTGGATGGAGAATCAATTAAACCTTCATGATGTGCTTTTGATTTTAAAGGAAGTTTTTCTGATCAAACGTGTGACAATGGTGCAACTGAATACCTTTGAAAAGTTTAGGTTACACGAAGGTAGGTTTGATTAAATGGTTTGTTGCTAAAATTAAGTGTCTTCAAACTCAGTTTTCTTAGTATCTAAACATTACATTTAGTGAAGTGTTTTCTGATAATAACATAAGTCAATCTGCAAATCACACATAGTGGTTGAAATCCATGTAGATTTTGCCTGTGTTAGACTACGAGATTACAAGATCTGGCCCATAATAAATACCTGTGGCCTTGCGCAAAGACAAAATGGTATGTAGTTATCTTGGATGACGAGCCGTTCATTTTCATCAGTGATTAAGGAATCCCATTCATTAGTAGGTGTAAATATATTTTTAAAAGTAATTGTGTAATATGAATCCCATCAAAGAGCAATTCTTCCCTAATACCAAACATTGAAGGTGCATAGCCCTTTTTACAGTTTTATTTTTAATAATATCCTGACTGCAAACCAGACAATTGAAGTCACTAACTTTCTTATTAAACTTAGCTTGAGAGGTTCAAACTGCAGCAAATCATAAGCCAATCTCCATTTGTTTTAAATTATTCAAAAGGAAATGAGACCCAGTAGAGTGCTCTTGTCTTCGGAGTCTGGCATAAAGGCAATGAAAAAGTACTGTTTAGTCCAAAATGGTATTGAAACTGATTTACACTACCAAATAAAGTGTGATTCTCATTTATTGTTGCTTAGATATATTAACGTATATCATGAGCACTGCTCAGTTATATCTGCATGGATACACTCCTACAAAACAGGCATTTCTGTAAAGCTGTCAGAAAAACAAACCTGTTACCACGTAATAATACATGCAACACTCTGAATGCTTTATTGTAATGAATTTAGTGCTGTGCTTATCCCAGGCTGTGAGGCAGATGACAGTGATTTATAGCTCGCAGAGCAGCAGCCCTGATAGGATGATGAAGGACCGTTTCTCCTCATTATGCCAGCAGAGCTTCTTTCATCTCTTCTCTTCTTCTCTGTTCATTGTTTGCCCTTGACATCATCAGTCACCAGGCAGTGCAGTTTACAAACACTGTTTTGGCTGGCAGAAAATAAATTGTTCAGCCAATGATGTGAAATCTATCAAATTCCTACTAAGCTGCATCTTGAAACACCTATTCAAGCTCTTGTCTGAGGCTGATCCATAGTTTAGATAACATTTTACTTCTAAGAGAGAGATTCTTTCCCTTCTCAGTCGTTAGTCAGAGCAAGATGCATTTCCTTTAATTTTTCTGCAGGCAAAGGCTGACCAGCTTCCAAGAGCTGTGGAGATGAAATCATTTGTCTCTGGACCTTTTTTGGTTTTGTTACAAAACCCACATAGACAGCTTTGTGAAGAGATAGTAGGGCAATATTTGTCATTCTGGGTAACCAAATATGAATAACACTCAACATGGCAAATAAGTACCTGAACTTCATTGTTGAAAAGAAAACATAAAACCAGAAAGGTGACAGGGACAGGCCTAAACACAGAAACAAACAATGATGTGTCGTGTTTATCTGCTTGGCAGTATCCCCATAAAGTAATTTAAACTCTAAAGCTATGCTATGTTTGTTTGAATGGCTTGATATAATCCACAAGCAAATCAGTTGGCTGCAAATGACTGAAGCTGCTGAATGGGGAATTAGGTACTTGTATATTTAATTTAAAAAAAAAAAAAAAAAGTTGGATCACAAATCTGAGCAAAAGAAAAAGTACATGCTCTAGTATGACTTTTCTTAAATAATCCAGCTATGACAGAGTTGGTGTGACCATAATGTGACTAGAGACAGACTAGGACAGAGGAGTAAAGAGGATTTGCAGACTATGAAGACTGAAGCGGAAGTGGAGTCTTTCGGGGCCATACATACATGCATTGTAAACTGTTGGGACAAAGTAAATTGTAAAATACCCAATACCCTCATTATGAGAACTATGAGATCGCAGGCTGAGAGTAACAAAAAAGTAATTTACTCTGTCAATCCACTACATCTGTATCTTAATGTCGTTTCAATGATCTGAAGTATGATGAATATTAGTTTGGCTTTTTTTTCTATGGTAGCCAATCATAAGATGATGAAATTAAGTTACGGCTAGGTCTGAGTTGGAGGTAAGTAGGAAAAGAAAACATTTTTTCAGTGTTCTGACCTGTTCTACGCTCCTGTTAACTGGATTTACTGTTTATAGCCCACACAGTGGTGACAGCAATGATTAAATCTTTTCCACAATGAAGCTAAGGAATGGAATGAGTATTTTTCATGAGTTCTGCTCTGCACAAGTTTCTCGTAGGTGTCAATAATTTTTGCCATTAATAACTGGAAATAAAAATGTGCATAAAGTAGTCAGGAGTAAGAGTTTCAGCCCTCGAGTAGTATCATCTTAAGTTGTAGTAGATTATATGTGTGTCCCGCAGTCCTGTGCTTTACCTGTTTACACTAGTAGTGCTAGGACTGTCTATCCTAAAGGCTAGAGTGATAAGATAAGCACCACAGACCATTTTCGTATGTATCACCCCCGTTCAATCTCACCCTTGTGTACATGCGGTGTGTCACTCCTGGAGAGATCTGAATATCTTAAGCTGATCTAAATCATTTCAGTCTGCAGAAGATTAAGCTGTGGGGTGCTGCAGGCTCAGCACAGGAGACTGCAGCGCTGTTTAGTGCCAGAGCCCTGGAAACATAGGTCAGGAGAGAGATCTCTCCCATCCTGCTTGTGGGTCCCATGTTTCCTACCTGTCTGAAGTGGGGACAAAGCAAAATAAACTCCCTGATTCCCAAATCTGGCATTCATTTTGATTCCCAATTTCATGATCAAGTCACAGTAACTGAGTGTCTAAGAACTTATGAGTATCTCAGGACCACCGAAGAGTTTAACAACTGTCCCACCAGTCTGGCCCGTCTAGATGTTTCAGACCTGCTGTTGATTCAGAAGAGATGGGGTACAGCCACCCCCACCCTGACTACCTCATTAGGTTAGCTTTTCAGAAGTGCATCAGCAACCAATTTTAGCTTGATCTTTCTTTCTGGTACAACAACCATTTGCAGAAGGAAGACTTGACAGAGAGTCTGGTCCCTCAGAACGGTAAAATTCAGGGTGGAAAAACACATTTGCTGTAAAAAATTGGGGCATTCCGTAGTCCTTTTAAAGTAACCAAAGTAGGGGAAGTGTGTTTACTCTTGGTAAGTTTGATTAAGTGCCATATAATATCTCTCTCATTCCTTTTGGTTTAGTCAATCGGACTGTCACTGCTGTCACAGATCTAGCTATCAAACTGTCTAAAGTATTTGTTTTAACAAATGAATTTGTGCTTTGGCAGCCTCCTCAGGCAGTGAAGTTGGTGGATTTTGGATTACTGCTTGGATACGTATGAGACTGGCTGCTGATGTCCATTCAATTTGCTTTTATCTTTCTGTGAGTACAGTAATTTTTGTTGGATATTTTTGCTCATTTTTGAGGAAATTATACAGCTCCTTTTTGGTTTTCTGTATACTTCCAACCCTTTCCAACAATCAGCAACTCTGCAGATGACTTTCTTTCTGGAAATGTTTGAAATTTATCCTGTGACTACAGGGCTGGAAGGGAGCACCCATGTCACAGAGTCCAGCATTCAGCCAAACCAACATTGTTGACACTGAGTGCAGCACATTCATTCTATTCCATATCAGCAAAAGCTCCTAAAAGCCATGTTACACCGCAGCTACTGTAAGTAGATATTGTAAATCTGCAGGTTTGTATAATTTGTTGTACGCAGTTTGTAAAAACAAATGACCAAAAATTATAAAGAACTCTTGGTAATTTTTAATTAGAAAAAATCCACCAGTTGGACATCATTCTAGCATTTGGTATCAGATGAATGCTTACTATTGCAGGTTGCAAAATGTTTTAAACAATTCTATGCACAATTAAGTTGGTATAAATCCTTCTTTATTTTAAAATGTGTATTCTTTTTAAAACAATATTTAAAAAGGATTTTTTCCTTGAGAACATGTCCCTCTTAACTGCTTATTTTCAAGAATGTTCTATTTACCTATTGTTTTGCAAAGAATACAGGCATTTACCTCTATGAACTTCTAATATGCATAGGAGACATATATAGATACTTCTATTGCGGAATGCTGGAGAATTTACTTCATTTGTCTTGGAGTGTGGGAGCAATATTTTTTGCAAACAGATCTAACTCCAAGGAAGTCACTGATTTTTTACAGTGTTTCACCTGTTTTCTTTTGACAGTGTAGGCAGAGGGTCGGCAGTTGTGCAGCACACAGATGCGTGCAACCATCCGATAGATGTCACTGAACAATCTTTGGGCTGTTTTTCACAGGAAGTCTTCGTGTGGCCGGCATTCAGTGTGCTGGGTACAGCAGCTGTTGTGTTGCTGGCTTCCTTTGAATTGAAGGGAGTCTTCCCTCTCTTTGCAGGGGGTTCTTGTAGGATTCCTTTGATTGTTTTTATCCCATCAAATTCTTTTATCAAATACGTGAGTTCCTGATGCTCAGTGGGCTCCTAAATGTAATTTCATATTTCATTGAGACACATATCGGAGTCTTGACACAATTATGACTTCATCCATAATTTAGTTCTCTGTAGAGGTAAGAAGGGAGGATTAGTTTTTCTCCTTATATGAGTAAAGATTGGGTGGGAAAAAAAAAAAAAATTAGCTTCAGGATCTGAGTTACTAGATGTTATTTCTCAGAAGCGTAGTAACTCCTTTACAAATAAATAACTGCACTCTCACTTCTCCAAAGATTTTATTCTGCTTGAGATATAACAAAGCTATTTAGATCTAAAGAGCTTTGTAACATCCATGAGGCTGAATTGGCCAGGGATCAGTCATATCTTTCCTAACGCATGTAAACGCCACCCTTAATTTTAAAGTGGAAGTGTGATTTGGCAGCAGTCTACACGGTGCTAATGGTTGTAGAGGTTGCAAAGTCATGGAGTACTAGTATCTGTAATTTTTGGGGGGACCACTTTTTAGTCTGCTGTGGGTATGGAAACAGCTGAAACTGCTTTGGAGTCTCTGTATGATAGTATTTATTGCTCTACTGTTCAGCATATGTTTTTCATGCAACATATATCTATGTCTGCAGTGAAAAATCTGTATTAAAACTTCAGATATAACTTTCTGGTTAGACTTACATAAAATGTCCTTCCCCACTCTCACTTCTAACGCTTGCTAATTGCATAAATTTAGCTAATATTGAAAATATTACTTGTAATAGGATGTAACTGAGCATATTACTGAGCATACTGTGCTTCAGGAATGAATTCTAGACCACTAGGAAGGCCTGCAGACTCCTGAGTCACAGCAAAATGAGAATGGGTGAGAAACTGCTGATTATTTTCAGGACGCTAGGCAGAACTGCTCTAGGAAATAATAATTGCATATACAGAATCGTATGTATAACTGTTTTCTTCTAATGACAATATTTCGAAGTAATGCGACTAATGATCTAGAACCAAATATACACTTTTTTTTCCATCTTATGCCAGAAAGCCTCTCTTAAACTTGGATTTAGGGTTCTCTGAGTACATCTGTATGTACAGCATCAGCCTCTGAAGCTTCTTTTACTTACAACTGAATCTTCTAACAGACTTTTCATTTTTTTTAGAATCATGATTAAATCTAGAATTTATTCAGTTTCTAATCACCACTAGAGTCACTGGAGTCACTGTTAGAATTAAGAACTCTTTGCATGTATTGAACCTTCCAGCATGACATTGAAACAGTAGTTTCAAATCCACACAAGCTTTGGAAGTTTCTCTCTTTTTTATTCCTTGCTCATATGAAACAGATGATACCTTTCAAAGACTCATGCTTTGCAGGAGACTAGTATTCTTCACATCTGCCTATCACTATCTGAAGACCATGCAGCTCTCCTACTTAGGAAGCCACTGCAGACTATTTAATCTAGTAGTTATAAAGCTGAATATTAAAAAAAAAAAAAAAAAAAAAGGCGAATGCCATCATTGTGCTTTCTGATGATCTACTTCTCTTTATGAGTGTCTCCTCATGGTCTGCTGCATTTCTGGAAAGTTCAAGCTGTGCTGAAATGCCCTCTGTATTTTTCATTTGCTGCTTTTATTCTACAGTGCTCTTATTCTGCTTCCAATCTTCTATCATCCATCTGGTCTCATGCCATGTTCTTAGGGCGTGATGAAGGGCAAACAATAAATCTGAGTTCATAACCATAATAAGTCTATCAAGTAACAGGTAAATGACCAAAAGGTATGGAAAATGACCACGTGAAGAGAGATGAAAGTTCTTAGCGTTAGCCTGTTCCTCAGTGAACACCCAATCTGATCTTAGTCACAACTGGTCCCTGAATGTGACATTTCCATCCAGTCAAATCCTGTTTGAATGATATATTTGTAAAATCTAGTTGAGTTTCCATTTTTTAATGCAACATAGGTCAAAAAATTAGAAGACCATGAATGAAAACCTGTAAAGTTCCTCCACAAAAACTATACTACTTCAGAATATATATTAAAAAAAAATCTGTGTTTATCCATTTCTCATACTAAGTTCTTCTATTTGCACTTTAGTTATTTTGTCTTATTGTGCTGATTTAGCAATGCTGTATTTTTACGTGTGTGGAGATATATATTCCCAAATAAAAATAACAATGGAGTCTTCCTTGGATCTGCCGTAATCTCTCCTTTAAGATTTGAACATTCAGCAAGGATTTTTGTTAGACTTTGTTTCCAAAGTCAATAGGAAACATTTAGTAAAAAGGTATTTTACATGTAAATTTTATGCTAAATTTTATGAATTGCATGCTGTAGTGTGTTAGGCGAAAAGATACCTTGAGTTAATGGAATAATAGTTGCTCTCATCAATCTTATCCATAAATAAAGTAAAATAAAAAATGGCAATAAAGGTAAGTTTCAATGTAGATGTCTCAGGGTATATCTTTTAATTATCTCTTCTAAGTAAGGAAATTAATGTGATAATGTCATCACTCTGGTAGTACTTGGCTGTCTCTCCCCCGAGTGCTTGACCTCTTCCTTGCTAACTGTCCTGGTATCGCTGTGGTGGCCGGGGTCACACAGGTGGGGAACACCCCTACCAGACACGTGCGGACTGTTAACACAAAGTCGGCTTTTCCTGTGGAAAAACTGGCACTTGCTCTGGAGTGAATTTCTATACCTTCACTTTTAAATTGAACTGTCAGCAGGCACTATACTTAACAAGTCTGTTTTATATGCTATTCATTAAATGTCCCTAATAAATGATGACAAGCCAAATCTGAAAGATTTCATCAGTGATCTGTCAAATGCAGCATGATTAACTCTCAAAACTTAGAAGTTACTGTCACGAGGGTTGTCAGTTTGAGTTCGTCTGTTTGCTTTACTTGGTTTGGCTGGCAAAACCTATCTTTGTTTTAAAATCATGCCCCTGGGACTATCTGCCTGGTTCATTTCGGCTTCAGAATGGCTTTCTACTCAACGCTGGACCAAATACTTCACATTGAATTGGTAGAGGAGCAGATAGATAAGTCTTCCGAGAAAGCCACCGGTTTCCCCACTTTATTCTAGTGCCCTCCCCTAGTCTGTGCAAGTGTATGATTTATCCTTTAGTTTACACTACTCACGCAGATCCATTTCGGAAGCTAGAGAAAGCTTAGATATGACACAAGATCGGCTTCTGGCTTCAAAGCTTATTGGAATCTCAGATTTTACACCCATTCAAGTAACTTGAATCAAGCCTTTTTCCATGGTGTTTTGTGAGTGCGGTTTTTAGAGTTTAAGATGTTCTGTTGTATGAGGTAGAAATTGTGATAATTGCTATGCACTATGAAGGGATTCAAAAGTCATGCTGTGGCATCCCTACAACCTTTTTCAAGAAGTCTTTAAGTGCACTGCTCTGGAGAGAGGCCAAGTGCAGAGTCCAAGCAGAGGCCAGAGAGCAAACTAACAGTTGGGCAGTAGGGTTGATTTTTAGTCTGGTACATGAGATTGTTCCCTAATCTTCCTTTATTATGGGTGTTATCTGTTATAGACACGTATAGCCCTATATACTATAGCATCAGTGTATCAATATGCCGTATTGCCAAAGTATGGCTACAGCTCGTATGAGCAATACTGCACTTAACCTGCTCTCAGGTGGAACAAGGAGGCCAAAATGGAATTAAACGCTGATGCTCTTCCTCATCCTACCTTTGGCTGACAAAAATACATCAGTGGGAGACTAAGTCTAAGGTATTAAGTGCTCAGCAGAAGGAGCACTTAACATCCCTTTATAACAGTTAAGACATAATAATCTTGTTTCTTTGTTAGGCTTATTAGATTGTCTTCCATACTGTGTACCAATTGTTCTGCTGGAGATCCTGCACATGGAACTAAAAAGAGAAGGTTGTATACATGTTTCAAGAGCTGTGGGTATAGAGGCTGTTTCAATTCAACACATATTTTCAACACATACATTCCCTGCAATATTTAGATCCACTCTGCAGCTGCCTAGACCGGCATTGAATTGCTGTGGCAGAGAAAGCGCAGAGATTTCTGTACAGTTCTTCTCTTCCTTCAAATAGTTGCTGCTACATAGAACCAAGTCCTGAAGCCATTATTCATTATTTATTCTGTTAAAAGTTCATTTATTTCTGAACGAATTTACATGAGGTTTTGGTGGTATCTGGAATTTATGGAAATGTTCTAGCATCATTATTTAATAATAGACCCTCTTGTAGGATGTCTGGCCTGGATTAATCCTACCTGGCGGCAGGTACCCGCGTGTAAGAACTGTGTTGTTTTGGATTCCTTCTGTAATCACTAAGGCCTGGGTTACCCTGTGGAATTGCTTATCTTTCCCTAATGGCTTAGAGGGAATTTAGGATGACAAGACTCCTAATTTAGTCCCCTGAAGACAGCAAACTAAAAAGCTAGTTGAGCCCATGTGATAGGCTTAGCTGAAACAAGGGGGAGGAAGATGAATCACTAATTGTAGAAAGGGTGTCTTTCGCTCTCATTTAATCTAGAAGTGATTTGGCTTATGTGAAGGCATACTTCTAGAAGAATTGTTCACACTAAAACTTGTTCAGGAAATTCAGAATCATTCAGATTTTTTCAGAAAGTCTGTATCATTAGGAAGTAGGCAATTTACAGGTTCAAATATCCAAAAATACAGCCTTATCTTTCTCAGGATTTCAGTGGAACGCAAATGCCAAATTTGATGAGTTAAATTGCTGTGTTTTGCCAAAATTATGCAAAAGCTTAATTTAGGTTTTCAAGTGATATGGATATATATTTACTTTTTATTTTCAGGGTTTCCAAGAAAAGTAGTTAGGAACAGAGCTTTTCAATTTTTACAGCTTTCTGCAAATATCCTGGCCTGCCTTTTTGGTCTGTAGCTTTTAATTTATATTCTGTTTCCACACTTGGCACAGATACTGAGGAGATTGTGTAATTAGGGGATAAAATACTAAATTTCTTGAGTGATTCATCATCTAGCCTTCAACCTTTGAATGTATTCAAACTTTTCAGCATCTTTCCAAACATTAGTAATTCAGCGGAATCACTTGTGCTGAAATTAAGTACGCCCAGAGCTGTTTTCAGGGATTAGATGCCCGCTCTTTTACCCTTTAAAATCCAAGCCTGTGTAGTAAGATCCGAGCTTGTCTTGAGGAGAACTGGCATCTGGCTGCCCCAGAGGAGCTCTCAGCAGCACAGTGGCTCTGGTTCGGCAAAGGAGCTTGTTGGGGTTTTTGTAAACTTCGATTACCTTGTTCGAGTCTTGGCCTTAGTTTGTGTTTCTCTTCTCAGTAATGGTGCCTGATAAGTCCTTCTAAATACAGCTGAACAAGCTAAAAGACCACATATAATCAGTGACAGAGAAACAGAAAATCATCTTTACTTCCTCTAAGCAAATCTGGACGTTAAACTCAGCTAGACCTCCAACTGCTTTACATTTCTAACTTAAGAAATAGAAATGCGATACACGCAGAGAAGCTCTGACTGCAGGAAGCTGTTAAAATAATGAGCAATTATTTTGAGGGATAATAAGGGTTTAGGTCTGACTGTCTACAATGAGGAAAAACCAAAAGTATACAATTAAAGTATATGAAACTACGTTGGTGTGAAATCAGTGTGAATGAGGTCAGAAAAAAAAGGTTCTAAATATATTTGTCTTGTTCAACTGTATTTGATAACCAATGTTGACTTTTTCAGGTAATATAAAAAGTTTTATAACTCATTTATATTAGCAAGCAAAAACTTATTCTATAAGCCTTTTCTACTTTCCATGTGCCTCAGCTTTATTGCATATATCTGAGGCCGGGTCCTTTACTACTGTTCACCTTGAAATGGTCACCTTATTCCAAATGGCCCATTAAAGCCTGTAGGTTCACTGAGGTGGATAATGTTTGAAGGGCATCAGCCTTCAACTGATCTGAATTGGTTTTGAAAAAGGTCCACATTAGATTAAAATACATAGTTACTGCTTTATCGTTTAAAACAAAGTCACTTCTCTTCCTAGTTACAATCAATTTATGCAAAAATCAAGGTATAATTGTTTCTACTTCACAACACATTTAAATCCTGTTATAGAAGTCTTGTACATCAAAACACCCACAAAGTATGTTTTTATATCTTTGTCTGTTGGGGTTATGGAAAAATTCTAGAGAGTACTTTGTCATCCTATTATTCTCTGGATAGCAACGCATGAAAATACTGGGTCAAAGTATTCTGCTTTTATCTAGAAGAACGCTGAAAGTAAAAAAAATCTATAACATAAAAGCCCAAACATTCTTTTTAGGTTTCATCAGGACACAATGGTGGTAACTTGTACTTCACTGTGTGATGTACAGTCATGTCACCAGTCAGATACAATGGGAAAGGATTTGGCATGGTGTCACCTGAGATCATTACGGTCAGGACAGACTCTCTCTAGCTTAGAAAAGAAATAAGACAGTTTAGGAAGACATTGGGAGAAAAAACTCAGTTTGTGATATTTCTTATTTGGGAATATTTAGAAGAGCATTTTAAAATACGTTACGGTTCAATATTAAGCCAATATGTGTCACAATGGTGTAGGTTCCACCCTTCGTTAGAAAAAGTTATACTTTTTTAGGGAAAAAAAGGTTGATTAACCAGAGAATATTCTACTCTGATCACTAGAAATATGTTGCCCAGTGGCAAGACACCACATGTCTCGTTCCCAATATTCTTGTAAGAATATCTTGCTCCTCACCCCTTGTGTTATGCTGCTGGTTGCAAGCAAACCTAAAAGTCACATATGACTGAGATTCCCTGAAGTTATCGTGTTAGGCTCATTGCAGGGGGGTTGGACTACATGACCTTTAAAGGTTCCTTCCAACCCGAACTATTCGACGATTCTAGATTCTATATATACCATCTCAGGTTAAATTTATATCTCAGTCATAATGTAAAATTTTGACATTGGTTTCAGCTAGTAAAAATCTGTATCTTTTTCATCCTGCTTGGCGACTCTATGTGAATCACATTAGTGAAGTCCTGTATGTCAGGAAGGACATGGAAAGACAAACCCAAAACTTGTTTTGTCTAGGGGAGCTGTTTTCAAACTAATCGTAAAATGAAATAACTTGGCACAACCAACCCCTTCCTTATCTGTTGTGGGGTGGGCCATTCTTCTTACTAAATCAACTAAACTGGAAAATCATCTGTTCACAGAGACAAAGAACTGGAAGTTTTTCAGGTTAATTTGACATCATCCTGGCTTCTGTTCAGCATTCTGGTTTCTGGAGGAGGAAAAAGATAAAAGCCCACTGGAGAGGGAACGAGTTTGGTTTTTTTTTTTTCCTTATCTATTTATACTAATACCAAAGAAATCACTTTAGGAATACCAGCTAATCCTGAGGTCTTGAGGAGAAAGTGACAAAATGTCATTCTTTGCTGCACAGATGGTCATGACAAACACAGCAGGAGCAATAGCAAAGCATTAATTTGTTCAGTTCAAGAGATCTGCTGGTCTGCTGATAGTGTCACCAGAAATATTTACAGCTGAACAGGTAGAAAGAGGAAATCTTCACGTTCAACTGTTTTTTATATCTTAGTAAAACTTTTCTCTAAGTTTTGTATCATTGGAGCCCTAATTCATAAAACATGTTTAAATTTTAAATATGCTTCTAAATTAATTTTTAATAAGATTGTACTCTTTCATGAATGAGAAATGTTCTGTGCAGTGAAATCAAAGGCAATCTGAGTGCCACACGGATACATGGACAGACTAATAGACAAATGCAAGATGATTAGTGTTCATGGATTTGTTCTTAACATAACTCTGTTATCAATAGAGTTTAAATTATGTAGATTCTTTTTATGTATTATGTCATCTAATATTTGACATTCATTATGTATGTCTGCAATGTCTTGTAGCACAACCATTACCAAAATATCAGCTTATTAAAAAATTAATGAAATGTGCATTTCTGATCTTCAGATTTCAAGGACTGCATTTAATCTTTACTTAGTCATGAAATACATTGATCCTTGGTGTGGTAGATATATGTGTGGAATAAATAAGCTACTGAGACCCAATCTATGTTCCACAAAGGGACAACTGACATCTGTGACAACAGAGGGGCACTGTTAATGGCCACCGTATGCAGCTGTGGGCTTCCACACCAGTAAAAGTCTGATTTTTCCAGGTTACCTTTTCAAAAACATTAAAAAAAGAAGAAAAATAATATCAGAATCCTTCAGTGTGTAACATTCCCAAGGTTAGTATTATGGTGCATTGTACTAATTACTTTCTTACTTTCCAGGAGACCTCAGTTTTATTTAAGAGGTTGTATTTAATATATGACTGTGTATTTGCATTTATGTGTTATATATGTGTAATAAATGGTACCACATTACTGTGTGAGTATACGTGCAGGGCATGAAGCTCATATGATCAAACTAGATATGTAAAAGTGAGTGTTTCTTCCTCCAGATACTTGACAAAATGCTTCTAGGCAGAGTTAATGGATCCTTCCCATGCAGCTACTGAAGAAAAATTAAAGGCACGAGATTTCATGTGTCCTCCTCTACCATCAGCATTTACTACAAGTTAACTCCAGACCGTTGCTCTTAATCCACCCTCTGAATCTGGATCTTTCAGACACCACTGTGGGTTCTGTTTGACGGACCAGGAAGCTGAAGTTCAGCCCATAGACCTTTATAATTCCTGAAACACTCTGATTTAGTTCCTGAACAGACAGATGCAAATTAAAACTGGAGAGAATTTAACTAACTCTTTGCTTTTATTTTATTTTTTTATTAATTGATAAAGTGTTATTATTGTCCAAAACCGTAAATTTAACATTGTTGTATTTAAAAGGAGACGGGAAACCAACAGTAGACTACACTCAAAAAAACACAATAAAACCCACTTAATCTAGTAATGATCTGACATACTAATCTACAAATACAGATTTGAGATGCTTTCTTTATATTCCCCCAGGGAAAACTCAGCTTTCATTCACCTATAGAAAGGTGGAAAATCCTGTCATCTCCTGGAAAATTTTTGTTACCCTAGTTAAGACTTCTTGTTGTTACCCTTTCACCTTCACGATGTACCTGTCAATAGCCAGCCTGCCTGCCAAAGTCAGTGGTTAACAGAACAAGTGTAATGGCTGCTAATACCATACCTACCCAAGGATTATCCTGTAAGTCAGCAGCTTGATTGATGAGTGGAGTCTCTACCCTTGACTGAAGGAGAAGCAAGGCTTAGATCTGGGTGGTTTTGCCGGTCTCCAGGTAGAGGGTGCATGTTAACCTAACGTGTGAAATTACAAGTGTTACTAGTAGAATACATGTTTAACACCAACAATGAACTCATGTTTAAGAGAAGGCAGAGATGTTCCTTGAGCAATGTATACCAAAATTCTTGTAAATTATCAGAAAAAGGCAAATCAGAACGGATACAATTCAAAAATGAAGGGAGATACAACAAAATTCTAGTCTTGTTTCTAATACTGGCTTGTAACTTAAGATGTGATATATTTAACACATATATATACACACATCTAAGGTACTAGTCCTCTTACAGGGAAATCAAGGACAAAGTTACAGAAGCCAACTCTGAGAGACTGGCAACAGTGATTACTATCAAACCTTTTTGGGTGAGGGGAAGTGATAGTTTAGATTCAGATTCAAGCAGAAAAAATGGGTTAACTGAAAAGCTGTAGTTTCTGAAAAAGAAAATTAATGTATTATATGAACACTGTGAAGTTAGAGAATAAACATTGCCTTTTTTAAAATATTTTGAGCTAATTCTACTTAGTCTAACATTCCCAGAGAATGTTAATATCCAGGCTTTGTAGAAGGAGGGAGATATTACTGAACTAATGGAGACTCTTTTTGGAAATTCATAGAAAACTATAAATTCATGCACACACACACAAAAGCAAGAAAGGTATTTCTCTTTATAGAGAGAAGAAAGAATGCTCCTGGCTATTATATTTTATAGGTCTTCATTCTATCCAGGTTCAAATAATGGAAAAGTATCAAAAATGAAATCTGACCACTGAATTATCATAAGTGTTTGATTGCCAAAAACCAATATGCTTTCTAGGCAATCTATGTTTTTCTTGTTTTTTCTTTTCTACTGTGATTTTTAATAAGGTTGTAGGATTAGTGACTGGAGTATATCCAGAGTATATGTATAACATTGGGACTTCAGTAAATTACTTCATATCGTCTCACAGCAACTGATTTGGAAAAAAAAACAGCTAATCAAAATTGGTTTGGACTGGTAACACTAGCCCATGAGCTCCATGCCTGGCTACAAGACATCCTGCTGATGAATGGATGCATACTGAATTGCAGGGAGAAGGCTAGTAGTTATTTTTATGCAGGCTGTGCTTACTCATCGCCGGGGCGCATGTGGTTTATTGTTTTCTGCAGTCTTTTAAGATAACAATGACCAAACGAGCATAATAAATCCTGGTCCTTTCTGTCATGAAGGCACCTCGCCGTTGGGCTGGGTTCAGCAGTCTCAACAGAGTATAGGAAGGAAAATGAAACGTCTTCCTCAGCTCGGAGCCAGTCCCTCCAGGTTAGGGCTACGGAGGAACGTGCTGACTGGGCAGCGACGGGGGCTGCAGGTTTAGTGCTGCTGATAGCTGCTTGACTCAGAGACATCAAACTGGCTTGCAGTAAGTTTTGTACCACAGACATTTCTTTACAGTTGTTTCCCTCTCTGTTTCATGAGGTTTACCATTGGGACGGGGAGGATTAAAACGCCCTGAGTTTAGCTATCTAGCTGTAAGTGCCTACACTCGGGTAGGTACGGAGGTCCAGGCAAGACAGTCAAGAGAACAGCTCAGTTCACACCCTGAAGTAAAATGCCGTTATTTTTTCACTAGTGATGTACTGAATAGGTCTTCATTGTAACTGGAGTTTAGAAACCGCAACATATCGTCATCTTGTGTTTATATATCATCCTTTGTGAACTGAATCCCAACCCTTTTTCTTAGTTCTGTTATGAAACAAAAAACCAAAAAAGGCTTGGCAGAAACATGTGTAGTCTGACAAATGTACACTATTGGGACTTGGCTGTACTTTTCCTGAGCAGAGCCTGGAGAGTCATATTCACAGCCTACGTGATTAAAGTACGGCCTTAATATTGATAGCATTATGGACAATATTTCAGAGCTTTGGGACTCCCCGCTCTAAGCTGAAAGCCTCTCATCTATATCCTTAGCTTGTCTTGCCATAGAGGCTGATACCAGTATATGTAAATGCATCACTGAAACACTTGGAGTTAGGAATAACCATAGAGTCATCTGTAGTTCACTATCGCTAATGGCTACAGACATCTAGTCCCAAAACCAGGGCCAAAAGAGGACTATGATTTGGAGAAAAATTGCAAGTTCTGATGTATGGTCAGAATAAGTCCCACCACTATAAATGATAAATGCAATTTATAGGATTAGATTGTTTTCTACCCTTCGCCAGCAAGAATGGCAAAATTGCCTGTAGCAGGGCTCTTTTGCATAAGTAACAGTGATCAGCCACCAAAACTATGCACCGATTGCTCACGAGTGTAGGTGAACTATGAAGTATCTCATCACATATTGAACCGGGTGCAAAATAAACACCTGTTTTATTGCTCTACTTGTCTCCTTTTCAATTTACTTCAGATAAGAATTCTTGAAAAATATTTGTCAAAACTTTGAAAAGTAATCCATGTTCTTTCTGGCAATAAATGACAAACTTTTTGCCGTTTCAAATTAGAAGAAGTCTGCATAGAAAGTATCTTCACTGAATCGGGAAGAAACTAGTACAAAATGCCAAAAGCCTTTCAGCTCTAGGTCCCATCTCGGGCTTCCAGTTCCTCGCTAGTAAGTAGTAAGCATCAAGTTTGAACAAGACATTAAATCACAATCAGAGTCCAGCCTCAGGCACAGAACAGAGATTACATTAGTGGTATTAAACTGTGACCTACTTGCGAGATCCTGGCCACGGTAAGAACTTGCTTAAAGTATTGCTCTCTTCTGCCGCTTTTAACACAGTGAATCACAAAATATATCTGACTTGCCTTTGCAACACAGGGGAAATAGATGGGTTCATTCTCTCCAGCTGAACACAAATATTGATGGTGGATACCCGCTGTTTCCCTTTCAAAGTATTCTGGGTGAAACCTTAAAAAGCGATGGTATTATTTCAGCTATAGTAGTTGATCTAAGCGCAAACATTTTCTCTTATTACAGTCCCATGTAACTAGTATCATAGAATGATAGAATAGTTTGGGTTGGAAGGGACCTTTCAAAGGTCATCTAGTCCAACCCCCCTGCAATGAGCAGGGACATCCTCAACTAGATCAGGTTGCCCAGAGCCCCGTCCAGCCTGACCTTGAATGTTTCCAGGGATGGGGCTTCCGTACCACCTCTCTGGGCAACCTGTTCCAGTGCTTCACCCGCCCTCATTGTAAAAAACTTCTTCCTTAATCCTTACTCTGTTACAATCGTACTACTACAGCACCATATTACTTAATGGTCATTGGGCATCTACGTATTATTCCTGTTTCTCTTCAATATCTCTATGAGATATCTACCAGATTCTGAAGAGACAACTGGAGTGGCTGAAAGAGATAATCCAGAGCGTGTATTTCAATGACATTACCTGTATATCTCACTCCCATCTGATTGAATTACAACTATGGTTACAGAGTCATAAATTAACTTTAGGCTGCAATTTTATGAAACGGGATGAAGAAGGCAGTTTAAAGCACTTTGTGCCCTTTTTCACACACTATAGTATGCAAGACACCCCTGAGCTTTCAGGGTATGAAATGGTATCTACAAGAAGTCCATTCCCCTGCTGCAGCGCAGCTCCGACCCTGTGTTTACATGCCTGAAAATCTTTTGAGCTGGGGTCACATCACACTCTTGCCAGAAAGAAAAGTTCCTGCTCCCTTTGCCTATATCCTTTCTCTACTCCTAACCGTGTAGTCCCACAGGTTTATTTTGTGCCAGCTCTAACAACCTACTGATTTCTGTGTCCATATAGCTCTTAAAACAGAGGACATATAACACTGTACAAAAATCGTTCGCTTTCTGGTCAGGGTTAATGAAGCAAATGAGACAGTGAAGGATTTCGAAGCGGTCCAGAGACAGCACAAGGGGGAAGGCAGGACATGCTGGCTTTCAGCAGTAGGGCGATGAGGAGGGGGAAGGTGGGGAAGGAGGAAGGAGGGAGTGAAACCTCTTCCTTTTGGCAGCAGCAAGCCATTACGTTTGCTCCACTGTCTGTGGAAGTGCAGTCTGATAATAAGCAGAGGGCACAGAATCTGCTCAGACAGGAAAATCCTAAAAATTTGAGTCGCCCTTTCCACACCCTCCCCTGCTTCTTGCTACAAAGTTCTGCTACCTCAGGTACCCATTTCCCTGGAGAAGGGCAGGAAGTCCCTGATCTCTGTGAAGACTTTGATGACTGATACTGACTTTATGATCCCCTCTGTTTATCTCTTGATGTAATGAGAAACATGCAAAGGGAGTTGTATAAAATCTGAAGACAGACATTGTAATCATCCACCCATCCAGTAAAAACTGAACATATATGCAATATAAACTGCATTCAAGTGTTCTGATAGGATATATAGATATTCCTTGGTGGAGTGGAACAGCTATAAGGGAAGTATTTGTGAAATGCTTAATAACACGCATTTTACTTGAAAATAAATATCAGAAAGATGTTTCTGGCACAGACAGCTGTGTGTGATATTAGGCCAATGGCATCACTGTTAATGGCTATTAGCAAGTTATACATATTCTTGTCTCTGATTTCTTCACTGTATGGGGTTTTTTTTTTCCCCTCCCTGCCATAGGTAATAATACTGTCTTTATTCTGCAGTTAAAAAGGTAAAGGCTGCTTCTAAAGCCCCAATTTGGGGTGCTTTTGTTGTTTAATTTCACCCATCATGACAAAATTGAAAAGGTTGGAAAGAGGCAAGACTTTAGTAACTGCAGTTTCAGAATTTCTGGGGAAAAATCCCAAGTGCCTATTATCCTTAGGTTAGATAGCATAGTAAGAATAAAACTTTTGAAGTCTCTATTGCATCCTAGATGAAGAACCTCACAGTTTTTGGAATAAAATAAAATTAATTATGTATACATCTATTCTTACATATGAAAGGCACAAAGGCATATCAATAACTGGTTAACCCTTTCCTTGTTTAAGAGAGTTAGCAGACATAAAAATTGGGAAGATAAAGGCTTATGGAAAAAGAAAATATCGTTATGAAGAATGTGTTCTGTTAATGGCTCACATTCTGATACTTCAGATAAAACTTCAGTATAATCATAAAAAAACCCCTCTATAGTAATTATATGAAACCAAACATCCATTTCTGAAAGTCAATGGTATAGTAGACGGCAAAATGTACCCAGAGTTAGTTAGTTTGTGTGTGATACCATCTGTCCGATATGAGGGAGAACAGTAAAGCAAAGTTAGACAAATCTGAGGCCTCGCTACCGTGGAATTAGGTGGTACTAGTTTGCAATGTTTTGCCAGGATAGGCATGACCGATTTTAGGAAGTAAACAAAAAGTGCAAATAGCATGAGAAGTCACATTTGCTTGATTCCAATTAGGGCAACAAGTGAAACAGAATTGCATAGCTATCGACAATAAAAAACAGCAAATCATGCTAAAACGTCACCTTACTTAAAGTAAACCTCTAAACTAGTCACACTACAAGTAATCATTGAGATAAACTAGTATCAGACAAATCTCTCAGGTATTTATCATACCAACTCATTAAAGTTATTTTTTTTTTAAATTTGGTGTTGATCAACTCCGGCATATAGCATTAAACAGTTTTTAATCAGTTTTGCATAGTATGGGTAGCAGTAACTACATGTTGTGAGTGGCCTTTTGTAACCACTGTGTCATAGCCGTGCTGATTTCTAGACCTTGAGTAGTCTGAAGTAGAAAACAGATATCAGGGTAGTCAGAAAGGGGCCAAACCCCAGACCTTTCACATCTTGGAAACTTTAAAGTTAAAAAGTCACTTGGAAAGCTCCAAGGTCAGATTTTCTCTGCCCCAGCAAGATTAGGGTTTTGTTTCATAATCTGGGACTTAACGCTTCAGTTCTACCTTAGACCTTCTTCAGGTGCAGGTTTCAGTTTTGACACATTCACAAATATTATTACCAGGAGTGATTTTTTTTTGTATTAGTAAGTGTTGTATCGGAAAGTCTACCTAAAAAAAAAAATCCTTGTTCTGTGACAGTTTCCTCACTGACAGATGCTTTTGAGGGCTGTCAGTTGGCCATTCCTTAATCCACTCAGTGTGGGTTGTACTGATATTTCATAGCGGTCATTAAATCAGCTCAGCTTTCTTATGGTAGATTACAGATTGGGCTCTGAACCGTCTGCGACTGTGTATCTGAACGTATAAGCTGGCGGATGCCTGTTTAGAAACAAGGCAGTGAGTTGACGATGGTTCAGGAAAGAAGAGGAGCTTGAAATGTCTGAAAAGAGAAGGGTTGCTTCGTGCGGTGCATCTCGGCCAGCCTGCGGTCTGCGCTGCGCCAGCACGGCCGTCGAGCGGCAGGGCTGCAAGAGCTGCAGCAAGCTGCCCAAATTGTCAGGAGCCCCCAGAATGTTCTCTTTTGGAATGGAGTTACGCTACCTGCGCTTCACTAAGAACTGTCTGCTTTAAACAACAACAAGTTTATTATAGCAGTGTGATAAATTCTCAGATTAAAATTCTCAGCGTTTAGGGGAAAAAACCCCACGGCCAGCAGTAGTTCTTTTATACATATTTGTTGCTAATACTGGGAGAACAGAATACTGTTTGAATTTCAAGGGCTTCTTGTACCTCAACTATTTGACTAAGATCCTAGTTTTCACAACAGGAAAACTTTACCTAGTCACAGTTCTTCATCTCTCCTACTTTCTTAAGAAGTTGGTGCTTCAAAAGAAGGATTTTTATGATGATAATAAAAAAGTCCTCCCACTTTATATTGTATAAAAATGATATCCTTTCCACCTCTAATTTGCTTTTAAGACAGGTTTGCCTGCAAATTTCCCATAAAAAGAGCTTTTTAAAAGACTGGTATTAATAAGATATTTGGTTATAAAAATTTGAGTATGTGACATTTCACAAATTTTGACATATTCTTCTAATTTTAGTATATATCTCAAAGACATTTGTTTTAAAGCAATAAATGTATTCATTTTTCCTCAGTGAGAAATGTACAAAAGACTCTTTAAATATATAGGCTTCAAATTTAGAGTTTCTTATTATGGGATTTAATGTGGAATGTAATGGGGAGGTAATCAGCTGACATTTCCTGCCTTCTAGAGAAAATGATAAATAAGCGACATAACAGTGACTCACACTGATGATGTAAAAGATATGATGTGTGTTTACATGCTATTTTTTAAATAAAATGGAAGGTGTTATGGCACATGGAATTACAGAATTAGTCAAAGTACTTTATTTCCTCTATTTTGATTATTTTGCTGCTGTTTTTTTTACCAGGCGGGTTTTTTTCTTTACTTGTTAAAGTTCGTGTGCTGTATTGACCATACTAGCTTAATGAGATTTCTATTTGTCATCCGTATTTTTTTTAACCTACACAGACCAAGATTTTCAAGCTTCAAAAGCATCAGATTTGTGAAGGCGGTGAGAGTATGGATGTAAACGACCTCTGCAGTGTCCAGAATCCTTCTTCTACAGCTAAAGGCTTTTCTTCTGAATCACAGCCCACTCTGCCTGACGTCAGCTGCATTGACCGCAAAGCGAAACAGCGTACCCATCTCAGCTATGAAAACATGGCCTTCCCTTCCTTCAGCATCAGACCAGGTGTTGCCAGATAGGTGCTTCTGGGCGCCCTTGTTCAGTAAATTTAAATTCTTTTTCAATGTCTCTCTCAGCAATTTTCTTTTCTGAAACAAATTTGTAAGGCTTTTCCAGCTGAGGAGAAATTTACCTGCAGTTGCTGAAACCTTCTTGTTTCACCCATTCTCAGCGTGTTTCTGCCTTCCTGCACAAATTCACGCGCTGGCTGCTGGCAGCTTCAGCCCGTGAATCAATTTGTGGAGACTGGATATTTCCTGAAAAACAAATTGATTGTGCTTTCCACTATCTCTGGTTTAGCCTCCTGAGCCAGAGTGCTTGCTAAAATTCAAACTGCCTTTTTACGGTCAGGTCAAATCTTATGTTTGTAACCCTGAGGTGTGCAGTCTATGAGAACCACAATGTGATTTCTGCCTCCCCTACCGCTGCCACAGAGCACACAGGTGCGTGCCTGATCTTGACAGAAGGTGAAAAAACCTCTGAAGGTTTCCTGTGTTCTTAAAAATTTGCCCCAGTTTTATTTCTCTACAAATTGCAAGGAACTTGCTTCCATATTTGCATTAAAAATTATTTCGAATGAGCTACCTCTGAGTACACACTTCCGGTCACTGAAAGCAGAAGGACACTTATTTCCGTCTCCTCCAGCACTGATGCTACAAGTTGGAGGGACCCTGTATTGACTTCATCTTTAAAGAACTCCAGACAGGGATTAGAAGGATATTTTTTTTTTTTTTTATCCCTGTGAAGTTCATTATACTTTTCAGGAACCATGTTCCTTCTACTTTTTTTACAAGGAGAAAGTCTAGCTCTATTACTGACTAATTATCGATAATTTGAAATGTAAATGTGATGAGATGTGTTTGTGTAAATTCAATTAACTCTTCCATGTTGAAGTGGACCTCAGAATAAAAGATTAATACATGGAAATGGAAAACTAGAGCAGAGGGTTACAAATGTAAGGAAGGTGATAATTATAAGAAACTGGCTGATGTTTTGTTCACAGCTCGATGCAGTGAAGCTATTAAGAACCTGCTGCATTATGGAACGACTAACTGACTGTGTGACTTTTACTATCTGGGCTTGTACCATATCCCCACCAGGCCAAGGACACTGGAGCATCATAAATCTTAACAGCTGTGTCCTGGCCAAAGCACGAGCAAGAGAGAAGAAATATCTCTTACCTTTCTGTGCAGATACCACCACATAATAGTATGTATGTCTCTAAATATTTGCTACCCAGAAGACACAGACATTTCCAGGTCTTTTCCCAAGACAATAACCTAAAAAGGTCAGAGGCTGTAGGAGAGGATATTTGACACCATCAATCTTCTGTTTGCACTTGATTCAATCAGGTGAACGACACTTTAACCGGATTTCACTTTGATCTCTCTGTTCCACACTCCAGTGACAAGGCTTTTTTTCTTCTTCAGAAGTAGCTGATCTGATGCAATCTGGTCCACTGTGGTAGAGAAGGTCATAATCAACCAGTGTGCTTAATGAAAGCAAAATTAAAAAGGATTACTTACTGGAGAAAAACCTTTTTACAATTTTAAAGGTAATAGGAGTCTGAAATTCTTTTTGTACTTTTTCTTCCTTAAGTGTACATAATTTTTCATTAGCAGAGGGTCTAGGAGATTTTATTTTAGTCCCTTCAGATTGTCGGTACCACAAAACCAGTTTCTAATCGACACTGATTGCAGGGAAGAGACCTGTCTGCTCAGTCATGAGGCGTGGATCAGCTCAGGATCTGTACATATCACTTGATGTGAATAGGAAGGCATTTAATTGACAGCTCCTTTCCAAGGTTAATTGCCTATAGCTGTAGTGCTCTGTAAAGGCACTAGAGACTTTGGGAGTCTCTTTTACACAAACACACATATTCTTCATTTTTCTTTCCCTCCAGGGTTTTTCTTGAAAATTAGTCATTCTCTCTGATAGAAGAAAGGAAAATCTGGCTGTAACTTTAGTTTGCATTAGTGATTCCAGCATTTACAAAATTTAAGGTTCAATGTGTTGTATATCTATCTGTCAACTCAGCTTAATCCTCTTTCTTGTGAGCTATGTGATGGTGGTTTTGCTAAGACTCTTGGGTCTGAGGTATAGAGGTAAGTGTTACACATAGAGTAGATGCGTAACTTTGTGAAAGTTGGGAGAAGTAGAGATAAAAAGTTCCAGTTTAATAATTTACTGGGAATTGTATGTTGTGCCTCAATGAAAACCCAAGAAAGGAGGTGACATCCACTGGTAGTCTGCATAAGACAAGATTTGGCCAGATCTGACTTGTCTGTCCCTTGAGTCCACTCATGTTTCTCAGCCTCCCCAAATACCTGAGGACCTGGGAGACCATGGCCAGCCCAAATCACCCAGCTCTGGGCTCAACAGGAGAGAGATGAGTGTCCCCTGCTGAGATCCCAAAAGCGAAAGAGCCACATCAATGAATGCTAATTAACTTCACCCCTGTAAGGCTTGTCGTCGGGAGCCAGCTCTGCTGGTGACAAGGGAAGGATCTCTGCCTGATTCTTCGCTCTGTGTAAATATGATCTGAGGCCAATTGTGAATTTTAGCCTTCATCTTCTAATGCTTTTTTCCCAGAAGGATAATAATACATCCCTCTTTTCTCAGCTGGTGGTCTGAAAACACTTTATGAGGGAGAGACTACCATAGATGTTTTTTACAGCCCCAAACAGAAAGGAGTTCTAATAGAGGATGTGGCATGTGTACACTACCACGACTTGAATACTACTGACGCTTGCCCTGCTCATCCTTCACCGGGGATGTGTCACAACAACACAGGCAATAAATACCTAACTTAACTGAGTAAGGCCCAGAACACCTAAGGATATTTCTTGGCCTCAGGGATAGAAGTGTATTCTCAGCTAATGTTTTCTTTACAATACAATTTACAGGAAAAGGCATATCAGCTGCAAAACATTGTTGTATTCATTTTTGAAAGGCAAATAGTTGAAGCGTATTGTAAACAGAGGGGTACCAAATGCAACACCCACATGATGCATTAAGTGCAGTGATGTTGATTAGCCATAGTTAGAAAAAACCACTAGATTAAATTAATTCTTAATGTAAAACTATTAAAGAAATCAGGGGAAAATGAATGTTTATAAGCAGAATAAAATAATCTAAATAATCTGTTGGACACAAAAGACAATACAAGCTAATGGGCGGTGTTTGCCAGCACTCTTTATAGAGAAGATAAAAAAATGTTAAGAGGAATAAGGCTACAAGCTTGTTTGTGTTGTCCTTGTAAAGCTCTTTGCATATTGATGTGCAATAATTGTGATCATTGTAGCCTGGACAGCAAAATAAAAACCTAAACAAAACACTGGATTTTAGCCCCTTGTCTAGTTCCTTAGCATGAATTTCAGTGAGTGATAGCTGGTGACTGTTGCTCATGAATTCCAGTGATCTTTCCCATTCTTGGTTCCAAAGAGAAAGAACATTTGGGACCAAATTACTTTGTGTCAAATAAGCTTCCTGAATATTGGTTTTTAATTATATTTCATTTTCACTGTTTTGCTTACAAGCTACCCTGCCTTTTAGTCTCTTCCCATACAATTGTGATTGCAGTAATGGAGTATAGTTTCACTTGAGAAATATGGTTTGTGGTTTCTTCTAGGATCATGCTACCGTCTTCATCATGTCTGTTTCCTCTGGTACAATAAAGAATTGCCAGTCGTTGCAATATCTGCACAAATGTCCCTCATTCTCCTTCTAAACTAGCCATTAGATGATAGCCAAGTGCACAGTGATAAGGTCATCAAATAAATTGAGACTCCAGCTTCCAGGGAAGCAACATATCCAATTCTTCTTACATTGAAAGACTATCATTAACTTGATATGCTGTGTACCTGGTGTTCTGCATATATGTCTCAGAAAAATGGCAAAATGTATCTGATATTGGAGAAGCTTTTGTGCTCCTCCAAATTGCTCACAAACAATAAACACTGCCCACTAAGTTACCTGGCTGGCCTTACTGCTTTAGCTGAGGAAAACAGACACCAAATAAGGAGGATCTGGGGAACTTCAGGCCTGTCAGTCTGACCTCAGTGACGGGGAAGGTTGTGGAGCAGATAATCTTGAGTGCCATCACAAGGCACATACAGGACAACCAGGTGATCAGGTCCAGTCAGCATAGGCTGAAAGGCAGGTCCAGCTTGAGCAACCGGATCTCCTTCTATGACAAGGTGACCTGCTTAGTGGATGGGGAAAGGCTGTGGATGTTGTCTACCTAGACTTTAGTAAAGCTTTTGACACTGTTTCCCACAGTCTCTTGGAGAAACTGGCTGCTCATGGCTTGGGCAGGTGTACTCTTCGCTGGGTAAAAACTGGCTGGATGGCCAGGCCCAAAGAGTTGTGGTGAATGGAGTTCAATCCAGTTGGTGGCCGGTCACAAGTGGTGTTCCCCAGAGCTCAGTATTGGGGCTAGTTCTGTTTAACATCTTTATCAATGATCTGGACAAGGGGATCGAGTAAATTTGCAGACAACACCAAGTTGGGAGGGAGTGTTGATCTGCTTGAGGGTAGGAAGGTGCTACAGAGGGATCTGGACAGGCTGGGTCGATGGGCTGAGGCCAATGCTATGAGATTCAACAAGGCCAAGTGCTGGGTCCTGCACTTGGGTCACAACAACCCCAGGCAACGCTACAGGCTTGGGGAGGAGTGGCTGGAAAGCTGCCTGGCAGAAAAGGACCTGGTGTTGTTGGTCAACAGCCGGCTGAATATGAGCCAGCAGTGTGCCCAGGTGGCCCAGAAGGCCAAGAGCATCCTGGCTTGTATCAGAAATAGCATGGCCAGCAGAACTAGGGAAGTGATTGGCCCCCTGTGGTGAGGCCACACCTCGAGTACTGTGTTCAGTTTTGGGCCCCTCACTACAGGAACAACATAGAGGTGCTGGAGTGTGTCCAAAGAAGGGCAAAGAAGCTGCTGAAGGTTCTAGAGAACAAGTCTTATGAGGAGCAGCTGAGGGAACTGAGATTGTTTAAGTCTGGAGAAAAGGAGGCTGAGGGGAGACGTTATCGCTCTCTACAGCTACCTGAAAGAGGTTGTAGCGAGGTGGGTGTCAGTCTCTTCTCCCAAGTAACAAGTGATAAAATGAGAGGAAACGGCCTCAAGTTGCGCCAGGGAGGTTTAGATTGGATGCTAGAAAAAATTTCTTCACTGAAAGGGTTGTCAAGCATTGGAACAGGCTGCCCAGGGAAGTGGTTGAGTCACCATCCCTGGAGGTATTTAAAAGACGTTTAGATGTGGTGCTTAGGGACATGGTTTAGTGGTGGACTTGGCAGTGTTAGGTTTACAGTTGGACTTGATGATCTTAAAGGTCTTCTCCAACCTAAATGATTCTATGATTCTATATGTCATGAATAGACATGGACATCACGTGCTAATGGGCCTGTATTCTGTCATACCATGTGGACACAATAATTTTGGTTCTGATGCTAAGAAAGAGGAAACAGTTTCTGCTCCTTCAAAGAAGCAGCAAATAGCTGGATGAAAGCATTCACTCTGGAGAACTCAACTGCACCCTCAGTCTGAACATATGACTACATGCCAAATATATTCTCAGTATAAGGCCATGTTAGAGCAGCATAGACCTCTAAATGTGGAGAAGGCTGATACACCCTTGGCTAACAGAACTGGCATTTCACTTCAGTCTTAGAGGTTCCAGCTGGGATGTCCTTTTGGGGCAGTATTACATGTAGAGACCCAGAGGGAACACTGGTTGACATTCAGAACACCTTAGGCAATTTTCTTGGTCCGGTTTGAGTTTAGGACATTGCTGTGCACACTTGCTACCATGGATGAAAAAGGATTCAGAATGAGTTCACCGAAACATACTCCTACCGTGTTGTACAAATCTCCCTAATCCTTTCTCTCTGTTTTACCTCTTGAGATTTAAAAGGGCGTCAGACCTTATATTTCACTGACATGCACAGCCACTTAACAGTCTCAGAGCTATTGCTCTACATTCATCTAGTTTTCATTAATCAGATACATCCCATTAGCACAGTTTACATTTTTTTCATACACATAACATTCAGTAAGTAGCTTACCTCTTTACTTTTAATGAAAACAATGATTTCAAAGAAAGTGGTATTTAAAAGTTGGGTTACAATGATTCATGGATTTATACGTGCAGTTTCTGAACCTTTAGTTATTTAAACCTTTAAATGACTTTAAACAGAAAAGAATCACTGCACACTGCACTACTCTTCTCTCCAGATTAATTGAGGTGAGTAATATATGACAAAAAGCTGGCTATTTCTCTTTGAAATGACATGATTAGCCATAATTAGTACTCCCTTTGTTTCATAAGTGCCAGAAGCACCAAAGAAACTACTTAAAATATGAACTTCTACTTGCTTTTATGTTGTCCTATTATTCTCTGCAAACACATACATGTTATAGAATCTGAGAACTGGAATCAAAGACTGGTGACACAAATGGGATGTTTTCCATTCAGTAGAGATAAGACAACTCAAGTTTCCTATTAATCTTACAATTTCACGTGTCGTTTTTTGAGTAATATAATACGATTTAACATTACATCTCTGCTGAAAGTGCTAAGGGAGCTCCTGCAATACATATGTCGCCCATTACTGATTGCAAGCTCCATTTACTGTTAAATCAACTAATATTTGTTAGTTATCTTGTTCGTCTCCCGTACAAATGTTGACATTTTTCATAAACAATGAAAAGATTTAGGGATGCCCCAGTGTGAACTGGGACAACATACCTGGTTTCCTCAAACGAGATGGACTCCATGTTCTTCTGCTGTTAATTTATTCAATCCCACATTAAAAGATTAGAAGAAGACCTAATTGTTAATGACTTTGTGAGAGTGGCAGAGAAAGAAAATGTCTTGAAAAAGGGTATGCTCTCCTTTGTATGCCTTCCATCTTTTTTTTAATATATTAATGCTATCACCAAATAGGTGAAATAAATTTTTCTATTTTGCTATGGCTTAAAGGCCACTCTTAAGATTAATTCAGGAACAGAGGAAAGGTATCGAAAGTCAAAGGAAGCCATGAGTTTTTATGTTGTAACTACAGCTGGGAGCTTTAAGGAAAAATTTCCTTAGAAAATGGCTAGCCAGTTTGTAGCTGTACTGTAGCAGGAGCAGGTGTATGTTGGATGGTGGTGGGAAATCTTTAAAACTTCTTACTGTTGCAGACACTGCTGCCTGCCCTTAGTCCCTGTTTGCAGTCTGCAAAACAGGGGATATTTCAAGAAGATGGAGTGAATGTTAGAAGATACATGCCTCCATCATGGCATCTGTGGGGAGAGTTCAACACATTGTATTTTCAGTCCTGAAGAGGACGAGGTGCCTGCAGGGGCATAGAGAAGATTGAATATCAATTGAGAAAAGTTACTTTATTAGCAGTTCTTCAGTATAACAGAAAAGTGAAATTAATGAATTAAGAGGAAAAGGCAGTGACAGTCCCTTAAGGGGTACAGCAGCTTGTGTGAATGAGTCACATCACTTAGGGGAGCAGGAGTCTGGATGTACATTCATTCTCTTTATCTTTCCCAAAGAAGGGATAAAATACAAAAGGGAGATTATTCTGCAGAGGTAAAAAGAGTACCAGAACCCACAGGACTGCATATATTTTTTCAGAAAGGACAGTTCAGAGGAAAAATTGCTACCATCTAGTTGTTCTTTTTCTTTTATTATGCTACTTTATGGAAATATAAGTGAGCAGCATAGCCTGCAAATTTAGCATCATAAATAGTGTGAAGATTTAGAGTTGGAGATAACCTTGTTATCTTGCTCTGTCTTCCTGTGCTCATTTCAAATCTCATTAAAATGTGTCATGACTAGGAAAGAAAAAAGTCCTGTTTATACCTAGTTCTCTTTTTTTTTTTTTTTTTTTTTTTCTGGAGACATCCAGCCAGAATGCATATGCTTAAAAAATTGTTTTCATCTTTTTAAATTCACTTTTGCTTTCCTTCATTTGCCTGCTCTCTTCTTGTTATTCTTCTACTTATCATGGTTCTGTGTCTTCAGCCCGTTAGAGGTGTGATGGGAGGGAAAGTGGGCAAACGGCATTGCTGGAGAGCTACAGCTCCCAGGCCACCCAGTGTCCGGAGCTTTGGGGAATCCCCTGCCATGTAGCAGAGTGACACACGTCGTCTCTGCGTTTGACCTAGGTTTGCCTTTCTCTTTGACTCACACACAGGCTGTTCTGTAGAAAGCAGTTGACCTACGCTTGATCCCGTTGCATAATGAAAAAATCACATCCACCGCAGGAACTGCTCAGGACCAGCTGAGGCAGAGGTGGGGATGCTGTGGCCCAGGCTGCTTCTGAATTACGCTTTTTGGAGTTGATAGTGAAAAAAATTACAGTCACGGATGCAACGTTAGATAGAGCTGTGAACGCTGCTGCAGGAGAGCTAGATTGTGTTGGCAACTGACTAAATTTTCTTCTGTGCCTTGAGACAAAAGAGAGAGGAAAAAAAAGAATACTGCCTTCAGTTTGTATATTAATGGGAAAGTGTTTTATGTTTCAGATCTCCTTCAGGAAATTCCAAGGGAATGATACTACATTTTGCATGAGCTGATTTGGGTTTTACACTTGAAGTCTATGAGTGCTAAATTGCTTACACATTTAATCCATGCAGTGCTGTGTTCATTACAAAGATATAAAGAGGAAGAGATATTCTCATGTACAGATATATACTGATCTTTAGTTCACAGAATGATTTGAAACCTGTGATCATTCTAAGAATGTACTTTCGGAGGTAAAAATAGCTGTTCTTTTCTTTCAATAGCAGGATACTACAAATCAAACACAGATTTTATTTTTTTGTCTTTAGAATTTCTGTGAGGCTTATTGCAATGAACTGTTTCATACCCTTTGACTTTAGTAACAGGACACTGAAGCCTGTAGATCACTTGCCTGGCTGGCTAGATAATTCTGTTCTGTTGCTGCCCTTGTCCTTACATACAGTATATCTCAAAGTGCTGGTATCTATTCTATTTTAGTATACGAAGCCTATGATATATGGGCAAGGCCATCTAATTCCACAGTCTCTCTCCACTTTGGTGACATTTTGTTCCGATCTGCAGAATTTAACTGATTTTGGAGAGAACTTCTCCTGCTACTGCCTGCAGTCACGCTGTTAGAACCTCTTGTCTCAAAAGTGAGGAGACACCCAAGAAGGTGAGCAAACCCCACCTTAAGTCTCTCTTCCCCAGGGACAAAGACAGAAGCCACTGGGGCGGGTGGGGGGAAGCGGGAAGAGGGGCTGGGGAGGGAAACCAAACTTCTTTGCAGTGGGGAAGAGGCAGGGAAAGAACAGATGACCTCTAACTGCTCAGTCCTCTCTGCTCTTTACAAGTCAAAAACCATCCCCGAAAGTGCCACTCAGACACTCATTTCCTTCCCTGGTCTCAACACCCCCAGTCAAAACAGCCTATGGCACTCTGTTCACTGCCAAATGCTCCTGTCCCTTTCACTTTCAGCTGCCTCTGGAAATGTTTAATGTGGCACCGCAAAATGACTGGTAAAAAATTCAACAGCATTATTTACTATGGTACTTTGATGTTTTATTGAATGAAACCATCTGCTCGGGAATGTTGCCCAACGTTGTGGGCTAGATCTAGAATTTACAGCTGCAATATAGCTTGTCTGAGGGAGTTTCACAGCAGAAATGCCACCCAATGTATCACAAATATGTGAGACTCTGGATAAGAGGAATATTGAGAAAGATCCTATTTCCTACTCTCCCATAAAGAGAGTCAACCGACTTCTTGATGGTAAAGATTCAAAATAGTTGCAATTTTAAAATTTTCTTTCCAGTCTCATAGCTGTGCGCTATGTGCTCTGTAAACGTGTGATTGAGGGTATTTCCTGAACGACTTCAATGGCTCACGGGACATCGAGTGTGTACTTGTGGCTGATGGCAAATGCACTGCAGGCAGATTATGGGCATTCTATGAAGATATTGGTGGCAGACAGAAGATGTAACAAGGTGGCATTCATTTACTTTTTCTTTTATACTGAAAGAAATGGGAGCTTTATGATGAGATGAATAAATTTTTGTCTCTTCTTCAGCTTCTGAATTACTTGTTGCTTTGAGGTGAAACAGGAGGCAGCTGCTGATAGAAGTCAGCTTTTAGGTTTATTCTGAGGGTTTTGGAATTTTGGGGATGTATTTTAGGACTGCTCAGACATGAACATAAGTAGCTAGATGATGTAAATACGCAAAACCTTCCTTGATCTGTGGTTGCAGCCCGGGCTTTCCTCACCAAAGTGTTTTAAATACTTCATTGACATTTGCTTGGACTTCCAAGAGTAAGGAGAAACTTTGAGACAGAGACCTGAACGTATGCTTTAGTCATCCTTTTACTGTATCTCCACACAAGACCTTTTGTGAGCAGTAGTCTGAAAATACTCCTTTTAAGGATTTATATAGATTTGTTTCTAAATATGTTCAATTTAAACTGAAGTATTCCACATAAAGTGCAGTGCGATGGAAATTGTCTCAAAGACTTCTATTTTTCAGAGATGCCTGTATACTTGAGACAAAGGTTTATAGGTTCTGATACAGAAAATTCCTTTGACTCAAGTCCTCTGGCTACCATCCTGACCATGAATATCTTAACCACAAAATGTATTCCTGCTGAGTCACAATACCTTAATAGATTAGTAAAAAAGATGCCATGCTGTGTGAGTAGGCAGTATTTAGCTGATACATAATATAGTCACATACCTACTACTGTAGCTGCAGAGCTAACTAATAAACTGGTTTGGAATAGGAAATGATGAGTGTTTTCCCTTGAAACTAATCTATAAAAGAACAGTGCAAAGGTATAATGATGTGCAGGCACTGCAATTACTGCCCCCAGATAAAGGCTCTACCTGCTATTCAAATGCCCAAATAGCCAAGCGAGGACCTAACAGCTTTGTACTGGGCCTTTTCTGCAAATTTGCTATGCCCATGTAAGTGTTAGCGGGGATTGTGTAGGATGAAGGAAATGTCAGCAGTTGCTAGTTTTTTTCTGAAGTTGTTTAGGAACCGAAGTACTCAAAAATTCAGCCTCAGTCTACATGCAGCACGAAGCTGTTTTCCCAGCTACAGAACAAGGTTATGGAAAGGATTCATCACCTAACAAGCCAGAGGTTCCAGCAGCATTGAAAAAGAGGTTAGGCTCCTGCCAGAGCAAGGATAATTTTGAAATCACAGTCGGGTGGTTCAGGACTCCTCCAGCTTTGAAAATTTGCAAGGATGACGCTGTGCAGTCGCAGTGCCTGTGGCACCCAGAGGCCCAGCAGTTTCCCTTCCATCTCCCCCACCCTCTATAATGTAGCACCAAGGCGACTTTCTGGGATACAGATCCCAGAACCCGTGACATTTTAAGGTGTAACAATTTACTGAATTGCCGAACCGCCGACCCCCCCGCCCCCCCCCCCCCCCCCCCCCCCCCCCCGCTTTTTTTTTTCCTGGGTGGACCCAGCAGCTCACTCTTCCATAACTCTGAAGTTCACAAGGGAATTGAGCAGCAATATTACCTTTAGGAGTTCTTGCACTTTCTTATTCCACCCTCACGTCCCTCCTTTATCCACCGCCTTACCTCCACAAGCTGCTCCGTCGGTCCTGCCAATGCAACACGTCGGTGGGACTGCACTGGCATTTGGATCCATTAAATAACCCTGAAAAATTACTTGGGTCGGGTCAATTCACACTTGTGGGTCCTATGGGTGCCAAATGACTTGTGGTAAATGAAAACAAGATGGGGGATGAACCAAATACATCCCGTTGTAGAATTAGGAGGAACCAAATACATCGCATTGTAGAATTAGGCTATTCACAGTATTTTAACAAATTAAAGTAATGTACACTTAGTTTTAGGGGTCTTTTTAATGACTTGATTCCAAAAGGTCTGGACTTTTTATCAGCTTTGTTTTAGAATATATTTTAAGTAACATGTCCCATTTTCAAACCCCACTAAATAATTTGTTGAAGTTGGTGGGTTTGTTATACTTTACTTTTGCCCTGATTTTGCCTTTCTAGCTTGGGAATGTGAACAAGAACATACGCTCAGACCTACCTGTCTCCTTCCTCAGGCTGGGATTTCACAATGTTAACACGGTCAGCAGTGGAGCTCTCAGGAGAACGGGTGTTAAATGCTTTGGCAAACCTGAACTTCTGTCCATGATTATCTGCTCGGTTTCAATTTCAGCTTTGTTTTTCACTTTCGTTGGTTTTAAAAAAAGCATCCTAGTGATAGTGATGGCGAGTATTTTAGGACATGGGATAATGCAAAAAAATATCTACAAGACAATAGAGTGTGCACTACATAGTGTACATTCTGGACACTTAACAAGATCACTATACAAAGGTCATATTCAAAAGCAATTATGAACAGCAGAACAAATACTGTTTCTGTAATCATTTAAGATGTATTAAGCTAACTGGTTAGTAAAAATAGAATAGTAGGCACAACATTTTTCAGGCAAATGTGAACGCTGAAAGCATTCCTTAAATATGCTAAACATATCCAAAAGCAATTAAAAACTAAATGAGGATATTGCTAATAGAGGAAAACATTGAAAAAAGAGTCTGATTGTCGTGTATATATACAGAAGAAGCACTTCAATCAAATTATGTCTATAGTGTGAATTTGAGATTCCATTACTAACAGACATCGGAGAACTTAATAAGTCTTTAATCAAAACAACTAGATACTATTATCTCACTCTCTGGAATATAGACTTGGTACACTGCCTAACACATCTGAATCTTGGGTTTAAAACACATCTTTGTGTTTGTATTTTAAATGGAAGATACTGGAAACTTTTCTATGTTTTATGGATTTTATGGAAATAATTTATATTTATTACCCTGGAATACAAACAACTTCTCATGTAGTGAGAAAAACTTCTCGTGTTGTAACCAACGAATATATACTTCTTTAGTTAAATATACATTTTTTTATGAAACTATGGTAAAAACCCCCACATTGGCTCAATTATGAAATATGAATGTATTTGCAAATGTGCCCACATAGCTTTTTAAATGATTCTTTTTCTTTAGAATGCATTAATGATGATGCTACTTATTTAAAAAATATTACCTCCTAGCGTTGGCTTTAAAAAGCCATTATATTCCATGAGATCTGCTAAAACAGGAAATAGCATCAAACATATGTGTATTTATGTACTTATTTTTACATTAAGGATTCTGTAACTTGTGAAACACCATTTCGTCTGCCAACCTACCTAAAATGCTTTCAGTATTTCGTCGTTGGTCATAAGTGATTAAGGTCTGAAGAAAAGATACTCTCTAAAATCCAGAGTGACCAGAAATGAATCTGTGTATTAACTTTCTTCCTGTGGTAAAATGAACATCCTGGCAGCTGAGTTGAACTGTCAAACCCTTATGAAAACATGGCAAATAGGAATCTTTTTTCCATATTGTAAACACTAAGAGTTCAAAAATTTTGCATTATCATTCTAATTTCACTAGTCAAGAATCTCAGGGGAAAAAAAGATAAGACACTACCAAGCAAAACTCTTGTTCCTTTTTTTTTGTTCTTTGGAGAGTATTTTGTGGGACAGAAACATGGCATCGTTACTAATATACTTAAAGCCAAGTAGCAAACTCTGAAAACATCTCTTTTCTATAGGCAAGCTCTTTAGGTAACCACTTATATCAGGAATGTCCTTTAAACCTATGAATAAGACAGCTTGGTTGACTTAGGGTTGTTCGTTCTCATGAAGCTGTGCAGGAAGAATACCTGTCACGTGTTTTCCCCCAAAGGCAATGGTTAGATTACTCATCCAGGAGACATAAGATTATATTTAAATATCTCATATGCCTGATGAGTTAGATCTGTAGTCATCATTTCCCAACAGTTACTTAAATCACAATACTTCAGTGTGATTACAGAGACAATTTGCTAGGGCAAAGTCTCGACTCCCAAAAACTGCTCTGATTTACATACGAGTAATTAAAGATTCATGTGACCAGTGAGAGGTTGACTTTTTAATCTACTAATCAGGGAATGGACTTGAGGGTCAGAGATCCTCATTTCAGTCCCCAAGTTAATATTGTAAATATGTGTAAATTTTAACGATTTTATGAAGGAGGAACATGAATCCAGGTTTTTCTTCTCAAGTGAATTAGAGTTTTTACTTGGTGGCTATTTAATTATTCTTGGAAAAACATAAAAACATCATCAGAACAGGTGAAGAGAGAATTTCTGAATGTCCTCTAACCCAATGACCAATTTCTGTAGGATATGAAATACGTAAGTATTTGAAATGCTTAGAGAAAGAACATAGTTATCTCATTTCTCAACCGCTTTTTGTCAGGGACTTGGTCTTTCAAGCATTCTGACAGAACTCTAACATTGACGTGTATCAAATTTTAGCCTCACTGAAAAGCAACTTCTTAGCTTTCACGTTGCCTGATTATGATTTTTGCAAGAAAAGTAAAAAGTGGTCTTTTTGTTCCAACTCCAAATGGTTTCATCAATGCTGTTAGTACTTGGAAGATGGCAGCTGAATCAAAAGAGGAGGGTTACAAAATTTTGGAGATGAAGTAAGATTTGTATTAATGAAAGGATGTCTCCAACTAGCAGCATTTGTGCTTTGTTACAGAAATACTTATTTTGACTTCAGCAAAGAACACATGGTGTTCACACCAAAGACAACTCCTGACTACTCCTACCAGGTGCAGGGACAGATGGGCCGTGGGAAGGCAGAATGACATGACTCCTATTATAATTTTTTTTTTTTTCATGTTGAATTGTCAGCTGTCCCATGCGGCAAAAGATTTGAAGCCATGCTGTGCTGTAGAGAAGACCAATACTGTCAAAACTGAGTTATAGACAATACTTAACATACAGAAAGAGAAACTAACATTTAGGTAGCTGTGCCAGGGCTGGATGCGGCTCCATAAATGGGAAGGCTCAGCTCTCCATCATCTTTCTGACAGCTGTGGCTGTTTCTGAGGACTATGTTAACCTATCAGTCTGAGCTGTGATATATGAGCAACTAAAATAATATTTCACTTTTATATATTAAAAAAATATATTTTAGGGGAAAGGGAGAGTCTCATGACAAAACTTACACGTAATTTCTTATATCCCATTCAAACTAGTGTAAAAATATATCTTCTTCAACTTATAAATTACCTGACTCCCAAACCTTTCTACCAAGCTACTTTTCAGAGGATGCTGCTCATTTTAATTTATATTTTCACAGAAACTCTTTGTTCCCATGCTTTACTGTTTAAAACTTACTTATATCAGAAAATGAAAATCGTGATATGGAGATTACAGAATGAGTTCTATGAACGTGAGAAACCGCATTATAACATCCCTGCATGAATAATTTAACTCCCTTGACTACACTGCCGTCACAGCTGTATTGAGCTTCACGTTGCCATGGCTAGACTGTTACCAGCACCCAAGCAACTACTTTAAAGTTAATTCAGACATGGCTACATAGTACTGGAGGGTACGTACAGACTTACCACACACTGGGTCTGTGCTGGTGTCTTGGCAGCTGGAGACATGATCACAGCCAAGGTAGCTGCAGCCTTACAGATAACAACGTTGTTAGGAGGATCGTAACAACTGTCCTTTCTCATGAAATCAGTGTGAAGACAGGGTAGAAAACAGAAGGATGGTATGGCTGCAGCTTATCTCAATTCAGAATGTGTTTTGTAATGGCAGATCTATCTAAATATATATTTATATGTAAATTTAAAACTATTAAGAGCAAGCTTAATAATTTAAAGTGTTCATCTAGCTCTTCATCTCAGTAATACTTTACATGGTTTTTCCCTTTATTGGTTATTTGGCTTTGTGATGCAAAAGGATTTCACATTAAAATGCCATTGCAAATAGTCATTGGTGCAGAGGAAAGTATTCTGACAATCAGAGGAAATCTGACTTTCTTCCCTCAAAGTCCATTCAGAAAACATTGTGGTTCTCTAACGTAGGTAAGATCCAAATAGAACTGACAGTGCTGAACACAGTGTATGGGACTATAACAGAATCACAGAATGGCAGGGGTTGGAAGGGACCTCTGGAGATCATCTAGTCCAACCCCCCTGCCAGAGCAGGCTCACCCAGAGCAGGCTGCACAGGACTGTGTCCAGGCGGGGTTTGAATATCTCCAGAGAAGGAGACTCCACACCCTCCCTGGGCAGCCTGTGCCAGGGCTCTGTCACCCTCACACTGAAGAAGTTTTTCCTCATGTTCAGACGGAGCTTCCCGTGTTTCAGTTTGTGCCCGTTGCCCCTTGTCCTGTCGCTGGGCACCACTGAAGAGAGTCTGGCCCCATCCTCTTGACACCTGCCCTTGAGATATTTATAAGCATTGATGAGGTCCCCTCTCAGTCTTCTCTTCCTCAGGCTAATAAGTGAGGTAGTGTAATCACTACCTAATAATGAGGTAGTGTGATCATATGATGACTTAAGAATTCTAGACACTTGGAGCATGAAACAATGTATATAGAATATGCTAGGCAAGTGAAATGGTATTCTGGATAATTCTTCATATACATGAGTTAACATTTGTTCTAAATTATGTCTACTTATATCTGTTTATACTTTGTTGATATATGACATTCTTGTCAAAGAATAAACTTTCTTTTGCCTTTGTTATTATTTCTATAAAAACCCTACGCATAATGCTCAACACTGTTAATGTTATAGTCAGAGCAGACATTTCTATTTCACATTTCTAACAAGCAGAAATATTGTTACAAATCTTGCCTTTTTCTAAAGAAGTGTTCATATCCTATGTTATGTATACGCAATTCCTATGTTATGTAGTTGTTCATATCACCTATGAACTGCTTTAAAGCACGAAGATGTGATTGTTTTTTATTGTGATCATATTATTTTCTACTATGTCTTAGAACAATGTAGCACATGACTTTGGTGAAGACGGTTTGGAAAGGATACTTTGGAAAAGATCATAGTTCCTTTCTGCACAAGGACAGACTTTGGCTGTCAGCGTAGAGATTCATGACGATTATTTCATAATTCCTGAAGTATGAAAGTATGTAATCATGCAGACTCCCTCAGCTGTGAACTAAATGTTGTGAGAGATGTAGTCAGAATTTGAAGAGTGATGGTAAAAGAAATAATGCTTCATCTGAGAAAATATAAAGTACTCAACAAGACCATATACAATGCTGATTGCAGTGAGACCCTGCCCATTTAAAAGTGATTGGGTTTTGTTTGTATTTTCACCGTTCCTTTTCTGGCTCTGTGCTAGAAGAAAAGACTTGAAAGAATCTACAATTTGACAAAGCTTTACACAACCTGGATACATTGCTGTCTCTAATTTACTGGCAACCCATCCTCAGGTCATTTGCTAATACCCGCTAAGCTGCTTTTGGGTTTTAGCTTATTGCGTTTGAATTTAGCGTACATGCAAACGCAGAGCTAGGTTCCCTACCTGTAACACAGTCAAACTACAGTAATATTTTCTTTGAAATTACTCTTCCAACTACTCTGGTTGCCAACAAATTATTGTGGTATTGCAAGAAATCGTTGTTTATTGAGACTCTGCAGTCCATGGGGTGGAAACAGCTTTTCCTGTTTCACAACAGTAAATTCATTGGCTTACTCACCCATAACTCAGTTCCTACTTGTCTGTAACTTTTATGCTGCTAAAGATTAGATAACTATTAAACTGTAGTGCCAGGTTCTGGCCTAAAATTTGGATGGGGATTGTGCAAACCTGTGCCAGAATCCTCACCTGTGTTTTTAGAGTATCACAGGGCTGCAAGAGCTACATGAACCAAAACTGTCACTTACATTGAATTATTTGTGAGTATTACAATGTGGTGTTTAATTGGGAGAGGTGAGTGTGTTTCTGGAGACAGAAGTCTTTATCTGTACACAGCTGAGTCATAGAAAGGATTCTGTAATTCAAAAGATGACAAATGAAGACAGGAAACAGTTTTCATACCAATAAACCACATCTGCAGAAGTTAAAGTCTCTGGTACAATTTGTGATAGTGTGAAATTTTCAAAAAGACCTCACTTTAAAAAAAAGTCTATTTTTTACCTTCAAGATATGAGCTATTCCATGCATATTCTCTGCAGTGTTTTGCATCTACGAGCTAGGTGTGACTCCATGGCAGGGGTGATTCACAGACAGGGAGACCATTCCCTGCAGAACGAGTAGGCAGAGTTAAACATCTGAGAACAAGATTGTGTATGATTACATGAGTATGATCACACGTAAGCCAGATAACACACATTCAAAAAATGAGCGTGTGTCAAATGCCACAGCTTTTTGCGATGTGTAGATCCCAAATGAGGCGTTTGGGTCTGCCTTATGAGAGCACCCATGTAAGTCACCTGAGCAGTGACAGTGCCTGTAATGAGCAGTCACGGTGTTTGCTTTAGCAAGAGCTGATATCTACTTTAAATTGCTGGCAACATCTCACTTCTTACAAATAGGACATAAAAAAAGTTAATGTGAACATGCCCTCATTTTTGGACAAACTTCGAACTCGGAGGATAAAAAGATAGACAAGACAAAAGGTGGTGGTACTTTTAAAAAGTCTGAGAACCATTTTGGTAGACTATACTCAGTCTATATTTACACACTCTTTTGAAACATCCTTCCAAAAACCTACTTCACATTGAATATTGTCAGTGACATCTAGGAAAATAGGTACTTACTGTCATTCGCCAGTGTACAAAAGTCTGTCCGTTAATAAAGTCTTTTAAACTAGTAGGATGACTATGGTGAAGGCTAGTTTTCTTGAAACAAGTTGAAAGCAATGTGCTAAAATGCCTTGACATTTCATTTAAAGAAGGGAATGAGTGTTATTTGTACAGTGGATGCTCGTTCTTGCTATTGAACAATGCTACAGACATATGCCAAAACTTCATCATCTAAATAAATTCATTTTGAATTAATTTTCAGTCAATTGTTAGGTTATCTATGGGCTCGAGGAATAAAGTATATGTGTCTGCTGAGAACTGCTTTGGTAAAAGCTTTCCTCACAGCCAATGAGCTTTTAGGATCCTTTTCTAGTTGGTGTCTGTCTTTTCTCTACCCAGAAACAATGGTCTTTCCTTTGTTCATTTAGTTCACTCTATGACTATAAAATATTTATTTACAGTGTTATACAATACTATTAAGTATTTGATTTATTTTAAAACTTCCCTGAGTTTTAGTTCTTAAATTTTGTCTTGATGACAAACATTTGCATTTTTAACATTTGCACCTACTTTAAACGTTGTCCTTTTCCTTGCCTTCTTTTTCCACCCCTTGTTGTGTGCTAATGCCTTCAGCACAGGTCTCCCTGGTCACAAGAATCTTCCTTTGCCCATACATTAATTTGTTTAGAAACTTATGAACAAGCTTATACGTAAGTAGGATTGGCACGTTAGTTATAAAAAGCTGCTGCTTTCAACTTGGACTTTAAAGTGCATATTTTGGCTATTATTCTAGTGCTTTAGGAAGATGAGGCAGTCAGATGTTCTCCATGACAGCTGTGGAAGTTGTGATTAACAGGCTCCATCTTAATGTAATAAGAACAAACTTGTTTGGTTTTTTTAATCAATGTTCAAAACATCCTCTTTCTACTGTAGTTTTTAGGAAATAATAAACAAATGTTTTTGGATATTATTACAAGAAATACAGTCCAGAAAGATGTGGCCATACTGCAGCAAGTCCAGTGAAGGACCATAAGGATGATTAAGGAACTGGAACATCTGTATACAAGGGGAGGCTGAGAGAGCTGGGGCTGTTCAGCCTGGAGGAGAGCTCCATCCTCGAGGTATTCAAACCCCGACTGGACATGGTCCTGGGCAACCTGCTCTAGCTGGCCCTGCTTGAGCAAGGGGGTTGGACCAGACCATCTGCAGAGGTCCCTTCCAACCTCAATGATTCTGTGATTTTATGATAGGTTTATTGTTATTTTTTCTTTGTTCCTGAGTTCTGAGCATAGTACTGCTGATGATTAGCTCTGTTCCTCTTTTCACCAGATTGTAACCGTACTCTCCCATGCTCTCCTGAGAGTTCACTTAAACTGAAATTAAAACTCTTAGTTAAAAACAGAAAGCAGTCCAGCTAAATCAGATCGTGCTGATCGGAGAAGAAAGCATTCCAATGATTTGGTGCATTCTTTAATTGCGCCCACACTTCAGGGACATTTCACCCACACATTATGAAAAGCATCTCTGGATTTTAATAATGGTCTAGGTACTTACAAATTGCTATAGTATCTGCAAGTTTCTGGAGGCACCTTACTTCTGTTAAGCTCATGCATCCCCTAATAGAACATATTTGTTTCATTATGGAGCTAAGATTTTTGCCCTTTTCACTCTTCTGCAGATTTTGACTTCATACGTGCTCTTTAGAGGTGAAATAGAGAAGAAATAAAGAGATCTACAGATTCCAGCAAAGGCAGTGCCTGGAGGGGAGTTAAATGACTAAACACCATTCTCGGCACAATGCTAAACAAGTCTCAGAACTGTTGCTGACATGAGGGAAGCAGGTCTACCTGAGTCACACTGTCTTTAGGAAGCCTATACTTGAATTCTCTTAGCTTCCACGGAATGTGTAACAAAAATCTCAGGAATGTCTGTGCCTTATCTTTATGAGAGTGAAGAGTGCCAGTGGTTAACCTTATTCTCTCCTGCTACTTCTTTAAAGAAATTCTGAGATTAGGAAATTCAGGGATTAATGGAAAATATATACAGGGCTGGCAGTTTCTTTTAAGCCATAAATCAAATCCCAGTGATAGAGGCCCTAAAGATGTTGAGATGACATCAGCCATGTAAAGCTGAAAAACCTTGCTCTGAAGACCCTACTAAGTTGCAGGGCAACCCCGGAGGGGCCAGAACTCCTTAGGCAGCATCCAATTCAGCTCCATGGTTCCCTGGAAGCTACAGCTGTAATTTTCCGTGCATCCAGGACTGACCCAAGGTTCTGCCTCAGCTCCATGCTCATTTTCCAGCTCAGGCTGACAAGGACCTAGGCATCTTGTTCTCTGAGTGAGCTTAATCTTTTGATAATTCTCAGTTCACAGGCATTAAGTGTAATTGTGATCACCTAGGTTTTTGGATTTCTGCTGGAGAAAGCAAATGTAGACACACCTGCTCTTTACATACCAGTTAGGGTACTGGCTTCATAGGCAGAAAATTTGGGTTCAATTAATTCCTGAAAGGAGTTGGTTGGGTTGGCTGTGCAGCGCTCAGCAAAGGTTTCAGGGTGGGAGATATGGATTAGGCTAATGCAATTGGCAGGGTGGAAGACTATGGAAGCTTGCATTTTATTTCTTCTGCCTCTCTGTCTCCTCCCACTCTGCAGTGCCACATACAGTTTTTGTTTTTTCCAAAGAGTTTTTTTCCAAGCTGTACTTACCAGATCTCATCCTTAAAAAAAAAAAAGGAAAAAGAAAAGAAAATGACTCAGATGATCCTTGCATAAATATTCACAGCACAACATGTAGATTGAGATAAATAAATAAAATCTTGCTACATCTGTTACTGAATTGGACTGAAATTCATAAAATCGTACAATAGTTTGTGTTGGAAGGAACCTTTAAAGGTCATTCTATTCCAACCCCCCTGCCATGAGCGGGGACATCTTCAACTCGATCAAGTTGCTCAGAGCCCCATCCAGCCTGACCTTGAATGTTTCCAGGGATGGCATCTACCACCTCTCTGGGCAACCTGTGCCAGTGTTTCACCACTCTCATTGTAAAAAATGTCTTCCTTATATCTAGTCTAAATCTAATCCCTTTAGTTTAGAACCATTACCCCTTGTGCTATTGCTACAGGCCCTACTAAAAAGTCTGCCCCCATCTTTCTTATAAACCCCCTTTAAGTATTGAAAGGCCACAATAAGGTCTCCTTGGAGCATTCTCTTCTCCAGGCTGAACAACTCCAACTCTCTCAGGCTGTCTTCATAGGAGAGGTGCTCCAGCCCTCTGATCATTTTTGTGACTTGAAACTACAACAATACACAGGGTGCAAATGATGAATTCGACATAGTGACTGGGATGTATTTGTGCTTGGGATTGCCCTGACCCATGTGCAGGACCTTGCACTTCGCCTCGTTGAACTTCATGAGGTTTGCATGGGCCCACCTCTCAAGCCTGTCAGGTCCCTCTGGATGGGATCCCTTCCCTCCAGCGTGTCGACTGTACCACACAGCTTGGTGTCATTGGGCAAACTTGCTGAGGGTGCGCTCCATCCCACTGTCCATGTCGCCGACAAAGATGTTAAACAGCGCTGGTCCCAATACCTACCCCTGACGAACGCCACATCACTGGTCTCCACTTGGACATCGCACCATTGACTGCAACTCTTTGAGTAGGTAGCCTGCAGGGCACTGAAGTCATCAGTCAAAAAGCACAAGGATTGCTGCCCTATTCTTTACTGCCTTCTGTGTTTTTAGTCTTTTAGCATATGCTTTTTAGCATATGTGGACAATCCAGGTCTGTGTACTCTGGTTTGTTTCAGAACAAAAGGACCAGCCACTCAGAATAAGAACATTTCATCACTTCAGCAGATATTAGAAACTGTTAGACTATTTTGCATACAATAGATGCGGCTCCCATCCATCACCTTTTAATTTTTTCTTTGTTAGAATGAATTTAATCAAACAAATATGTTACAGGAAAATCTCCCGAGTGTCTGGCCTCCTACCGGAGTTAGTAGTGATGATAGAAAGCGTAATTATTTGGGCCATGGCAAATGCTTGTTTTTTCTAAAGATCATTAAGTTTTATCAATGTTATTTTTCAAAGGCAGTAATTCCTGAAACAAATACCTGAGCAAATATAACACTGCATTTCTTTTGCACCTGTCAGGGACAAAGAGCACACACACAGGGCAGGGCTCCTTTTGAGGTTACAGTGTGGGAAGCGTGAAATGTAGCTAGAAGTGGGATGCTCGCTCACGGCCCTCCACACCATTTACTCTCTGTACTGAGGCATTAGAGAGAAGTTGTGGGCAGACTGGTGTCCATGGCATTACTTGTCAACACCCACTGCATTGCTCATGCACACTTTTGTTGTTCATGCTGCGTAGTAGAAATTATCAAAGCGCTAATGCTGGAAAGAACAGAGTTTTGACAGGGAAAACGTAGCGATAACTACTTGTGGTAGACTTCTGCTCTACTATCTTGCATATAACTACCATTAGGTATAAGGATTATGTATTGCAATTTTTTGCATCAACAACATTGTTTTCAGCGTGAATTTCACTTTTTTTTTAATATTGCTTTTTATTTTAAAAAATATTAATCAAGCTGATTGAAAATGTTGAATTATTTGGGCATTTCAGTATTATTTGCCTAGACAGGTTAAATGGCCAATGGGAAATAATATTAACAAATCAGTCTACAAACACCAGTTTAGCAAGAAAAAAACAAATTTGTCTCCAAGCATTAAACATGTATACTGAGAAGTCTGTCCAATTTTGTATTATAAAACCATGCAAATAGTGATGGCATCTAGTTAAAATGTATATTTTTAATCTCTTAAGATCAATTGTATAGTTAAGTTCTGTAAAGACAAAGCTATTCAACAGCATTGTTAGACTAATGTAAAGACTGTCTTTCGGAGAAAGAAAATTTGTCCAATTTGATAGTGGATAATATGATGCGTGTTTATAAATTCTCAATTAAAAACATAGTTATATGCCAACATACTATAATTACTTCACATGATGACAAGTTGTTCCAGAGGAAAACTAATTGGAGGCAGATTAAAATTGATTATTTGGAGCATGTCATATTTTGTTAATAATTTCTCCTAATAAAAAGATTAACTTCAGAAACCTGTTCCAAATATTGGATATTAACTACATTATCATGTATTAGGAAAGAGGAATCTCTTAAACTGTACTCCACTTGGTACAAAAATTAAAAAAATAACACATTTCAGCACTGACTTTGCTCTGTTGTGGATTACGTCATTTGGGTCAACTAGTTCAGAGGTTTGATACACAGGTGTTCATGGGTACTTGAGAGTCATCTGCCTGTGTTCAAATGTTGGAATCTATTTAAAAATTCCATCATCTTCAGCGCCAGCTGCCACATAGCATAGCAAGTACTAAAATGTAGCATTTTAACCTTCAGCAGTGAAGACAGCTAGCTTAGAAACTTCCCGCTCTCCCTATTCTGCTGGTCCTCATCGTTGCTTCTCTCAGCTACTGGTGTTCATTTCTGTTGCTGTGTATGTTGTACTAGGACAACTGTTTAGGAGATTGTGCTATAAAAGGTAATTCAAATGATCCCTGTTAAAAAAAAAAAAAAAAAAAAAGTATTAATCCAAAGATACTAATTTAGATCAGGTCAGTGATCTGATTCGCAGTACCCCAAAATAATATAGTTTTGTCAGAATGACATAGGGAGGAGGGCAAAGGGCTGAGTTTGGCTGGGAATGAGGAGGATGGGAGAGAGGAAAGGGCAGTATTTCTTGGGACATATCTTTCCTGGACAAAATGTATCCTGCAGCATACATTTAAAAAGTTTTCAAAAGAATGAAGTTTCCTACCTAACATTTATACCCAGATCCCAGAAGCTGAGAAACCAGATGATCCTATTCTTTACCTCAGTGATTTTTGAAGAATGCCATGTATTTATCATGAGACATTTGCTGGCAAAAGTCTGAGGGAATAGTAGCATTAGTTCTGAATTTCCTACTTCTTGACATTTAAATTATACCATTTGGACATTATCAGAATCCCTTGACATAGCTACAGCAGGTCCCATCCACTGAAATGAGTTGAAAATTCAATGACAGAAGAAAAAGGGACCTAAACTTTTGATTACAGTGATGTGTAGCTGCTTCAGTCATTACAATGTCACCGCAAGGTTATGAGACATTTCCATTTTTAACAATCTTAATGGGCTCAGGTCCTGAAGTCTTTATTAAATTACAGTCCAATTGATTTGTCAGTCTTAGACCTAGCCTATATTTCTGAGATGGAGGGATACATGGTAATGAGATCTATCTTGGGAGTTAAACTGGATGCTGTTAGTAGTATCAGTACTAATAACGTGAGCGGTGTAACACACAAATACGTTCTCTGTGTGGGGTTTTTAAGTGTAAACACTCTCACTGGCTGAAAGTTTCTGAAGCAGTGAAACAACTCAGCTGCCATTGCCCCCTAACTATCGACCGTGAATAAGTGCCCAATTAAAGCTTGCATACAAGAATCAAAAAAAATCATTCCACAAGGAGGGCAGAAATTGGTCTTAGTTTAAGAAAATTTTAGAAAGAATTAATTTTAGACTTTTACAGAGTTTTCCGAAACCTTACCAGCTCTAAAGGTTCATAAGCAGTCATGGGACATTTTTGTCTTGCTTTTTATGTACATGCGTATATTCACTACCACGTAGTCTCAAGTCTGCTGCTTTATAGAAAGCTGCCTGCAGAAAAGTAATAGCAGAGACAAAAGCGAGAACTTAGACTTTCTCATCCTGCTTATTTTCAGCTAGGCATTCTCATTGTGATAGTCTTACACTGGTTTAACAAAAAAGGTGAGGCTTCTAAATGTTTTCTTAAAATTTGTAAACATAAATACCAGCATGTTAAATAATTATAAATCACATTTAAATACATTTAAGCAAGTATACACAGGATTTCAAGCCAGCTTATCTAAATCAATGCTAAAATATTTAAATTATATCAGTTCTATGCCTAACTGAAAGCAAACTTACATGTAATGTATATAGTACTCGCTCTTGTAAATCTATACTGTCTTCTAACTTTCACAGATTAGAATCGCCCAATTTAACATTACCTAATGTTTTGCATATAATAAATTTTATGAATAGAAAATGTAGAAAACAATAATTTATAGGCAGGGGGGAGTGAGCTATTCCATTTTTTGAATTTTCATTTCACATTTCATGCTATGAATGTATAAAGATGGTTAAATAAAAAACAGTTCTTACTCTGAGACTGCTTTAGGACATAGACAAATAACTTCCAAATGCACAAGTAATTCCCACTGTGATTATAATCCATAATCTTCCACAACTTGCAAATCCTTTAAAATGTCCATTATCAAAATATGCTTTCAAAATAGCATTTATACATGATAACTGCCCAGTGAAGCAGCATAGTGCTAAAATTTTGTCTGGTACAAAGAACTTCTTTTTTAATATGAAGCCATTCCTGTTCTGAGAAGTGCCTGCGCACTCTCATTTTTTGTAGAACTGACTGTTGGTAATTTCTGCAGGTGTACTTTCATTTTTAGCATTGCTGATTTTTGTCTTTGTTGTGTATTTTCATGGAGCTGTGCATATCTTCTTTTTTTTTTTTTTTTACATTCTTTCCTTTTCTTTATGGATACTAGCAGAGCTAAACTATTGTGTGTCTTAAAAATAAAATAACTAGGATGATAAAAGGCAAAGCGGTTTCTTACTACAACTATGCTTTTAACATCTAGTTAAAGTACTGTCAGACCATTAGTGAAGCTAGAATGCATCTTCACCACCCCATAAAAGTAACTCTCTTTACCTCAGAGCCCCACTTAGTAAGGTACGTCTGGAGAAAAAAAAACCAAAACCCACCCTTATTCTGCTTTAGCAAAAGATTGTCATCTTAAGAGTACAGAACTGAACTACAAATTACTGTGTTCTTTAAGTTTCTTTTTTCCTCCTTTGAAACCTATCTACCTACCTAGAGAATTCCTTTTCAGAAAGAAAATAGTATAGCTCAGATAATCTTTATACACAGTTACTTTAAGATATTTGAAGACCAAATTATATATATACACCCATATCTTTTATTTAGGATTATTTCCATGCAGCTGTGTGAACAAACGAGTAAGCCAACAAAAGCGAGGAGCAGGTGTGAGAGTCACCAGGGGAACTTAGGCATGGCAATGGTGCACACTGTCCCATTGAATCGTGGCCATAGAAAGGCCCACAGTAACTCACAACCAGGTTTTCGGCATTTGACCTCCTAATAATGCAGAAGAGCGAAGGGATTCACGGGAGCCAGTGTGCTGAAGGGAAAGTTACCCTGAAGGAACAGCCGATGAAGCAGGATTCTGGTTTACCTTTCTATATCTGGAGGACTTGGATGTCTAACTCTGCACTGGACATAGATGCATATTTTAATTTGGGTTTTACAGCCCTTAACTTCTCCTAAAATTAGAACCATAAGTCTTACAGTGACAAATTTATTTCTACCACTGTACCATTGCCACACTACGTCATAACTCTTTCCTGTAGCATAACCTTTCTTATATTATTTCCTGGAAAAAAAAATTCTGCTTCAGAAATGATCTGATCATATGTCAAATATAAACTTCCTAAAGAAAAGAAACCTGGAAAATGCAAAACAGTAGAGTTAAATTTTCCCTGTAGGTACCATATAAATTGTATATGCTGTTATTGCACACCATGGTTTTCCACTGGATATCTTAAAATTACTTTCTTTGTGAACCCAAATCTTATTTTTATTTTTGGAATCTTTATAACTTGTTGCTTGGTACCAAGATACCAATTCTGTACAAGAGGAATACATGAGCAAGGTCAAATGTAGATTTTTGGCTTTCACATGTTTTTGAGTCTAGATTTCAGAACATTAACTGGTTTTAGGTTAAAAAATAATTCTTGTGCATTTCTCTAAACATTACATAGCTAGCTATCTGTGATTATTACTGTATTTTGTGTTGTTTTATGCTTAATTAAATGCCATTTCTTTTTAGGGTTTTTTTTGTGGTTTCCTTACCAATGAATAAACTATGATTTAATTTAGTTCCCATACAGGTTTGAGGACTGTGCTGGTAGCTGGGTATCACATAAGTTTCGCATATCTATGTAGAACATTTAGCTTTAAAAGCTGCACACTAAAGAGATATCACAGTTCGTTACTCAGCATTACGGATGAGTAGTTAAAAAAGTACTAGTCCAGCACCCAAGCATCCTATTTTTATAAAATTTGCAAGATATACTGCAGAATTGTTTCACTGAAAAGACATTTTGATAATTGATCATTTAAAGCTTTGTAGATATTTAAGCCATAACCGTTATGATAAAAGAATGAGCAGCTGTTATTTGGTTAATAAATTCAAGACTAAAAGACCTAAAGGTCCCTGGCAGTTTGGCAAATATTCACTGTCTCACTAGTGTCTGGTTGTCAGAATCAATTACCCTGCTCGTGTAAAATTGGCTAAACTGAGATGTAACCAGCAGTTGGATATGTGAAAACCAGAAGCTTCCTACAATATGTGTTGAATTTGGGGATAGAGTGAGTAACATTAGTCTTATCATAATAAAAACAGTTTAGAATTAAAGCTTACAAACATTTCCATAACTTTGTATTGTATTTCTTTATACCTCAGAAAACCATTCAAAATAAATATATTTATATTAATATAAAAAGAAATTTATGTGATTTTTCATTATAATAAAGTAGAGACTTATCAATCTAAGGAAAGTTGTGGGGGTTTTAAAAGTATAAAAATAATATTAAATGACATAAGGTGCTGCAATTATTTTTAATTATTATGTCCAGAGCAGATAAATTTGAAGCTGCTAGAACATCTGTGCTTTTAAGCTCCTTAATTTAAAAAAATGAATGAAGTAAAATCCTCACCTGTCTGTTTAAAGTATTGTGAGTCAGCTTTCAAATGGAACATTGGAACTGGGAAGAATAGAAAAAGAAAAAGGCTATTCAAAAACAATGAAAAACATTCAAAAATACTCTAGTGAGCGGATAAGGATTTTATCTATATGTCCTAGGATACATTTTCACTGTTCAGATGCATAAGGGGTAGCACAGCATTCTCGTCGTGTTCTATACCTGATGTGCCCGGGCAACACTAAGTACTTAGACATTGCTCTCTATTACTACCCATATTGTCTGTTTTTTCTTGCAGAGATGATGATTACGGAAACGATGCCAAAAAGCACACCTTAAAAAAGATGAAGAGCCAAAATGTCCCCAAATTGTTTACAGTCAGACATTGAAAAAAGCAAAAGTGAAACCTGTCTCATTATCACGCACTGATTCACCTGGTATGGATGGTGAGAAGCAAATTGTACGCTGGAGTGCGGGTAGCACCATTTTTTCTTTAAAAATGCTGGTAAAGGTAGTCTTGTACGGTGGCAGGAGCTGCTAGGAGCGGGTGTAGCCCATTCTGAATGACAGATACCTCACGCAGCAGCTCTGAGACTCTAACTGAGGTCGGATCTCAGAAATTCAAGAGGCAGTCGGCGTTTCCTTCTTAAGCAGCACACCTGTACGTGAGGGTTTGGTCTCCGTTTGGTCTCTCACGACTGTGATGTGATGCTTTGCTGTTTGCTAGAAGCTCTGAAGTGTTAGTGCTGTGCTAGTACAGGCCACTAGAATTGCCTGGACCTATCTAAATAGCCAAAATTTTGCTTCGTAATAGCAACGTGTTTGGTCATGATGTCAGTTGTTTAACCGCCTCATAATAAATGGGAACTCAAAGGTTAGAAAAGCCCTCCGGGTTCTCTGTGTGGGACAGCCTGCTTCCAGAACTCACAGCGCCGAGCCTAAGGACAGAGAGCAAGTGCTAGGACTTTTCTAGCGGCCAGCGGACGTTGCGGAAGCTTTACAACGTCGCTTGCTGGTGTATTTCTGAGCGTGGTAGATCAGAGTCAAATCTCCTTCCACTAGATGTGACAGTGCCCTGTGCTTATTTGGCGAGCTACGCCTACAACACATTCAAACGTAGTCCTTAGCATCTCCATACGTTTATTTAATTAGCAATGGATAATTCATCTCCTGATGACCTCCCTGTTAAAGACTATTTTCACATCAGCATTTTACTGCCTTTCTTAATTTTTTTTTTTTTTTTAATACTTTTGGCTATGAGCTTTGACACTTCTCACATCCCCAGACATTACAAATGCCCATAAGCATATGGATAGTAGGGGCTAAGGGCTGAATGGAATTATCACACCAGGGCCTTCACTTTTCTGCTCAGCCGTTAACAGGAAAGAATAAAATGTGAAGTTGAAAAATTGTATTCCCATTCTTTCAGACATACAACCTTTTTGCATAACGCCACTTGTACTAACAGTAGTAGTTTCAAGCATTTAACCATTTGGAATTATGGGAATATCTTTACTTCTAGCAAAATAAAAGAAACCAGTAGTACGAAACAAAATTGATGGCTTTTTAAAAAGAATGTTTTAAATGGCTTCTGCAAGAAGGGCTAGGCATTTATTTTCATTTACAAATAGCAAGCACTTTCGGTTCTAATTATTCACAATTATTATAAAGGCTTTCTAAAATAAGACATAATAGTTTAGACTAGCAGTTTAAAGAGCTGCTTGATACATTGAAATGAAAAGTGAGAGTATGAAAAATACATTTCATTACTTCCTGCTGCCTCAGTGTCTTGGGGCACTATGTTTCCAGGGAGAAATATTGCAAATAAAGTAACCCGCAGAGCAATTTTATGGTGGACATTTTCCCTTGGTGAATATAGCAATTTGACAACAACTTCTTCCACATATATACATGCTGTACTGCATATATTTGAATGTCATTTAGTGAAGGAAATGAAGAATTACAAGAAAGGACTGAGTCTCAACGGATGTCAGAGAATCAAGAGTGCAGAAGGGGAAGCAATTATTTACTTGCAGTAAGTGGGGACTGCAATCTGCAACGGACAAATTGGAATCCCGCGTTCATGGGCGACCAATAAGGTATTTCTGATACGACATTGCCACAGGTACAGATCTGTCTTATTTGAACCATAATAAAGTTGGGGACTGAATAGCTTAAAATGTATAAAAGTCTTCTGGTCCCCTTGGGCCTCCCAGCATTCTCCCAAACATTGTCGGGGAATAGACCAAAACAAAAATTGCTGTTTGTGCGTTGTTTGGGGACTGCAGTTGATTCCTCAGCTGCACAGAGTTACTTATGGGCTTAAAAGCCAAAGACTTAACTTCCACACAGAGTTGTTGTTTTTTCCCCCCAAAACACCACTGCAACCCTTGCTGCCTATTCCAGGACATAAACATAGCAGCTCTTGGGAGATGGGAACTTTCCTTACCATGTTGTCTTGAATTACACCAGCACCAGTGAATTCCAGCCTTTTCGTCAGTACATTTCATGGTGATACCAGCGACCAGAGGGTCCCATAGGCAAGACATGATGTTTTTCATGCTGCCATAATGTTGTCGTTCTTCTAGCTCGTCTGCTCTGCCATCTAACTCGGCTCCTAGTGACTCCAGGTCTTTGTGAGCAACAAAAACAGAGCATAAGGAAACCAGCTCAACATTTATTTTGAACGTCATAAATTCAATGAAGAGTTATTTATGTACAATGTAGAGAGAATCTTTAACCTAAACCCTGGCAAAGAAATATAAACATTGTTCTGCTATTACCAGTTTCTCCTACTATATTGTTGGAAAGCGCTTGGCAGAGAGCCAGCGTAAGGGCTGGGTCTACAGCTTGCTCTCTAGGCTTATTTGGTACAGTTCTGCTGCTCCTTAAAGACATCATGAGGCAAACACTGCTTCATTAACTATCCATACATAAAATCGTTATCTCCAGCTGGCCCAAAATTGTCACCCTGGTGAAAAAGGGCATCCTTATACAATTAAGGTCCATTTCTGAGATCTCTTCCTCTTCGCTCTCAGAAGATCAGTGGCAGACAAGGAGCCAAACACAAATGGAAACACTGGCAGGAAAATAATTGATAAAAATTGTGTTCCTGGCAACCTGGAGTAAATGCAGAATGAAAAATTATTTCTGCTGCTGGAGGAGGTCACTTTGGGCTTACAGCTTGGAAAGAAAACTTAGGAGAGACCCTGGGAGTACGATCAAGGTGCCAGGTACCCCTGGAACCATGACAATACAGCACAACAAAAACATTAAACAGAATAGATGCAAGAACAACATTACTAATTTGAAAAGAAACTTGTAGAAAGCAACTACACAGCAATGGGAGTAATATGAATAACACCTGTTTCCAAGCCTAATTGATTTTTAAAAGCTAAAACTTGGCACCAGATTTGAGCACAGGAGGCAGAAAGCAACAATTCTAAGAATATTTTACTGCATAATTTTCTGCCCCATAAATTTCTTAACATTTTGTATCTGAACCATGGAAATAATATGTGGTTAAAGTGTTTTATCATCTTCTCTGATAAAGAGAAACAAAGCATAGTTATTAACACTCGTTCTGTCATTTTTTTACTCTTGGTATCGACTAGTGATGTCACAATTTAAATAACCTGTCTTTTACTATGTAAAATTATATTTTACTCAAGAAAATGCTGCTTCTTATAGTTCCAGTTATTTCTTGATGATTTCCTATTCTTCAGAGATAAGATAAGTCCATCTACACATTTAATAATGTCACTGAAGCTCCCATTTAAGAGCCTGAAAATTTCATCAAAAATATCATGTCAGAAATGGGTAAAGTGACTGATATGAGATAAAAATAGTAACTTTGTGTCCTAGATTTGCATTTTGCTATTTGAAGATTTTTAAAAGAGATCTTAAGAAGTTTTTATATCTCTTTATGCCTATGAATGAGCAGAGGTACAATGAAGAAAGCTAACTTCGCGTCATTTTTAACATATCTGGAACCAGAATTTCATGAGGCTGTGCTTTTGATCTAATCTAACTGCAGACTTCTTTAGCTTATGGATTTTAACAGCTTTGGTATATATCTTAAAATGAAATGCAACATGGATTGGTGTTTGTAGATCTTGCCTCATATATTTGCAAGATTAAATTACTGGCAGAAGATTTTTACAATGACTTCTCAGAAACTTTAGAAGCTCTTCTAGGAAATTGTCATTACCATCTGCTCCACTTAAGTACCACAGTTATCTAGGATGGCTATTGAATGTGATTCTTATACATGTATTGTAGGTAACTGCAAAAGGTAAAATTCATTAGTCAGTGAAAATTAATGCTAAATGCCACATTTCATTTATTTTTTCCTGCATTTTTCTGTCATGTGTTTATTAATTTTTAAAAGTACAATCATGCTTCTAAACAACTTGAGACAAGCACTGCAAGAATTGCATTGAGAAATGAGGATAATCTATGAGAAAACTTTGAGGAGTTTGAGCCATCCGTGGGAGATGAAAAGCAGGGGTACCTGTGAGAGTTGAATATGCAGTAAATATTTGCATGTAGTAGTCATGCATGTGCGCAGCTTTTATTGCTGCTAACCAAAGGGATCTGTGTAGTTGTGTTTTTAAGACGTAACTCTTGCTGCCTTGGGGAATAAATCTTTGTCTGGATTTGCTGAATGCGTTTCAAGAAGATGTCCTTATTACGCAGTTAATTGTCAAAGCAAATAGGGCTGCAGTAATTCCCCATCATTTTTACTTAAACAAATGAAGTTTTCTATTCTTAGTTATTATTTAGGCGTACAGCAGATACTCTGGAAAAACCCTTTCTCATCTCCATGGGCAAACTTCATACAGTATTCTATGATTTTTGGCAATTAGTCTTTCTGTAACTATTTTCGGGCACTTGGTTATTTTTTGTGAGAGGTGGTGAAAAACCCAATGAATGACGACAGCTGTGAATTCACCCTTGTGAGTCTGGCTGAGGAGAATTTCACTTCAAGCAGTATCGAAACTGCCTACATTTGGTTAACTTTTCATTTCATCTTTTCCTAGAGATTTTTTCCTAGAGAATTGCTATGACTCTCCTCTGAAAGGATATGAAGCTTAGATCTTAGAGGCGTGCATAAAGACCTTTCAGAAATGACAGAGCTCCTATAGTAGTAAGAGTTAGTTAAATGATGGGGCACGTATTCTGGGTCACTTTACAGATTGAAATGTACTCCCAAGAACCTTACCCTGTCTTACATTAAATAAAATATAATGCCTTTTTAGTTTAAAGAGAACTGTCCTTAAAGAAATGAATACGATAGATTTCTGTGGAGCAGAAACCAAGCAAAACATTAAAACTTTTGTTACTTTATCCCTTACCCTTGTGCATTTATAGTAACAGTTGGGCTTCCTTCCTATTTTGTAACAGGACCTCAGTCTCCCGATGACCCATACTATGTGAATGGCTTCCTTCTGCCTTCTCCAAGATTTCTCACTAGGACCTGCTCCAGAGAAACCATATGGATAAGCACAGCATAAAATTGCTCAGGCTCCTTCCCTCTGGGATACGTTTCCAGCAGTAAGTTCAACAAACCTCTGCATTAACACATCCCCACAGCCTCCCCTGCTACTACACACTCACACGCAAAAGCGAAGCATGTACTTGCACGCTCAGGCTATAAAAGCACCATGGTTAGGGCTATGACACTGCCTTCTCGTCATCTGGTGAACTTTGAACTGAAAACAGCCCCATGACCTCCCCTCAGAGACAATGCAGTGTCCAAGAGCCAGAAAGGCCCCCCAGAAGTCCTAGCCCAAGAATCACGAAATCTAGCTGGCTCCGGGCTGCTCTGCCCGACACGTGTGAGCACAGGCCAGCTGGCCCGAGGACTGCCGTTCTCTCTCAAATGCATTGTCAAAGGATAATCACAGCATATTGCAATTCACCTTGAAAATGAATTACAGTAACCCAGGGCAGCGTTTATCAGTTTGTGGCCTCTTTGCCAATCATGGATCATAGATATCTCGCTGCTTAAACTATACTACCATTCCTCCATTCTTACTGATATTAAATTCGATTAAAAAGTAGAAAGAAATACATCAAATATTTTTCTAAAGCTACATGACGGGGCAAGTATTTTGCATGGATGCTGTGCACTCACGCTAGGGAGAAATTATGTGACTGAAATGGGAACACTCTTCATTTGCCGTTTGGCATTTAATTGAGTGAAGTGCTGTCTAACAAATGCGTATTTTTCTTAATAAAGTTGAGGCTCATTTAGTGATTCCCAATTTAAATGCCAGCACAGTTAAGTCCATAGCTGCTAAATGACCAAGCAGAACACATCCAGCGAATACGCTTGTTCATTGGGAATGGACGCAACACAGCTTGATGTACCACTGAACAGACGTTCCCTCGGACTCTGCTCCTGGAAGACAGATGCACATTCAGACAAAGGCAGTCAACCCCCACCGTCACCCCCCAAAAACTGGGACATCTGGACTGAAAAACACATTGAAGATGACTGGCACCGGTTTAGAGAATGCAACTGAGTGAAGCGCCGCCTGAGCTTTTTTGTTTTTGAGATGAAGAGATGTAGTACAAAAATGAACATGCAATTTCTCAGTCGGTACCAAATAAACAGCCTTCAGATGCAAGGAAATGTTTCTGCAGGAAATGGAAATATATTGATTCTCTCTCTATTTTGATAGAAGATTTGGATAACTAGAACAGTTTGTTCAGAACACAAGTGTCATTGATGTATTATTCTCATGCTGAAGAGTAAACAATAGATATATCACATCTTTAGATGACTGAATGCCAGAAAGTGCTGTGAGAAAGGACCGTGAGTAAATAATAATGTAACTAGCTAATAATAATGTAACTAGTAGAAAATGTTAATCTCTTTTCATGTGTGCATTCCTCACCACAGTTATAAAGGATACCTATTTAATTTAACACACTGTTATTATAAAGAGATTGTACGTAGCGCAAGTATATAGAACGACATAGATGAAGAAACAGCACTTTTTCACAGTAACACTTTTTTTTTAAATTTTCAATGTTAAAATAGTGTATCTTCCTGTTTTTCTATAAAAGGAAGCAGTTTCCATAAAACAGTTTTGCTAATGCTTTGCATGGAACAATTTTTAACACATACCTCTCTGTGTGCGTTCAGTTTAAGATGTGAATAAGTATTTTTCGTATTGGGCAGCCTGAGTGTTTTTCTCTGCAGTAGCAGAGGAATGATTGCAAAAAAATTGATTCCGAGACTCAGCCAGGCTCTTATACAAATACAGCTCATTTATACAACAGCAGAGCTAACTAGAAAATAAAACAATGAGGGGAGATCTTTGTTGGAGTAACATAGAAAAACAACTCACCAATCCTCCAGTTTGTTACACTGACGCAACTCTTCCAAAAATCCATGGAGTTCTAGCAGTCTAACAAAGATGAAAATGTCATTTGTTATAAACAAAATCTGTTTAGATTTTGGCAGATCTCAGGGGGAGGAAGTTCCCTGTGGATTTTTATTACTCTTAGCAACGAGTTGTAAGATACTACCCAGTGTTGTCCATAAAGAATAAAAAATATCCAGGAATTATTTTTTTAAAAATAAAGTCTCACACTTATATTAACAAAATGAAAATCTCACAGAAGAACAGAAATAAAATAACATTACAGGTTCTGTCTATATAGGGCTTTCTACAGGACAGGTTGTGCACTAAGCCTGCAATAGATCATGAACACAGTATTTAGCAAATGAAAATACGTTATGAAATTAGGCAATTAAATAATTTGCTTGATATTAAGATAGAAATGTAGAATAAATAAACAAGGCTTTTCCAAACCCAAGAAAAAACATATCCAGAATATGTATCTATATTTTTGAAATATAATATATTAAAAAAAACAGATTTATTTTTATTAGATAGCAAGATGTACCAGAAGAAAACATTTGCAATATTTACAGAACACAGAAAAAATTCCTAGCGGTTTGATGATTCACATTTCTTGAATGGAGAAAGAGGAGAGGCACCAAGATGTTTTTGTCATACCTTTTTTAGACTGAACCAAGTAAAATGCATATACTATCTTGAAAACTGAGACTGCTTACTCCTTCTTAGCAGGATGCAAGCTACTGTCATGATTGAGAAAGATGATGCACTTGAACATTCGGGTAACAGGTGGCATGGCAAAACTTCAGGAAGACAAATATCCAGGAGGCATCTAGCAAAAACAATGGAGAGCATAGTGTGTCTTTTTAATTGGTTATACAGCAGGTGCATTCCATTTGTAGACTGGGGAGATGCAGAAGCAACTGTGTCTTATCAAGGTTAAATGCTTTAATTCTCCTCTCCCTTGCACACATTTTACATTTCCATGATTCCTTTTATTTCTGTGTAGTTTTTCAATTTCTGTTCATGTAAAAAAGGAAAATGAGACCTGTTTCATCTCCATAGCTGGATGTCGAGAGCTCAGTTTATACTCTGTCTTAATGATACTGGCTCTGTCACCAAGTTAAACAGTAAATGGGCTAAAATGGTTACTTTGGGTTTCATTCTCAGAGAATTTCAATGGGAGAGCGCTTCCTGGAGATGACTTACTAGACGGGTCTGAGACACGATACTCGTCTACCCAAACCATCTCAGCACTTCACAAGCTTCTCAATGTCACCCATCTTCTCAAATACAAAATGCACGGGGCTAGTCATGCAAACTACTGCAGGAAGATTTGATCCTGCTCCCATTAGAGGCACTGGTTTTCCACTGATTCCAAAGAAACCATTTCAAAACCAGTGTGACAGGTAAGTAGTACTATTTTATTGTACAGTCTTACGGTAGCTGGCAGCCTGAGCTGTGCTATGATCTAGTGGCACTTAGTAGCCTTTCATACCCTGCAAGTATAGCTAATCCTGGAAACCGCGTGAGATGTGACTACAAGGACTGAACAGCCTGTGCACTTGGCATTGCTTCTACCCTAGTTTTTCACACTCTATTTCTCATTGAGAAAACAAACAAACAAGCAAACAAGAATTTTCAGTCGATAACATAATAAAAATGCTTGTACAAGCTCAAGCAGCAAGATAAGCTGATTGTTTTGCCTTTTAGTTCAAGTATCTGCTTGTTTTCAGCTGCTATCAAACACTTTGTCACACCAGATGCCCATTATATCTGTTACATGGCAAAATGTTTCAGTACATAAAAGACAAGGTGCATGATTTTCTCATATTTATCTTTGAAATCACCAAAGAACTTTTCATGATAGCTGTGTTTGCTTACACCCACTGCCGTTCACTTTAAAGTTCCTTTTGAAGTTCCCCTTATCATCTTTTTTCTCATGCTCATGTATGTACATTTCAAAGCCACGACATCTCTAAGAGTAACAAATCTTTAAGCCATGGTTTTTTCCATGATCACTTTCGCTTGCTCTCCATTTTGCTAAATAAATGTACTCTGATGGCTAAAAAGTTGCAATGTCTTTAATGTTGTACACTCGTGACACAAAGAAAATCTATTCCTTTCACTCACTTTTTGTGTATTTCTTTACCTCTTAGGATGCCTATCTCAAGGAGCTTGCTTAAATCTACGTACTGAATGCAAGTGTGCCAATTACCTCAACGGTAACACTATTTGCTTTGTAAAGGACTCTTTTACTCTAGTTCATGGTGAAATCATTTTCTTCCAGATTCTCCTTTCTTTCCACGCCCTAACCTCTGATTTTTTCTCCCTGTTTCCTTATGGCATGAAACATAATATAATGGCTCATGGCTTTTGCAGTCCATTATTCAGAGGCTGGTTTTCGACCAAGCCACTAAACTAACTCCTAGTTTTACTCTGTGGCACTGTAAATACTGTTGAAAGTCATTAAAATTTTATTTAGTCAAGTATGTAATATTTTGCCTGTACTGATTCTCTCTTCTGTCAGCTATAGGAACATTTTATACGCCCGTTTTATTAAAATATATAGTCTATATTAGATAGGAAAGTTCTAGGTGTGCAACTATGTTTTTCAAGCTACAGACTCAATATGGCTTTTTATTTACCAGTGCAAAGAAATGGCATCAAGCTGAGGCAATTCCATGCTAGGCTGGAGTGTACACGGCTGAGTGAGCAGCATCATGCCCTCAGCTAGGCTGCTGTGGGTGAAGGGCAAAAGAGAGGGTTTTACGCCTTCTGTTCCATCAGTGGAATTGAATGGAAAATGTGCGCCTCAGCCAGGGGCCAAGCAAGCAGCCAAACATGATGTTGGCCACAGCCAAGATGACCTGTTCGTTTGGCCGCAGAAGAAAAGCTCTGCTGGATACAGCAGCACTTTGAAACAGTTGTACCATGGCACAGCTTTTGGTGGGTTGCTGAACACGACAAGCAAAGGCCCTCATGTATTAGAAAACTGAGACAAACCAAACAAATGCAAACACAATTAATATCCATTGCCATTCTTTATCAGTTGTCACTTTGGCGGGTCTCAGCAGCGCGGAAGGGAGCCATCACTTGAAATTCTCTATTACAGACTGGAAAAATGACTTTTTTTTTTTTTTTTTTTTTAACTATGCAGTTTAAAGGGCACCTGATAGACACAAACATATCCCTGAAGGAAGTTTTTCTTGAGTATAACGTATGAATACAGGGGCATTCAACACAGAAAATCAACTGCTATCCAATATTAATTTATTTATTCTCGTGTACGCTTAGCACTGGACACTCATTCAATGGAGCAGCTGTTACTAGATATTGACAAACATGACTCATGACTATTTTGATCTTTTTTAACTTAACTGAATGCATACTTTGCAAGACAGAAAAGAATTTTCTAATTGTTTTCATTTCATTTAGCTTGATCAATTATTTTAATCTGAAAAGGAAATCAAAATCCTGAAATACAATCTTAAAAGAGTTCACCTGAGGCTTTTTTAGTAAAATATATATTCTGCTTCTGAAATGTGAAGACAGAGTAGAGGTTTTTCTCCAAGGTAAGATTAATACAGTGCAGAGGGTTAGAATAAACTCTTAATTCCATTTAAACACTAGAGAGACCTTTGGCTGACTCTGCCTAGAGGTAAATTTCATCCTAGGTGCAGACACCAGTTACTTTATTAGATAGGGTATTGGCCCGTTCTCAGAAGCCCTAGAGGCACGTTTAAACACAGGTGAATTCAGAAGAGAACCACCATTATGAAAACTAATGCTGCATTGTTTCTTTCAGGCCAAAGGACAAGCCACATAATTTCGTTAAACCTACTTCTACAGATTTTCCCTGACAAATTCATACAATAAGAGCATTGTGGGGTTTTTCTTAGTATTTTAACTTTAAAACAATGGAATTAACTCTTCAAAAGAATGAAATGAATTTTTGTATTTCAGTCATCAGTTATTAAAATTAGTAAGTTATCCATTATGTGTGTGTTAACTGATGTACAGTTAAAACAAGCAACTTGGAACGCTCTGACTGCCTCTTGGACTCAGACTGTACGCTGCTCCAAACGATAAGGCTTATTCCAAGCATAACACAGAAACTGGGTAGAAGCAGGGCTTTTTTTGTAGGCAAAGTTCAGGCTTTCCAAGGGAATTGCTTTCATGGGGTTTCTGTTTCCTCTTTTGACTTTATATGGGACTATGGGCTCTTTTTATTGGGATGAAGTGTTTCTGAATTCTGCAATTTGAAATACCCACAGAAAGGTTAGCTGAACAACTTTAACCTTTGACAGTAAGAAGGTAGAAACATGTCAAATAAATACTAACTGACATAAACATAAGATGATGACTGGTCATAACATTGACCTGACTATATCGTATCCTCTGGAAGGGAAATACAACTTGACTATAATAGAATATAATATAATTCAATTCTTACATATTATAGTGATCAACTAGTTGCAGCATTACTAATTGCATGCAGAAACATTGCTAATAAATTGAAAGCAGTTTCATTAAAATGTAATGTGTTTTATTTTTATTAACAGACAGAAATTAAAGACTAAAAAATTGAATTATTTTAATTTGAAGTAGAGATGGCTTCATATTTCACCTTACTTAAAAATAATCAGTGTTTCTTTTGATGTTTGCTGCTAAAATAAGAAACAAGTATGAACTAACTTAAATAGGCTTTCACTAAAGAAAATGAAAAGTGGCATATAAGAATTACTTACATTGTCCGTAGTTCTTATATTACTCTATACTTGCAAAATGGCTCATCATAATTTTGAAAAGTAAAAATTGAATTTTTCCAAAATGCCTTTATTCCTACAGGAAAAAAAAAGGAAGAAAAAAATTTTGCTGTATATCTCTCATGCTCAATCCCAGATCCATTAATTTTCCAAGTGTTTTGTAGTATTTGGGCTTACTGGGCTATCTAACTAATTACTATTAGTTACCATAAATCTAAAGAAAATTCTACATAACTTCAGAGCATAGGGTTACACAGTGTTATCTATCTTCCTTTGTGCTGCCTTTCTCCCAAGTCTACCTCTAATCTGTAGCATATCTTGGGGTTCATAAAAAAGGATCAGTCTTTTCAGAGTGCTTTTATGTGCCATATTCACAGTTATTAACTACTTTCAAGGCTGTTTTGGGAACTGCGAATGGATGTTTCAAATGCCAATAAACGATGCAGTGCAATCACTTGCAGGTTCCTGAGCTACAGGTAGAAATGAGTGCTCACATCTTATCCCCACGCAGCATGTGGAGAGGCGGTGACAGCCGGTTTTGTGTGCACAGCAGGTTTATAGGATTTGCTGCTGTAACATCCTGCTTGTGCAGTTCCCAGGTTGCGTACTGACCCTTTTTCAAGCTTTGTTTGGAACATGCATACTGAAAATCCATTTGCTTTGGAGATACAGTTGAGGGATCAGACTGATCTCCAGTTACATCTTCAGCTGACTTCGCCCTGAGTGACAGGTGTGACACCAGCAGGCCTCGTGAGCTGGCCCACCGCTAGTATGTCCTTTTAAATATCGGCTGGCAAAACCAGTCTGCAATGAGCCAAATGTAAAGTCTGATTTATTTGGCCAAAGCATACTCAATTCTTTGGTATGTTGATTCAAAGGAACAGATATGGACATGCAAATACTCTTACCTGTGCTTGCCAGGTCTCTTAAGCTGCTAATCAGACCTCATTTAATGCCTTTTCTTCTGCTGGTCAGCAGGGCTGGGCTCCCGGGCAGCCGACTCTGTGTCACCGAGTATCTCTTCCCTGGTTTCCTTCTGTCCCGTGGGACAGAAGCACAGCAGTGCCTTCATGGGCAAACTCTCTCTGTGCAATCATAAAAACCATGGCTAAAAATGTGGCTGCTCCGTTTGACTGTTTGTTGAGATGATCCTTACTCAGATCAGCTCGTTTCCTTTCAACATCTTTTGAAGTAAGCAAGCTATCACAAACAAGCATATAGCAGTATGTAAAATGTCCTTAGCACAGAATGCAAACATTTACATTTTCCTATGAAGGAAACCTATTACAATTACCACGACATGCTCAGTAGTTTCTGTGACCTATATATATAGGGCCATTACAGGCTTTCAGGTCTTCCAAGTCCCATAGTTTATTCCTGATGGGTATCTGATGCAGATACTGAAGGAAATTCAAAGAACACCCATTAAGTCTACTGTGCTCAATAGTTGGATTTTCAACATAGTATCTGCATGTTTGTTTCATGTGAGCAAAGGGATCCAGTACTTACACCACACTGAGTACAGGTGAGGGCTATTCCACTCTTTTTCCTTACTGAGGAACCCTTCCATCGTCCTCGTCAGGGCAGCACAGCCTGCACAACCTGCAGTAAACTACTAGCCAGCTGCTAACTGCGAGCAACGTAAGACAAAACAGGGGGAAGGCTGCCTCAAGCGCACAGATCTGCAAAGCTGATACACCAGTTGACCAACGTAGTTAATACTTTGGCCCTAAGCTATCTTTTAAAAATCACTACGCCTTTATCTTCTGAACATAGCACAACCTAAACATCCGAAGTTTGTGACTGTCCTAGGGTGACCAGGTAAACTATGGACAGTGGTGCCGGAGAAATCTTTTAATCATTGATCTTCCCCATCTGCTGCAAGCCCACAACAAATTACAGTCTCGCTAAATGTTTTTGATCTTAGATATACCATATACAAAACCGAGGCGGGAAATCAGAAGATCAGAAATGAATACTTCTATTTGCTGAGGCTTACTTACACGAGGTTAGAAAGTTTTCCTTTGTAAAAACCTCCCAACTTTTGGCCATTTAATTCCAAAAGTTTGTACAGTCAGTTAGATGGATCATGATAAGGCCTTTTTCATCTCTAAGAATTGACACACTAAGATTTCTTGATGTGTAACACTCAAATTTTTACTTATTCCTGTCAATAGGTACAATAAGAGAAATGCACAAAGTGGTCTACATTTCCCTGATAACAAACTAATTCCTTTTGAGTTTTTTTTAAAACTTTTGATCTTAAAATACGGCATTTTTTAGTATCTGAATTTTTCTTACAGATGCTTGTTATTTGCAGCACTCTTCCTTTGAAAAGGATGGGGAAGGAGTTGTTTTATTCAAGTACTATATAAATTAAGTATTTTGAACTACATAATTATTTCATATTCTAAGAATAACTTATAATTAATTAAATGTCAGTATAATTTGAAGTGATTTCAGCTGAAGTATGTGGCACTAATACTGTTCTATGTAGTTCCATTTTTTAAGGTATAACACTAAAAACATTTAGCAGCATTATTAAGTTGTAGTGATACCGCATTCATGAAGTCATTGAGGATCACTGTACATTAGAAAAGGAGAATATTTCAAGATACTTTCTTATTTTTGCCAAATTCAAAATTTCGTCTTCTTTTTAGAAACACAGAAAGGAAAGAGAGAAATTGTAAAATTGATGAGAATTATTCCAAGTGTCCAAGAAGTTAATTAACCTTTTTTTTTTTTTTTTTTAGGAAAACCATGTATATTTATTGCTATAAAATTAATCATAGAGTTTGTGTATCTACCTTTGTCACAACAGTAAACACAAGATTTTAATTTCATTTTGTGTCAACTTTGAATACAGTGTATTACATAGTAAAAATACTCCCTAGAATATTTTTCAGTAACACCACTGTTTCAGAATCATCAGTTTACAAGATGACTTACAGGAGCAATAGGAATAAAATTCTTCTGCTCCAGAAACTAGTATTTTATAGAACAGAAAAGGACTAAATTTCGATGGGTCTATGGAGGACAAAAGCTATCCTATGGTACTCTGCTGAGCTGTATATCAATAATTAAGTAGTCATTCAAAGAAGGAGAAATGAAACCTGGAGTCAAGCAAGGTGCTCAGTGCTCAAAGTTCACATTATTACATACTTTGGCTTTTTAGGTGCCTGTCAGTCACAGTCCAGTTTCTCAAACTACATTACGTTCCCTGGATTCCCGTATGCCTCAAAATGAGGTCCCCGTGGAAGTGATTAGGGAAGTGATTAGGAAATTATAAGCGTAGTAGTTTACCATAAAGCCTTACCCTTGGATGTGGGGGAGGCATATCTCCCCATATCTAATGTCCCATATCCGATTGTTGGAGACCTAAGTTGTTTAAAAAAAACCCTAAGACATTTTCAGTTCTGTCTTTCAAAACACAGCAAGAACATCTCATCTCATTAACAGCTGAGCCTGGGATTTAAATTCCATTGAGATGTATAAAACTTGTACACAATTCGTGCTCCAGCTTGAGTCCATATCTCACAGGTGTGGTCCCGCTCATCAACTCAAAGGCCTAGTTTTGGTGTTGTAAAGCAAAACATTTGTCATAAATGATAATATAAACGTAAGCAAAGCTTTGCAGAGCCTGAAAGAACTTAATCAGGAAATAGTCACTAAGTTATTCAGTTCAGTCAAGAATGGAAATCTTCCTCGGCTTTCCGGGAAGCAGAATTGTAGGAAGGAGAGAGCATTTCAATATGGAATCGTGTTAGACAGGTAAATCTTGCATGTGTCCCTTAATAGCTTCATCCCCATATCTTATTCTTTTTCTTATTAGGCCATTAAATTTCTCACTAATTAGAATTTGTGATGGAGGAGTCTGAGAAGGGATTTGGCCAGACCTGACTATTTCATAAAAAAATCAACATAGAATCAGATAACTGATCTTAATGGCTATCTCTGCACCGATGATTTAGTTTTGAAATCCAAATTAAAATTTCTTCTAACAATGCACTTTATTGTGCAGCTTTTGTTTGGCTCTCTTATATTTAGTAGCTACAAATACTAAACACAACAGGATTGTTCCTTGCAAAGAGATACTAAGACAAAGAATCCATTGGAGACAAGGTGAAAAGGAGTAAACCTAAAAAAGGCAAGAGCTGAAAAACTTTATTTGTAGTTCCTCAAGTTCCTGTGACATCCTTCTATTGTACTCACACCATTGACATGGTGATTCAATTATTTGATTGATTTTAGCAACTGATTTTGTCAAAGCTTTGGTGAAAGATCCAGTTCTTTCCAAGAAGCTCCTTTGTGCATACTAAAACTTTGTGATTGTGAAATGAGACTTTTACAGTTAGTGTTAGGGTTTTATGGTCATTTTTGCCTCATTTTAAGGTGTAGGTAAAACATCTCTACAATCCTTCAGCTGCCTGCCCTCAAATTACAGAGCCACAGTGATTAGAGACACTGTATTACTGCACCTCACTGGTTGTGCATAAGGACTAGATGATGGCAATATTATTTCTCACAGCTGGTGCAGTTCTCTAATGTAAAGTACAAAATAAAGTAAGAATGCAAGTGCCAAATATGATCTATCCAGCTCAGTTAGCAAAAGCTGTGAAGTTGCCATATCAGGGTTTCAGAAGCCAATTCAATATGGTTATGCAGAAGCTACTGTTACCTAGCCTAGACTAAGACTAGCTTGGTTATCCCTACATGTACTGTGTGTACATTGTCACGGCAAATCATAGAATCATAGAATAGTTTGGGTTGGAAGGCACCTTTAAAGGTCATCTAGTCCAACTCCCCTGCAGTGAGCAGGGACAAAGTCAAAGTATAGATGCAGTCTGTTTCTCTAAACCAGCACGTTTCTAGACTATAAACTAACTACATGCATACAAGCCAACTACATGCATACAAGCTATGGAGGCAACCTTGACCATTAGATGCCTAATCAGGAAGCCACGACGTTACACTTTTGAAAGGTTTCAGAAGCCATTGAAAGAATTAGTGTGTCCAGTTCTGAAGTCTCCAATTGCAAAAGGATGTTCGTAAATTTAAAAAGATTCAGAAGAGTAAGTTGAGGTCTGCTGGGTGATATGTCCAATAAATACTAATTGAGTTTCATTTATTTAATTTACCATAAGACATTTAGGTGATAACTTGGTCACGGTGAACCAGTGCATACAAGGGAAGATAGCTGATGGAAGTTTAGTGTACTTAAATAAAGACACAGAATAGTCATATAGGTATAAAACGATCAAACAGAAGGAAGCTGAAGCTGGCAAATTTGGGTTAGAAATAAAATACAAACAGTTAAACAGTCAAGAGCAAAGGCAGTTAATCAATGGAATGACATACACGGTAGACTACCCGTCACTCTTAGATATTAAATCAAGACTAGATTTTTTTTCCTAGAAGACATACATCCTTTACACTGATGCCATGGACTTGATGTCCCATTCCTCGGAGCATGAAATAGTTGCAAGGCTGAAGAGAGCCACAGTCTGGCCAGGGAAAGGGATGCGCAGGGACTTGCCAAGAGCGTCCACCACTGCAGGCAGACCTAATGGGGAGACGGCAGCCTCCCTTTTCCCCATGACACATTACTTAAGATTGTATCAGTGAAGATCTAGGGTAGAGAAAGCAGCTTCCCAGGCCCCCTTCCTGAGCTTTAGGGCCACGTAATGCCTTTTACTAAGGACAAAGTGTAAATTTTAAAAAACTGATTGTATGTGCTTAATATAAATGTGTGAAGAAGAGAGTGTATGCTAAGTATCTTATTAGATGGCTCATACCAACTGGTAGTTTACAGATAAGTTGTTGACATCACATTTAGTGCTGATTCCTTCTCCAGTTGTCTTGAAGTTATCAGTGTATTGTAGACATAATAAGTTTTATATCCCTGTGCTCCTGTGCTGACACAACCTTTCTATTACTCTCTCTTCGGTAACCAGTATGCACTGCCATCGTACCGCTGCTAATCCTGATGTGTTGGGAAGCAGTACAAAAAAGAGAGGGAGAGAGGATGAGAGGGAGGAAAGGAGGAAGGGAGGGCAGGCAGGAGAGGGAAAGAAAGATACTTTTCTCTCCCTCCCTCTTTCACTCTCCATTTCACATGCTCAGGCACAGAGCTAAATATCATCTGCAAAAACAGATGACCTCTTTCATGAGACAACTGAATAAGGCATTGGAAAATCTACAAACATTAATAACTGGTTGTTTTCAAATAGCAAAAGAGCCTCACTGTTCTCTTTGAAGTATAAACGGCTGTACAAGCATTTTACATTTACTCCAAACTAAATATACACCTTATTCTTTCATTCCATCAAACTTGCAGACATCTATTGGGAATTAGTAATATATGCAAATAGTGGACTTGGTTTTAGAGAGTGGGAATGTTCCATTTAAAGGTGTCCTCAGTAGACATCTATCAAAAATCATGAAATTGAATAATAAATATATTGCATTATATTTTAGGGTTCTTTCTCCTAGTTCCTGCAGCAGTTCCTGAGTAGTACGGCATTTGCAGTCTTCACAGCTATGAAGATACCAGTTTTGTTTTTACAAGATTATTAACCATTTAATGAGCTGGGGCTTTAAAAAGAATATCCAGTACCACAAGTGTTTTGACAGAACACTGTGAAGGAAGCACAAAATAGTTTGTGACACCCGTATGCAGTAGACTGACTACTGCTGTGGGAATAGCCTCAGCTGGGCAGTCTGTTACGTACAGCTTAGATTACTCAGGATCTGTTTGGCATGAGCATGGGCAGTGCTGTGACAAATGAGCTGTAGGAATGCAGTTCATAATCCTTAGAGAAACTAGACCCTACGACAGCTGAGATACTTAAAAGACATATTTTTAAAGAACAAAACAAACCAAAACACAACCCCCCCCCACAACAGCCTTGCTTGGCTTCAGCATACACTGCATTTAAGATTCCTGTGTACTAATGAGCACCCCTAATCAGGAAGTGTATTTTCAGTTAGGCACTTGTTGCTCCAGCTGTACTAGGTGCTTACAGTTACTAAAGAAACCATTAGTTTAATAAAAGGAATACACGTAGCTCTGGCACAACCTCTGTAGGGGTTATGAAGTTAATACTTCTAAGGGGCTAACTGCCCTTAAAACTCATGGGCTGTCCTTTCAGATGAGGCAAAGCACCCACACTACAGGAGAAGCAGAATTGTATGTGGGTATAGGAAATAAGCACAACTTCTAAAATGGTACCTGTGTTTTGCGGACATGGCTATGAGGATATCAGACAGGACTCATAAACTGTTATTTGACACGTACCTTAAGTCCCACAAGGATTCCTGACCCTTTTCTCGCATCGCCGTTTACTGTATCTACACACAAAATGGAGGAGGTCCACTGAGGCACTGGGATTCCTAATCCTGTTAAATGCAGAGGTCAAACAGCATGTCAGAAACTTCATCTCCATCTAATCTTTTGTTTAGGAAGTCACCTTCTCCTTTCCAACAGCATGCAAAATGAGCAAAACAATGAAAACTTTGTCCCCTACTCCTGATGACGAATATGAAGAATTTTTTGGATTTTGTTGCCTGTTGCGCAGCTGGTGAGGGGAGCCAGCCCTTAGCCTCAATTCATTTATCACTGCCCCTTACTTTAGCTAGTATCTTCAGTTTAACTGGATACTTAATAATGCTCATGCACATTTGTGTACATAGTGACATGTCAGATATCCCATGAGTGCTGGACTGCCTATTGAAAGACAACTGACCTGATGCAAAAGTAGGCTTGTCTGACTGTGATTTATGGAGGTGTTGGTTATAATGGCTATGTTGTCATTACTTGCAGGAGGAAGGATTTAAGATTATGTTCTGACCAGCAAGCGAGCAATATAACTTTCCCTAGGATTGAGAAAGTGAAACAATCCTCATCCAGGTGCTTAGCTCCTGTTAGGAAAGCCTGGTAGATACCAGCATAACTCTCTGTACACTTTGCTGAAGCATCCGTGACATTTACGCTGTCCGTGGCTAAAAGGAGAGAAATGATTCCCTAAAGGCCCCTTTCCACTGATTATCAAGAACCCCCAAAGAGATTTCTTAAAAGCTGGGTCAGTTCTCCAGAGGGGGTCATTCCATGGGGCTCTCCAATGCTTTATTTTTATTACGCTGAAAGACCCTTGTCAATTATGTGCAGCAAAAAGCTCATTCAATTAACATTCTGTCTCATCTGAAAGTATGTAAAGATAACTTCAGGCTTTCTGTATCATGGCCTATTTTTCACACTGCACCTAAACTGCAACCTTTGTTTTAGTCTGATACAGTTTATTTGCAGCTTGAAATGAGATGCCTATTAGCAACTACATTTGCTTTTTTAAATTCCATTTTTCAGGCAATTTAGGGTGAAATTCATGAATAAGGGCTAAATTAAGAGCCAAGGACTCTAATTCTTCCTTTCACTATGAAGTTTTCTGTGACTTCTGACTCAATAACAGTCAGCTTCCAGCTGTCCTATTTATAAACAATCTATTGACAAAACAGACTGTCACTAGCTATTTAATGCATTGTGATGAAGATCTATATGGTATTAAAAACATCACTGCTGTGTACCCCTCTGGGAAAGTGACTGTTGTGAACTATAGTACAGTCCTTGTTACATAGAGTGGCTTCTCCCACGAAAATAGTGCTGTTGCTTGAATAAAAAATATCGTCCAGTCCTTGCGAACAAGGTGGACCTCCTGTGGTCGTATCCTACCGAAGTAGGCATTTCCCCATTAGGAAAACTTCAGATTATTTTGACTGTATATTTTTCCATAAATTTTCAGTATATTGTGTAGTGTTTGTTCCCTTGCACAACAGGGGGAAAAAAATGTTTTCACAGGACAGAAGACTACCTTCTTCAACTGCAATACTGAACAAAGCCAGAGTTGTTATAAAGAGGTGAATTTTTTCCTAATCTCCGACATTTTCAGACATACCTTTCATACGACAGCTCAATTAGCGCACCTTAGAATAATATCTGCTTTCTGTGCAATAATATTACATTGTTGGATGATGTTAATTATTTATCTGCATATATCACCATAATTTTCTCGTGTGGTACTACTGCTTCACTAGCTTGTCTTTCTGAGGGTGAGTTACCTAATGTAAGCATTTAATTTTGCAAATCTTCCTGAATTTTATCTGGTTCTGAGGTCCAGGCCAAGGTTTTCACAACAAGCTTCCCAATTGCCAAAATAGCTATATATACTCTATTTTAAGCAGAGCTGCTTTCCAGTACTCTGAATAGAATCTGAGCCTCCATGTACCCCTGGGGCATTGCCCTTGAGGTATCACCCTGCTTTGTCAGGGTGCTCTTGGTAACTGATCTTTCAGTATTGCCGCTCAACAGCGTAGTGATTTTACGCCTGTGTTTTTCTACTGTCATGGAGGAAAGTATCACCACCTTGTTGGAAGTCAGGGTAGTTCACACTGCTGTGTCTCATTATTCTAATCCCTACATCCCCAGTGATTATTCTGTCAAAGGGAAACATCCAATTCTCAGTCATTTTCTTGTTCTGATCAAATTATTGTCCTTTCTAATTCTTTTTCTACTCTGAGTTATTTTGCCAAGAGTCATTCCCAGCAATTTATCTCTTTAAAAATAATAGATACCTATTAGTGCAAAATATAATCCATGCCAATCCCAGAAAGGTCTCTACATAATACTTATGTTTTTCTGTTGACATACCGGAGGTGTGCTGTCACCTACTGAAATCAAATGTGTCTCAGTGGCAGGAGTCTTAATATGCGCAGAGCTGGAGGTGATGAACAGTCACCTTGTCCAAGCCCATGTAGGCTATGCGCTACTGACAGCTGCTGTGGAGCTCCTCCTGTTGTACTTCAAGGGGGCTATTTTTGATTGCTGTGAATATTGGGTATGAATTGGAATGTCCTAAGATACGTCAAAGCCTAAATTTATCCTCCATTTTTTTAAAAATCTCAGACTAAATGTTGACATAGGTCTTACCCTCTGTCAGTGAGAAAATTTAAGAATTCCATTACTGTAAAAATAAATTACACCAATAGAACTACAAATATCTTTGTTACTCTAATGTTACACAATGGTCAGAGGTTAATAATGCTGTTTTTCTCTGCTGAATTTCTTTATTCGAACACAATTGATATCAAATAGAGTCCGGTAGTCAAGAAAATTGTAAGACTATTAGCAGAGATTGTAAAAAAGACCTTGATGAAAATGGAAAGAACTAGCAGCTTACACAAAAAAGTGGAGCTTTAGGGTACGTTGTGAAACCCAGTAAACTTGATAGATCACTTATGTACAGCAAAAAAAAATATTTTAAAAAGATATCTATTTTATCTAAAAAACAATGCAATTTTTAGTAACAAGTCCAGACCTTTAAAGGTCCCTTCCAACCCAAACTATTCTATGATTCTATGATATATACAAAAAAAAAAAACCCAAACCCAACCCCCCAAAACTCCCAGTGTTTAAAGTTGCTTGGTTAAGGCACAGCAGAGCAGGACTCTAGATTCCAAAATGCATCTAACCTGCTGCTGTTATTTGTATTTATAGCTCTGTCACAAGGCCTTTAGGAGAAACTTTCCCATATTTTTTATATACATTTTGAATATATAGTTCCCTTTTGCAGTTTAAATCCCTTGCTCGTGGCTTCCAGGAATGTTAGTAAAGCATATCCTCTATGCAATAGTATGTACATAAGCAGATACATGGAATTTTAGTATTAATTCATTTCTATACCACACTTCTAGTTCACTGCCATAGAACTAAATCACTTTTTCCAGTTGCATTGGTTATATCCACTGTCTTTCATTGCTTATGCTCTAACCAGGGCATTTACATCAGGTTCTGCAGCCGTCAGCAAGACTTGTAGAGCTAGGGTCAGCTAGGGACTTCTGATCATGTGCGTGGGCACAAGCCAGACCATGAAAACTAGAGTTCACCATTCAGGATTACGGTATATTTCATACCAAACATAATGCAATTGTAAACCAGCATCTTGCTCATGTTCATACCTATTGAACAACTAAGGGTATGCCAAGTGTTGCCATCAGCCCTCCAAGAGCTGCACACTTTGAATTAAGGAGTTAGCTTCAGAATTCCTGCTCTGAATTGACTGTATGTTCTTGAGAGAGGCTGATGGAAAACACAATGGGAACACAATTCTCCCCTTTAGGAATTTAATGAGAACCCAGGAGACCTGAAAGTACATTTCTATTTCTACAGTATATGCTTTTTAGCAAAAGTCTAGAGTGAACTCTATGGGGTGCGCTCCTTGCTGTACTCTGCCGCATTCGCTCTGGTAAGTCTCAGCAACACATTCCGTTCCCTACAGAACTGAACCAGTAACTTTAGTCCTGGAATAGTAATTCTGTCTAGTAGCTGGGAAAACTTGTTATTCAGTTCTGGACAGCTGAGATAGAAGTGTACGTATGCACACACACATACATGCATACTCACAGGAGAGCCTTAGCAGCCTGTCTGCTGTTCAAGTTCTCAAACATTTCTCCCCATTTGCTCCCACTTTCCTTGGTAGGGGTCGAGCAGCTTCAGGGACAGGACCAGGGACTGGATATTTTGCAGGCAGGATCAGGAGGAGAAGTTTGTGTGAGGAAAGTGGTTCTAGTTATTTCTTTGAAATTACACGAAATTTCATGAAGTTTTGAGCTTTTGGGGGAAACTAACCACAGTTTGCAGATGAAGTAGGTGTTGTTTTCCAACAGCTAAAACTTCTGAAGCTTCTGTCTCATCAAACACAAATATACACACACAGTGCATGCACAGAAGTGAGCTAAATTAAACCTGCATGGGCATTACAAAGCTTTTAGGTATTTGACACAGCTTTTAGTGAGGCAGGGGGAATGAGCAGCGCTTGTCTCTATTCAGCAAGGCCTCAGCGTGTCAGCTGGCCTAGTTACATTGTCTTCAGGGGAATTTGACTTACAGTCCTGCCTTTGTCTGTTCTCTTCATTAAAAACAACACAGAAAACTCTCAGGGCAAAACAGCCTGTGATGTAAATATGAAACATCAGCTTTGTGTGGCCCAAACGCTCCTGGGAGGTCTCTGAGCCTCCCCGAGCCTTTCATTTTGGGAGCCAAAATTCTGAACAGATGCCCTTCTCACACATTTGCATAGATGTCCTCCTCACCACCGCACTATATTCAGTAGCAATAATAGGAGCACTTGGCACAAGAGGAGCTGCAAAGGTACAGTAAGTCCTCACTTCCAGTATCCCACACTTCTGCACCACTTTTCTCTTTTGACCTATACCCATCTCAACCACTTACTCTCTGCCTAAATGAATCGACTGGTACCTTCTTTTGGTTTTTTTATTGAATCCTAATGCCACGGTATTTGTCTGGGAGGCAGCTTTGTTGTAATCATTAATATGTCATTCTCTGCTGTGAAACCACTGTCAAAAGCAGTGACCATTTTGCATAGTGTTCCCTATTTGAACATGGTAACCACGGTAAACATTTTCTCCAGTCCTATTATTTGAGCTATTTTTAAATGAATTGAGTTAGCCCAGTCAGATGTTATTATGTCTTTATTTGGTGTGGTTTAGATGTGTCTGAACTGGAGTGGACATATGCCAGAGCACATCCCAGGTTATTGGTCCCCAAACTTGGGGCCTGAGGGTAAAATGCCCCGATAATCTCCACTTACAGGACTAGAGGCTTTCTGAGTTGTGGTCTCCTTAAAATTCACTTGTGCCAGATGCAAATTCTGTCATAAATTTCATAGTTAGATTACTACGTAGTGAATTTAAGCCTATTAATATGAAGACCAGATTTGTACATAAAAAAAGAAGAAAAAGCAGCTAAAATTTTGTGAATTTACAATTTTTGTCCATTAGTTCTAATGAAACTGTGAAAACTACTTTTTGGTATCAGGCAGGTAAAGACCTGATAGGGTAAGTATTTCTTTCATTTATGTGGATAATTCATTTTTATTTTGATAGTAAAGATGATCCTGAATGGATTGTTACAGCCCTATGTGCCTGGCCAGGCTGCTTGCTCTTTTCCTGTTTAGTAGGTTCCTGCACAATTCCTATTTCTTCCACCATCACAAGATGATCTGTAGAATTGCTATGTGTCCTTAAACTGGAAACTGGAATTGCAGATGTCTGCAAATGGCTTTGTCATTCCCCTTGTTCATTTCAGGGGTGTATTGGCTAAACTGACAACTGAGACCTATCAAGTGTTCCCCTCTGTAGTCTTTTACATCAGTCTGTTGAGTGTTTGCTCATTTTCATCCATAAAAGGTCAGAGGGTCTAAATGTGTCAAAGTTGTTTTCTGTTACTTGACAAATTCAGAGTTGAAACTTTTTGCTGAAGGCCACAGCTTTGTCATGTACATTGAAAGCCTTCAGCTCTAATTTGAAGTCAGTAAATCATGAGAAAATATCAAGGATGTAAATGACTAGCAAGGTCATGCCTCGTTTTCAATGTGAAGCAATCAAGAAATGGGACAATCAAGAAAGCAAACAGCCTGTGTGAAGATGTAAACTTGGTTGGCTGCTGAATAGATCTGAAGAGTTCAGTAACTTCACTGCCGAAGTATTTCTAGAGATGCATACCACACTTTTCCTGCTGAAAGGCTCTTTCTTATCTGGTAGTGCTTTCTGATGGAGACTGAAATACTCCTCAAGGTATTTTACAAATGAGAAAAATAACTCTAGCAAGTTTTTGTGTCCCTGAACAAGCAACATCCAGGCAGCTTCCAAGATAGAGCTCTGGGGAGACAGGGGCAGCTTAGGGATTCTTCAGCAACATCAGAGCTTTGGAAGAAAATGCTTCTTTTTCCAAAAAAGGGGATTTTGTAAATTCTACATCTGTGCAGGATCGTAAAACAAAAGTAAAGACTGAGAAAACTCCTGGATAACTATGGGACACATCATGAGGTTGAATTGGCATTTCTTTGCTACCTTTTCTTTACCCAGAGGACTGCTCTTTCACTCTGTTTTGGAAAAGTCTTCCGTGGAAACACATTCTTCATCTCATGAGGCATGAATGAATTTATGAGCGAAGAGGAAAAGTTACACTAGTGTCAAGTTTTTAAAAGTGACTATAAGGAAGGAACCTAACTGATTAAAATAAAGGACTCTCATTCATTGAAAAACTGTGAAAGGCCAACAGATGCACAAACTCATTTATAATCATGTTATGTGATTTTTGTATCAATTACAAGCAAAAAAATAAACAGAGAAAGGATTAGATTTTTCAAGTGGGCTGAACGTTTGTATCTAATTAGCGTTTGTTATGGATCTCTGCTGCTTTAACAGGTTACTTTGTAGAAATGGTGCCATCATCTACAGAAGAAAGAAGCTTGTGATGTGTTAAGAACCAGTCTATTAAAGTAATAGTTTGCTGCAGATAAACATTTTCTCTATTTAAGTCTGACTTTACACCATGGAGTTCTCTCGAGTCATTGTTAACAATGATGATCCACAGTTACGTTTTAAAGATTGCGCTAAGTTCAAGAGAAAGTATTTAGCAAGAACACAGACTTCACACAAGGGAAAAAAAAGCCACTGTAATAGCTCTGAATGTACAGCAATTAAGCCCACCAAAACATTCTGTGATTGTCGCTGAAGGGAAAATGTCAAAAGAATTATAAACAATGAAAAAACCCCAAAGGTTTCTTCATTTGGAACTGGAACTAGAGAATTGCAGGCAGCCCTTCAGAGTTAATGCATTCCTTTCTCGAAAGGGGGGTGAGGGGAGGGGCAGGAAAGCAATGCCCCTTTCAACAATAAAACTGAACTACTTCTTTTTCTTTAAGAACACCTGTAAAGACAGCTGACATTGTGGAAGCAAGAGTTTGAGATCTACAAACATTCAACCAAAGAACGGGAAAAAGGTGCCCATGTGTCGGTCACACGGCATGCCGAATCAGAGCATACCTTCCAAACCTACTGCTATGAAAATGTATCATGCGTACGATGAAAAAACACATTTGAATGCATTTCTTACTGAGAAATTATTTGCATGTCATGTTATCTGATGCCAAACTGCTTAAGGCAAGTCAGACTTCACATTTGTATTTCAAGCTAGACTCACTACTTGACATTTTTGTATTTGAGCTGTTTAGTACTTGGAACGCGTTATAGAATACCGAGATAAAAAGCTTAGGGTTTGTTGTCAAAATTAATTGCTTCTGTATATCTGCTTCTGCTTGACTCATAAATGGACTAAAAAGGCTTTGGCTATCCAGCTTGCTTAACCGAAAATATGTAAAATTATCTATCCAATAACTTGTGGATACACCTTTATTTTGAAAACAATCTGAAGCTCACATATTTGTTTGGCCCAGGCAACCCTGCTGTTGTAGTGGGCAAAAGAATAGTTTCACGTATGAAGCAAAGTGGGAGTTTCAAATAGTAGTTTCAAAACTGTGCTTCTAATTCACCTGACATTTTAACAAATGGTACCTTTAGCATCTAGAGTCCTCATGCAATAGTGCCATATATGGTGAAAAGTAGTTCTCAGTTTATCAAAAAGAGTATTCTGTAATACTATTTAAAATGTTTATGGTATCTCACCCACACATTTAACTATTTTTTGATGTGTGTTTGGTTTTGTGGGGGTTTTTTTGTTTTGTTTTTTTAGAAATAACCACAGATTTAAATAACTACCAGCCTGATCCAGGCAACTCTACCTAGGTTATAGAATACAGAATATAATTTTTCCTTGTCAGTCAAGAAGATATTTTGAAAACTTCTACACCATTTTAGGGTTCAAAACAAAGCAGACACCTCTTTCAGTACTGGCATTATGCAGAAGGTCATACAACATGGAGCTGCCTTGAGAAGACAGCTACATAGACAGTAGAGCGCCAAATAGTTTTAAATTCCTACCAATGACTTTGATTCTGCACGTATTTATACAAATACTCACATGCATGAGGTCCACATAAGCATAAAGCATTTGAAGGATCCAAACCTAACATTTGTAAATTATTACTTACAGCTTATTTTGCAGAGCTTTTAAAATGGAAGAGACAAGATACATAATTTTTTCTTGGTTTTGTGTTAAAACATTAATAATTTGCTTTGAAGTACAGCGTCTCAAGAAAGAGCTTTTAAAGATTTTTCTCAAAATGTTTGCTTCAGACATTTGTTGAATAAATGTAAGAAGATTATAGCAGTTTAGAGCTGTCTGAACTTGTGTTGTCTAGACAACGAGCTTAAATTCAAAGACAAAAACTGGGAAGCGATTAAACTCCAAATCTGCAAAGACTTATTCACATGCCTAATACCACTAATAGACCAGTCCATTGGTCTATTTGCATGCACAAAGTTAAATACATGATTGTTTCAAAGAATTGGCCGTAGGTCTGCAATATTAGATAGCTGTTTTGATTCATAGTTTTAATACATAATGTAACACTTCAGTATGAATCATTTTCTACTGACAAACTACATAGCTCCAGTGTCAAAAAGTGAGCTATCCTCAGTTCATTTTATTGGTTAAAAATTAATATTCTTTCAAACTGATTAAAAATGTGGCAATTAAGTCTCCAACAAAATATGCGAGCTCCAAATTTCTTAGCTCTGTAAAGAATGTGGAGAACCACACCAATCTTTTAATATGTGCTTTTGGGAAAGGTATTGAAAAATATTGAAGGTATTAAAAGGTATGATCTTCTAGGATTTCTTCCTATGATCTCCTCAGAGAACATTTCAGTTGGTCTTTAATACTAATATCCAAAATGCTAACTGCATCAAGATGCCAGGCTAGGAATAGGAGATGCTCCCGATTTCACAATGTACTGTGCCACTAATGTGTGCAGTAATTTAATTAATCAGTTATGAAAGAACTCATATGGCTGTCATGCAAAATGATAAACGCTAATAAATGTTCTACCAACCATATTCCTGTAGATAGCTCTCTCTGCGGCAAATCATTTTCAGCCATTAATTAATTCAAAAATCTTTTAAATGCTGACTAGAAAGGTAGCCCTTAAACATCTTTGATTTTCAGTTTATCTTTTTGTATCTTTGCTTATTTTTATGTCTTCTCAGACAATTTCCTTCTTCATATCTTCCATTCCTCTCTCTGCTTCCCCATCATCCATTATTTTTACCTGCTCCTTTTCCCACTCAGTGTTTTCTTTCCTTACATTCTCTGTTTCATGCTATCCCTGTTTTAGCTGCTTTTGGAAAGTAGCAATGACTATGCACATCATTTACTTCTAAATCATGCCCTCCATCTTTCTCCAGAGCCCAGAAAACACCAGTAACAAAACACCTGTAACAAAAAGCAGCATAAACCAAGACACGAACTTCTCCAACAGCTGTGCCCTCCACAGCTAACCTGTCACTCTCCTGTTTGGGACCAGTTTGTGTTCATCTGCCTCTGTGATTTACCTCTAAAACAATAAAACCCTGAGGCACGTCTGTACTTACACCAGTTCAGTGTCATATTATCCCAAAACAGCCTCCTGAGCTAAACACCTATGGATTTTCCCCAAAGAGCTCCTCGTTCCTCCCTGAAGCTGTATCATGTGGGAATGACGGACTTTCTGCTCCTGGCTAAGGGGCAAGTGACACACTTCTGTTTGGATGCTTAGTTCAGTCAGCAGGTCAACTCTGCGTCAACAGGCAGGATCCAAGATACAATACCTAATGAGAGTGGTGAGGCTTGTGTTGCCTTCAGTAGCCGTGCCTGGGCATGCCCCTGAGGCCCAAAGCCATCCAGTACATGTGCTTGTGATCAAATTGGAGAAGCCTCCCTGTCTGTTGGGAGTTCACGTACTGCGTCCTTAATACACATGAACAGAAGGGTACTGTCACCCTGGGTATTATAGACTCATTTGCACCTCACATAAGCGCTCCTAGTTTGCACGTAAGCTCCTAAAGTTCCTGCCCCATAAACCTTCCCCCTGTGACTTACCTTGTACGCTTCATTTAGAGGTTTTTACTGCAGTCCTTTGGTGACAACTCCAACACTGTTGACAGACACGTTGCCTATTGAGGTAAAAAAAGGTAAGGGAAGAAAAGTACCCCCATGCCACCATCCACAATCAAGAAAGAAGGAGTCAAGTAAAGCTGTAGCACTCTCAAATGACATTATCTGTTCTATTCACAATATGATCTCCCTCCCTTGAACGGAGATAGAAGCCTGTGGTCTCCTACAAGCTCCACATTATTATTCATGCTTTCAGACCATGTCAAGTGCCTTCAATGTACCAAGAGGATCTAATTGCCCTGACCAGTTAATAACCTCCTTTGTCTGTAATCCTCCCCTTTAACCTCTTCTCCCCTCTCCTAGGTGTTTAGCTGCCTGTGTTCGTGGTCTGCTTTGATATGGCACAGCTGTGCAAGCTTCGATCTGAGTGCCATGAAAACAGTGAAGTTGTGAAAAACAGCTGTGGGAAGCCTTATCTGGGACCTCCACCCATGCAGCCTCCCAAGCATTAGCTCAGGAGCTGCATTTACCCTCGGACCCTTGCTCTAGCCCGAGCTACAGCATGGGTGTGCTGCGCCTGGCATTGCGTTTTTCCTCGCCGTCCTGACTTGCCTGCCTGGCCTGACCCCAGGCCTGCCCCATCACTGCAGACTTATCTGGTCATCACTGGGCTGTTAGCTGAACCTGGCTACTGAACCCTTTCTCTGCTCTTTTTTTTCCGGGTACTGTGGGACCGCAGTCTGAGGGTGAGGGGCACTGCCCTGCCAGCCTGGTTGTCACCCTTGGCTCCTGGCTTGCCCTCCCTTACAGAGCAGCCCGCTCCATTTCCTGACAAAACCCTTCAGTGTAAGAAACCCATGTCTGGTGCCCTGACACAGGCATTATTTTGCGTGTACATGTAATGGCATCCTACATCCTTCAATCGGTTCCAGTACTCACATGCTCCATCCGCTCTTTAAAGCATGAGTGTTGCAGTATGAGGCATGAGATGGATGTACAAAGCCATCTATCATCCTGCCTGCTGTAACTGGAAGGTATCAGGCAGGTATTCCAGATCCCACACGTCTTCAGGTGTCAGATTCTCATATCTATCCTATATCCACTATATGGGCCCCTGGTTGTGCATAGGAATGTTTTTTTCTCTCGTATTGCAGGCTCAGACCACAGACTCACAGCCCTGTCACAGATCATTCGCGACGTTACCTGGACACGGTCACTTCAGTCAGACTATGAACTCACTCCAAGTACAGAAATTTATTGCCGTGCCTGGCTACAGGATGGCATTTTGTGCTCCTGAATGACCGGCCAACATCCCAGTGCTATCCTCAGCAACGTGATCTGTTGAACTCCCCGGAAACCCGGGAGGTGCTGACTCTCTCTGAGGTCAGCAGGGACAGTTTCATCAGGACCAGATGTCGTAGGACACTATTACACACGATAACTGCTTTTGCTCTGAGCAGTACTGTTAGACGAAGTAGACCCAGGCCCCGCAAGGAAAAAAGCAGTCCAACTCTGAGCTCGTTTGTTTTAGGGAGGTGGCATCAGAGCTTCAGCAAGAATGGTGCTATATGAAATTTTTCAGCCCATATTTTTAAGGAATTTGCTGTTTTAAAATTTCCTTGAATTTTTAACTTTATGATATTGAAATTTCCAAATAGATTAAAATCACTTTTTAAAAGTCCTAAGGAATATTTTTCCCCTTTCAGTGGTGCTAATTATTTTTAGTATATTCTGATAAATCTTCAGCATTTTAAACAGAACTGGAGGTGAACTATAAAAAACCCTATTATTTACTTAGCTACTACCATTAGCATACTAGCTATTACATCTCACTACTTCCCATGGATATATAAAAAGTAGATTCTGATATAGTTGAAACCTTTGATCCTTTGACAGAGAATGGAACTATTATTTACATAAATATAACAGTTCAGAAAGCAGAAGAAAATTGATTTATCTGCAATGTACCATGCACATTAGAATTATGAAGGAGTTTTCAAAAGAAAAAAAGAGTAGAAATTCAATGAAAGAAAAGCCTCCTCATGCCTTATTTCCAACTATACACTAGCAGGTGTATATATAGATATACATGTACATTTCAAAATTACCCTACTGTATTCACAGGAAAGGCAAAAACCGCTGCTGGAAATAATGAACTCTTAAGAAAAATACTTTCACACTGAGCAGTTCTTGCAATGCAGTTTAAATGAACAAATCTGAAACAAACTGGATTAACTCGGCATTCTTTTTTTTCCCCATCTTTATGTTTGCAGGCACCATAATGTACCGAATGAAGAAATAAGCCTCATTTTAAACTAGTGATTATGACAACTTGCCACTGGATGTGATATTGCATGACTTGTGACGATCTACATCCTAGGGGTATATATATTTGCCAATGGGGTCTGACACTCTTTAAAAGGGTTGTAAGGAAAGCAGGGTATAGTGCTAAGAAAATAAGCTACCAGTTGTGAACCGACATATGCCCACAAGGACCAACAACTCAGGGACTGCTAAATTATGGGCCTACGCCTGAGAAATTCAAACACTGAAAATACAGCTGCTGTGTATAAAGTATAGGAACACTTCACTCAGTCTTGATCTTCTATTGCAAAGCACGTCTCCTTATGTCAAGCGTGGGCTTATATAGCTTGCCTGATTAGAAATGTAATTAATTACTTTCTGAAATGATACCAAAGAGAAATATAAAATTACAGAGAAACCCTTGAAGAGCTGTGGAACTTCAGAAACTAACCATTTAATAAAGCAAATATAGTTTATTCATAAATGTGCCATTTGTACCTTCAAATACATCTTAAAGCTTGTTTCTTCTTTGGGGTAATAGCCCTATTTCTTTTTTTTTGGGCCACAGGCTTATTATATCTGGTCTCAGGTATAAAAAAACTGCTTTTGGCTGAAAGCATCAAGCACAAAATAATTAGCTGTATTTTGTTTTGTTTTGTTGTTGGTTAAAAATATAAAACTTATTTGGTTGAGATAGTACTAACTTGCGTAAAAGAGATTTATTTACATTTCTTGAGTGATTAATACTTCACATGTAACTATAAGATTACTTTGAGTGATATTCTGGCGTAGTAATGCATCTAGAGTTGAAAGGGTTGTGCAATTATATAGACAGTATTAATTAACTATGTTGTTTACTGTGGGATCCAATGCTACATTTCAGCTAGGGACATCTTGCATTCACTGTCATACTCTGTGGGTGAAAATTGTTTACTTAATTGGAAAGATAAGTACTAATTCTATATTACATATATTTTCCTCATTTATATTCTGAAGAGCAGATCTAAGCATGGTCTGTCCTCTATTGACAAACTGTAAAAATTCTCACTGTCTTTTTCCTCCCACTCCTCAGACTTCCCGAGTTAATTGTCCACATCAAGGGAGAAATAACACAACTCCTCTTTTTCCTTTTAAAAGTGCTATTTCAAAATTGCAGGACCCAACTCTCTGAAGGTCCATTCTCAAACATTCTGAAAACAGCTTCTAGACTAAAAATGTTTCTGGAGAGTTTTAAGTCTTCATCATGTAAATTCATTCAGGAAGAAAATACCAGCATCAGCAAGGAACCTGGGGGGTTAAAAGTATACCAAGAGGTATATAGTTCGCCTTAGTTATTTACAATTGTAAGAAAGTTGACGTGCTAGCTCAGACCAAAGGTCTAATGAAAGATGCTGCCTTCAGCAGTGGCCATAACAGATGTTCAGAAAAACAGGGTAAGAAATAATATGCATTCATGAATCTTCCATATGACACCTTGCTAGTTCATAGTGGCTTGACTATCACTGGTGAACGGTGCTGAAGAGTACGTTAAAGATTTGCTCTGTAGATTAGAATCCAAAGTACAAACCTGCTGTTGTGCTTGGAGATGTGGCATTTCTTGCTTTCAAAAAAAGATGCTCCTGCATTTAGTCCACCAAGGCTCTGGGGCATCTGTATTTCGTGGGTAGACAGGAACTTGATCTACCTGTGATCTGAATAGATGCAAGCTTTCTTTGGTATACTAAGAGAAGATCAAAAGCCTACTGAGAAGGAGGGTATATTGGCACAGGATCAGTGCTAAAATATCTACATTTGCATGGCTCCCTGCTGGCTTGGATTGTGAACAGAGTGACTGTAGCTTGGCTGTAAAATGCCAAGATGCACTTTTCTGTTTGATTTAAAGAGAAATTCCTATCTCTATGGAAACCTTCAGGGGGAAAAAACAAAATAGGTTCTCTCTGAAATATAAGGGCATAAAGCCAAAGACCTCCAGGCTGTATCAGTGAAGTTCAGATATCTGATCAGGTGATTAACACCAGAAAAAGCAAGTTTTGCATTTTAGAGGAAAAATCCCACTAATAGTCTTCCTAGACACCAAGAACAGATAGCTTGCCCAAGGACAAATAAGAAATCTGTGGCAACACCAGAAAAGTGGTCAAGATTTTATGTCAAGATTCTGGGCTTTAATAGCAGACAGTCCTCCATGTCTTATTCAATATGACTAAAGTATTATTTAAGAGCTTTCAAACTGATATCTTCTGAAACCTTAAAAATGTTAATATTTTATTTGCAGTAAATGAAATGCACTTCATACTGAATTTATTCAGATATCATCAAGAAATTGGTTAAAATGTAGTTTAGTCTGGCCATGAGTCAGATTATATGGAAAGCAACAATATTCTTACTCATCTTCTCTCTCCTCCGCCTAACTACCAAAAAAGCAGTACAATGAGAAAAGCGGAGTGACAGGAGTGAGTCCTTAGCTCTGGCCCATATGTAAAGGGTGAGAATAGCCAGTGAGATGTTGGCCTGGTGATGAGTACTTTCTTTAGAGTGGGGCACAGCAAGGAAGGCAGATTGTGAATTCTTAATCTTTCGTGCTGCAGTCTTTGGGGCAGCAAAGCAGCAGTTCTTTGCTTGGGGCAAAGCCACAGTTGAGTCCAAAGCCAGAAAAGTCCATCTGTCTTATGTACAACAGATTGGCCAAGTTTGTAGCACAGATTTACACCATGGGCTACAACTGTGAAGGAACACAGAATTATAATGCTATTCACTAGTTTAAAAATGCAACTTTCTTAAATATAAACACGCTAAAATATTTTTTTCAGTGTGGGAAACATAAATTCAGGTGTAATCAAGAACCATTGGACAAGCTGCAAAAGTTGTCATGGGTTGGAATAATGTTCCCACCTTTAGCTGCTTGGCTATAGAATCATGCTGATTCCTACTCTACTTCTGCCCTAGTAAACCTTGCCATTTATTTTTTTGAAATAACACAACTTCAAAAGCAGAATAGGAACACTACCAACTCCTCCCTCAGGACCAGCTCCAGAATAACCAGCAGAACTCCATGGAGAAGAGTGATGGGGTTAAAATTTTTATAAAAGGGCAACTGAAACAGGGCAGCTCGCAGCAATAAATACTTCACCACGGGGCCAAAGGAGTTTGCCTATTTCTCTTCCATTCCAGTTTCAAAAGGAAAGGTCACTCCTGCCTCCCTGAATTAGTGGAGTTTTAGGAAAACTTTACAGTCTTTAAATCATGCCTCCACCCCAGAAAGTCACAATTTAAAGTCAGGTTCTTGTCATTAGCAGTTCTAATTGACAAGCCAAAATGCTCTAAAAAAACCCAAAGCGTGCTAATTTTAAGTAACCCCTCACTCAGTCTAAAGCATTTGACCTTCCCCGGGCATGAGTGGCATTGACAGCAAGGTTTTGGAATTAATCACCTTTGTGTTCCAACATCTGAGTGTGACAAAGTCCCCCTTTGGATCTGCTCTAAGTCCTGAACTATGCTGAAATGATGAATGTTTTCAACATTCAGCTATGCAACTATTGAGGATAGTTTCTTTTAATATAATTCTAAGCAAATTCTGAAAATACAGCTTAAAACATTCAGTCTGCTTTCTCCACTGCAATACATTTACATCAATTTATATTATTTATAATACCATATAGTAAAATTACTCTAATATTACTGTATATTAAAAAAATAATTGAGTCAGTAAAATTACGTCTCACCACTTGTTTTTTTGCAAATGGGGAAAAGATTCATTACTTTATATTACATTTAATTATACCATTTCTGGATATTATGACTTTTTCTGACATTCTTCTCTCATTTCTTAAAATTTTTCACATCATTTGTGCCTATCTTGACTCAGGAGAGGTATTTCCATAATTGAACTCACCATCCACAGGCAGTCCAAATCTCATATTCCACATGTCTATCCCAGTAGTCAAATATTCCACAAAGCGTCTTGAGTTATGTATTTTAATTCCTTCTCTTCTTTTTTCAAAAAGTACTTCCACCTTCAGTGGTTACCAGCATTTTCCTTAGCCTGATTTTGCTGTCTATTTTTACAGCACCTGAAATATCATACAAATATGTTATATTCCGTCCCTAATCAATATCATTTTCAGTCCCCAGTCGCCCACTTCTACCTGTTCCTGGCAACTTATTTCCTGCATCTGCTTTACTGGCAATCCCATTATTTTTTCTTAACACTTGCCTGTTGCATAGGCCTAAATCTAGATGGCATTCCTGTGTATCTCCAGCACTCTTCTTTCTCTTCTTTTTCATGATCTCTCATGAAGGCTAGACCTCTATAAAGGAAAAGATGAGAAAATAGGAGAAATTATATCCAAGCTCTGTTAGCAGCTGCTACCATTCAGGAAGACACTGCAGAAAGATACTACAAACAGCATCAGCTAAACGTCCATGGAGTCTAAGACCACATGAATCAGTAACCAAATTTTTCTCTGCATTTATCAGCTTTATTTCTCTCCAGATTTTTTTACCTCTTTTCTCTTTCCTTTTCGTCTTTTTACCTCTTTTCTCTTTCCCATGGGATCACCTGTCCTTCTCTGCTTCCTTGTAAATCCATGTCTGTACTTACCCTCCACATCCTTCAGTATAGTAACCTCATTTCTCTACTACCTCTATTTATCACTAGCAGACTTTTTGCCTTGGCTCTGGGGACACAGATTTCTTTCTGCCGTGATAAGGTCTGCCCCACTTGTTCCAAAAATATTTGCCAGTCCTGAATTGCTTGAGCAATATTTTTACTCCTATAGTTGATCACATTCCCACAATCAGTATCTGTAATCTTCAGACCCGTTTGTCCATGAGATCTATCAGGGGACACTTACCGCATGAGTAACTTCTCTTAGATGTCACGGAAGGATAGCACACCTTCAGCACGTTGTACGTGCCAGCATCTTCTGATCTTTCTGCTCCTTTCATTTCTTTTGTTGCTGCCTCAGTAGTTGACACTGTCTTCCATTTTATGTACCTAGCCCAAGAGAAAAAAAGAAAATCCTGAAAACGCTCTTTATTAACACACTCCTTGTGCTGGACAACATGGCTGTGAAAGTTTCTGCTTACGTCAGGCTTTCTTCCTTTTTGAGCAACAGAAACAATTAACCATCCATCAACTACGATCAGAGATTTCCCTCAGCAGCAGGTCCTCTGTCCTGTCACAAAATGCAGACTCTACAAGCCCCAACCAAGCTCTGCCATCCTACAGACAGTCAATTTACTTCCCTACAGGAAAAGTGAAGCTCTATCCACATCCAGGACAAGATACTAAAATGCTGGTTTTTTAAAGGTTGTGGTTTTTTCCCGTGTCAAGGCAAGCCTTTCCCTTTATTTAGGCTGTTGACTATCAGATCCCACCAGCCTATGATTAAAGCCAGGAACTGTGTTTACTGTCACATGAACGAGACTGAGCTTGACGCTTTGTCAGAGTCTGACAGGCTCTGCAAGGAGAAGTATTACAAACTGCAACCAGCAAATTCTAACAAAGCACTAGTCAAACAACAACAATAAAAACCATACAAGGCTTTGTCTGAATGATATAAAACAGCCCACTCTTACTGTTAGACCGCTTCAGCTTTGATTTCAACAGGTATGGTGTTTGTGGGTAGTACTGGGAGATACCCTGTGCAGCTCACCTTGGGTGACTTCAATCTGTAAGCACGCTTCAGCTGATGGTGCACCCGCTGCCACTCACTGGCAGGCTAGCTGGCCACTTGCGATGTCTACTGTTGGGCTGAATGTGGAGCTGATTCTTCTTTTTTTCCATGTTTATAAATCGAATGTTTGTCAATGCATGGGGCAGTTTTCGGTCTGAGAGTCCAGGGAGTGAGTGCTCTGTGACTGGGATTCCTTTGTATCTCCTTGAAGAGAACAGAAACAAAATGAAATCACAAAAACTATATATCTCAGATTATAAGACTGAAGTTCCAACTTATAACTCTATATAAGATGCTTTAGAGAAAAAAACTTAACTGCTTCCTAAAATTGCTCACATATATCTTTCTTGATAGCTAATGCCATTATAAACATTAGTAAAAATGCAGAAGCAGCAAAATGAAGGTGATGCTTTTACTGCTCTTAACACACTGTTGTACAAGTCATTATTTGGTCTACAAACCTCCAGTCAAGTGCAGTCTGTTAAGACTAATATTGTTCTGAAGAACTTATGTGTCCTCTAGTCTTTGAATTCAAATGAAGCAATAAACAAGACTGTACAAAAAGCAATGACGATTGGAAAAAAAAAGGTGGGGAAAAAAAAGGCAAAAAAAGAAAAAGCATGAATTGTTCCCTCACTGGACTCCATGAGTTTTATTATTAATTTCAGCTGAAACAGGATTGTACTGGAGGGAAAAAGTCCTGTCGCTTAGGTCATGAGACAAGGTAGAAAAGTAGTCACAAATCTGAACAGCTATTGCTCTAACATTTTATATGATGTTATTCAGTGCCACTTATGCCTTATGTTATGCCAGAAACAGTTCCAAGGCTGCTTTCCCAGGGCAGCCTTACTAGCCCACACTAACATAATTGTACTGTTCCTCATAGTTATATATTTCCATGTGGAGTGACAGAGTGCTTTTTAAGCACACTGTCCCAGGTGTACTGAATTGATGTTACTTTCTCCAGGGAAAATGTATAAAATGGTGAACGTGTTTCTGAGGGCAAAAGTCCTCTCAGGATCGTGGAGAAGCCTAGAGGAAGAAGCAGCTGCACGATAGCCATCGTAACGCATTTTTCAGATCATGTGTTAATGACAGCTCTCCAAATGCTGTCAGATAGGGAAATAGTCAGCGCCGTCAACAGGCACACAAGGACAAAACACAATTACAAGGGAAAAAAGTGCTTGGCGTCATCAAAGGGACTTAGGTGAAGCTCATGGGAGAGCACTATGGAAAAGATGCGGGGAGCTGGGCTGACAAATAGAAAGAAAAGGGGATGTGCTTTCCAATAAAGTAGAAGGATAAAAGGACTGGAGTTTTACTGAGGAATAACCATAAGACCCGAGAGTTAAAATTAAAGCTAATGGGAAACAGTAAAGACCTCTGCTAGAGAAGGCAAATCCTAAAGGCCTCCATCTATTCAAATATCATACTGGTGAGAGCGGAGGCATCAGGAGTAACTCTTTTCTCTTCCCTCACATGCAGACTTCAGGTTAAAACCAGAGATATCTTATTAGAGAAGAAGGCTTATTTTATTTACAAAAAAGCTATTATTATGTTAAGATGCAATATTATAATTAAAATGTCTAAATTAATGGAAATTTCATTTTAACTACATGTAGAAATATATGAAATAATCTGCCTCTAAAAACATGTGAGTGGCAGAGGCATGGAAAGCAGACAGCAACACCAGCTATTACTGCAAATTCGCACGGGCTCACATATTCCTGGCTTCGTTAAAAGCAACGGCAAAATACTAACTTCATTGATGTTGGATTTCCCAGGTGAGAATATTTACCCTGATTTTCAGTGCAAGGCCAGTCTGCCAGATAACATCTAATTGTCTCTTGAAACCACAGAGATGAGAGGTGTAAAGTAAATGGAAAGAAGAAAACACTCCACAAGTCACCAGACACAGACTTTTGCATGACTTAACTCTCACTTGTATGAATATCAAGAAAACAATCAGTGTTAACACATGGAAATAGTAGAACTAATAGTTAATAATAATCTTTATGGCTTTATCACAGGACCATGAGGAACAATAAATGGCTTCTGTAGGTGATTAAATGTTAGTGCACAGCTGAAGCATGTAAGAATCTCACATGGTCATTACAACTCTATGCCAGTTCCGTGAACTCTCTTCCAGACATTTAAGATTGAAAAAAGACAACACAAGGAGATATAAAAGAAGAATATTTCTTCTTTTATGGAAGTGGTGTTGCTTAATCTTAGAGATGATCTTCTTGAAATATTTAGTATATTTTGTAAACTAACATATGTCAAACTATCCTCCAAAAGCTGCCTCTACAAGGAGCGCTTTTGTTTCAGTTCAGGTTTGCTCTAAGCGGTGCAATTTTGAAAAGGCCCAAGCTACTGAGTATGAAGACATGTCACTTCTCTTCTTGAAAGGGTCCTATCACCAGTTCATGGTGCTGATGTTGATCAAGCAAATCTTACAAGTTGTACATCTTTTCACAGGTGCACTCCCTTATTTCCCTCCAGCTCCTAAAGCCTTTTCCTAAGACTTTGTGCCTTTTCGTATTTCAATCATACTTTAAGAGGTAAAACTAAGTTATGTCTATCTTACTAAAAGTCTTACAGCTTTCAAGGTATCTATGTAATAGACTGTATGGATTCTTACAGAGAAAGAAGAAGCAGCTGGATCTGTTTCTGGTAAGACAAGTAGGTTTAGAGGTTGAGATCAGAGGTTTGATTCACAGCTGGTTGATTTAGATAGGCTTCCAGCCCAGAAATAAGAGGGATGGAAATTGCTTGCCTACCAGCTTAAAACTCTATGAATGGATAGTCATTGGGGGAGGGGGGTGGGGTGGGGTATAAATAAAGGAGGCTGTTCCTTCAGCAATTTTGCAAGGGCATTTGTGCTGATGTGAAGGAGGGCAGAAAGTCTCTCTGTTTTGTTCTTCACTTGCAGTGAAGAAAAGACCATGCCAGTGTGACTGCCAGTCACTTCTAGTCCTGGCTGGCAGAAAGCACAACCAAACCATACCACAAACATGGAGACAGAACATAGCTGCATAAACCTTTAAATACATACATACATACATTTTCTTTGACACCCATTCAGCTGGTTGGCTTTAAAAAGTCAGTATTCTAAATGTCAATGAAGCACAAGATTTCCAACATAGAAAACCTATTTTGTAACCTAAAACCCAGAGAAAACAGCATGATTTTGTGGCAATCACTGTGCTTTTCTTTAACTAGAAACAATCTTCACTCTATTATAATCTTACAGTCACATAAAATTCTGTTAATGCTGAGAGTCAAATGGCCACACGCATCCTGAAAATATAAAGGTGTCCTCACCTTAATAAGCTCTTATTCTTTGGCCTGCTCTGGCATAACCAAAGTGTTATGCTTGTCCACTGTCAGAAAAGCCTGATGTTGCAAATTCTGTGCAAATGACCACTGCTTGTGGTGTTTAGCCCATTTTCACAGCTTTTCTGGAGTAAATGACATGGGGTGCACCAGGCATACTGCTTCTGGGTTCAGCAGCACTGGCAAGCTCTTCTCCTTCCCCATAGACTGTCACAGGCACGACCCAGGAACCACCCAACGACAAGATGGGGGTCACGGTGGGATAGTGTTGATGGTCCAAGTTAGTTAAAGTCAGAGCTGTATGTGATTCAAGCTAAGCCTTCCCTGTTACTGCATCTCCTGTAAAGACAGAGAAATTAATTCATGATCTTTTAGTTAGAACTAAGACTACAATTATTTGATTAAAATTACAATTATTTCCTAAGCATAGCAATAAGAATGGAAATTAACATAATGGAAAGTAGTTTAACACATAAAAATAATAACAAAAATAAAGACTGTACATGTAAAGAGACAGATAGTAAAAATTGGCTATGACGAAAGTCAAATGAAAACATAATTGAGTTCCAAGAAATCTGAATGTGACTTATTACAGGAAGTTTGTTTGACATTGGCACACGTGTTTCCATTTAACAATCAGCATCCATAATGCACATGGCCATTTAAGTTCATATGAGTTTAAGAAAAGAATCACATTCCTAATTTAAAATTAGCTGAACTAGGTAGAGAGCCTTCATTTTGCAGTTTTGCCTTCAGAACTGGCTGGGAAAAAAAAAATCTTGCAAAGGTTTCATGATTTTCAGAGATGTGTTTAGCTCCAGGGGATGCCTTTGTAAAATGTCAACCACTGGGAATGTGATAAACCCAAGATAAGGATTTACATTAAGAAGAGGAGGACGTAATATTTAGAGACCGTTGATGGAAAAGCTAACAATGGATATAGATAAAAACAAGTTATATGTATCTGTGCTGAAGGATCTTTTCATTCACAATTATTTTCTTCATTTTTTTTTGTTTGACAGAAAATACTCCATACTTATTTGAAGGGCAGCATAATTTTTTTATGTTACATTGCCATAAAATATTTTTTTTAAGACACAAAGAATTGAAAGTCTACATTTTTGCTATTTAAAAGAAACATTGCATTCTCCCTTTCCCACAAAGCTTTCCTGCATCAGCAGGGCACAACTTTAAGATTACATATGTGCCTTCTTGTTCTGCAGCAGAAAATTGTCAGGAAGAAGACATGCTGGTGTCCTTCCTCTTCTTATATAAAATCACTGCAATTTCATAACTTACTGACATCACATCTGGCATAACAACCAAAACTACCTTCCCACAGAACATCTGACCAGAGAGAGGCACACCAGCAGAGTGGAAAAAAAAAAAAGTGTGAAAACTTCCCTGCCAGAAAAGGTGAAGAAATTGTATTTCTGCTATGTGTAATTCAAAGTATGCCAATGTGCACAGTCCATTTAGAGGACATAATTCTGGATGCTAAATGTCATCACACACATGAAATAATAATAAAAAAAAAAGATAAAGAATTGCTATTTCAGTAGGTGAGTTAATTCAAGATGAAAATACTTTCTTGAAAAATAGGATGTACGTATAAAGATGCCTAATCTGACACACAGATTTATAACAAAAACATGTAGTGAAGAATATTTTTTTTCTGGTTTTGTTAAAATATGAACACTCTGGTGTAATTGGAATAAAAATGAAATTGGCTAGAAAGATGGAAATTTGAGAAGCTCATTAACTACAGTAACCTGTCAGCAGAGAAGTACATGAATATTCTTATCTATATAAAAAATAATGAAATATTGGTTTCTTTACTACAAACTTTTATCACAGGTGGTGTTATAACCTTGTTACAGTGACAGCAATATCACTACCAAAGAATGAACTCCTAAACCCAGAGCTATTAATGATTTGATTTTATGGCACTTGGCAGAATAAAAGAGCAAGTATTACATAACAGATGCCAATCCTTTTCTTCTCAAGTGCCAAAATGCAATGATGACATAACTGAATAAAGAAAGCAGAAGGATGCTACACAGTTAATTTTAAAGCTTTGCTAGTCTGGAAGGTAACGGAACACAGTATTTTAAGGAAAAAAGCAGGTTTTGTGATAAAAGTAACTGTCACACGTGAACTATCTGAAGTATGGAATCTGACTTGACACAGAATTTCAGAGCCAGGAATATGTTAGCTCTTGGGTGAAAACGTGCATTATTTTTCCTTTTTCCAAGTCAAGCCTTCATCTAAAGACTCCTTAAAACCACAAGAATACAACAAGCCATAGCCATAAAGCATCTGTGCACAGGCATAATTCTGTTGATCTCTAAAGACAATGAATAAAATTTCTCATGCACATCAATACATCCAGAATCTGTAATTCTGGATAGTTTGGGGGTCTTTCCCCCTTTCTGTCTTCTTAAATGATTTTCAAGTCCCATTTAACCTGGACCTTGGCCACTCAAATTCAAAACTGATTCTTAAAACCTTCAGGCATTAAACTCTCTATGGTAAAGCAGTTGTTGCCCCTTCAGATTGTCACATACCAAGACACTTAGGTCTGGCAGCTGGTCTCAAGTGCTAAGCAGCAAGGTACCTAGTTTATGGACAAAAGCCAGAAGCCGCAGAGGAACGCTGCTTGCCTATCTTCCTCTGTTACAGTTCTCATACAGCACGTGGAAGACCGGCATTTAGTTCTGTTTTCTGGGTGGTGAAGTTCAAACCTATATTACTCATCTCTTGAAAGAGATTCAAATACTTCTCTCTGACAGGATATTGAAGCTCAGACACCACTCAGACTAAATTCCACTTAACTCCTGCTATAGCATCTCAGTACTTTTAGGTGTCTTCTAATATACACTGAAGATCAAACCCTTCATTTCCTAAGGTAGTGATGCATTAATGTAAAGATTTTAATTTATTCCCTATGAAGTCAGCTACATTTCATAGTTAATATCAGTTAATGATAAATAATATATGACTGTCTTTTAAATAGATGCTTACACCTTTGTGCCATGTTTCAAGTTTGACTCACATACCAAAAAGCCCCTTAGAACATCCACAGCGTAACTATTGCAAATAAGCAACTCTTTAATGAGGAGTTCTTACTAGTTCTTCTTACCGGTCAATAAGTTTATATCGAGCACAGTTTGATTACTTGATGAGTAAAAGTGGTTCTCAGTGTGAGTAAAGATTTTCAGTTCAGCTCTATGGCTTAATTTTGCTATCCTCGCTAGCACTAACAAGTTCTTCATCCTGCAAGTATTCTCACCGAACATTACTCATATCTTCATGTTCACATCTAAAGGTAAAACTGACTCTACACAAGCTCTACGTAAGGGCTCATAAACAGAATGATCCGTTTATTCCATATCCTGAAAGCTACATGAACCAGTTCAAAAATAGCCACTGTTCACTGAAAGAGAAAAGTAGATTGTTTTTTATAAACTCAACAGCCTTGTTGTTTTTAAATTTGAAACACTTCTTTTACAAATATGTAAAGTAATACAAGTACCAGTCTTTCATTCTGTATTGCCAAGAACTACAAAAAGGTTATGGGAGATGCAATAGTCCATCAAAGTTGATGGAAAGCAAGATTCCTGAAACCTTTAAAAAACCCCAAAACTGTACTGAGAGGAAATACAGAGAGGTAGATGAGAAAATACAACAACCCAGATTAGCACGATGTTCTGGTGTTTTTAAGCCCCAGGAAAAGATACACTATTCTATAAGTCATTTTTACAAACTCCATTCCAACAAATACAAAATTAGAAAGCTAAGCAGCAAATTGCCTGTATGTTTTCACGTCAAAAATAAGCTTAGGAAGCACATAAAATCTCAGTAGTAGAATCAAACTATCTAAATACACTGCAGACAACCTGATGTTAGGATATGATTCAGCATACTTAGCTAACTATAATGCATTGTTCAATTAATACATCCATTTTTTATTGAAGACCCTAGTTTTTAATGAAGTTGCTTTAAATAAAGTAGTAATTCTTCAGGAAATGTTATTTTTATATTGGAACTTAGTTTTAAATTAAAATCAAATATTAATGAAATAAAAATTATTCTTTAAACCTGAGTTCTTTTACACATTTATGTATTTATGTATACATTTATATATTTTTATAGATATTTAAAGATATAATTTCATCTTCACAAATGAAAGTATGCAAAAGCAGTATTTAATGACTAGGTCAACCATTTAATTTTTTACCAGCATCCAGCTAGATGATTCGAATTCTTGCACATTTGTTATTTCCTCACAATATTCTTCCCAGACTCAGTCAGTTCCCATATGTATTCATTGAGTTTTGTTGTATTTGATATGTCAGTGATTCCTCCCTTAGAGTGAAATGAAAAAAGAATTTTTTAACTTTTTGAATTTCTTCATATTCTTCTTGGCAGAATTATACACCAGATACTTTCAAGCCTTTGAAATAATTATTGTTCAGATTTAGCTCCTAGATATATAGGAAGTGAATCCTTTGTCACTGCACTTCATCAGCTTCAAGACAGTGCCTCTTTCAGACTGCCTCAACAAAACATCACATTTAGAAGCGTGAAAGATTTATAGGCTTGAACCTGGGAATATTTAATTCCTCTCCCCCAAGGTGCACAGGGTCTTCAGGCAAGATTCAACCCTAGTATAAATAATTGCAGAGCTGTTTACCAGTACTTTATGGCTTTGAGTATAGGAAAGAAGTGTGTTTGTTCCTTGTTCCAATAGGGTTGGGAGAAATTTCTGCTCCAAACAAGCCTTGTAAAAGCTCTGTTATGAAGCAAATCATGCTGCCTCATACATCCTCCACAGCGATGGCAATTATCCACAAATTGGATCTCCGGCTGTGTTTTACAAGACTTTCAGTTTTGTTATACAACTTCTTAATTATGTCCTCGGAGATGGGGAGTGTGCGTTACACAAAAGCCATATTGTCTTCGGTTCCCCTGTCCTGCTCAAAACCAATTTTTTCACGTGACGCGTGACTCCTGTACTCTCAAACATTGATTTTTACATCTGGATTTTATAACGCTCTATTTTTTCCATTTCCACAGCTGACCTCTTTGTGTATAACTGTTATGGAAACCACGTCTCTTCATAGCAGTCATTACTAGGGGGGGAAGTATTTGTCTTGCGATGGCTTTCTTAGCAGAACCTGAAAGCTGGTCTCGGGGGCTGGGAGAGTTTGCTCTAGCTCCCAGACTTTTCCATGGCATGAATCCACATTTGACTATCAGCGCGTGCTAATCTCGGCTGCTCTGGGCAACCAGGTGAGAGTTCGTAACAAGCAATTCGGAAGCAGCGGCTTCTTAAACCACCTCTCAACCATGATTACTGCCAGTCCACGTGAAGCCAGCAGGACATACCATACCACCTTCAGCAGTCAGTTCAGCTGTTCGGTTTAACGTTGGCCCTGAAATACATTAAAAACTTTGCGTAGTCAGCCGCACATTTCAGTTGAGCATATGAAGCACATGGTCTGTTACAGTACAAATCCCTGATTTCGTCAGCCGCACGCTGTTCTGCGAGGCTTAACATCAGCCCAAATCTGAAAGCCTCTTTTCCCTGCAGATGTGTGGTGTGTGGAAATGTTGTTGTAGGCTGTAAGCAATTACATGCTTTCAGAAAAAAACATAATTTGCTCTTAATATTACGAAATCACTTATTAGCTTCCCTAATTTTTCCTTAACTTTTGAATTCAATTGTAAGTTTGCTTTCCGTTCATTTAATTTGACTTGAAAACATCACAAGAAAATGTGCAGGCTTCATATTTAGCTCTCTCTTACTCTCGGGCTGGTTAAATAAAATTTGTAATGTGACGGCATCAGTGTCATTCTGATCAGTTAGGCCCAGCCTCAACAGGTGTTTCCTGAGAGCAAACCCCTGCGCTCGTTCAGAAAATCCATAGATAAAGCAGTTGTATGTAGTGAAAAAACTTGTGTTTGTCTTCAACTCCTTCAACAGGCACAGTGGTGAATGGTAAAACAGCCTCTCAAAAAGCTATTTTATGCTATTAATATTTTCTATAGTAATTATTTCCATGCATTAAAGAAACAAAATAGAAAGACGGCAAAGCAGCTCTTCCTTTTATAGGTTTTCATTAGTTTTGCTTTGGAATAAAAACTTGTTTGCTTGGCTCTCATTTTGGACAGACTCTGGACTAAAACCATTTCCGTATCACGTAAGCAATTCACTATATGACTGTGCATTCATTTATGGGGCAAAAAGGTTATGACTTTTAGTTTTCAAAGAAAAATACTAGAACTACTAACATACTTGTAATCAATGAAGACAGTTCCATTAAAATTAAATCTCTAGCACAGGTGAATGAGAAAAAGCGTACTCGACAGAAGATGTTTAGAAATGTGCTTTAGTTTATCTACAGATAAACATACCAAAGTTATTTTCTGCCTTTTGAATACAAGGAAAAGAAGTTGTATCCTTTTCTTTTAACTAAATATAGAGGAAGGATATAATGTTGATTCTCGTCCCGAAATCAATACAGATCTGGTTAGAGGTGAAATTATTAACAGCAGTAATAGGAGAGTTGAAGTAATGGAAATTTACTCTTAGCTCTTCTATGAATGTTTATTTTAAAAACAGACCGGTTCTCTTATTCATTGACAGATAAATTATAGACGTAACACATAGATTGCATATCAGGTTGGATGTCAGTTTTCTAAATCTAATCACAAGAAGTTAGACTTCTTCATTTCTTATGTTGCTGGGGCCGTAACTGCATTGGTATAATCTTTTTCCAGTGAACTGTTATTGAAACTTGCATATTTTATAGCAACACCTTGCTGATGCTTAAGAAAGGCATGGCAGCTAGATGATTTCCTCTGTGTATGTTCACACATTTGTATTGATGGGAGGAGTTACTCCATATCTGCTGTAACTTTTCAGAAATGTACTGCATTGTTGCTAGCATCTGTTTTTGAGGTAAATAAATATTTTTAAAAAATATTCTATGCTTCTCTCTCCAATTTGCTCATCAGTGTATTCTTATTTGAATGCCCTCACTTAATGAACCTGATAAATGTTCTTGGCAGCTAACTGGGAAATGTTAATCAAGGGTTTCACTTAACAAGGAGCTGCAAATTATCCAACTTGTTAAGTTTTCCGATAGCCATCTTTCGGATTTAATTATTGGCACCGTTTTTTACCCATCACTCAGAGACAATGCTTCGACTGTTTTGTAAATCGCATTATCAAGCATTTTTCATCACTGTAATAAATAATAATTCTGCTAAATTCTTACAGAACATCACTCTAGCGAGCTATTAACAAGCTCTTAATAGTTATCATTTCAATACATCTGATAAGTATCATAAGTCTTAATACAGAAAAATTATGCAAAGAGAGAAGAGCCCCACGGGCCTCGCTGCAGCCAGGAGAGGATTACATTGGCAACGCATGTAGAAACAGAAGATGTCAGATTTAGAGCTGTAGCTGTTGCAGTGCCTGTGGCTGGTTTGCAATCCGGGCACCTTTAGATGGCAGCCTGACTATTTCCTCGCTGGGCTTCCCACTCTTCTAGTTGTTTAAGGGAGTACTGCCTGTAGGACAGGTCATAATTATTATGCGGGCACGTAGGATGAGATCTTCACCTACTCTCCTGCCCATTTGAATTATATATCACATTTAAATCAACAGAAAGGAAGGGCAGAGCCGGGGGGCTTTCATTTAGGCAAGCTCTTGGGACACATTTATATATCCCAGGCATAGAGCAAATTGGGATTAGAACTATATGAAGGTAATTTCAACTACTTTAGCTCCTCTCTTCCTCTCATCGGCTAAAGCAAATTTTGTCCTGTGCTAGTAAGACATGGGAATGGGCTTCTGCCATGCCAGCCTGACACTTGTATGTGCCCATGGCTACGTGTGCACTGAGAAGTGCGCCTTCCCCAGGGCCCAGTCCCTGCCTTCCTCCCAAGCAGCGCAGGCTGGCTTCTCTCTGCTTTCCAAAAGCTTTGAAGACCACGGGTGAATCCAGGCCTGGTCCAGACCTCTCCTGGGTGGCCCTCAGAAGTTGTAGTTCTTTCTCTTTCTTTGCATTTTTTTTTCCTGTTTAATTCAGAACAGGATTGTGTGTTGTAGTCGTATATAGCATGAAATCAGGGGTTTACTCCATCTCATGCCACGGGTGTGACACAAGGTACTTCTGTGGGCACACGTATGAGTCAAAGGTCTGTTGGACTATCTTTGGAGACCTGCGAAGGTCAGAGGGAAAGTGCCCCTGCCACAGGCTGTTTGTCATATCCATCTTCCGTACTGGGAATGATCTCTAGTGAACCGTCACTAGACCAACACCTGGGTATTGCCCTGGAGGAAACCGATTGCTTCAGCCCAAAAGGGAGCCCAGGGACAAAGTAGCCCTTGTCAGACAGAACTGAGATCCATCTCTGAGCCAAGTTTTTGGATGATGTAGGCCTTCTTTGAATTAACAATTCTTTGACTATTTGACACAGTTGGACGATGTTTTAAAAAATAAGATATGATGCTGTTGGTAATGCAGTGCTTTCAAAAATAAGCAGTGGTTGCCTTCAAATTGTTTTGTTTTTCTAAAATCATGAACAACTCTGGCTGAATTTTTTAGATGCTTGACTTTTTACGCTTTTTTAAAAATCCCAGTCTAAATTTATTACATCTATAAGATTTGCAATAAAATACAACCTATTACAAGAAAAAGTACTAATAGCCATGAATTAAAAGAACACTAAATTCTAGTAAAACATTAAAAATCTTATGAAAAATATTTCTTACTGCTTCTATTGACATCCAACTATTCTCCGTCAATCTGCATTTATGGTTATTTTATGTTCGCGATCTGTTTCAGTTCAAATCATACTACAAAATAAATTTTGTTGAACAAATATTACCACATCACTGAAACAATAGCTGAATAGTGTTTAGCAATTTGGGCTGGAAGCTTATTAATAGGGGAAAAGGAGACCAAATAACGTTTTCTTGAAAGGAGCAATTAATTTCTCATGATTTGTTCATTTTTTTCTCAATGCTGTACAAAGAAAAAGTGTAGTGAAATATGATCTAAAAGTGACAATCCTAGCTATGCTTATCAGACTTTGAAAACCTCCGTTTAAACATCTAGTTATAGATTAATCTTTTACATAACAAAAGGAAGAAAATATGAAAAATATTCATTGTCCATATGCAAGCCTCTATAATTTTTAATGTGTTAACCAGACATCTGTCAAATTATTCGGGTATGATGTTCACAAAAACCCTTAAGATCTAACCTAAGTGAGTTATGAGTCTAAAGTTATAAGTGACTTATAATTCAAAATGTAAATCTTACTGGGATTTGACAAGTGCATCTACAGGATATAACTATGTTAAACCGGATTGAGCACTTTTTTTCCTAAACATCTTTCTGTATACATCTATAGACTGAAATAATCTAAAAAAAAAAAATTTAAAAAAAAGTCTTCCACTGTAGTTTTAACTCCAGTTATAAAACACTGACCTCTAAGAGTCCAAATATTTGTAAATATTTATGCTAGAAAGGGAAACGTGACATACAGATGAACTCATGTCCTCCCTTTTATATAGCATACAGAACTAAAATTGCATTCCCTGACTCTTTACATTATTTGCACCTTTGCTGAGTAGATGTAAAACTCTACGGAAATAGAACTTTTTTTAAACTTCCATTCTACATAGGCATAAAATGATTCTCCCACCAACTATAGGACCGAACAGAACCATCATTTCTTTACTTTGTCAGTTGAATCACACCATCAAAAGTACTCGTCCATAGTCCCTACTAATGTTTTAACTGGGTCTTGCTGAAATCCCAGTACATCGACATTCTTAAGATTGTCTATAGATGTATTACCACTTTTATTGCTAGAATGACAGGTTTATAATTTTTTTAATTCTTTTATACCAGACAGAACTCCAAACTTTTAAACTGAGTTTTCAAAGAAAAGGTGTGGATTGGAATAGATAAACCCCTACAGTACCCAAAACTGAACAACTACTCGCTTAAAAAGAAAGAATAGAGGGAATATCTGGATCTCTCACAGCCGTCTAAAATCAATGCGTGGAGCAGATGCCTGGAGTGCGGGCAAGAGAGTGCGCGCTGAAGAAAGGGAGATGTGTTGGTGGCACCCACCTCTATGCCACGACCAGAGGTGAATCCAAGGCAATCAATCTCTTGGGAAGAGGATGTGTATTCAGATCATCTTAGACAGAGGAGGAAAGTGAACATAGCTCTCCCACAGGCTAGAGGTAGGTGTTGAAATTCTGGGACAAGGTGGGATTTGAGGCACTCCCCTGGCTTCATTGTTTTTCTTTAGCTAGCTTACCTCCCTGACCAGTGTGATATTTTCAACATCATTTTGATGTCCTTTGGTATTACTGCGTAGTTAATGAGGTGTCTAACCTGGATGTTGTGAAATCTTCTGGGACCTGGTTCAAACACCCTGTCACCAGTGTCGTGACAGCTGATTCCCATTTACAGAGTACTCTGAAAACTGACTAAGCATTAACATTTTGTTCAGTCAATAGATCGTGGTTATTCGGCACTCCTCTTCATCAAAAAAAAAGACTCAATGATATCCTTAGAAATTCCCATGAGACAGAATGGGTTAACCAGGAACCAGGAAAAGCCTGAAGAATCTACTTCTGCTGTAGGATGGGGCAGTAATTTATGGAAAATGTGGGCTTTAGTGAAGCAGAATTTACATATTATTGGAGACAAACACCTACTGAAATTGAACAGCCACCCTCTTCAATTTTTTCGTTTGTATTTCAATACAGCTGCAATGAATTTAATTTCTTTTTCTTTCTTCTTAATGGCTAGGAATATGATTATCCCTCAGAGAAAAGCTTTCAACCAAACCACATAAAAGCACTTCTGCTGCGACACTGTGTCTCTGAACCATTGTTTGAGCATGTTAATGTGCTGCTGTAGCAATAGATAAGGGTAGAAGTGTGTGGTTGGAGAGGCCAGAGTTGTTTATAAAGACTCTTTGGGGACTAAGAAACTATCTATTCGCTAATATAAATCATGAGCTGTTAAAGTAAAAAATAAAATCTCCTTCGCAGGAATGAAGAAACCACGAGACATCAATGGAATTACATTTGGTGCACTTATGTATTATTCAGTAGACAATAAGGAATGTGGTAATTGATTTTGGAGAGGATAAGATTTGTCCAGATGAATCTTTTAAAGACAGTTAAAGTCTTTTTCATCCTATTAGTATCCCCAGCAGCAAAGCCATGTCCATAGGAAAGCACTGAAATGAAGATAAGTTTAAAAACCCCTGACTCAGGGTGGTTTAAGACATTCATAGCAGTGCTGGTGTAGTATTTTTAATGTTTTTCTATCAAAAATCAAACTTTCTTACTATTTTTAAGTGTTCTGTTTAATCACAATTGCCATAGTCATTTCAGAAAAATCCAATTTGACTTGTCTTTCCTGGATGTTTAGAAGACACCTCTGCCCACAGATAGTGTCTCTGTAGCTTATTTGCCTTTCTTTAGAAAAGCAGAGATTTCCAAAATAAATTTCGGTGTCTTTGCTCTCTGTAATAAAAAATACTCTCTCTTAAAGGGAGTCTCTTTTCTGTAGGGCTCAGAGTTACTCAGTATCAAACAGATTAACCTTCACCTTTCTAGTTCAATTTATCAGATCCAATATTTTCCTGTCGTAATGAAAGCTAATACAAGACTGAAATCCACTTTTAAACAAAGTATAGGACAAGAAAAATCTACAAAGACGTTGACACCGAATTCTGGTTTGATAGATAAGTACTGTAGACTATTATACCTGAGCTGGGGCAAACTGATGTCTTAATCCACTGCTAGGTCCTAAAGAAGCACTTTTTTTCTCCTATGGTTTCTCCTTTTGTGACCAAATATGGATTTCTCATTCCAAACCTATTTAGTGGACAAGAAACTACCTGCAGGCGTGGAGAGACTCTGCATAAATGAAACAACCACTTCTCTGCACAGGGAAATACAGGCACCGAAGTATGGAGTCTACAAAGGTGTAGAACAGCCTAAATCAGATGTTTAAGAAATGCTGAGGATGTCAGTGGTTCCTATGCTTCATTTGTAAGAAGTATCTGAGAAAATATCTGTTTAGCTCTGCTTCTGATTCATAGCCACAACCATAGCTCATAATCTACTACTTTCCAAAGTTGTGCACCTCAACTAAGACTACTTTCCATTAAAAAAAAAAAAAAAAAAAAAAAAGAGTAGTTTAGGAAATTCAGCAGAGATACTGAAATTTAAGTCATAATCCTTGCTATTTCTGAGGCTTGAACTGGTCTCTCTGGTTGGACTATCCTCAAGCACCTCCACATTATGTGTAGCCCTCTGAAATTAACAGGAGAACAGCAAATACCCAAATCTTGTCTTTTAGGGAAGGACTAACTGTCATTCTGACTTAGTGAATATGCACTTAATAAATGTAAGTATATAAAATGAAGACTCACACCTCAAGTATACCTGAATTAAGAGGTAAAGGTGCTCCCACAGGATGAAGACAGTATGGGTTCGGGTCTGTTGTGCTAGAAGCGGAGGATGTGTGTTGGTATCCCATAGCCCAGATGACTTCTCTGAAAATGCCATCTTTATTCCTCTGTTTTGTGAAGTCTGATCGAGTAGATATTTTCTCAGAATTTTTACAAGACTGGCTTTAACTAACTGCGAGATAGGCAGAAAAAAAGTGATTCAAACCTAGGAGTATTCATGAAAATACATCCCTTGCCACTGCCAAGGCTGATATGTTTTTTGTTTTCACTGCTTTTTTCCTATCCTCAAGTCTCCTTCCAGATTTTTCTCCAGCATTCTTGCTTCTCAGAATACAACTTTTGAAAATGCAGATTTGAGATTTTTCTCTCTCTCTTTTGTGCCAAAAATATCCACATATTTATGACACTTTTTACTTCATTTTCTGTAACTTTGTGAGATGAAAGATTGGCTTTTGTGAGGTTTCTGTGAGTTTAACCCTTTAATCTTGAAGGCCAATTCTCTCGCCCTGTTTGAGACTACGTAACAGATGATAGTCTCATACATAGATAAATGTTTTGTAGATGAAACGGTAAGTCTTACAGGTTGGGGTAAGAACAGAATGTTATACCTTTAGCTAAAGAGTATTCAGTGCACTATTTGCTGATGGAACTGTATCTTCTGCTACAAGACAGCTCACCTTCCCAGCAAGGCGTTGCCTACCTGGCCTTTCTCATGCACTGAAAACCAGCTTTGTCACGAGGGCTGTTCAGCCTTAGGTGATTTTATGTACAATATTAATATTAATCAGCACATAAACTTTTATAACTGAACTGATTTTCACTGTTCTCATCACATACCATTTCTATTGTAAGTGATGCTGCACAGAAAATATTGATCAGGAAGCTGTAATGTCAGATGACAAGGTTCTAGAAGAATCTGAGGAAAAGCAATGGTTTTTTTTTAAAAAAAAAAAACAGTTTAGTTTTAACACTCAGACAGTTATTGTTTCCTGCTTGATGTGTGTTACTGTACATTCTCTACGCTAGAAACAAGACAGCATGGTAGGAAAGATGTAATTTCACTGGTAACAATAAAGATCACATTGGAATGGGAACCATATTAAATAACTATTTCCATATTAAAAAAGAATCAAATATCCCTGACTTATAATTCCAGAAACATTTGAGAAAATTTAGTCAGTTAGGTAATGTAGAAATATTGCAATAACTGCCGTGTAAATAGTTTTCAAAATAATCGCACTTGTGAACCAACTTCTTTACACAGTCAATGAATTTGTCCCCTGGAACGCAGTAATAGCTGGAAAGGCTTGCTTATTATGAAGTAAATAGTGTTGTCCATTGAACACCAACTACAATAAAAGAAGATTTAACCTCAGGCTGGTACTGCACAATCATTATAGCTTTAACTTACAGTATATGCATACTTCTAATTATGCTAATACGCTCATACTGTCCGTTATACCCATATATTAAATTCTAGTGCTTAAAGTTGTTAGCATCTTAAATAAAACCAGACAAAACTATGGGATGAATATGAAGCATAGAAAATAATGTTTGCTTTCCCAAATATCGACCTCCAAATTGCATTAAAATCATTTCTTTTGCTTTTGATGTATAAATGTAAGCATTATATATGCATTTAAAAATTCCAAGTTCTCTTGAAAATTTGTGACAGGAGTCAAAATAATATTTCTGTGAATTTTCACATCTTAACTTAGGGTGTGAATGTGCTGAATCAGAGCTTTTTGCAAACCCCTTCCTTCTTACACTCTCAAGTCTCGCTTCTTTGCCTCTCATTATGCTCCAGATTGACTCGTTTTACGATAGATGCAAAACTTTTGAACAGGGAAAAAAAGCAAACACAGAAACAAGACCACACTGAACATAAATATGTAGCACAAATCAATCAATACCAGCCCACTCTCTTGGAAATACTACTTTTTTAAAATTTGTTTTGTTTTCTTCAGCTCTCCTTAACTCGTTCTTCACAAGTACACTAATTTTGATAATGGAAGGGTTTGATATTGGGCATGGAAAGTTCAGATTTTAAGTCACATTTTGAACTGAAGGGTGATGTGGAGTTGCGAGAAAATTATACCTTTCGTTTCATAGTGTTTAAAAGACAGAACTGGTTAGAAAATCAAAGACAGCGACAGAGATGAGGCAAAGCAGAGAGAAAAAGAGCTAACAATAATTTCTCCTGACAACCATGGGCTGGCTGCTGTTAACAGATGTGATTATTCAGCCCATCTCTAATTGTGATTCAGATTGAATAAATGTTCATTTTTTCTCTTTCAAACTAAATAACAAAATACCCTTAATAATTTGCTTTCATTATTAATGATGTTACATTGCCATAAAACATTTGTGTTTCTGAGGAGTTTGTTTTCAGAGATTATCTGAGAAGTAAATGTAGGACTGTGTCGATGGACAATCATCTAGACAAGTAACGCAATTTTGAAGGATCTTCTCACTCCCAGTGAGAAATTGCTCAAGCCTTTGCCTCCTGCTTATAGTGTCACCAAACGTTGGAGCCGTTTCCAACCTGTGATCTTTTTAAGGATGGATGTCCTTTTTAAGGCAGCACCATATGGCATTGTTCAAATGTTTTCATTACGGTTCTTGGCATGTCTAGTGAACTGTTCTGTGAGGACTCACTCCTTTCTTGCATTGAAATCAGCCCTTGACATATTACTGACATAAAAGATAAGAAAAAGTGAATAAAGCTAATTCAAGAAAAGGAATGAAATTATCAATATGATCAAAGAAATAGTGTGTGGGTAAGGACAAGCTTAAGGTTACTAATAAGTGATGATTATTAAACTGCTTTTCTACCCTTTTTCTCTCAACTTCAGGATAGCCTATCTTAGGAGAGTGATGGATGAAATGGCATTCCCTGAGATCTCTGTGATGTTTTCTACCTTAAACCAACACCCTCTATGGCCTTTATCTTCTGTTTCCCTGGCCTGAAACAGCCTTGGAGTCTCAGCTGGCTCTTGCCAAAATGTACCAGTACGGACCTTCTCCTCTCCCTGGCTCCTTTGGTGGTGGAGCTCCGGCATTGACTGCACTTCTCCAGCAGCCAGACCTCAAGGAGTAGAGACCGACCTCTCTCCAGCGAGCGTACGGTTCCCCTCTCCAGCAAGTTGCCCCTATTCTGTCGTGCCATTCTGTTCGACTCCCAGCAGACTTTCTACCACCCCTGTCAGGCTGCCTCTGCCTTCACTAATTTACGGGGCAGGACCTGGCGGCGTGCTGGCCCGCGGAACTTGTTCGCTGAGCTCAGAACCTTCCTAATTGGTTCAGCTCAGGTTTCACCGGTTTTGCACCCTGACGGTCACACCAGACCTGCTAGAAGTAAAGTCAAAGGGCTCCCTGCAGTCATCCTCCCTGTTAGCTTTTAATAGTGACCCCTGGAAACTCTTATAGGAGATAAGAGACTGTGGGTGTATAAATATTTATACTATAGTCTGACATACCTTAAAAATAACTTGCAGTTATTCTGTGCTCCTATAAATTATCTTAAGTCTTATCTGGTTTAGAGATAGATAGGAATGTAAACTATACCTTACTTTTGGCTAATAAAAAGTTGCAGCAATTGATTTTTTTTTTTTTTTTTTTTTTGCATTAGCCACCGTGATTATACAAGTTTGCAGTCTTACTAGAGGGAGAAAGGAAGCATTATTAGCAATAGATAAGATTCTTTTATGTGCTCGCATATATGTGGTTAATCCGCACAGGAGCGAGTATATAATACTTTTCAGACAAAATAACATCAACAAAACCACAGAGGTGACATCTACCATAGGGCTTATAATTGAAGATGCATATCCTGCATCCTTTACTTACATAAATGGTCCTCTTGTCTTAATAGCACTTACAGGAGCAGTATGACAGCGTCCAACTCAAAGCCATCAGATCCTCAGTTGATGTAAATGATAAAGCTCCATCTGGATCAAGACAGGTCTGTCACATCAACTTGCAGCTAGTGAAGATCTGGTCTACAAAGGGCCACAGAGAGCCATTTAAGACTACCTTAATTAAAGCAAGAAATAACTGTTGTGGTTCAGCGAGGTCAATCAGAAAATAAGGACTTTGACAACCAGAGTAGGAAAGTGTGAAGAAATAGCCACAGCATCAGTCCGTTGGGTACTCTGAGTGAATTGCTCCCTGTTATCCTGGCAGATTTGAAGGTCTGATCCTCTCATGTCACAAATAGTATTTGCAAAGTGATCAGCTGCTTAACCAATACTTATTGATTTGCAGTGCTCTGGGAAGGGTAAAACAACTCAGCAGGATGCAAGAATCAAAGACAACAGAAAAGATCTAGGTCACTGGGACATGACAGCACCAGTCAAGGTTATTTGCATGTTGCTCAATTTAAAAAAACTTTATGGTGTACAGAAACACAAGAATAAGGAGCTTGGCCGCCCTCCCACCTTGTAACTCGTGTGTGGTGGCCTGGGTGCACAAGCCAGCTCTGGCTTTCAGCTCTTCCCTGTGAACATGACAAAACAAGTCGGTTTGCTCTCTTCATGCAGACAACATATTATTTTTGCTTTTCTTATCCTCTTTTATTTCCCTTTTTCCTTTTTTTTCCCCCTCTAGAACGCTGATTTGGCAGAGTTTGTGTGACCCAGCACAACAAAACTCATTGCATCTATTCCAATGCTATTTCCCTACTATCTCCTTTTGTACTCCATCATATATACAGTCTACAGATTTTCCTACATAATGCTATGCCCATCCAACTCAGATATCTTTCTCAAGAAAATGCATTTTATCATCTATGTAATTAGAAGTTAAACAAACCAAGATAAAAAAATCTGACAAAGACCACATAGAGAAAAGTAGATATTAGTCTGCCCACCAAATGTTTCAACCAATCCAATATCAAATGTTTCATATCACTTCTGAGGTTTGTTTTCATTTGTTAAATTTTTAAAACTGAAAACTGAAGTAAATTTTAAATGAACTAAAATCTCAAATTAAGGAAATAAACTGTAGGTTTTGACTCTGCTCTAGATTTTTTTTTGTTTTTGTCGCAGTATTTCAGCTAGATATCGTAAATTAGCAAAATGTTTCCGTGAACCTGAATCTTCTAAATGATTTTGTGGCATTTTTTGCCAACAGAAGGCAAGTGAAAGATTATGCCCTGGTCCACAAGCAAGCTTTATTTACTTCTTAGCTTTCTAGACACTGAGGTTACAGACCACATATTTCTTTCCATACACCCCAGATTTGAACAAACTGCACGTGGAAACCTCTCTGGTTTTCTATGTACTTGTATTATTTTACTCTTCAAGCACATTTTTTGTGAGGCTGAGCTGAGCAGTGTAATGTTAGAAGTAAAGCAGAGATGGATCAGAAGGCACAGCAAAAGGGAGGAGGTCAAAACCGGGCGCATGCAGGCAGTCACACGTTCAGAGCTCCACGAAATAGGTGTTCGTGTTGCAGGTCGTGTGCAAGACGGTGATGTGTACATGTATTTTCTTATGATTGTGTATAGGTATACACAACCCATCCCCAACATAAGCTATTTTAAAGTTGTCTCTACTGATATTTGTAATGGATTTGTCCACTTACATGTGCAAAGTAATGCCGTATTTCAGCGACGTACTCCTCTATACGCAGCGGTGGGAACAGCTGATTTCTCAGTCACGTGGTCCCTGTGTGCGCGCCGGTGTTTGAATGTGTAAAACTTTACATCAAAGTTTTCATTTGTTACTGCTGAATGGGTAAATTAAGTCAGCAGTTTAGATATGGTAAAGAAAGCCATTTTGCAAGGTTATTTAAATGAAATATAGCCTACAGAAATATTTGACCCTTTGCATTTATTTACGCTGTACAAGGCTCCTTTAAAATCAGTAATGTTTGAGAAAGCTGCCTTCTGTTCCAGGTACCCCTTCAGTGTAAGTAGATGTCCATTTTCTTTACAGCTGGTGGATGACAATTGTAGGAGAGAGAAATATTTTACACTTTAGTCTTTTGGTGGGTTTTTTTGGGGGGAGTGGGGGCTGGGGGTTATTTGTCCTTCTGGAAACTGCTTTTACCGTCCTACTGTAAACAAGGTGCAAGTAATCTACTTTGATAAATGCTTATCTTTCTTCATTACAAACATTGACTGACCTTTCTGTATATGTCAGATGACAATAACCAGGCTTTTGCAATAAGCCTGTAAGAATGAAAACAACTTAAACATACCCTTGTCAAGACTAAGATAAGCTTTTAAGGGGGAGGGGGAAGAGTTGAATTTCAGTGTGTATATCAGTAACTTCAAAGTCATTACTGACCTTTCTGATGGTTAGAAAATCAGAACGATATTGTAAATTTCAGGCTGCAAGCAGCCTCTACAGAAGTATTCCAATTTATTTCATTGATAGGAGTCCCAAGTCATGTCTTCTGAATTTTAATACAGCTCAGGCTCCAGAAACAGGATCTGTAACAGTAATATAATTTTATTAATCAGACTGTGTTTGGGTTGATAAACCTAAGTTTATAATTTGTCTGTAAGCAGTCTGAGCTCTATATAGGGCCATTCGATTTTTCAGCTAAGTCAAACTACATGAGAAAAAAGTAGTTGTTTCAAAGGCCAGACTGACAGGGAGTGAACAAGGGCAAATAAAGCCTTTGTAGTCCCTTCCCGGTTTCGCAGAACCCCTCCTCACCCCCAGGCTGCCGGAGATGGGCAGGAGCCCACACCTGTACCTCTCGCTGTTTCGTGCCTGCCTCTGCTCCCAGCCCTTTAGTTCCCACTGCTGCTCATTCAGGATGGAGCTCCTCAGAAAGACGAAAGCAATCCCAATATGTATTTTCTTTTTCTACTACATAATAATTTTCTTACAAATAAAAAGCTTACTTTTATTCTTCTGGCCTGAACCCCCCAGCCCATACCCCTACCATGGACCCCAGATCATACAAAGCTCAAGTCCCAATTTTTAGTGTCAAATCAAAGACAATTCTATTCTTTCATATCCTTTAAAGTTCTGTTTTTTCCTGGCTTTTACTCCCCATGCAGCTCAGCTCTTGACATAAATGAAAAACAGTGTTTAAGACTTTCCACTTTAAAGAGCACAAAATTGGCAGACTGGCATCTAGATAAAGTTACAGATCTCAAGGACACTTTCAAGTTGCAAGAGGTGAATGAACACCCAGTAGAAGGTGATAATAGATTATGAGGCAGAAAATGTCAGAATAATCATAATAAGATCCTCCTATGGCTTCCTTGACCTTTTTTTTAAAAAAAAAAAAACTTCAACTTTCCTTACACTTGTTTTCTTCCCCTTACTCAGAAATTAAAAACATGATTTTAAAGCCAAGAAAGCAATTGGAAACTGCTCAGAGTGTTAATATTTTATGTCTTGTTAGTGGAATGAATACTGCAAAAAAAGACTGCATTTTCAAATTACAATACATGGATTTTAGGATATTTATAATTTCTCTTATAGAACTTTTAAAAGTAGAGAACAGAGGAAAAAAAAACTGTTGTGTATTGGACAGGGATATTTGGAAAATAACTGCTCTTTTCTGAAATATTTTTTACTCCATCAGGATAAGGTACAATAGCAAAACACGTATCTCCAGAAAATCTTGTCTCGGGGATACTGAGCTGAAGCATATTGACTCACAGGCTATTTTTGAGATAAGCATGTTATTCCTTCCTTTTTGGCAAAAAGGTGAACTAACAACAGTCTTCACTTCTGGTGAGGCTGTTGTGAGCTGAAGGCTCAGGTTTCTCGCTTCCCTGCCAGGCTTCGAAACGCCTGCAGAAACTAAGAGTTTCATTCACCAGCTACCCCAAAATCAGACAACTTCACCCCACATGCATTCCTCGGCAGGACTGAAGCTTTCTTCTGCAAGCCTAGAGGCAACCAACCTGCAAAGTCTGTTCATGCCAGCTTGGGGGGAGGTTTCCTTCACCCCCAGGCTCAGCCAAGGTTCCCACTGTCATTCTAGAAAGCATTGATCAGTTGAGTTCTGTTCCTACAGGAGAAAAATATTCTTCCAAGGAAGAATCCAGAATATGACAGAAATTTGACTGCTGCAGCAGAAGATGAGGCTTTTTTAAACTGAAATTATCCTACAGGGGGAATAAAAAAGATTCTGTGAAAAGATCATTTTACTACCAGAAAATTGTTCCAGAGATGTGATTTTGACTATTTCCTGTATGTAGGTGAGGAATATTATAAAAACTTGCTCTCACTTCCTAGAATAAACTTGATGAACGCTATATAATGGCTGTGATCAATATATGCATGAAAATACTAAGTAAAGAGAAAAAAAAAGAAAATGTATTTTGCTATGGCTCGTTGAAATAAGCAGCCCTTTTGCCTAAATAAATGCAAACTGTGTGCCCGTGGTTATTGTTTCACACAAAATTCTGTGATCCTTATCCAAGTCCCAAGTAATTCCAGGAGGAGCTTGCCTGAAGTCCCTGTGGAAGCCACCTCACGCAGAAAGGGGCCAGGGTACACAGTTGTCACATCCAATCTTCAGTCAACAGCACTGCCTTTAGCACCATTGGGTCCAAATTCCCTGACATACTTTGCTGCAGCTTTTGAGTGCATCCCGTGGCATCATAGGAGAAGTTAATGTGGAATGCCAAGGGAAAAAGTCCTTGGGATTACTTTGCCCTACTCATGTGCTCCAGTCTACACCTCAGTCCTGCTGACTTCCCACCGGTTTCCCCAGCCAGCTAACACAAAAGGCAATTCACTGTCTTTACTTGTAGCGCATGACTTCGTGAACTTCAGGAAACCCTTCTTATTACTCAAGTGTCCACTTTCACAGAATCACAGAATCACTGCATGGCAGGGGTTGGAAGGGACCTCTGGAGATCATCTAGTCTACCCCCCCTGCCAGAGCAGGGTCACCCAGAGCAGGCTGCACAGGACTGCGTCCAGGCGGGTTTTGAATATCTCCAGAGAAGGAGACTCCACACCCTCCCTGGGCAGCCTGTTCCAGCGCTTCATCACCCTCACAGTGAAGAAGTTTTTCCTTATATTTAGACGGAACTTCCCGTGTTCCAGTTTGTGCCTGTTGCCCCTTGTCCTGTCGCTGGGCACCACTGAAAAGAGTCTGGCCCCGTCCTCTTGACACCTGCCCTTGAGATATTTCTAAGCATTGATGAGGTCCCCTCTCAGTCTTCTCTTCCTCAGGCTAAACAGCCCCAGTTCCCTCAGCCTTTCCCCAGAGGAGAGATGCTCCAGTCCCTTAATCATCTTCGTAGCCCTCCGCTGGACTCTGTCCAGTAGTTCCTCCTCTTTCTTGAACTGGGGAGCCCAGAACTGGATGCAGTACTCCAGATGGGGCCTCACTAGGGCCGAGTAGAGAAGGAGGAGAACCTCCCTCGACTTGCTGGCCGCACTCTTCTTAATGCACCCCAGGATGCCGTTGGCCTTCCTGGCCACAAGGGCACATTGCTGGCTCATAGAAATAGTTTCTGCCAGCCAGGAGACTGGCTAGAACAGATAAATCCTATTTAAGATTCCTCATAAGGAACCACAATGTGAAAGGGTGCAACTGGAGCTAATCTTTGTTTATTCCATACAAGTAAAAGTGTGGAATAAGTTAGATAAGGAAAAACTAAAAGCCAACTCACCTCTTGGCTGGCAGGCCGAGCTGCAGCAGATCAGTTCCCTGACTTTTGGAGCAGTGAGATGCTGGCCTGACATCTAATAAGGAACAGCTACCAAATACTCAGACCTGCCCAGGAACCCACCAGGATGACACTCATCAGTAACAAAGATCCTGTGCCCTTTTTCAGGACAGGCAGTGCAGATCTTCGTTATTGCCAGCCCTTTGTGTGGCACCTGCCAGCCCCCACACCCCTCTTTGGGGTACCCTACTTAACCTGCGGTGTGCCTCATCTAACAGAGAAACAGAAAAAATGCCATTGAGCCATTATTTTTACAATAGGACCTGGCAGGTTGGTTTCCATTTAACCATTTAAAATCAATAAGAAAACCTAGATTGGTATTTGTGGAAAATGAATTGTATGTTAAAATACTACCCTGGGATTCATGGGAAACAAAATCAAAATAAGAGCCACTATAACACTATTTTTCCAGCCCATTAATATCCACTTCTATTTTTCCTTTGTAATTCTACACTGTCCTTTCTTTCTCTACTATTCAGGCTTCCTTTTGCAAGACAGATGTTAAAACTTTACACTGAAAATGTTACAATTTTACAGTGAAAAAGCTTTTTCAGCAATAACATCAAAATTATTTGTTGTTCTGTATATTTATCATTAGCAGAGTATATTTATCATTAGCAATCATTTATTGGCATGATTGGATTAATCTCTAAGTATTTTTTTTTTTCTTTCTTAAATAACTTCTTAAATATCAAGAAAATATCATTCATCTGTTTTTAGTAAGGACAGTATTCTCAGATATTTCTTTTCCGTTAAAAAATCTGAGATGACAAGTAAAAACTTACAAATATTAAAATAAAGACTTAGCAATAATAAGCTTTACATATGGCTTTGCCTGAAGTGTTTGGCTTTATTGTACTTTAGCACGTGGCTATAATTTTTAACAAGAAAAGAGAACAACTTTCTAGAGAGCAGACAGGCCTCACCGCAGTGAATCAAGCGTAGACTTGTGTGGTTAAAAATATAAGAACTGGTGTTTTTCCAGTGTTATTCACTTTGAATATTCTTCCTGCACCCTCACTAGTGGGCTGTTTCAAGAAAAGCAAGTATTCTGCCCATGGTGGAAAGAAAGAGAAAAGCAAACGGGCAAATCAGGAGGAGAAGTGTGTCCTTTTTTCTCCCCCAGCCAGAAAGCAGCCTGTTTGGATTCGCCAGCGGGTCAGGAGAAAGCCTGTTGTACCACGTAGGCAGTCAGCGAGCAGCCGGTGCTTCCCAGCAGCGACTCCACAGATATTGCTTTTGCGTTACCAGGAACCGAAGGGAGACGCGTCATCCCGCGGCTTGTGGTGGGCAGGGTCACGCAGGGTCAGGTGCACGCGAGCGAATGGCGCTTTCTGCGAAACATTCGTGACAAATACGGCCATTTAAAGCTGAGGATTTACTAGTGGTTTTCTCCTTTTTGAAAGAATCAATGAACAAAGTCAACGTTATATTGATTACAGGAAAAAAGTATACGTACCTTTTAACAACATGGAGGAAATAAAGGGAGTAACAAAATGTGAGAAGATTTTTCACATGGAAGTGCATGGAGCTTTTTAACTATATCGTTTCTCTTATCCCTTAGATCTATTTCCTCATTGTTTTATTAAATACATAAAGGTAAATGTTTTTGTTCACCACCTGTCTACTCATTAGTTGCTTATTGGATACATTACAATTAAGAGGAATTTTAAAATAGTTTTGCAGAAAGCAAGCGAGTGGCTTTATACTTTATTATCAAGATGGTCTCCCTGCCATAACGGATGCAATGGGAGAAAGATTAAAAGTATCTGGTGGGCAAGTAAAATAAGAATGATATTGTTAGCTAGCAAGTTAACGCATATTGGAAGGGCTGAGATTGAAAGGCAAGAAGAAAAGATGGCATTTGGTGTTGTAAAGGGAATTCAAAGGGAAGGAATGACAAGATCAGAGGAAGGAGCAATAAATTATTTTGACAACTTCAAAGCCAGCAGAGTTGGGGGGAGGAGATGTATGCACAAGTTTTCATTTTACTGCACTGTATTAATTTTCACAGTCTTTTTCAGTTATGCCCTACTTATTTTCTATCTGTAAATGCATTACCAGCCTGGAGATGCCAATTACTGTGGGAATTGCAGAGACCATAGAATCATAGAATGGTTTGGGTTGGAAGGGACCTCAAAGATCATCTAGTTCCATCCCCCCCGCCATGGGCAGGGACACCTGCCACTAGTCCAGGTTGCTCAAAGCCCCATCCAACCTGGCCTTGAACACTTCCCGGGATGGGGCATCCACAGCTTCTCTGGGCAACCTGTTCCAGTGCCTCACCACCCTCAGAGTGAAGAATTTCTTCCTTATAGCTCATCTAAATCTACCCTGTTTCAGTTTAAAGCCATTACCCCTTGTCCTATCACTGCATGCCCTTGTCAAAAGCCCCTCTCCAGCTTTCTTGTAGGCCCCCTTTAGGCACTGGAAGGCTGCTAGAAGGTCTCCCTGGAGCCTTCTCTTCTCCAGGCTGAACAAGCCCAACTCTCTCAGCCTGTCTTCAGAGGAAAGGTGCTCCAGCCCTTTGGTCATCTTTGTGGTCCTCCTCTGGACTCACTCCAACATCCCAATTACTAAGGAAACTTGTTAAAATTAATTTTCTACACACATTATCTATGATGCTGAGTCACTTCAGTCCCCAAGCAGCGTGGAAGCCTGAGGTTGAAAATAGTGCAGATCACAGTGTTTGCAGGATTCAGACCATTTCCATACACATCTGTTATTATGTTTACTTTGAGCATCAATTCACGTTATTATATTGGAGAAAGAAAAATATGTATATAAATTCTTCTATATGCATAATATGTGCATGAATTATTCAAAGGTGTGGTGTTCAACATAGAAGTTCAGTCAGCAAAAGAGCCGATAGGTGCTTTTTCCTCTCTCTCTTGAAGGTGGAAGGAGGGGTTGGAAAAGAGCTGTGCTGTTCAATAAAGAATGTATGATTTATGCTGAAATAGATAAAATGATACAGGTCAGAGTCCCTCGTGTGACTCTCCGTGACTGCACAGGAACTCTTTCTTCCCTGCTTGACGCCTCCGTGCTGCTGTCCAACTGTCTGGCAGAAACAGCCCACGGGGCTGAACTGAGGGAAAAGGTCTGTAACTCTCCTTTTTCGCATCAAATGGCTGTAGGTTTGTCTCTAAGAGCAGTAAGGAAACAGAGCAGCTTGCTGATTGGCAAAATGGATAAAGAAGAAATTATAATAATAGGAGAAAACCAGAAATGAGTCATACATTTATTTCTAAAATGAGTTATATATATACAGTTATAGATATTATCTATATACTTATATAGGTATGCATACATATATGCATATATTAAATATATACAATTAGCTGGGCAGTTGCATAGAATAACATGTGATGAATGGTAGGATTTTAGGGGAGAATTCCACTGTCAAATTCATGGAGGGAGTTTGGATAACAGAAACACACTTAGTGGAATAAGTTGCATTATTCTTACGTTTTTTAAACTATGTACAAGAAAACCACCTGAACATTCAGTATTAAAGGAGCTTGTGCAGTGAGTACAGAACAAGGAACTTAGTGTAGTAGTTATGATTTTGTTTACCTACAGATAGTGGCTAATTTAATTCATGTGTCAGTGGTGCTTCAAACCGATTTTGGCATTGGGTAAATATGTGACTCGGCCTGAAAGTAAGAGCCTAACTCCTATGGACTAGGAAAGCATGGTCATCCTTGGTTGATGAGATACGGAGCACACTTTCTAATTTTTATCTTTGCTATGGTAGCAGCAATGTACAAGTTGGCAAGCGCTCACATGCAAGTCATACCGTCTGATAAACACAACTACAGAGCAACAGGCCTGAACTGTTGCTGCTCAGAAGTTTTAAATCCTTTAAATCTGAGGATTTAATAGGATTTTTTACAATGATTTTGTACCATGATAAGACTAAAATGACTTCCACCTATTTCACAGTGAGAAACATAAAAGTAACTCTATTTCTGATCGTGACTTTCAGTGCTGAATCAATTAGACTGTACTTCCTATCTGTGCCATTCAAAGGGAGAAATCAAAGAAAAGTGGCAGAGTTACAGCGTATCTGTTTTGTTTTCTCATAGACAATGTCATCTCCATGAGTGAGGCCAGACTGAAGAGGAACGAGAAGTGGAAAACTGAAGGAATCTCTTTGTCAGTCTTTATGACTGACAGTTATAAAGTCTTTATGATTCCATCTGTATGACAGCAACATCTTTGGTTTTTGTCTAACAACATTGTGGTCTTACAGCAATTAAGGACAAGCCTAAAACTTTTTCTTAGACTGTGGGTCAGTTATCAGGGACCTCTTTAGCAACAAATGCATATTAAAACCAGAAAATGATCTTCAGTATTATGCTTGATATCGGCTCTCATCTTTTGGGGGGAGGGTCATGGGGTCTTTGTTGACCTTTTAAATTTATATAATGATATATTATCCTTCATAAGTTAAAAATAAGGTTGATGCTTTTCTGGTGTAAAAGGTAATGCTGGAAAGTGAAGTTTTATCTGAGGAAAAAAGTATTATTCGACAAATTTTATCCAGCATTTTTTAACAATGTGCTTCTGTATAATGTAGAATTAATGAAACATAGAACTTACAGTCTCGTACTGTTAGCAGTTCAAGAACTTTGCAGCATCCTCTGCGATTGTATCTTCCTTTCCTTTTTTCTACGCTTATTTTAAACAGTTAGTACTGAATACCATAGAGATGAGGAAGAACATTTAAAACATATATAATATAAACTTTCCCAGGGACCCTAGTGAGACATATCATGAATCTCTGGGGTCTTCTAACCTCATTGCAAAGCTCATATTTCTTATATATTTCACCTGCCTAATGCTTTGAAGTGATTACTTCAGTAAAGTGAGTTGGATCTCAGCTGCATTCATCAGATTTTCATGATTAGAAAACAATTGCTTCCACTGTCAACAGGTATCATGTTTGGCAGTCTCACTTGAAAAACCAAGTTGAATCGGCATTGGAATTGAATTATTCACTGTGACACGGGAAAAAATTTGCATTGCCTGTATATTGTCTATAATACAGAGAGAAAAATAAATAGAGAAATTTAGTATAGAGAAATTCAGTTTTCAGTGTTAGCTATAATGACATGGTCTATTGCTAGAATGCACTTTTGAACTCTGAGAATCACAGCCACACGGAATAGTACTAAGTACAAGAACTAAGTAAATAAGGAATCTAGTGACAGTATTGGAAACTTGGTCCAACATCAGAAGCTCAAAAGGCAAAGGTTTTTCTTTAAAAAAAAGAACAATAATGAAGGTCACAGGCACTGATTTTCAAACATACTCATATTAATTCTTTTCATTATTATTTTATCAATAAACCCTTCATCTGGAATCAGAAGTCAAAAAGGACTTACTGTCTTGAAATACTCTTCTAATTCCACTTACTTGAAAAACTGAGATAGGAAGTTTTGAAAATACTTCTGTATTTTAACGAAAATGTGGTTTCCCTTAAACGGACATGTCTCTGTAGCTAAGTACTGATAATCACGATTTATGTCAGTATGTAATAATAGCCTTGTCAAATCTCTCTCATGGTATAGCTGTAACATACACAACTAGCAATATATCAGAGACAGATCCACAAATCCTGTACATCATAATTTGTTCTCCAACTTTTGTGAAATTCTGATGCATTGATGATTAATAATGCACAATTAAAATTTGCCCATAATGTGCTCCATGCTATTCAAGAAATCATTCAAACATCCCCTAATAAGTTTAAAGTTTGAATTGTCTCTGTGATGACAGAATTTTTCTGGAAAAATGTAAACCACAGCTGCAAATCTTATTAGATTACTGTCAGTTCTCAAAATGAGTGAGTTTCTGAAGTGTCAAACCTGAAATAGCAGTATTTATTCCATAAAAACAAATGCAACAAATATGCAATAAGATATATCAGAGTTCAACAGTAGGCCTTCACGTTTGTAAATTATTACTAACATAAATTTTTTTATTGCCATGACAGATATTCAGCTCTTTTACACTAAAACATTTTAATGGTTGGACTCAATCAAAGTTTGAAAAGAAGGGAAGTAAATGGAAAAATATTTTTTGAAAATAAGAGTTTAAAAACTTGAATTTTTTTATTTATTACTGAAATAATTTTTAGCAAGTCTGAGTAGAATGAAATATTTGATTTGCTTAATTTGATTTTCTTAGTCATTATGTCCATAAATATGAATTAAATTTACTTTAATTTTCATGTAAATAATATTTTTACACTTTTTTTTCCACTGGTGGAAAAGGACCATGTATTAAGAAACACAGATGCCTCACAGGCTTATTTTGTGAGGCAAAAATAGTTAACTTTAACAATCAGTTAATAAACTCAGTGTTACTGCTTTTTGTCACAACATACAAGTATAACAAATATTTCTGCCTCTAAAGCTTTGCTTGTCTTGGTGGAACATAAATTAAATACACCGTGAACTTTCAATAACTAGATGATGACTTCTTTATTGGTAACAGAATATGCAACACTTAGGAAACAAAAACATAATTTAAGGGCAATGTATTCTAACTGGTTAAGAGGCTTGAAAAAATACCATTAATAGAGAAATATTTATATATTTATAGAAAAATTGTACTGACTTTACAAACATGATATAATGGATAAAATGATAGCAGAATGTGATGACAGATGAGTGTGTTAAATATGATAGGGCTACCATATGTCTTTAATTCACTCTGTTAGCAGCTTGTCATGATGTTTCTTGGTAAATGGTAATTTAAAAAAGAAGATTAAAATATGGTGTGTAATTGCCAAAATATTTATATTAGTTTTATTGGGGTTTCCAGTCAGTACTTCAGATTGCAGTCTGAGAATCACTTTGTAAAGAAGAAGCGTTAATTTTGAACAGAAGAGTATACTACACAGCTAAACGAGACTCTTAAATAAAAACAGAGAAATATGTTTTGGCAGTAACTGTACAAGGGAAATGTGCACATGATGTTTTCTTCCTATTTTTCTTTCAATAGCTGTGGCAGCATGGCTTTCTCAGGTGCACTAAGCATATGCATTTATCTCTCCCAGATGCTTAAGGGAACATAAGCCCATTTTCTTTTACGTTTAGAGTAGAAAACATACTGAAATCAGTTTGAAAATCATGTTTAACTCACTGTTCTAATAATCCCCTAAGCTCAGTCACAGACAGTATAAAATATCTGTGATTTGTCAGCCATCAGGAGTGGTAACTTACTGCGTGTGGAGCAGCATGAGGATCCATATTCAGACGCTCCGTACTTCCCCTTTCAGTCTCCAAACTTCATCCGAGAGGCGAGCTGGGCCCTTCTGGAGATGGCTATCGGAGGACCTAGAAAGAGGTCAGGCACCCTGCTAAGGGGTTCTTACAGCTCTCACAGCTATGGCCTTGCAGAAGCCACACGAAATTGTGGTCTAAAAGCAGCAAAAGATATATAAATTACTTCACTGTTATGAACAAATAATACCAGTCATTGGGCCCGATGACTAAATTGGTCCTTTCCAAAACTCTATAGGATAGTTTCTCAGATGTCCTTTCTCTCCTGTCTCTGCTGCAAAGTGCCTTTTCTCTGGTCGTGTCAAAGTAAGGGGCTATTAGGGTACTGCCATTGGGCAGCGCTGCTGGGCAGCTGCACAAAGTGATAGCCAGACTTATGGCTGAGGCTTAGGAATCTGTAAGTTGTTTCAAGGTGAACTTTTATGTGAAATCGGGAATATTATTAAACCATATAAACACTTTTAAGATGAGCCTTTTCTCTTCACAACAAAATATTGTGGTACCTCTCTAACTGGTAAAAAGGAAGCAGAAGCGGACTAGAGCATCCCGTTTAGGATCAGAGTGGTGTCTGCTTACCCCTCCATGGGGAGGGATTGGCAGGCTGCGTGACTCGCAACAAACTTTTTCAGTGGCCTTTGCCAAGGTTTGGTCATCAATTTTCCTACCAGTCTGAGGATACCTACCTGGAGAACAGACACACATCTCTACTATTATAAAATGGTACTTCAAAACAAATCTGGTATGATTCTGTTATAATTTTTGCCACCTAGAGGGAGAACTCAGTACATCTGAAGAATTTCTAGAGCATTTAATTTGATGAGAGTAGCGCATTTTCTTTCTAAGACTATAACTTCAGACAGTCTTAAAAAGCTTTGGGTAAATTTCCATCTACGGGAAAGATGTGTACCAAGAAAGCAGAGAGAGAGAGATTGACAAGCTACAAGCCACTAGTAGAGTCTTTGCTGATACAAATTACAGATACAGCATGTGGGGGGAAAAAACCAAAACCAAACAAAAAAAACCAAAACCCAAACCCCAAAACAAAACCAAACACCAGAATTGGGGAATGATATTCTACATTACTTCTATAGTTGTTCTTAATCTTCCTAATGTCAACATATTTATTAATCCCCTGTGTTAATATATAACATAACATCCTAAAAAAAAAAATGTTATGCAACTCTTTCTCTAGAAAGATTGAAAAGAACTTTGCAATTGGTATCTTTATTACATTTCTTTTACATTGTGTTGGCTCACAAGTTTGTGATCTCAGGTAAAGCATTATTTGAAATCTTCCGTTGGCTGTATGAAAACAGCAAGCTGTTGGAACAACTGGAATGGCTTTCAGAATATATCTTACTTGAAGTTAAGAGGGACAGCCATCTTGCATTAAAAACTTTGTCCATTAGGGAGTCTGAAAGGTGGGCTTGCTGTCTTAACTTTCTCTAGGAGTGCCAAACTTTTTACGCTTATGAGTGTGTAACTTAAAAGATATTATAGGAAGTTTTTTACTAAAACATAGACATTGCTTCACATTCTCAAAACTATAAAAGTGTGATACATTCTCCAGTGAAGTTAATTACTCTTGACATCTGTAAAAATCAGTTCATAGTGACCAAGCAGTGAGCAGGGTCAGATGCTTCACTGCGAGGTGCAAATATCTGACCATAGGGAAAACACGCAGGGTGATCTGCTGCCATTCAGCCGCAAGTACTTAGAGTTTGATGGAAATCCTCTATTAAGAAATGAAGCCTTAGAACTCATTTCCCCAGAGAAACGTGCTGGTTTATGACAAATGCTCTCTTTTCTACACACTCTGTGATGGCTTTTGTTGTACTTAGTTCTTATCTCATCTTTAATGAAGGGATACACTAATAACTACGTTTACTCTTATACAATTCTTTTGTCAGTAGACAAATGCTTACTAGCTGTAATTGTACCTCTTTGTATTAAAATTGACTAAACATTATGGTAAATATATAGGTAATCAAATTGTATGTATTACGTTATACACGTGTGATTAAATATATAAGTGAAGGGAAGGAAATGTTTTCCAAGAGGAAAATCATTAGTATTAACTCACTTGAAAACTCTTAGATCAATTCTCATTTCAAATTACCATGTTAAAATAAGCACATATTACTTATTCTGTGATTAGTTTATACCGCAAGTTACACAGCAGCAGGGAATATATTATCCTCCTGCTCCAAATTGTGCTGTGGAGGAGGATTGCTTGCTTTCTCTCTCTATCCCTGCTTCTCTCTCTCCCCACCCAGGAATCCTACAGAGGTTCGTGTCATAATGCAAGGACTTAGTCTGCATGAATATCCCTCTTTTGGCTCACTCCAGTTAAATTTCTCAGCGTGTCCCACGCAGGATGCAGAGCATGCTGGAGGCTGAGGGCCAGTTATACCTCCTTTGTATCCTTGTGCTTCTAAAATGGTTTGTCGCATATGCTTGTTCTATTTCCCCTAAAACTACCCTCCACTCTCCACATAGACATATGCTTTCTATAAAGTTCCTGTAATGCGCAACACTACTCACCTTTTCATATTTCTATCTGATAATTACATCTGATGAAAAGGTGAGAAGGGTTGCGCGTTACAGGAAATTTATCCAAAGTGCTTGGCCATTCTAAATAGCCCGTGCCAAGCAAGCACAAGACAACACCCTACTGCCAGCCTCTCGACACTGTGAGCGAAAACAGTTTCTCAGTGTAACATCTGCTGCTCTTACTGTGTTCTCAGTCCATCTATAATTTATCAGCATGAGCCCCTCAAGCCACGCCCGTTCCTCATGGAGTCTCCAGCAATAGGAGAATCTGAGTTACAGACTTGAGTCTGGTGAGATGTGTTGCCATGCATTTTTCTGTTATGAACAGTTTGGAAAAGCACTGTGGATTATTCCCCCCCGCCCTTTTCTTCTTTTTTGTCTTAGTAGAAATAAATGAGCTCCAGGTAACGTCCTCGCTGGGCATACTGAATAAAATTCTAAGTATAGATCTGTAAAAATCTTCCCTGTTTTCTAGGACTTCAAAACTGTTTCATATTTAAGCAAATCTAGAGAATCTCTTGGGTTTAGGCAGTATAATGTGTAAACAAGCTGCAGAAAGTTATAAAGGAAGTGGACTGAAACCGATTAAAAAATGTATACCACTGAAAATGCCTGAATTTCCTCATATAATGTACACACTTCCACTAGACACAGAATAGCCCCATTTAAGATACTCAACAGCAACAAGAAAAGCATAAATACATAAACGAGAGAGAGAGAGAGAACCTCAAAGGTGTCTTCTACATAAACAGCATCACAACTGCCTCAATTATCATGTAAAGACAGGAAACAGAACTCAAGAAATGGAAGCTGTCATGAAACATTGGTCTCTGGAATAACTGAATAAACTAGAAGGAAAAAGTGAACTGAAGATATTAGAATTGTTGATTTTTATAAAATGTGGATGAAATTTTTTAAAGGCTTTATGGTAAGAATATTCTACAAGAAGTCATAGCTGCCACTCTTTGGAAAAGAGAGTGGAGGATATTAGACTTGAGGAGAACATCCTTCATCAATCAAAAAAAAAAGTTATTAAATGCTCTATTTGGGGGTGGTTTTGGTCAATAATAAATAACTATGTGTTTCCTGCTGTGGTTGTGGATTATTGCCTCTGTCTCATATACTCTACAATACTTGCCCCTGTAACAACGTATTTACTTGGTCATTAGTGAGAGCGGACATTGTGAATGACAGCTATTTTTCCCACGTGTTTCCACATTGCTTCCTCCAGTGCTTCCAGAGCCTTGTTTTGCAGCTATTCATGTCCAGATGCAGATGAAATTTAGCATGTTTCATATTTTTTGATGTCACTGTATTTAATCATTGCAACATAACAACCAAATTATTTATTTAAGACACAGGGAAAGATCTCTTCTCTTCCTTTAAATACTTTTAATCTGTTCTAATGTATAGCCATATATCAAGCCCATTTAGTTGTTTCAATGGGCCTCTGATAAATATGCCACAGCCTATTTAAACAGGTGTGCAGAAAGTCACATCAATCTCCCATGAAACGCATTCGTATTTCTGCTATGCCGGCCAGATTACCTGAATTAAGGAGAACTGCCACTTGTTTGGACTCTTCCTAACATCCTCCTCACTTAACGCACATCAATTAAGACAGCACCTTTTGCCAAGACCAACATATCATACTAGTACATTGCGTTTGTCCTTTCACTCATTCTACAGAACATCAGACTGATTTTTTTTCCAGAAAGGTATTTCTCCAGTATAACACAGCACAAAGTACTGACTGTGTATCAGCTGCTAGAGCATGTAAATTGCGGGGCCTGTAAGATTCTATATTATCACAAACATGAAGACTGGGTAAAGGGTTTATTCGCTAAGGTCAACAGAAATCTTAAATTCCTAATATGTGGGAATTACAGACATAGGTATTTTGACATAATCAAGTTTTAATCAGTTCTAATATTGTGCTTGTTTCTGCATGCTAATGAATTAAAATCCACTGAATGATGCCAGCCTCTTCAAGAGATCATTGTTTTTGAGCAACCACTTTAATATGTTCTCCAAGACTTCAGAATAATTTGATTTACGATTTAGCTTAACAGCTAAAACCATTTTTTGTTTTCATTGTGTACTTAGTTAATATCAAACAGAAAAATAACTTTTGTAATGATAGACTATGTCTTTGCAGTATATAGAATGAATGACGTATTGTTCATGATGGTCAGTTTAACTGACCACAATAAAGAACCGTCAGAAGACACTTTGTGAAACTTAAACACTGGTCTTGGCCTGAAAAACCCTCTAAAACCAGAACTACTGTTGATTAGGAAGATTTCTATATGGACCATAGATGAGGCTGAAGAGAATTGTCCTTTAGTCTGACATAAAATACTTCTCCGATTTGGACAATTCAGTTAATTTGTTTCCCAATGGTAAAATGAGGACAACAACATATTTGAATATTGCACAGAGTTCTCACCGCGCTTGAAGTGCTTGAGCATGATGTTGCGTGTGCTATAGGCAAGCCCGTCTGCACCTCAAAGGCTGGTCCCATGTGAGAGACAACGTGATCCTTGTCTAATGATCCTGTTCATAGAGAGGATGGAACAAGCATTTACTCTGAGCTAGGTCATCTGGATTCTTGATTCAGATAGTATCTTTTTATCGGTAATATATATTTCCCATCTATGAATCCTTCGACAGATTGTAAAATTACTTTGAAGAAGCAAGGGGGAGCATAGAAGGAAATTTGGCTCTTAATTAGTTAAGCTTTATAATATCCCCATGGGACGTTTCTTATTTATTACTGGGGAACTGGAAGTGTGCTGCTTATCTTAATGTTAACTGGAGCTGTAGATGCTCTGAACCTTGAAAATACGATCATTTCTTTTGATGCCTAAAGTGGCTATGAGGATTTTGGCCTTAGTGTCTATCTCTGAGTCATACATTGAGTTACCAGCAGAAATGAAAAAAAAACCACAATCAACCAACCAAAAAAACCCCGCACACCCCAGGTTCACCCTCAGCTCTGTGCTTTAACTTGAAAACTTACCCTTTCTTTATACCTCAGCTTTACTTTGCGGGATTGTTTTAATATATCTGCTGAAAACACATGCTGAACTGTACAAGTACGTCCCATTTCAAGAGCTCTGGGAGGTACGTAAGGAACCGAACTGTCCTAACACATCTTAACAGCTTTAGAGCACAGCTCTGTATGTTCCCGCCGTTGTTGCAAACTGACGGACTCTGCTCCTGGGAGGAAGGTGGAAGCCAGAGCAACGCCTGCCAGCTGGTTCACAAAGATGCTGCAGTGTCAGCACATTAGGGAGCCAAAGGGCCAGATGGTGAGAGAGACCAGACCTTTGAGCAGATTCCCATTCTCATCGCTGCAACCACCTACAGCTGTAGCTCGGCCAAGCCAGCTAGTTTCTGTCCATCTTTCCAAGTGCAATTGATCAGCCCATTACTACTACTTGGAAGGAAAAATGATTGATGAACTACTAAAATTTATGAAGTGAAATCTCAGTGTTTCTCCTTAGCATTGCTGGATCCAGCAGCCTCGTGTATTGAACCCACTCAAACAATATTTCAGCTTGTCTATATCACTATTCTGTTTTCTTTTCTCTATTTCCTTCCCAAAGCAGCTGTACGCAGCCCCGCCTCTAATGAGCTTGGTACCCACCTGCTTCTCATTGAAGTTGACAATAAAACCTTGTTCTGGATGAGAGGGTAAGGAAAGATGCAATTACAGCCTTTCCCTATGTGAAACTCAATTTTTATTTTTTTTTTTCCCCACACGATGGTCTGCATACTCACCGTAACAGCAGATACAAATCACATCATCAGCCAGCTCCACCAAGAACCGAACTCCGAAAAGCCACAGTAATAGCAAAAAATGGAGACGTCAAATAGTTTAAATTGCAACCTATATACATGGAAAAGCTTCATCTTTTCCTCGTATTAATGTCTTTCCCCACTGCTGAGAGCAATCCACAAGAAACATTTTCACTTTAAAACATCTTGAATTTGTTCTCCTGACACTGTTAAGCCTCTGTAACTGGAGTATCTGTTGCATAAGCGTTACTATAACAGCCCTCATTTTGAGGAGTACGCAGTGGCCTGGAGGATGACATAGACCTATTGCAACAGAACCAGAAGACACCTCCTTTGCGTTGGGCTCAGATAACTTCTGTCACAGGCAACCACAACTCATATTGCCTTTTGCAAATTTGTTTCACTCCTCCTTAACAACAAATACCCTTTTTGGCCTTCACTTCTCTTATTTGGAACTATAAGCTCGCTCTCTCTGACGATTAGAAGCCTTCTGCAGTTTTCAGCCTATATGCGTTCACTTTGCACACAATATGCTTATTTACTTGGATGTAGTCTTTGTTCCTTACCTTATGTGGTTCTTTTCTCTCCATGGTGTATATCCATTTGCAGTAGTTACAGAAGCAATGACACCTCCCGTAGAAGTCGGCAAACTCAGCTCTCTATTGCTTTGAATTTCACCCTATAATCCAGGCTGGTCTTTTTATGTTTTCTTTCTTCTTAAGAAACGAATAGTACAGGGAAATTATTAATTCTATATTTAATAGGGGTAGTAGTCCCCAGTCTTCAATGGAGATACTTCACATGTGATATATCTTAGGGTCATATTCGATTTTTCTCAGGCTGGATCAAATTGCTGACTCACAGTTTCATTAGGAGTGTCAGGCTTCTTTCCTTGTTAATGTGGTATCTCTTCTTAAATAAATTCTCATACTTTATATCTTATATTTAAGCTGTGAAATTTTATCCCATCAAAATTCTTTTTCATATAATTTTCCTACAGTATATTCTGGTAACCCTGTATAGATAATATAAGAATATAATTACATACAGTATACAAGATCAGGAAAAAAAAAAAGAAAAAAGAAAAAAAAAAAAGGAGGCTTAAAAAACCCACAAAGCAAAGTTAAAACTGAGGCCTTTCTTCAAACAACTGCGCTAGTAGCACAACCTGTAGCTGGTTCCTTAGCTGTAGATCTTACACTCATCCCTTCCTCTTCCAGCTGAACTGAGAATTTTCCAAATGGAATTATATCAAATATTGTACTCTTAAAAAAGCCTTATATCACTTTCCTGGTTGAAAAATCAAAAACTGTCAGGTGGTTCTGATATAATCTTTCTTTGATACATGAGCAGTGCAACAGTTCACAGCATTTCCAATTTACTGCTTCTCAGATTGACAAAGTAATCAGAAACCAGTTACTTTAATTCTTAATCTTTCAGTCTATCCATTAAGTCTCCTTGCATGGATTGGACTTCAGTACACATGAGAAACTGGTTAAAAATTTATCTCATGCTTTGGCAAAACAGCATAGAAAAATATTTCTTTATACTTCTTTTGTTTTACTGGTCATTCATTACCTGCTAAAGCTGTCATCCAGATTTTTGTTTTCAGAGATTTCTTAATTCCAAAATGACAACAAAAAGGTTAAAAGACACTCCAGAGCTTTGCTGCTTGTTTTCCATACTTAGGATGTGACATTTCTCCGTCTAATATTATATACTCTAGTTTTTATCCAGCACACACAGGTGTTCCATTATGTTTAGCATAAATTAAATCAGGTTTACTCAAGAGAAATGCAAAAGAGCTAACATTAAAGGGCTGTTTTATATTCAGAGAAGAATGAAGTAATTTAAAAAAAACAATGTTTTTTCCTAGAACTATACTCAAAATATTTACATTCACCTGCTTCCAGAAGAGGAAGTCCAGTGAAACAGTTTCCAATGCCTCTTAAATACAGAAATCAATTTCAAAAGACTGCAGACAGAAATAATGAGCCCCTCGAGTTACAGAGAGGCAAAGATCTTAAAACAAAAAGATTTTTACATGCTGATGCAAGAGATCTGGGAAGAGCATAAGGGCAAAACAAAGGTTAGGAAGATGTTATTGGAAAAAAGAAGCTGGGAACACTTTGTAGACTCTGCGGCACACCAAGCCTGTCCCAGAGTCCTTTGCCTACTCACTGCCAAGGTAACAGAAATGCGAATTTGTAATTTAATATTTCCATCTAAGTATTAATGGCAAAAAAAAAGAGTGCAATTCTTTTCTAACCTTTCAGACTTAAAGGCGTAGCTTTAGTTCACAAATCCACTGATTTAAAACATACCAGTTCTGCATGAGACAGTGTGATCTCTGTTGATCTGATTGTTTGAAATACAGCATCCAAAGAATTCCAGTACATCACGTAACAGAAAACTCATAACAATAGAAAAACCTAGACTATCTATGTGCCAGTACATTCCTGTCAGCTTAGAATGGTACATAAAAATAAGAAAACAAAAGGAATCCAACCTGCAAAACAGTATTGTTAAAAATAGAGGCCTGGACTTTCATATCCTTTAAGTTCTTTCTGAAGAAAACAGGTCTCCCTACTTGTAGAGTCTAGGAATTTCCATCTCTTTGCATTAATGAGCAATTATGTAAAGTCGTAAGTGATTGTTGAAATGGTGAACATTTAGGAAAGGATTTCTCCTTTCTTAAATCAATATATGCGAAAATAATCACATTATTTAAAAAATAAACTAAAACTCCATTCTTTTCCACAAAACTGAAATAAATGTGATTTTGAAATACATGTTCCTTTGACTATAGTCTTCTGAAGATAATCTGAAAAACAACTAAAATTAAGTGATTGATCATATATTAGAGAAAGAGTTTATTGTTTGGCTATTTTGGCCAACATCATTAACATATAGTATTGAGCAACATCCATCAGAAATCCCAGCATCCATGGCGGTACAGATCTATTTTCTTCCCACAAAATTCCTGTGAACAAATCTCAAAGGCAGCCATCAAATCTAGAACCTGCGAGGTGACTGGTTTGGGTTTAGATGTTAGCTAGAGACAAGTTTGTGATGTTAAATAACAGTTCAAACCCATATTTTTTTCATCTTCACCGTGCATGTGGACATGAGGTTCTTCTGTCATGAGAATAGTTTGTTCCTAATGCTCAAACACAAATGTACCCCCAGGCTACCCAGCTCACTCGCACTAGGTAAAACTTTATTACAGCACCGAAGTCTGATGTCAGGGAAATAATTATGCTGTCAGAAACTCAAGTATACTGGAGATTTCCCTCCAGAGCTAAATAGCTATTAAGAGCTTAAATAATTCCATTGCTTTAAAAATTGGCAAGGATCAAAGGAATAAACAGGAAAATTTAACCTTAGATGAGTGAATCAAACAGACTTAGTTTAGTGTTTATGGAGGTGTGCTTTGACTGAAAAGTTAAGGCAAAAATCAAGGAGCTGAATCTTTCTCACATAGTCAGTAGGAGTTTAGGAATCAGTTTTATCAAGCTCTAAAAAATTAACTTTCATAACAAACAAACAACAGAGCTTGCTAGTTGGTGCCATAGGCCAGTTAGATGGGTAGCAGGGCAGGTCCTTTAATATGCAAAAAATTCCATGCCTGAAAAGTCTGTTTTTGTAAAAGAAAACAGGCCTGAACACAAAGTGCTAAGGTACTAAATAAAACCAGCAACAATCTTCCAGGTGGCAAGAGCCTGTAAGCATGAACTGAAATTGCTCCAGTAGAAAGCGGGAACAACCTGCCTCAGCGAAGCGACACAGGAGAGTCCCAGGAGCACCGAAGTTCAAAGACGTGCACTTCTCAGACAACCACCATAGTTTTCTTCCTCAGCCAGATCTACCCTACACAAAATTTTGAATGTCCCCTAATAACTCTTCGGCACCGCTATCAAGTGCGTCTGCTTTGGTGGCACCCATTTGCTGTTTTGACAGCTTAGCTCTGGGTACATGGTGGCAAGACCATAACCTTTCCAGCTTCTTCCCCCTCAAGGTCAGCAACATCACTTTCCTCCAAAATTCAGTCTCTAAAAGGTAGAAAGTGAAATGTACTATAAATGTTTTCCTTTCCCCTGTTATTTCTTTACTCCTACCTTCCCAGATATGCTTGGAACTGATACAAGTGCATTTGAAATCTTAAAATTCAAAAAATACATCTCAGAAATTTTATCTATGCAAATTTTTTACAGAGAAATATCAAATATCGTCCTCTATCAGTTCAATTCTCTGAAATAAGTTATTTTTCTCAGTGGGGAAGAGGAAAGAATCAGTGGCAATATCCCCATAAAACCTTTCCTTGTCTTCCATACCATGGTGGAATAAAACTTTCCTGGTCAAGGGAAGATCACCACAGTGACTTCTTTCTCTCAAGCATCACTAGTAAGAATACCTGGGAGAGGGAAATCATGCTCTCTGTAACTTCATATTCAAACTACCTGAATTAAAAATTCTACTTGAATAGTAATGTTATTAGTTAAGAATAAGTAGGCTTAGGCTGTTAATGTAATGTACTGTAAGTTAATGGGGGGGGGGGAGACAATAAAAGAAGGGAAACAAATCTTGTCTGTATTTACTAGATGGTCAAATAATTAATTTATCAATCAAATTATTTAATTACCTCATCACAAATTTACAGTGTGCTGGAAGTACAGCAACTTAGAAATTAAAACCATATATCCAAGAATAAAATCTGATTCAAGTCCATTTATATTAAACCACACTTCTGCAGAACTATGCAAAATCAAAATCATTATTCCTGTGTCTGTGTTCTTCTGCTAGTGTGTATTTTCACCTGTATTACCGATTTTACATTATTCTCCTATGGGCCCTGATCCAAAACTCTTTGAAAACAAAAATTCTCAAGAGATTTAGAGCTGCCATTTTTTCCGCCTCAACAGAACTATTTCCATTTACCAAGCAACAACAGAACCTATATTTTGCACAGGGATGTAAACATGTCTTTAAAAAGTTGAGATGTGCCTAGGGAGATGAAAAAAAAACACAACAAGAAACAGTGCAATATTTTAAAGGTAGAAGGACCAGCTAAAGCTACACGACAGGCGAAAACAAAAGCAAAAACAAAAACAAAAAAAGCAAACAAATGAAACGGAGCCAACCACAAACATTGTCCCTCCTGAACTAAGAAGGGAAGAAGCACGGATCAAAGAACAAGGCCCAGGACGACCTGTTGCAGAACTTAAACAAAAGTCACGGTTCTTGGAATGAGAAAAGAACTTTAAAGCATTTATCCCACACTGGTTTTGTTTTTTCTTTATCTCAAGGTTTCTTAAAAAATGAAACTGGTTTGTGGTTACTTAGCAGTTTTTATGAGACCTGCTTATTTTTTAGAAACTTTGCTACCAACTTGTATGCATATGGAATGAGGGGGAGGGAGAAGCAGAGGCAAGGAAATCAGCTGAACCTTTCCAAGCAATTAGTTATGCATCAGATAAGTTGTTTTCTACAGCTGCACAACTGAACTTCTTTTTTGATTTGGGATTCAAATTGACTCATAAATATTGAAATTATAAGCTTAAGGAAATGGTACTATTTGATGCATGGCCTATTTCTAAGAAATAGTCTAATGGAGAAATCACGGCTAAAGTATTACAATTTTAGTACGGCAGTACTGCTATTCTACTAACACTTCACTGACGCCTTCAATAAAAGGCCCGTGTAGTGACTGTGGTGCTACTGTGCACTATTGCCTTCATCCTACTACTATACAGTTCTCAGCAGTTCATTAGGTTGGATTTTCATTCAGAAGTGCTTTCCTCACTGTTAACTACTGCGGTGCTAAAACACCTAACACCAGTCTGTTTCACAGACCACTTACACAGAATCTATAGTTCTTATTTCTATACCAGTTTCTAGTATTTTAGGGTTTTTAGCATCCCAGATACGAAACTAGCTGTGTAATTCAGTCTTCCTCCTACAGTCCATTTTTCTTCTTACCTTTGCAGCTGCTTGGACACTCCTTTTCTGTACATCATAATTAATATTCCTCTTTCTGAGAGCAAGCTATCCCCAGGGTACAGTCATTATAGCTTTAGAAGGAAATCAAACTGTTTCAGCAGCCGCAGTTCGCATCCAAGACACTGCAGAGACAAGTGAGACAAACAGACGCCAACCACAACAGACTCCTCCTAGCCCCAGACTGCAGCTTCTGGTGCTTTGACTCCTCACGTGTATGACTGCAGTAATAAAAATAATCAAAACGATTATTCTATTTCCTGACAACTTGTGAAAAATTTAAATTTAATTTCATTTTGTTTTGGAACAAATCCCATTAAATAATTTTAATAAAATTGAAATTAATTTTTTCCATTAAAGCGAGCTGGAATGCAGGGTTGAGTAGCCTTCTTTAGGACACTGCACTCTAAAGGTCAAATCTCTTCTCCATCTCATTCCCAGGATTGCTTTCCATGATACATAAAAAAGAGCAAGGACTTGAATTTCCATTTGTCATGCAAATCCCAAGGCAGATGTCATGCTGTCAAATCTCTGCATACCCTTACTCCTTCCTACCAAAAACTCCATTAAACAGTAGTATCACTGTGAAAATTCAGATAGAAACATTCTAACCTGTTCGGGGTTTTTTGTTGTTTCTTGTTTTTCTAACAGGCAAGCATTCCTCACACTTCTGATGGGCCCCTTTGCTGAACAGATTCGCTCTTTTATGGTACCCATATGTATTTTCTTATCTTCTGTGCAGACTCTTATTCAATGTGAAGGATTTACATGCTTTTAAGCTACCAAGCATACCATCATTACCTGTTGTAAAGCCCTTCAATAACATTTTGTTGAGCCTCTAGCATTCTGGAGCCATGATCTATCCCATGCACCAAAGTGAAGTACGGGTCACACTACAATAGAGGGGTAGCTCCGCTTTTCAATGACCTGCTTTTAAGAACCCTTGATTTCTTACTTCTTCCATTTCAGATCACTTCTGCCTCTTGACCCTGAGAATGAAGTACTCTGTTAAGGTTTTTGTGAAGATTTTTCTGGCACTGCTTCTATTAGCTGTTTTAATATCTTGTTGGTTCCTTTGAGGATACTGAATTTTTTGCCCACAGCATACAAGTCTAACTGCCAATGTTTCCTTCTAATGGACAAAGTTTCTCAGCTATCAAGGCTTTAAAACTCCCACCACTCTTGAACATCTAGTTCTCAGGCACATCCCTTCTTCTCATTGATCTTTGCATATCCTTTGCTCTGTGCTGTTACCCTGCGTCGGTGAAACCTGCTTACGGAGATGTGTCACATACTATAACATAGTCGAGAGTAGAATCTGTTTAAGAACAGCACCGTTTCCCCAACTGATCCCTTTGTTCTGAGCTGACTGATTTTTCTCCCTATGTGAAAAGTTTGACTGTTTCTTTGACTTTTACTCTTTTGATCATATCTGCTCCTTAACAAGTGTTTTATTTCACCGCTGTTGATAGCCAGTATCAATATTGCATTGCAGCAGATGTGGAGCCTTGTTAAAACACATGCTTTACAATGATCCTGGAAAAAAAACCCTTTAGTATATTACAACTTGTAGTAAATATGACTGCTACAAGAATTGTAACTCACATAAAACAAATTCAGTACATTCTTTCCTACCCAGAGAATATTAAACACCAACATCCTGTTAATCAACTGCTAAAAAAATTACATTAATGACTTCTAAAACAGTCTCTGTGCTGGGAACAGTATCTCAGCTGTCATATGTGATCATAAAAGTCAGTTGCATTAAGGTATATCATCAAATGTAGGGTTGTTCCCTGCAGTACTTTGTTGGGAGTTTGTTGGGAGTCTAACAATTACTGGGAAACTTTAGACTACCAGGAGTCTGATTATAACACTGAGGGACTGGTAACCAGCCAAACACTCTAGCTTAAGTTCCTCCCCATGTTGAAATCTCTTCCAGCAGCAGCCCATTTTCCTCAGTAATCTGTTACCTAAATCTAAATTAAGCATAGCCCCAGATTGACTGAACACTCATGAGTCTCAGACCTGCTAGTATTATGAGGTTGTGTCACATCATGATCCAACGAGGAATCAGTATGATTTACCTTGATATGAGCTATTTTAAAAGCGTTACAGTCTTCAGCAATTAATTTCAGGTTCAACCGTGCTGTTTTTTTCTATAATAACTTCTGATACAGTTCTAAAAACCACATCAGACAAGCATAGAGGAGAGAATTTGCAAAGACAAGCACGAAAGAAGGGCACGCCTAAGAACTATCTTCACACTGCAGGGTGATATTTTTAGGCTTTGTATTCTGGAAGCCTGAACATTTTAGAAATCAATGTGTAGTCAGTCAGGCGCGCATAAAAGTCACAAACTGAAATGAACCAGCTGGACATAGGAATTAGACACAGGGATACCAACAATTGAATGAAGACACAACTCTACAGTCAGATACGTCCTTACTGAATTCCTCAGCTCAGAACAAGTTCTTAGTTACTGACTGTAGCAAATGCATTCCTGCTGCTGAAAGATTTCCCAGAGATCTTAGGGACGAGAAGATACTTTAATCCAAAATAGTTCATATTTGCTATGGATCAAAAATAGAGGAGAATTCTAAAGTAAGTTGGGTTCAGAATGACCTAGCAGTACCATTAAGGTTGAGCAAAAATAAAATGCATCTTGAAATGAGAAGATGTGAACACAGATTGAGACGCAACTGCTGCATAGGCACAGTTAATATAATTGTAATTAACAAAAAAGAAGTACGAAGAAAAAACAAAAATATGCCCAGTATAAAAAATAGGTTGCATTTGGGAACACAAGAATGAATACAGATTTAAAAACCTGTTTATTAAACTTCTGAGGCCGAGGGCCTAAACATCAGACCAATTCAAACCAGTCTTACCACTTCTAAGAAACATGATTTGGTTTCAGTAAAATCTTCATGTTATGTCTTACCTTAAGATTCACACTTTTTTACATGTGTTAAACAATGTCTTACTATTGTAAGAAATGAAGCTTAAATATGTTCTGATTACAGTTTCAGTCTAGCAACTGACATGCCGTTTTCACCAAGGAATGGTTCTGATACTGAAAGGAAATATAAAAAAAAAATAAATAAAAACGTAAATGTGATCTTCTCTGAAGTACTTTTATGTGATAAAGCTAGCACCTTTGAAAATAAAGAATTGTAGAGTGTGGTGGTGCATTCTCCCTCCCCCTTTTCTCCTGGACTGCCCTACGATCTCGGGTATTCTCATCAGATCTTGGCCTTTGTCTTTGTGCCATGAGCTGGGCAGTTGAGCGTCCCTTGACTGTACCAGGGGCTCTTGCATGGCTGAGGTGGGGAGCGACACTGTACGCACCAGGAACTCTGATTGCCTGGCCAAGGTGGGGAACAAGAGCATGCCGACCCGAATTGTGGCCAGGATGGAAATTTACTGATGACTAAAGCCTATCATCTTGCGACCCTATAAACAGCGGTCCCAAGTGAGGTCCTTTGAGCCCTTCTGGACCTCAGCAGGCTGTGCCCGACATCTCCCTCTGAGTGGGATGTTACCCAGAGCTCGCAGACTCTCAAGTCTGCGAAATTGGGAGGCCTGTCACAGAAGACCGATGACGAGACCTGGGCCGATATTCTCCTTGAGGCTCAACCCTCGCCTGTTGAGAAATGCCAAAGCATTCAATGTGAGTATTTCACTGAACTCGAGGGAAATTTTTAACAGGTATACTTTTTGTACATTTATATAAATATTCTGTCTGTGTGCATGTATGTGTAAATTGATTTAATAATTTTACAAGTGTTGAATTAGTCAATAATTGAATGCTATTAATTGAATGTTGCTGATTCACCTTAAACTGTGAATAATCGTTTAGACATAAACTGTTGGCCAAGTCTGGGACTAGGATTGGATCCAGCCTCCCCTAGACCCCTTTTCTGAGAAGGAGTCTAGAAAGCAAGGGGGTCCTTTCCGAACCTCGTGACTCAACGGGAGGGTCTTCCTTACCCTTTGTGTCCCTTTACTCTGTGAAGTCAATTCTGCCTTGATTTTCCCCTGATACATGTCTTCTATGCAGTAATAGAGTGAACCTTGCCATTTTCGTATCTTTAACTAAGTCGCTGCTTTGATTAGAACAAATTTTGTCGAATCACTTTATTAATTGACTAATGATTGAGTGCTATTAAATATCACAATCTAATCTTGTGATTTGCCGTAAAGGCATAAATAAATTTTAACTGCTGCTAGATCAAATTGTATAAAGTCACTCATTTGTGACAAAATCATTCGCGCCATAGAGCTGGGATCATGACTTACCTTTTCACTAGTGGACCATTTGAAATACTTCACAAAAATGAGAGAGTGGATATGCACTTCTCGGAAAGACAGGAGGAAACTCTCCAAAGCTAAACAAAACATTTCTCCCTAGAAATTATTCAGACAGGACCTATACAAGTTAATTTTTTCAGAGTTTGAAGACTAGATAGGCTACACAGATTTTTTTTGTTTCAACACAGCCTTTTTTCCTGTATCAAAAAAAAAAAAATCTTTGACAAATCTAAATTTGATGCAGTTTCTCTAATATACAAAATTCTTAAGCAATTTCACGCAGACTTCAGAGGAAGGAAAAAGTGCTGTCTATTGTGGTAGTGGTTACAGAAAAAAAAAAAGATAAGTATTTAATATGCACTCATCATCCTCAGGCAAAAGGGTAAAGTAATAAAATGGCTTCTACTAAAGCCTCTGACTGCCTGAGAAATGCCTAATGCTCAAGGAAAAGAAGCAGGTTCCTGAAATGACCCTCCAAAACCTTCCCAAAAGGCTTACCATCCATTTTCAGATCTGTTAGCAGAAAGGTGGCGAGTGGACTTTATTTTCCTGGCCAAAGTGCCAGCTGACTCGTGTCTATCCTGTTCAAATCTCAAAGTCTTGGAGTACACATACATGTTGCCTGTGGCAAAATTCTTCATGGTTGGAACACTTTTGCGTCTGGACAACAACACACATGAATCCCTCTATCACATTTACCTAACACATAATCTGTGATCATACCAGCATGCCTTTATTAGACTTTTTATAAAGCTTGAGAGTTTTGATAAAATTGGCTGAGGAAGGGAAAGGAAGAGGGAAGAGTGGGATGCTCAGGAAAGTTTCCCCTGTCTCAAGACACTGTGTCCTGCCTCACTCCTGGCCACCATATCAGCTCACATAGTCTACAGCCAACTTGTCTTCCCACTTCACCTGCCCTTCTATCCCTACCAATGTCTATATTCACATTAAGACATAGTCCTTGCAAGTGTTGACCAAAGCAGAGTCTGTTTTTCTGAGCAGGTATTTTAACTTCATAAGGGTACATGCAAACGAAACATATCATATATTAACATATGATATATCAACATGTCATAGTGTGATACCACTCACAGTGAACTAAAGAGCTTTGGGTCACAGGAAAATATGCAAAGCCATAATACTTTGTGAAATATCATCTGCATGGACTACGTGGACCAGAAAAGCCAGATATAGCACAAGCCTTATTTATACTGTAAGCAGTGGTGAGAGCATATGCTTTAACATTTAGTCCATGCCTAGATTTCCCTTGGCTAATGACCTACTTAGTTCACCCCAGAAAGTACACTAGTATGAATTCCTTGTGGATGATCAGGAGCCACACCATCCACAAAGAGATACACCAGCATAAACCTGCCCAGTATTGAGATTTTTGCTTGACATTCATCTTCTTGGAACTGGTATGGGTTTCCAAGCCAAGACAGACAGACATCAGGAAAATGAGTGAAGGAGTTTCTGTGTAGTTGCTACGATGCTCCCATTTTCTCATAATAGGTGGAAAGAGAACAGGCATATAGAACATTAGCTGCCTCAGGTTAGAAAGAATATGAAATAGTTCAGCAAGCGTTTTGAAATGTAGGCTGGAAAGGATTAGGGCTTTACAAAAGGCTGTTAATTCTAAAATATCTGAATACTTTAATGTGAATCTGAGTGCTTTCAAGCCTACACGTCTGCATCATAAACTTTTGAAAATGGTTCATAACAGCAATAATACCAGAGAGATTTACTGTTACTGCAGTTCCTCCTTGCTTTAGAAGAATGTTCTCTACTCTCAGTCTTGCCTCAGGCCATTAAATAATAAACCAATAATTACCAGAAAATTCCTTGGGAACTGTTGCTTCATTATTAAAGCAGGATATGGTTAAAATAAAAAAAAAAAAAGTGAAATTTTCAGAAATTACTTCACATAAAAAATAAACAAAAGCTAATTTCTTTCCAATGCAAATTTTGCGCTTGCAACTCAATTTGTGTGCTAGAAAGGCAAAATAACCTAAAACATAATGGGCAATATTAAAGCGAGGTTTGCAGCCTGAGGAAAAGATATGTCAGTTGGAACCAGCTTTCTAAATAAACCAGGGATTACAGTGTGGGTGAAGCATACAGCGGGCAGCCTGCAAACGGAGGTCCACAGTTGCTAGGTTTTAGCTGAGTACCACCTTACAGAGTGTCTCTCCCATTTGTACCTTCAGCTGCTCTTTCACTTGCCTTGCCACAAATTCTCTCACTGCATTTCACGAAGAGATGATGTATGGGATTCAGCTACCCCCAGATAAGTACGCGGGGCCACCTGAGGCGCTGCGGTGTGCTCTGCTAGGTACAGGTGTCCACTACTCCTCTGCCTGCCCTTGCGGATTTCTTGGCTGTCCTGAGCATCCTAAACGGCACCAGATGTCTCTGTTTATGCCTCTGAACCCTGCCCAGGGTGTCTGATCCCCAGGTTCCTCAGTGAGGCAAGAGGCCTCAAAAGCAAATCAGCCGGCCGGGTGGCTGAATAGCTGGCTGAACAGGTGATGAAAACCAAGATGCTTTGAGATAACTGTTCCCAAAACTACAGGCGATCTCAGGAGCACTCCTGAAATGCCTGTTTGACCATTCCAAGCACAGCACAAGTGCGTGCATGTTTCTAAATTTCTTTTAACCACTCTTAATCAAATATTCTTAATCATAGAAAACATACAAAGACCTGCTAGATCAGTCAAAATACAATCTAAGAGCTGAGCGTATGAGCACTTTGATATAAAGAGAAGCCTGCTGTAGATAATAGTCTCAAGTGCGACTTTGCAAATTAGGTAAGCTCTTGAAGTTTAACATACAAATTATGCACTGACTCTGAGTAAATGGAAGCCAGCTAAAAGTAAATAAAGTTGGCTGGCCCAAAGTAACACGGGAACATTTTCTTTTAAAGGCTGCAAATGAAAAAAAGAAAGATGAAAGATAAGATTTTCCAGTGTTGCGTGATGGCCCAGCTTTCTGCGCTTCTGAATTCTGCGTAAGTCTTACTGTTTACCTGATGTAAACAGTGTGCTCAGAGCTGTTACGTTCTCAGGGATCCCAGATTTGTTTCAAACTAAATGTAATGTGAAGCAAAATACTAATGATTTCTAATTGTATTACTGCATTAGGATTGTTCAGTAACAAAATAAGCAATTCTTTTATTTCCTTCTCGTTAAGTTCATAGCTTAAAACACGCAGCATGTAGTGGTGCCAGTATAATAATCTGGACATCATTGAGGATAACTACATTAAATGATCCACAGTAGAATTACAAGGGCTAAACACATACTGATGTCGTATTCTACCACATGTTCTTCATGTCTATGTGTATTTATAAACCTACTGTAAGGAAGAAAAAGTGAAGTTACTAGACTCTTTTCAGTATACATACAAAAATACCATTGGTCTCTTTCTCATACTTAACCTGGTGAAAGTGCTCCTGAAAATATCGTAGCTAAGGAATATTGCCCCTGCATAAAAACTGTCCAGAAATAGCTTATTAGACAAATTACCATATTCATCTGAGCTGTTTGCCCAAGAATACTCACCCATGTAAGAAATCGTTCTAACGTGTTCTATGGTTTATGAATGAGCTCTCTATATAGCATTGCATTACACAATTAAAGCTATTACTGTAAAATGCAGGAAATTGCATTCATGGTTAATTGCATAATTCATGAACTCAGGCAAAGTGTGAGCTTGGTAAATATGTAAAACTTTTCAATCAACTCAAGTAGAATGAAAGAGGAAAACGCATTATTGCTGAAGCTTTATATAGCAAATAAATGTTGAGTGGAGGAATGCATTTTGTTTTACGTTCTCATTTAATATTACAGAGGAAAAAGTCATGAGCATTATAAAAACAAACTGGAATTACCTTGATATTTTTGTTTTCTTCTTATGGTGGAGATAGAAAGATTCAAAGATTTCAACTAGTTATTCAGTCTAGTGTTGATTATCTTGACTTACAAAGCACCTGACTGAAAAAGTTGATAGCACTGTACACTTATTTACATTTTTATTACTTTTGATAGGAGCAAAGGGTGAAATAGGAAGAGATAACTATCTCTGAGGTACAAATATCTTTGAAAGTTTAGAATTGAATATTAAATGGAATATACAAGTCTGAGCCTCTAAATTGTTTTTTGTAACAATCCCTGTTTCTTTTCATTTTAAAGCCAGCTTATATATAAACACAGAAAAAAAAATCTTTATTCAAAAGATCATTAATAACGTGCTAAAATTAATTTTTATCTTTTGAATAAAGACATATTTTAGCAATCTATTAGTGATCTTTCCAATCTTGGTCATTCCAGCACTATGGTATAAGCATACGGCTATTACTATAGGGCTTACTGGCAGTCTTCAAAATTTTTATTGTATATGGCGTTCTCTTTTTTAACTTTTTAGGGGGGAACTGAATAACACTACAGTTCTTTAGGGCCGGTAGCATTTTGAATCCTAGCAAAAGGAAAACATTCAGACTAAGCAAATGCTCTAGCTTTATTCACATTTTGTTCACACTTTTGCTGTCCTTTCTCTTTCACGTCTGGATTTATCAGGAATGAGTTAGTATCCAGTCAAAACAGAGCATGGCCATGACTATTGTAAGGGGCTGACCTCATGCTAGTGCCAGAGCTCAGCCAACATACTACAGGTACGAATGCCTGGAAATAACACAACATCTGCAGGACAGCTTTGGGGAAGGAGCTAGTGCTCATCCATCCCTCTGTAACCACCTTCAGTTCCTGTTCTGGGCTTATAGACACTGGCTGTTTTGATATATCTTTATCTAGTCATATAAAATACAAACAGACATCAAGGCCTTAAGAGTACTGTACTAACCTCTTTGAAACAGAAAGATTCTTGCTTCAGATGAAGTTGGAAACACTTTAGGAATAACCTAAGAACCAAAGAAACTGCCCCTCAGGTTAGATATCTACATCAACACTTTATTTCTATAGAAGTTGCTGGTGCCTGTTGCCTTGAAATATCAGACCACAGACTGAGGTGATTAAATACAGAGTTAAGAGTTTACCTTGAGAATAGATCCCATCATCTCTGCAGAAAATCGTGATCTAGGAAAGAAAGGACATGAAAGCTAAATGCTGTGGACTTGTTAGCAGACTCCAGCTTTCTCTTAGACGTGTTGAGCAACTGTGTTATTTGGAACATTGTTTTATAAACATTGTCACTAATGAGCATAGCTGTGTTTGGCGGCAGATTTTTCTCTGTCAATGAATTACACATAAAAGCATCCTACATGGAGTCACTGTTAGAGTACAGTTTTTACATCTGAGAAGAATTTGCCTTCTCTTGCTGAAGCAAGGCTAAGGAATTAACACAGAAAAACATTGACAGCTATGAATTAATATGCCATAGCTAATAATCACTCGCAGTACTTTTACACAGAATCTGAAATGTTTACAAGTTAGGAATCAAGAGTCAAAGATGTGGGCTTTCCAAACCCATACGTTTATTTGCCCTGTGCTTGAAATTTAAAATACAATTCAAGCTCCGCAGAAGAACATAGGAGATTGTAGTAATCCACTGCTGAGCCACACAATAAATGTGAATTACAAGTCATGTTATCTGTGACAGAGCTGCCACGTAAGGAACATGGTAGTGTTTATTACTGCTAATGGTTCCAAGAATGTATTCTATGGATAGTGCAATACTCTGAAGCAGATGTGAAGACTTCAGTATCAACAAATTAGTCAAAGACTTTCTTACCTAATGGTTTCCTTGTCTAATATCAAATTCTGATCAGTATAGTGCAGCAAACAGCAGAATAGTTGGATTTACCAGCTGATCAACTTTCGGATTTTTAATTGCTTTGTAACCCTTAGCAGCTCTCTCTTAGGAGATGAAATCTGAGCACTTGAGAAATATAGTAGCAGAATATCTAGCACAATAAAATATAAATGTAAAATGCTGAAAATAATAGAACAAGAACAAGTTTTGCTATACAAATGATGATTCAGTAATAATGAAGCCCAGGTTGTTCAACAACACCCTGACTCTCCTCATTCCTAAACTAATCCAGGTTCTGTCATGGTTTGTTAAAATGTAGAGCTGAAGACTTTGCCCGGAAATATACGGAATGATATCACTGAAAGAACTAGTTGCCAAACCAACTGATGATCCCATCCTGGTGCGCATTACAGTACTCTCCTGTCCTTACCAAGGATCAAGTAATTTTGCTGCCTTGTTTGTATCACTGCATAAAAGCAGAGCAAATTTACAGCCAGAGCTTTGAGACCCAAGATGTCTGAAGGAAATAATCCTAGATGTGGAGGTTTCTTACATTAAAAGCTGCTGCACGGGGGAAAAAGGAGTAATAGAGTCAACCACAGAATGGAGGAGAGATGCGTGTCTATCACGGAGGGCAATATGTATGCAGAGGAAAAGGTCACAGTGTGTTACCACCTCTCATTAAGTGAGCAAGATGTATGTGTATTTTGTGAAGGAACAAATTTCACTAAAAATATATTGATGTTACTCTTCCAGTACTCCAGAAAACACTGTGTTTTCTGTGTCCGGCAAATGGTAGTAATATAAACTGGTTACTACTGATCTTATAATCCTGCTTATTTAAGGGATTTTTTTTAGAATTAGCTTTCACTATTTGTTTCTCTAGATAAGAATTCCAAGGTAAAGCCCAAAATTTCCACTTGTAGGAACTATCCTTCTAGAAAAAGACTTTACTAGACTGCTTCTGTTTTTTCTGAAATGGACATAAAAATACAATAAAATGAAAGTTCCAATAAAATATAACAAGATTTTAATATCAGCCACCAGGGTTATTTTTTTAAAAGCTAGAATGTAATAAATAATAGAACTTTTCAACAATAAGACTAGTTACTGTGAAAGAAGAGACTGGTAGTTCTCAATAACAGTACAGCATCCATTTATAAAATGACATACATCTAAGGAATTTGGAAAACTGGGTAGAAAAGAAAAAATTTAATATTCCAAATAAGTACCCATATAAAATGAATTATCTCAAATGCCTACTGACTGGTTCAACATGTTACAGAAACTAGGTTTTTCCTTCCTTCCTTCCTTCTGTTCAGTCTGAACCCAAGGTTCTGTCACACAACGTCCTTATCTGGACAAGAGGAAAAAAGCAATGTACCCTGCCTGGAAAAAAAAAAAGAAATCTCAGAAGGGAAGGTGGAAAGGACAGTTTTCTGCTTCTTGAGATTTTCTTACCTGGACTTCCAGTGCTAAGGTTTGACGTGATTTTTCTAGTTGATCTCTGACCACTGAAGGGCTTCTCCTGTTCTTTTCCTAACGGCAGTTGCAGGAACTGCTCTTCGTATGAAGTTGTACTCAGCTTGGGTTACAACAAAAGTTTGCTGTTTTCTTATATATCCTTATTATTTGCTGAAATGGCCACCTGTTCAGTGCTACTGAAGACGTAAATGAAAACTGCCCTGATGTAAAGATTTTCCAGTCTGAAATTGTTAATGCAGTCCAATACAGAATTATTCTGTAAATAATGCAACAGCCTGGCAAGGACCTCCAACCGTTCAATAAGCCTTAGATATTCTACAGAAAACGTAATTAATTATAGGCAATCTAATCAGAAGTTTAACATTGACACTGGCCTTTCTGCAGAAGTGTATTCTTCCACAGAGAAAGGACTAACAACCTTGGGCTTCACTGATTTGTAACAACACAGAATAGAATAAGGCACGATAGAAACAAAATATTTGAAATTCCATTTAAGGCAGATGGAAGAGTTGAGGTGCTGGGAGGTGATAGAGGAAATAATAGTAGCTAAGATGAAGACAATAAAAAATGACAGATGTAGCTAGTAAAGTGAAGAACAACTTTTTAATAATTATGCTTAGAGAGAAAGGGTTTATGGGTCTCTAAGTGCAGGAGGACTGAATGAGACCAATAGCTGAAGGTGCCTTCAGATCAAAGTATGCAGAATATTTGTTGCATTAAATATGTAGTCTAAAATGCAGTCTATGGGTTTAGATTGTTTTTAATGTTCCATTGTGTTATCGAGCTTAATTCTTTAAAAACATTTTTTATTTTAGCACTCTAATTCATATAGCATGGTATAAAACCAACTAACATCTGTACTCCAAAACTTAAAGGAGTTACACTGCATATATCCTTACCCGGCCTCATATAAAAATGGAAATGTAAATAATCTGAATGCAATCTACAGACAGATGAACATCTGAAGCTAATGTTCTTGAAAGAGATCAACTCTTTGGAAAACAGAGCTGTGTCACTTACCAGGACATCAAACAGTAACCTTTCAAATGAAATGCAAATAAATTGTTATTTCAAATGCATTTTATACAAATGAAGCAAAGACTAAAGTTCACAGTGTTAATTGCTGAAATCCTGGAAACAGTTATGAAGCCAAAGTTCATTGTATAAACGACAAGTCCTGCAATTTTTCTTTAACAAGACATAATGAGTTTACATCTGGACATTCCTCCTGGAATGGAAAACTCATCCTGTTTGTAAGTCTGGTATTTAACGTCTGATGCATCTATAATTAATTCCTCCAAAAGTTAACTTTTCAGTGGAACTTTGTGCTATGCTCTACTTTGTCTCTTTATATTGAACAACTAACCCACATATTTTAAAACTGTATATATTTTGTTGTAGTGAAAATTTATTATTCTCTATGGAAAGTCTTATCCATTTAGTAACCTGGAAATTAAATCATAACCATCTTTTTTGTACATGACCTATTAGACAACTCAGGATTCATCAGAACTTAACTCTATTATTGAAAGATGGTAGAAACAATGTGGACAATATCCACATGAAAAAATAAACCTAAACAACATTCAAAGGTTTTAAATGAAGGGGTTATATGCAAAAACATGCATAAGACACCTTGCTTACATATACATACAATGCAGTTGAAATATCTCAAAGATTCTGGGCCACAGCATATCTGGTAGGGTTATTTTGAGACCCACCATGACATCCTGGTCAGTGATTCTTTGTATTTCAGTGGCATTTGTATGTGTTTATCAACAGACAGAACTTTATCATTTATGAAAGAAAGGAAAATTCTTATATTGACAAATGATGCAGTCTCATTACAAACCCAGTAAGGATTCTTTGTAGAAGCCTTGTACAGGTGATTTGGGAAATAACTTTTTTCTTTTTTTACCATTTATATTTCCGCACAACGTCTCCTCCAACTCAAAGCAACTGGCCAACATAGATCTGGCTGTTAAAGTACTTTTGAAACCCTGAAATAAGCTCTTGGGAAAAACTCGCAAGTGAGAGATTGTCAAGAGCAAAACACCTTGACACAGGATCATGAAAATAAAATACCTTCTTCCAAGAGCAAACATCCACATTAGAAGCTGTTGCTCTAAGTCATAATTATGGGAACTATGAAAATCAGAATTCAGGCTAAATTAGTTATTGCCACTATTTCTGCAGAAATAGGAGAATACAAATGTGTTTATTTCCAACTGATGTATAATTTCAGGCAAGACTTCTATAGTATGGAATGATCATGACTTTTGTTTCTTTGCAAGGCGAAAATTATGACCCTTGCCATCTTTTCATTGTATTCTACCTTCTAAAATTCTGTGTTTCCCAAACCATATTGTATATTCTAAATCATTAAAGAAATTGGCTTGTTACTGTACTAGTGGACATCAGTATGCTTAGACCCATACCAATGACGCTGCTGTTTCCATAGTAACTAATGTACTTCAGATGGAACATAGTAAAGGAAAACCAGAAAAGAAGAAACTGAAAAATAGTTAGAGTAAACCAACTTTCTACTGTTACGGTATATTTCTGCAAAATGTTCATTGTGTCCCCCATGTTCAGCATAAAGCTGCTTCCCTTACCTGTTTAATTGCCTTGTGAGAAAACTTCTCCTAGAGTGGAAAGCTACTGCAATAAGGTCCTGTCGGTTTGCTAGAACAGCGGCTTGACCAGCGTTTGCTAATTAGTGTCTTCATGGCTCCATTTCCATATCTATATTTTGAGATAAGAAGGAATGCACTACTGTTTTGCAAATGGTTTCGTGGTAGCCAGTGAAACTAGTTTGCCTGGGTACTGTAGCCCTCCCGGAGCAAGAAGGGGAAAGGGAAGGAAAAGGAAGGGGGAAGAGAAATGAGCATTGCAACACACCCGTTTATTTTAGCGCTGAGGACTGCAAAGAGAATCTGCAATAAGGATCACACAGAGTAGCCTGCTGATAGTGCATGTTAGTTTAGGGACATACTGCATTGCCAAGAGCTTGCCAATCCTGAGCAGAAATCAATTTTGGGCAAATTCAGGGCAGAAGGAAAAAATGTCAGTCCGAGCATCTGGGCAAACATAGCCCTAGGCTTCTGGATTCCTAGCTGGGGTCCAAAAACCAAGGCTCCTACAACACTTATTTGATGGCAGCCTACATTCCCAGCAGCATCTAAAGCTAAATGGTTCCAGGCATGTGCAGTGCACAGCTGGTAGAAGGCAGGTAGGAGGCTACTGACAGAAACTTAAGCACTGAAACAAGATCTCAGTATTAAACTCAGCAGCTTCATGGAGATTATACAACTATCAGAAATAACTGAAAGGTGGAAGCAAACCTGCAGAGATCCCGTTAAAAGCCAAGTCCCCTTTCTAAATTTACCTTCAAAGTTGGGCTTAATTAGAGCTCATCTTAATGAGTTGCATTGAGATGAACATCTTTTTAACATCAGAACTACATCCCTATTAGAAGCTTCACCACAACAGTTTCTAAACCATGCCGTAGTGGTGTCACAAAAACTGCAGATAGGCCAGCATTTATGGACTTTGACATTTTACCAAGTGATTTTAGAGGCTTGTGATCAGGGCAAGATATTTTAAAGGTGATTGAGACAATGTAATGAGGAATGAAAAGAAAAAAAAATACCGGGGAAAGAGCTGGGAAAAAGAAAAAAGAAATTGGATTAATTCACAGTTGAGAAAAACTTTCAGAATCTTATATTTGGAACAGATTCATCCATGCCTAATTTTTAATCTGGAGAACTTTGATTAAATTTCATACATATTAAATGAGGGCTAGAAGGGGAGCTAGCAAATACAGATGTTATGGAGGAGTTGTACAGTATATATTCTCTCTTTAACTAGTTTCCGTAAGTCATGTCAACTTTCCTTAGCTAAAGTAAACACTGTAAATGTTTTCAGTACAACTATCAGAGTAATAACAATTGGTTTTATTCTACACTCCGAGAACCTTGGACAACAGAATACAGCAGATTTACATATTCTTTATTGCCTTTTAGTGATATCCATTCAAAAGGGAAAGGAAACCCTCTGTTTACTGAGTTGAAAGTGAATGTAAATTACAATGCAGTTTTAAGGGAAAAGGAAAAAATTAGAAATGGTTAGAACTGATACACAATGTTATTTACTCTCCTGAATCTTCCTGCTTGGGTTCCAATGGAGATGTGATATTTTTGACGCAAATAATGCTACCACAGTGACATTCTGTTTACCGTCAATTTATGGTTTCCCTTATCTACAAGATGAAGTTAGCTGAAAACTGTAATTCTGTCAATCACACAAAAAGCACAACAGTACTTGCATAAAAATAATAAATACTAATATTTAAGGACATATGTCCTTAGTTTGTTTGTCCTGTGTGGTGGACACACCCATGTATTTCCAGGTGCTTAGGCAGCATTCTGCAGAGATCCTGGTCTGGCCATATGCCATTGAATTTCCTTATCTAGTAGGCCATTTTCATTAAATATGTTCAGTAAAGAATGATTACAAAAGGATGACTACTTTCAGAAGTGTCTGCTTTCTTCTATGTGATGAAATACATACGCATGGTTATCTATATGGCTTCGTATGCTGATCAGAGACTGTTGAAGTCGTACACAGTATATACAATGACAATGACCTCCTCCCATAAATTTCTTTTTATGGCAACTTTTTCAAGACTGGTCAGAAAGAGCTGAACAAATAACCTCTCTGCAGTTTTTACAACACATTAACCACATCGTGAAGTAGCTACTTGAAGTCCAGAAAGATGCACATAAGAAGCCTGCCTTGCCTGATGATTGCTACAGGGCTTCACTGAAATAAAATGGTGTTAAATGCAAGCATCAGAGCTTGTCAAAAATGAGCAAAGAGTGAGCACTGGTGCTGTTCGTTAAATGTCAGTCTGCTATCAAGCGATAATGAGCACAGATCTACTAAGTTATTTTTATTTTATCTATCTAGAACCAGATGAGATAATCAAATACTGAGCATTGAAGATAATTTCCTAAAGCAGAAGAAAGAATATTCTGGGAAATGAGTATCAAGTGAAATATAAGATAGTCAATAGATACAGCTCATTACCATGTTCAGTGAGTTTTACAAAAATGTTCTGGAGAATTCTAACACGTGCATATTTCTCTGGCCATAAGATTATCATGTCTTATGTCAATATCACTAAAATCCATGATGGATTATAACTCACGCATAGTCTTCAAAAAAACAGTCAGATTACATTAAGTATTAGCTTTACCTTTACTCCGTTGTATGTCTTGAATTTCAAGTACTTCCATTTGATCACATAGGTCATGACGACTACTAAAAAACTAGACAGGAATATATTTTGTCAACTTGTGTTCTAAAAGATTTTTCAAGAGTCAAAGACCGACCTCATGCTTCAGCAAAATAAACATTCCACTGAATAAACATCAAACATAAGCATGCAAACCAGAAAGTCTGTTCCACATCAAGTACATATAACATACACAAGCTGATACATAAACTTTTCCTTTGGTTTACACTATTCTGTATTCTCCGGTATAAATTAAAAGTTCTAAAATATAAAGTACCAGGTTATGGAGAAAACACATTCAGAATGTTGACTGCAACTTAGTTAAAGCAGCTAAAAATTGATGCAAATATTGTAATTATTTTATAAGGCCCATGTTACTGTAAAGTGAGGACATTAGAACCAGTTTTCTTAAAGATAGCTCCCGTCTTTTCTGATATTTCTGTTAGGTTTGACTTCTAAATATGTATGCACTGTATAATTTACACACCATTTCTAGTAACTCCCTTCATCATTAACTTGCTGCTTCTCTGCACTACACGTCAGCGTACCACTCCCAACTTACTTGCCCTTTCCTGTAGCAGCATAAGTATGCATTTAGCAAATTGCTTCTTCCCCCCCCCCTTCCACATCCCTCCCCCCCACTCTGATACTCTGGATAATGGCCAGCACAAAATAATAAATCAGATAGATACATTATTGGAGAGCCCCTCCCAGTCCTGACAGGATTAATCTGAAAACCTAGTGTTATTTACAGGAACACAGTAGGGACGTGATCCAGTTTGCAAGGCATCAGTGGGAATCTTGTTACTCTAATTTATCAGCTACAATAGAAACTGAAAGAAGTCATTTGGCTCCTAGAAGATTTCCCGGGTTATATTTTCCGGCTCAAATGGAAATAGTTGCTAAAAACTGCTTTCTAACACCATAGCTTTCATGCTCGGTAGATTTTGGTCACCAGGGTCTTGTCTTTTGTCTGAGCATTCTAAAACTCGGGAAGAGTAGTGTCTTGACTTCTTGGTATTTTTTCTAATTTAAAAAAAAAAAAAAAGAAAGAAAGAAAATACCTTGTTGAAAAATGTATGTCCAGCTTCACTACAAAGCCGGATACTTTAGAATGAAATACTAAGTACAACTCTAGCCTTATTTTCTGCATAACTTAATACAGAATTTAAGTCCAATTTGATGTTAAGATGGTATTTAAGACGATTATATCCGGATTTAGCTGATTGTGTAATCTACTTCTGAAAGAGTTTTCACCTCCATTGTTACTTGAATAATTCATTTTAGCACTACACAGAACTCAGAACTGCTGCATTCAGCACAATTACTGCCTACATAGTGTACATTGCTGAGCTATTCATCTGAAAAAGGGCATTTAAATATGTTCATTTTTTCCCCTACTGTATTTCAACTATAATTATATGATCCACTAGCTTTTACAGTTTGTCTGTTTTACAGTAAGATGCAATGGTCTGGCACAAATACTGAAATAAAGGGTCATCATTTATTTTCTGCGTTAGGAACTGCATTTTCATTGTTCATGTAGTTAACTACACAAATGTCAGAATTCAATGCCTTCATGCTATTTCAGTCAGAATAATGACGAGTAGGTTAAGAAACTGAATGGATGGTGGTTTTTTAACCTACCCATGTGCAAGATGAGTAATAAAAAAATGTGCAAGGCAATGTTTCAAATAATAGGAATGTAGACAGAAACAAATATTGATGTGGATGTAAAATTGTAGTTTTATATCTGATCACCGAGGGAAGGTTGAAGCATACTGCTAGTTAATGGTGGTTACCATGTTATTTGGTAATGGCTTTAGGTGGCAATTTATACAAATATTAGTTAAGCTGTACCATAAATTATCATGATTAATATGTGTTTCGCATTGTAGTAAGAAGTGAAGGACCTTCACTTGTTTATTTTATTATGCCAGCTTATTTCATGACTGTAACACTGAATTGTCATTACCCTCAAGTGTACCTGGACTAATTTTTAGAATGCAGATTGCTAAACATCTGAGGCCTGGTCTCATGTATTCACTAATAGCACTGGAGGCAGCCTTAGGACTCAAAAGTTCATCAGAAAGGTAGAGAAAGCTAGAAACAAAAGATTTTTAAATAGTATCAGCATTAAGTGTGTGGAACCTAACAGCTCAGGTGAATAAGTAATTGTGCATCTTTAATCACGTCACTCAGATTTGCCTCCTAGAGAAAATCAGAGCACAGCTGGAGCAGTAGGACGACTCTGGTAAAAGAAGTGCAGAAAACTTCCCTTCCATTTTCACAGAACAGCAAATTTTATTTGAAAACAAATTAACCCTTCAACAACCCTTCCTTCATCAAAACATTTCTTCTTTTTCTGTTTTTAGTTATTTACTGTTTGGTTCACTCTTACAGACTGTAAACAAAAGTCTTTGTTCCATAGAGATAAGATGTGATTAAATGCTCAACAGAAATGCCAGAATAATATAGTCCATAACAGATCTTTGAAACAGTTTTCAGAGGGGTTTTGTGTCACAGATACATTACTTTCATAAGACTATTGTATGTATTTATATCTGAAAACTGATAGAGAAATGAAATGCTAAGACAGACAGATATCTGTCTTAATAATAGAAAATTGGTATCTAATATGCAGAATGATTATGGTAATGATTTCTCACTAAGAATCTCCCTACATCTAGACTAAAATAGTCCGTCACGGTTACAGATTATTTCCAGAACACTCATGGGTTGAAACTGCTGTTTTCTGGTGATGTGATTTACCAAGTTTTCCACCGAAATAGAAAGATTAAACCTTATGAAAATCCTCCTTCCCTTATTTCATCAAACAAAGAATTTATACTTATTAATTGGGACTCACAATAATAATATTTTCAATATGCCTTCTTAATAGAATCTGAGTTGGTAATGAATTATCTGCTATGCTGAGTTTCATTTTGCGAACAGTCGTGTGATCAATGAATACTTTCACCCCAGCTAATCAATTCAGAAATGCTCTGCCCGCAAAACTCTTTGTGGTTAGCATGTACATTCAGTTGTAAGCTGTATGGGTACAAGTCCATAATAGAGCTGAAAAAGTATCTGAAAAGGTCACTGAGCTGAAAAGCTCACTGGCCATGGATAAACAAGAGGAACTGTCGTTGAAAAGAGAAAATGAGAGCTGGCCAGATGGTCAAAGTTGGTAAATTATAGGCATTATAAAAATATTAATTGGGAATTCAATTATTTTCTGTTGATAAGCTGAATCTTATATTCTTTCACTCTAGATGTCTCCCAAGAAGTCATGGTAGATGTAAAAAAAATATCCTCCATCCATCAAAACTCACGTAGCCGTTGTCCTGCATACCAATGAGAATGCAGAAGAGAAGTCAACTGCACACTTGCTGTCTGTAACTAACGTAACATGACTGGCTAGCCAAACATGTAGTATTTCTGTTCTCTATGAATAACAAAAAAATCTGCTTCTAGTATTAATACTACTCATGCTTAAAACTCATGACTGTTTCTCCAATTTTTCAAACAGATAGTTCCATCTACTTTTCTAGCTCCTGAATAGTTAGTTTTAAAATTATGGATAAGCACATGAATAAAGTTTAAGTGTAGCTAAATTCCTACCTGAGGTAAAGATAAAAGAGGAGAACAGAGAGAAATACTTTTGTAAGGCTGTTCCTATGATTCTTCATATCCCAGGCACGAAAGCAGTTTTCAAAACTATCTGAAAGGAACAGAAAAAATTAAGAAAACAGATTGCTTAAGAAGAAAATATAGCTGAGCAAAATGATGATGGCTCACATATTACAATATAAGGGAACAGCAAGATGTTCTATGTTTCATTTCACCTTCCTGGGATAGAAGACATTTGTTGCTTTCCTGACAGAAGAGCACCCAATAAATCAAACTCATCTTCAATGTAAAACTGAGAACTGGTCCCTTCTAATCAATCTCACAGAAGAGCTGGACTGAAGATCAGTTATGGATGTAGTGGCCAAGTGAGATTATCAGAGAAAAGCTTGTCCTCCACTGATATGTCGTGCTGCTTTAGTCTACATAAGTGCCCTCCTAGACGACAGTAAGTACTCTAGTATTATTATGCCTGCATTTTAAAAAGTTATATTTCCTTGGAAAGAATTGTTCTAGGTTGCTTAATGTAAAGATTTGCTGTTATAATCTAAGACAATCTATTAATGTGAATATTTGCAATGATATTCTCAGTACCTTTTAATTAACACCAATGGGGAAATGTCATTTGACAAATATTTCACCTTTTCTGTCAAAATGATGACAACTACAGCTGGATTTTGTTAGGAGAGGAAAGATATTTCTGAAACAGGCACTGTAGTTAACTTCCCATATGCAGAACTGGCACGGAGAGGCAGAAGATTTCATCATCCTAAAGCGTACTTTGGGCAGCCTGCTTTCTGCAGCAAGGTCCCTATAGCCAAGCAGAAGAGAATAACTGTACCACCACATCAACTGAGCAGGCAGCATCGCTGTGATATGGAAATGAGAAATTAGTCTGAGCCCTATAATGATGAATTTCAGGATAGGGACTCCTAACCTAATTTTCATTACACCCCTATATGTTTTTTAATTACTATACATCTTAACTGGAGTAATCCAAGGAAAGCATAGGAAACGAGTGGCGATTCTCCTTCTCTTGCTCTCTTTCTTCTCTTTGAGCTTTGTGTTTTCTGGGGTAGAGAGAGGAGGAGAAGATATAATGAAGGATCTTTTGTTTTATTTCCTTTCCCTGATGCAGAATGAGACACCTTCTAGATCCAATTTTCCCAGAAAGCAATTTCTAGCGTGGGTAAGTTCTTAACTGCAGAAATGTCAGCCAGAAGGTAAGGAAATTGGGGCATACCCTGTTCCACTTATTCAAGGCTGACAGACAGTCCTTTGGAAATATTACCTGTTATCATCCTCTTTAGAGCATGTTATCATCAGCTTCAGAGCAAGCATGAAGTACATGTATTTTCCCCCTCGGCATCTGCACTACTGAGTTCACTTCAGTGCAACAGAAAATCCAGTTTTCAGGACATTTGAAGAAATATTCCAAAATGCCCAAAGCGTTAAAAATCAAAAAAATGGTGCAGAAAACATCCATTCTGGCATGTTAGTCACTTTTGATCACTACCCACAGGCAAATGCTAATGAACAAAAAACTGTCAGATCTACTGGTTTCTGCTCACTTACCCTAAAGGACAGCCCTCCTCACAATACGCAGCAGACACCTCCATTTGCAAATGCTGAAATTGGACAATTCAACTTGGCTGCTCAGATGGAACAGAGCTGTACTTTTATGTGGGTAGGAGAGAATAAGTCCTACTTTTTCCACACAGCAATGGTAGCAAGGAAGGAAACTACAATATATTGCTATCGGTTTATCCTTAGGTTAACTAAAGCAACAAAGGCTCTGTGTGGCACGTTCTTTCTTGTCCCACCCGCTGTAGTCTACCGACATTTATAGTCTCTGCTAGAGTCTTTGTATAGACATCATGGGCCAGCGATAGTCTTTGTCGTGACATCAAAAGGAAATATAAACTCTCTGAGGAAGATAATGCTTACATTTAATTTGATGATGATTGGGAATTCTTCTTGTTGCTGTGAGAGAAATCATAAGCAATAATAGAGAGCACCAATAATCAAGGGGCTGATTCTAGGTTCAGACAGATCAAAATGGTAAGCGACTCAAAAATACACCAGCATAAAACTGGTCTGAGTATATACATTGGGTTACAAAGGAACCCGCAGATATTTTCTGAGAAGGATTTTATGTTTTTTCCTACCTTTGCACTCTTGCACCGCTCTTGTTCTTTGCTCTGTGGCAACCCAGTGCTGCTGCAACCACCAAATTCTTTGCAGAGATGAACAGATAACAGTCCTTCTAGTCATAATAAATCACGCCAGTTAAAGATTTCCTTTTTCCACCTCCTAAATTTTAAAGAAATTCTTTTAGAGGGAAAAGCACTCTCAAACGCACTTTATACCTTTCCCTCCCCTTCGCACAAACCTACAGAAATAGATACCTTCATACGCGGTACAACTCCTCTCGGAGGGCTTGCAGGCCGGAGCCAGCTGCCAAGCTATGAGGACGGCAGAAAATCAGCATCAAGCACTGTTGAACAGGGTACAACATTTCATTCCTCGCCCCAGAGCCCAGTTTCATCCATGCTGTGCTACTACATCCAAATACAATCATTATGCTGGCTCATCATGAAAGTGTTCCTAAATGCAATGAACAACTGTAAATCACCCAAATTTGCCTCTACCACCTAAAATAAAAATTTGCAATTCAAAACTCAGGGTTCAAATCAGTCAGGAAAAAAGAATGTATTACTCCCCATTCCCAAAATGTTTCAGATCATTGTCCTAGAACAATACCAGATTTTAATTAAATTTAACCTGGTAGCTAGCAAAAAAATTTGAAAGTCTTCTTACATATGTTTAAAACTCCAGGAACTCCAGGTAAATGGCTATTTTCTAAAAGGAGTATAAGGTGGAGGGGGCGGGAGCAGAAAACATGCAACATACTTTGGGAACTTCCCAGTTTGAAATTATAATGTCTCAAAATAAACATACAGGAGACACTTCAGCTGAATTAATGCTCTGTATACCCTTTACAAGTGTTAACAAAGGATGGGAGAATATCCTAGAACCTAAATCACCACGGTAAAAAGACGACAAATGATAAACGAAGCACTGCTGATTGTGAAACTGAGATTAGCTACACTGAGATATGATATAACATTCAATTTATCACAGGAAAGGCTTTCAGGAGACCAACAGTGGCAGGGCATACCTTATAGACTGTAACACTTACCATAAGGGAGTATCTCAAACTACTCTGCTGTGCAAAAAAATGAATTAGATTAACATAAGTCAGTGATAGATGTAGCAAGCTGCAACCACACATAGTTAATATCATACAGCCCAAGACATTACAATCAATTTCACAAGAGTGTATTGACAATAACTCAGAAGTTATTTCCTTCTGGCATAGTACAGTTGTCCCTTGACAATAACCAGAAACAGAAGGAACTGAAGTTTAAGATTATGACCAGAGATCAATGTACCTAAAAGTATAGAGCACTTTCTAGCAGAGCTTTCTGAAACATATGTAAGTTCTGAATGAATACAGTTTGGGTTTCTAAATAAATTATTAGGGTATATGAAATATGAGCCACGTGTAAAGTGAGTTGCTTGCACTGCTCAGTGAATCACAGTATTCAATATAATGACTAGTTAATATATTTCTTTGTCACTGCTCATTGCTTAATGGAATGTCAGATGTTTTCATACATGCTACTTGTAGGCATGGCCGATAAAACCAATTTTTTAGTGTATAAATGTAAAAGCATGCAGTCAAAGAAGTCATGAATGACAGCTGTATGCTGCTCTAAAGCTATTCCTTCTCTTCAGCGTTCCCTGTCTTCCCACTCCTGATGGCTCAGTGCTCAGCAGGATGGTAGTTTGGGAATCATGTCCCAAGAGGCCCAGTCCTCAACGTGCCCCACTGCAACATATCTTCATACCGAACACAAGATTCTAGAAGATGCTTCAAGGAGTAGGTGCCCAAGGAATTTTGGCCGAAAACCACCCTCTTAAATTACAAATTTTCTCTTTCAAAATCATATTGAAACTAACTTTTAGTGGGCAGAGCTGAAATTTCACGCCACCACTAAAAATGAAGCCATACATATGCACTACCCTAAACACAGCAATCAAAATTTAATATTTTAATCAACACCAATTCCTGTGCAAAACCTGCTTTAGGGATTACCAAAGTGTAAATGAACTAAAGAAGAATAAAACAGAAGAGGAAGCCTGACACAAGACATGGGCCTGTAGAAGACAGAGTAATTCTTCTCTCTGTTTGCGTAAAAACTAATCCTGAACTTTCTAATATCTCCAGATCTAGTATTCATGAGCACTCAGGTAGGTTCTGAGCTACTCCTTCATCAATGTTTAGCTCTTAGTTTCTACTTTCTGAATATCCCAAGTCATAGTGGTCTAGTCATTTCCGCATAATGACGCAGGGGCATCTATAGAACATACATCAGTGTTCCACCTTGGCAGTTGAATGTGGAAGAGTGAAATTTGGGTTCAGTGCTCTAATATCACCACTATTTGTGATATTCAGGTAGCAGTGACCACCCAGAATGTCATCAGCTTCTGAAGAAACTGCTGCTACTAAACTGCAGAAGACCGTGGGTAGAAGAGCTGCTCATGGCTTCTGTTTTCCTAAATACTTGGCAGGTTATCAGGCAGAACTGGAAACACTTCATTCTGCACCTGAACTTGAGAGGTATAAGCCACTGGTTTCCTCACCCAAATTTATAACTATTCTAAAATGCACGGAGAGGAAGGAAATATGAATCCTATGTAGCTACTGACTTGGTTTTGGACTATTTAATGGGGATAATGTTCTAGTACGCCCGCTGACACCTCTTTCTCAGGAAAGGACTTTGAAAGAGATATGTAAAGACAGACTAACAGTTTTTTGCTTAAAATATTTAGTAGTCATAGCATAGTGTATACAACTATGTCACACATAGAAATGTCCAGAGGATTCTTCAGTTGCTGTTTAGTATGCTTTTGAAAAAGGACTGAATTCTACTTAGTTTACACATGTGTAATTCCAGAAAACTCACTGAACGCCCTTAGTATAATTTGACAATATTACTGTTCAAGGCCCTTTTTTTAATGGTATAGATATTTCTGAATATAAATAGGTGCTTGCAACTCATTTTAAAATAAGAGAACATAGGACATTAATGTTTGTATAGCTTGTCCATACATAAAAATAGTCAAAACCTTAAAGTTATTTGGAATAGGAGCATCTTACTCATATTTTAGCTTGATTTACCTTGAAAGTATGCCTGTGTCTCTGAAGAATTCTAGGTAGGGATAGGGTCTAGGAGTTTTATACAAAAGTAATTTTTCTCATGAAAGAACTGTTCAATTAATTAAACATTAGAGTATTTCCATTAGCTGGATGTTGTATGTTTTCTTATCTCTGTGCTAAGGATGAGTAATTTCAAGCACAGAAAAATAGCTCACTGAATTTCATGTAGCAAATTGCAAGTAGTGGCAGAATCACAACTGAGGGATTTTTAGCTTCTAGCACTTATTTGACCTCATTGTTCCTCTGAAGTGCATTTACCTGTAAAATGGTAATTTGAGGCAGAGGAGGTAGAAATGGCTTATAATGGATTTCCAAGGGTCCTAAATGTCTTATATAGCAAAGCCTTGTTTGACTCATTAAAGTACAGACATATACTCCCGTTCCATTCAATAACGTGTTTCTCCTATGTATCCCATGAGTGGATGTCGCACCTAAACCAAAACACCTCTTCTAAGATGTATGTGGGTGGAGAACTTTGTAACGCGTCAGACCTCTGAGGGATTCTGACTGGCTTTAAAAATAGCAAAGCAGAGACATTAAAAAAGTGGGTTTTAACGGAAGATGACAGAAAAGGAAACATGAGGACTGAGACATTGTTATTGACTTCAGCTAGAAAAAATAAGCAAAGATCCCCTAAGTCTAATCATCCTCAGAGTTTAATTAGAAAACACTCATGTTATAAATAATAAAAGAAATAGTAGGATGGCACAAACCAGACAAAGCCTATGCTAAATATTTCATTCTAAGATTGAAATTTTTACTTTCTATCAAAAGCCATAATGTCCAGTGTATAAATTATTGTCGTTCCTCTCTAGCTGTTGTCCACCAGCCTGCTGTTGAAGATCACATCCCTGCACTTGAGTACTTCTGGATTTCCTCAGCCAAAATCAGCCAGGTTAATCTTCACAGTTTAAATAAGTGTTTTATACTAAGACAGATTATTTTCCCTCAAATGGTTAAGGAAATGTTTATAAACACTCCTTTACATATCAATATGTGGAGACAGTCAATTTAACAGACAGGTAGAAAGGAGCAGGATCCCATCCATTACCTAAAATAAATGGATTTGCCACAGCACAAATAGTGTCATCATATAGGTGCTAGTTTACCAACCTCTATTCTCAGGACACTACCCTATCTTAGTCCCATATCTAAGTAAGAATTATCATTGTTTCATTGGTTTATTTATTTGGTTTACAAAATTTTGATAAGAATGTTTAAAAATCCGGAACCAGTGCTAGAAAATGGAAAAATGGAATTCAAAGGAAGTAAAAGGCAAAAGCAGAAAAAATAGTACCTTGCATTACCTCATCTCTTTCTTAGCTTCAGTAGGTCTTTAAATATATCTAAAGCTGGATACCTTGGAAACAAAACACAAATCAAAAGGCAGTTTCCCTCAAAACCAGAACATTGTTAAACAAATTGTTAAAACAATGTATTTGATGACACAGTAACACTGAATGCTTTAACATCCATTAATTACATTAACTTAATTAAAACAAAGCATCATTAATTGTTAGTGTGCCAGCATTGCACAGGAAGAAAGAAGGAGGCAGCAAGATTCTGGAGAAAATTTTATCAGTGGACCTTACAGAAAGGCTATTCTGTCTGCAAGTAGGTATATTCTTCTGCTGAAGTTACCAGAACAGAAATACTTGCTGCAAAGCTGATTTGTATAGGAAACTTGCACTGTTTTCACCAGCCGTGAATGGCAAAGTATACTCACAATGCTAGTCTAGCTGTAGCCAGGCATGCGGTGGCATATGTACTTTGAACCTCTACCACAATAACGTGTTCGTTTTCTTAATCGCAGAAGCTCATAAAAATGCTGAGATCTCTTCTGATCTTTATTTTTTTTCAATGTACCAACTTTATTGAAATGTACTTTGGGTAGAGCCTCAGGCAGTTAACCCTCACCCAGAGTTTGTTCCCATCCAGATACTGTCTCACTCTCCCAGTAAATTCAGCCAATGTCATCCTTAATAATCTTCATAGTGATTTCACAGTTATATTGAATAGGCAAAGATGGGACACTCGTCCAGAAGCACTTTCAGGGACAGTATTTCTTAACCTTTTTTAGTCCAAAGTCTACTTGACTTTCCTGAAAAAATCCACAGCCCACAACCTGTCATTGATGCAAACCCAAAGCATTGTCAGAATGATTTCCACTATTTTAAACAAATAATGTTTAGGCTAAATTTGAAAGAATTGTTTGTTATTGTTCCTTTTGCTAGCGTGGGAATAGATGCGTGTGTTGTGATGTTTTTTTCAGCCACCTTCTGATGTCTGATGGATCATCATCACTTCCCTGATCTAGGGCGTCTTTCTGTCTCTCACTTGGCAACTCTATCTAGATTGCATAAGCTGCTGACATGCCAGCAATAACCGCGTCACATTAATAGGAGCTGTAGCTCATCAGGATTGGATCTGAAGAGCAAGAGAGATGGTGCTAATGACCATTTCAGCTACACACATTTGGACTCTGGCCGGTGTTACAGACTGAGCGCCTGTTGGCTTTCAGAGAGTGCTGGGTTTGCCCTGCAAGCACTTCCAGCGCGTTTTCCTCTGAAAGGCATCACTTTTGCGCAATCCACCACCTCTCCCTGGCGTAAGAGCAAAGCATGGGTGGTGGGGCTGATCACGAGACTAGCTTTAAAAATGCAACCCTAATCTAAGCACAACTACTACAGCAGATACAGTTAAGTGTTCCTTCATCATCACCACAATGGCAGTTAATCTAGTAAAAGAGTAATCTAAGTCAGACCTGAAACTGTGCTATAGCCAGTACTGTCCTACCAGATGACTAACATGGGAAGAATGGGAAAGCCATAGAAAATATCAACTAAAAAACCAATATCAATATATCTAAGTAAAACCTTCCGTAGAAAATATCAAATTTTCATTGTAGCCTCACGTGAATATATGTCTTTTCAATGAGAAGTCAAACTGTTATGCAGACTAACAATTTCAACAGAAACATTGCCTATATTTCAGTTGGAAAAATTACTATAAAATGTTTTCACTAGACATAGAAATTATTTAAAAAAAAAAAAGAAAGAAAAATAGCTTTCTAGATGTCAAAGAAGGGACTCATGAGTCTGTATTTCTTAACCCTGTCCCTGGATTTTCTAGTACACAGCTGTGTAAGCTTATATAGCCTCCCTTTGAATTGCAATTAATACATTCATAAAATATAGATTACACTATCCTTTCTATTGCTTAATATTCTAGGTTAATGTAAAGGCACCTATACCCTTGAAAGAAAACTCCATCAAATCTTAAACTCCTTGTTCACCCTGGCAGTCAGATAAGAGTTTAACCTTAGTGAAATTAAATGAAAGTGAAGCACCTGGAATTTTTGCCTTAAGTGATCAAACGTTACCAGTTTTGTATGCAGGCAGCTCTCAGGTTTTCTTTGTGAAACTTGAAAGACAAAGAAAAAAAAAAAAAGTTCAGGATGATCAGGCAGCGATCAGACCGTAGCATCAGGCAAGGCGACGTTCCAGGAAGGCTGGAAGCAAATGAAGCGGGAACAGTATTTCCTCTCTTATTGCTGCAGTAATGAGGAAGCTTCTCTATTGTGTTCAGCACAAGGTGTTTTATGCTTAATTTATTTCAGGGAGGATGTGCAGATCACTGATAAGCAACGATATCTGGTTTAAATACACACCACTCAGTACCCAAGTAACTACTGGAGAAGATACTTCTTGTTAACAACATGAACATCAGATTTCCAGTAAGAAAAGCTGTCAGGACAGGATTCTTCGCCATCTAAGTGTACTAACAACTGATTAAATGAAAGAGAGCATTGTCTCTATAAACAAGCTAATATATGTGGAGTAAATCAGTATGTCTGAGAAAACAGCTTTGGTTAAAAGTAATTTAACATAATTCTTTACTTTTAAAGCATCAGGTGTAAGTGAACTATAGAGATTCTCCCACTTAATCACTGGGGATTTTTCCCTCTTGGGAACAATACTTTCATTTTTGACAGAGTCTCTCTGACTATTTTGGCATCATTGAAAGAGGCTTATAAGGGAAAGATATTTTTTTTCCTTCTCAAAATATAGTGAAGAAGTATATATGAGTGATTGCTATACTTTTCTAAGTAGAAATCCTTTTTTTTATACAATAAGGCAGTGATACAAGGCAAAGACCTTGAGGAAGCAGCTCACTCAAATCCATACTTCAGTTAGCATCAATATTAAATAGGGCTTAATGTGCAGCTGTTTCTTTCAGCTTTAATTTAATTTTATTTTGGTTAGAACAGACACTCCACAGTTGTAACCCCAAAATGCCATCTTTAATTATTCTCCGTTCATATTTTTTCCATTGTGGATGCCCAATTTCAGCTCGGCATCTTTGCATTTTCAGAGCAGCCATGGCACCCCCCAAGTCCCCCTCCCTTTTCTCTGTCTGTTTTCTCCAGTCCCAGAATTCAGGGCAGCTTTGGAATGAGCTGACATGCAAAAGAGTAATTATCTTTCAGACACAGTCTGCATGAGGAATTAAGACATCGGTTGAAGACTGGAAATCCAGCACTAGCCTAACCATCAATTTGTGCCCAAGCACTTGACCCAGCTGTAGCGCATGAAGATTAGACATGATATCCTTTAGTGTTTTAGTCGTGCTGATTGACAGCCAGGTCTTTTGTGCATGAGTTGGTGTTTGGGTACTCGCAGATAGAGAGCAATTACTTTGACATTCTTATTAATTGACTTAATGTTAGTTAAAATGTTAGTTTGTAAAAAATAAAAGACAGAAAGGAAGAAAAAAAGGCAGAAGAGGTGGAAAAGTCTTCTGTATGTTGTAAAATCTTTTGTGTGTCATTCGAAGTGACACATGTGAGGCGGTGGTGCGGTTTTTTGTTGGTTTTTTTTTTTTTTTTTACTTTTTCTAATAACTCTATTCTTTCCCGAGTGACTGCATGTTTAAACTTCCTTCAAAGAATCAAACCCTTTATTTTACTGCTCTTAAACCTTTCTGGCTCGTGGTGGCTGTTGACAATTGCCTTGCTTGAGACATTAGCCCCAAGACATCTTATAACAAGATACTAAGTGATGCCACAGATAGCAGGAGGAGCACTTACTGCTCTGAAAACTGAAGTTGATTAATGATTGATGCGAATCATGCTTAACTATTCTAACAGAAGGAAGGTGCAAATAGCTCTGCTAAAAAAGTACGCTTCATTTCAACAGCCCTCAACCTTACAGAAAAACACAGTATCACACATAATTATTATATTGTCTGAGCTGTTATTAGGGTGGTGCATTCAGACTACTTGTGATAAGCCCCAGTGAAGAATTATAATCAGACATACAAATCAATCTTATTCAGGAGTTTCTTTTCTTCAACAAAAGAAACCCCAGTAAGACCTTTTCATGCTAAGTACAGACTGCTGTAGATTCCTAAGTACTGAACATTATAAAACAAAGGGCATTGTCAAATGAAATGAGAAGCAAATCTTAGTCCTATCCTCCAAAAAAGTGTATTTAATTGATGTCAGTGGGGTGAGGGTTTTATCCTAGATATTTTACCACTAAGCAGGTGGACAAAATGTCATAGCAGGGTGACAGCACAGATCTTCTCCATAGTAATAGGTATTAACTAAAAGCCATACAGACTCCTTGAAAAAACATAGGCTGTTCAGCCAAGAAATATTTAATTATACATCCTTTAAACAGCTATTCTAATTTGGTTGGTATTCAGTATGGGTAAATAATGTTTTCTTGTGTGGAAAAAGCAGCTAAAGAGAAGTTCAAGTAGCATAAGCCTTGTGGTGATACTCAAGAGAAGATTGAATTTCATCCTTTTAGTCTGACAGCTGAGGAAGACAGTCACAAATATCTTTGAGTTTTCTGTTTTATGTATCAGCCGATATATCTTTATGGTACTTTACTGGAAACTTTAAGTCTTTATGCATCTTCTTGTAGTCCAGAGTTAACTACTTGTAAAAATATTTTTCTGTTTTTTCCTGGTTTTCTTTTTTTTTCTTTTTCTTTTTGATTCTTCTGTGGCTTATTATCCTATTGCTGACTTCCTCATACATAAAGCTGCAGATTTTGCAGTTTGCTTACTCGTTCTCATATGTTAGCATTATCTAAAACTGATTGAGTATTAAAAGAGTTTGGTTTAGATTGTTTCCTTTGTTTTAATTTTTTAAGTAAGACCTGCTGATGCAGCATTATGTTGTTTCACTACCAAATGCATATATTTGCCTTTTAGTTGATATTTTATGTTCTCCATAAGAAAAAAAAAGAAAGAAGTTTTACATTATCTATTCAGCTGCCACACAGGGAAGCATTAACACATGACTGCAGCAATCTACATATAGAAAAACCAAAAAATACAGCAGCACTGTTGTAAAATACTTGCTAACAAGCTTTTTTCAAGTTTTTGAGGTTTATGCTACAGACCAAAGAAAGAGGCCATAGTAATGAAAATGAAAGTGCTTACCCTGCAGCAGTCATAGAAAGAAGCAATGTCCTGAAGACACCTAATGCGTTTGCAGGTATTTCCTTAGCAATAATAGGTAGATGAAACACCATTATATAAAAGGTTCAACACATATTTGTCAGAAAGTCAGCATTCAGCAAAACTGATTCCAAGTAAATCCTGTATCTGCAGTCATAGTAAAAGATACGTGGTTTCCTACCAGGGAAATCCTTAATCATATAGATGGTGTAACATGAGTACGATAACAGTTCAGAGCAGTTTCCAGAGAAGACTGAAAAAACCCAGGCATTAATAAATTTATGGCTTTGGTACTGTAGTGTAATCAAGAGTGACTGTTTAGGCTAGGCCAGGACCTCTAATGACCTTGTGGTGCGACATTAGGCAGCAGAGACCGTGTTCTGTTAGTCAGGAAACTGAAGAGCGGAAGAGGCATGGTTTGCCTCCTACACCCAGAAAACTCCCTCTCTATTAATTGTGACCTGAATGAGCAGCGTTTTATTCCTTACTACACAGTAACTTCTCCAAACTCTTAATCTGAAGAAAATTAATACCTGAGAATGCTGTGTATTTGTATGTATGCGTATAAAAGACAAGGTGGCATAGTGATGAAGAGCGTATAAATTACTAGGCATATAAATTTGCTGTATATCCTGCGTGTCCTAATAGTAAGCAAACTTCATATTTTTCAGGACACAGCAAGCTGTATTTGCTGGTCACTATGTGGTTAATGAACACCTCCCAGCTAGATGTTTATCAGATTCTACCTAATTGATGAAATCCAGTTTCAGCCTAAACTAACCAAAAGATTTGTAATTAAATGTACCACCCAAGTAGATTGATATCATCTAGCAATTAGTTCACACCTGAGGGCTTGGAAAAGCCCTTCAAGGGCACTGTGAGAAGAAAAAAAAAAAGCCTAACCTAACTTCTAGTTCCTGGGCTGACGGGGACTTAGGGAGAGCTTCTCTTCTAAGAGAACCTTTACTATTTCCATGACTTCCTCTCTTTCACAAAGTGTCTTGTTTTCCCTTGTCACCCCAAGGTTAAAACTAAAGTGTGATAAACAGCATGTAGCAAGAGCTAAAACCAACGGCAGAGCAGAAATGTCAAGGCAGTTGTTTCATCTAACCGAGAATATTAAAGCTTCCTGCTTGGGGGGAAAGGCCTTATTTCGGTGGGAGGGTCGCGACTAGCGAGCATACCAGACAGCACAGTGGTGGCATATGGAGCATTTTAGTTCTGGGTCATTGCGTTCAAATCTGACCTAGCTTTTAGTAGCCAGTAGTAATTACCATCTGTTGACTATTAGTGGCTATATGAATGGATCCTCTGTCTAAATCCTAGTAAAATTATTCCCTTTCACAGATAAAGACAGTATCCCAGACTTTGTTAGTTGTCCCTCCACCTTTTTGTCCCCCTGCAGAACCAGCACCTCTCAAAAAATCATCCTCTTTTCCACAGAATTGGGCCCTACAGGAAGGATTCAGGCTTATTAGGGAGGATGTGTGCACTGGTGCTTATCATGTGGTACCTGCTGTGCAGATAAAGGGAAACTTTCATGCTCCGGGGCTGCCAGTCTGGCCACCTTTTACAGAGTCAGAAATTTTAAAGCTAGAGAGAAGCACGAAAACCGTCTCATCAAATCTTCTGCATTTCTCATGCTATACAACACAATAATCAAATAAGCTCTACACACTCTTTAATACTGTTTTGAGCTCTAGCACTTCTATTTTGTGCTCTTCTACTCTTAATGACCGGAGATAGTATTGATAAAACAGTACTTTCTGAAGTAAATTGATAAATAAAATAGTGTTACCATTGATAGCCTGCACCTTATTTTGAGTCTGAATTTCTTTAACTGCAGCTTTCAACTAGGTGATTTGCTATGAAGAGCCAAATATCATCAGAGATCTCTTCTTCAGGTAGGTTAGTGCATGCCATGATCAACTCCACTGAATTTTTAGCTTTTAAAGGCAAGTGTCTTTCAAATTTTAAAGCATTCCTGGATGCTTTGAAAAGCATTTTCATGAAACAAAGAAAATTTTCAACTTTTATTCTGAAGACAGCTGGGATTTATATTGCTATAGTCAGAGAAAATGTCATCTCCTTACCTTACATCTCCTGTCTTTCTTTTTAGGGCTGTTATGTAAGTGTTTTAGTAATGTCAGTGCACTAGAAATTCATTTCACATAATCGTTAAAGCCTGCAAGATACTGTAATTCATGTTGCAAGGGCATGTTACAGTCTTAATTCCTAGATACATTAATTTGCATTTGGCCTCTTCAGTGTTCATCAGATGAGGTCCCTGTATGAAGAAATCCAAATGCATAGGCTTTCTCCAGTGCTTTTCACCATTTCTTTGTCACCTGAAGCCTTAGTGGGATTATGGCTTTTCAAAACATTCTTCCACTCCAATGAGTAAATCTGCATCCATAACAGAATTCTTTGGGATGCAAAATATAGTAATTTTATGTTTCTTATTCTTTATGTTTTACTCTTAACATTTCAGTACCACAATTATTTTCTGAGATGTATTGTTTAACCAGCTTTTCATCCATTTAATGCGAGTTCCTTTAATTCTCTATGGCTCTATCACAACATCTTCTGGGAATTGTAAGAGATACCATTAAAAAGTATAATTCTTCTATACACAAGATAATTGTGACACAGCCAAATGGAGTCCTCAATTTACATTGTGTTTCTGAGACTCTCCTATACTGAAATTTTTTCAGGAGTCATCAATGGTTATTAGAGCAACAATTGACACCTGTCACTTAACATAAGGAATCTGAACAATTCTTGCTCTTACCCATAGCAGTAGAACTGTATAGGAAGATCCTGTTGTGAGGAGAAGGAAGGGTCACCTTCTTGCGTCAGCAGGTTTGAAGCACGTTCAGCAGTGGACACAACCTGCTCTTCAATCCTCAAGTAGCAAAAGCCTGGAAGGTCCAGCGTACACTTAATGGTTGCTGCTCCTGAGGTCAGTAAACCAGCATTTACATGCTTGTTGTGTTGGCCAGCGTGGGAAGAGTCCCAGAAAGCAGACACAGCCCTACAGTAGCTGACACCAGTGCCATGCATGATCCTTGATGGTTCTGTTCTTCCAGTCCATGGTAACTCAAGCGGTAGTAGACAGGTAGATAATTAGAGCAAGTCTCTTTTGCCCGCTGTCTGTCCTCCTAGAAAAAATACATCTACTTATTTGAAAATACTTTGAAATGTTTCAAAATAGCAGGCAGGAGAATTATCCCACAAAGTTTTAGCAAAAAAAGGTCTACAAATGAAGTTTCTGAAAGAAGTGTTTCTCATTCCTCTTATTTTTCCATCTCTACAACTGGCAACTAAACAGCAGCAGACGTTCTTACCATCTCTCTTAGTGTTTTAATTCTTTCCATTCAAGCTAGTTATGAGCTACCTACAGGATACCCCACGGACACTCTTTTAAAACTCCTATTACTCACACGCCAGGAATACCCGACAACAGCCTAAAATCTTTCTATGCAGCCCAAAAAACAGACTTTTCCACTGTGATGGCTCTCAACAGAATCTACTGTTTTGTGGAAGTTGTGATGGTGAAATGTCTTCTCCAGCATCAGGAGAGTGGAGGGTAACCATCCGAGAACTGAGGTGACCAGAGCTATCGGCTCTTCAGAGCAGAGGGCTCACACCCATAGAGATCCACGACTACCAATTCCAGGTCCTGCCGATTCCCCTAGCCCTTCCTACAGATGCACACAGAAACAAGAAGTACTTCTGTATCTGTTCCAGGACCACCATATCATTAAAGGCTTGTGCTGACCTGTCCTCTCCTTCCAGGCATTTCATCCTTTGCTGGCCCTTCACTGAGCAAGTCTGGGAATCTCTGCCCTAGTGCATCACCCAGAAGAGAGGTCCATCCAACACACACTTTTCTTCACCTCCACCCCCATCATGAAAGAGCACAACCATACCTTGACACAAAAGCTTCCTTCCTCTTTCCTAGATTAAGGTCTATTTTTCCCGTAAGGTCTATTTTTCCCACAGACTTCTGGGACGAGAGACAGGTGAGAGCCCTAAGAATACCATGACCATTTTCTTCTTCTGTATCTCCCTTCTGAAGCCCTTAATGATCTCTGAATCAAGGTAATTTGTGCCAGGGCTTCCAGTCATCAACGGGACTTTTACCACGCTATTCAGACTCCTATCAGCCCTCTCTGTGATGTACGTTTTTATTGCTGCAAGAAAACACTACACAGACTTTCTGTCCCTTTTCCCTCTGCTGAATGTCTTGTCTGCTGTTCTTAATGTCAGGAATGCTGAATTCATGAAAGAAAAAAAAAAAAAAAAAAATCCCATGCCCTGTGAATGCTATTTCTGAATGTTCCCAAAAAACGCTGATGTGCTCTTCCAACTGATACCTTTTAACTATCAAATATTTTCACACATATTAAATTACCTCTGTGCTCGCTTTCATGTTAGTTTGGAGACAACATTGCTTTGAACTGTTTTAAAAGACGTGCTTTCATTTGTTCCAGTATTAAAAATGCGAAGCCTTACCTCTAAAGGATGAGGACAGCTTTCTGAAAACTGTCTGGGGGCCTTGGGGGTATTTGTGTTTATGGCAATTGTTCCTGTCAATGCGTAATGACAGCTAAGTATTTTCTACAGTGACTTTCACAACCAGAATCAATCAGGTAGCAGCATGAATACACAGCAGTACATACTCAGCCATAAATTGATTTACAGGGTCATTACGTTTCTCACTAAGTTAAGGGAGTAGCTCCTGTTAGTGACACCAGGAGGGGCTTGACATTCAACTGTTCATAAAGCAATAAGACACAGAAACAAGACTGAATCTTTCAAACCAATCCTAGCAGCTAGTGGGAAATCACATTTAAAACTAAGCTAATATAACAATTCAAGATTCCAGGGTGACCCTGATAAAATAGCACAAATAATCTATCTGGAGCCTGTATTATAGAATTAAACTTTCAATGGCCTGGATTTACCATGGAATTACTTCACATTTATGCGTACCTGAAAAAAAATCTTTAGGAATAAAAAAGTAATTTCTTATGGCAAACGTCCTTACTATGCATAGCTTATATAAAATAGCAAATTCCATTAAAATTTGCAGCCAGTTTTATAATAACGAGACATTGTTTGATTCATGTTTCATGTGTTTATAGTTTTCAGGACAGACATCCTCCTGATAAATATAAATAAATCTATCAATGCTATATCAACTCTGCATTCTAAGACTTCTTTTAAGCCAAAGTATTTAAGTGATCTTTCACTGTTCAGCAAGGTTCATGCCGCTTAATACCTGTCATTGCCGCCCTCAGACTGCTCGTTTTCCATGTTCTACCACCAAGTCTGTGTTCTGTACTTCAACTTGAAAGGTGAGCCTGTCTCCTGAACATCAAAGGCTGACACTTCAGAGCTTTTATGTTACCACACATGCTCCTCCCGGCACGGCTGAATAAAGACATTGCACTCAGAGCTCACCCGAATCAGCTTTAACACTGCAACTCTGTAACAGCAATTTTCCTCTCCTTTGCTAGCCCAGCCCCATTATCTCTTCCCCCATTTTGCTGTTGCTTTTAGTGTTCCTCCCTTAACTCCATTCAGGACTCAGCACCGCTACCAGAGCGACGTAATGGAAATTGTAGGGCCACATCAATGTAGCATATTCTCTCTTGCTGGTTTAACTTTTTGCTCAGTAACTTCTCATGGTAGACAGGTAACTGGCATCAATCACATAGTTTGAATGCTCAGCTGCCATTCCTGGCAATGCAGGAATATTTCATAATATATTTTTGAAAAAAAAAAATGTAGTCCTTTCCTTCTTCAGGAACGAGTTGATTCAGGACTTGAATGGATTTTCCAAACAGGTTTTCATTTATGGTGCATACCATAAACCCTTAGTAAGATAAGGGGTCCTTCAGCTGTCATCTTTCTCACCACTGACACAGCACAAGTATGTTGGGAAAAATCAGCAAGACAGTACAGTCTCCCCAATATTTACCTTCTCTAGTTTTCTGGGTAAGTCCAGGCACTTTATTATAATCCTTACAGTAGTTTCTGTAAAAAAGTCAGAAGGTTACACAATAGAGTTGTTCTGTTTAGATTTTCCTATAAAACTTCAAGTTTAAAGCAGGACCACATACCAAACTCTATCTTAATTCAGTTTCATCTCAATAGATGAGATTACTCCACTGAAGAAGTTGAAGGCTTCATGTTTTCACAGGTTTCTTCCATAGCTGCTTTCGTACCAGGACCTTTTTGTTTGCCATTCTCCATCTTCAGCTCCTACCCTGTCCTAGCTCTTTATTCTGTGTTTAGATAACATCTTTACAGCTTGTGTTTTCTTTTCAAGAATGAGCATCTCCTTTACCTTGGTCACATTTACTGAAAGATTTTCTGGTAATTCTGTAGGCATTAAAAATCACTAAGATTTAGCTGCATGAAATAAGAGTCTGTGTGAGCTTGTACTATATAGTCAAGTAGCACCGTGGTAGAAAGGTTAATGCAAAAAGCTAGAAAAACAGAGCTTAAGTCCCACCTTTGTTATTATTTTGCTGAATATACAAATGACTTTTTCTCCCTGTTTCTCTCTAGTGGTAAAATAGGGGCAAAATATTTTCCAAGTTTATAAAGCCTTTGGGAGCGTTATGAAAGACACCGTGGAAAGTACTTAAAGACTAAGCATCTCAGTTAATAAAGAGAAAACAAGAGCTGCCAGAATAAAGAAACATTATTATTTTCTTATTTACTACTTATACTGTCTTTATTAATACAATCCGTTGTCAAGAACCAACTCACTAATGTGCTAGATGCTGTAGAAACACAAACTGGAAAACTAGCTTCTGGCACAAAGACTCCACAACCTACATATAAGACAAGAGACGACAGGTGGATATCGACAGTGAAAAAGAATGGACATTTCAAAAAATGGAACTTTCAGTTTCCCAGCTAGACATAGAAATGATTCCTGGATGAAACAGAAAAGGAATTTTACTGATCAGGGTTAACAGCAACGGTTCTTCTATATCAGTAACATATTTTGTTCAAGGCTTTCTGTGAGTAACGTAGTAGAGGGGAATTTTAAGGAAGATAACGAAGAAGCTTTGTGGCTATTCATGACACAATTCTCCAGTGTAGAAGGGGCATCGTAGGTCAAGGCATAAGGGTACCTTTTGAAAACTTAACAAGTGGGCAGCGAAGGCTGTTGCCACAATATGGTTGACACTGATGAAAAAGAAGCCTCTTGTTTGCAATGAATGCTTCTGATACAAGGAAAATATGATTTTCTTTGGGACTCTATTTTTTGTCACAAAACAGAAAGTTTCCGCTTGAGAAAATCTATCTCCCTGCTGTGTGTCTTTCCTATTTCCACAAATAAACAAGAACATTTCTTAACCCAGCTAAATGTTCCTGCTACAAGATTACGTGTTCGTAACAGCATGTACTGCATGTTACCAATTCATCAAAAAATATGCCCGTCTTCAATGTGAGTCATTTTTAGAGAGCAGAATCTTTTTTCAGTTTAAAGCATACAGCCCAGGATTTTACTGTTTTCAAATGTTTAGTTCCCTGTTCCTGCTACCTATTAAGGAAAAGGCTGGCTCTCTTCTATGAGATTTCTCCTTCCTCTACCCCATGCACAAGCTTAACAAACAGCATATTTCTCCTGAGAATGCAGTTTAATAGGCAAAATGTACACAGTTCCACTTTTGAGCCCCCCACATGGACTGGATTGTGCTTAGACAATATTGCCGTTATCAATTAGCACTTTGACAATTAGCCAAGCACAGGACCTGGGCCTCCTGCAGCAGGTGATGCAGAACTTTCAATTACATCTTTCTATTTCCCACAGCTCAGCACTGAATTAATAATACACTTAGGGAACTCTGGTGGCAGGCTGATAGAAATGAAGATATGGATTAGCTGTAGTAATAAAAGCAGAAGGGAGAACTTCAGGCAAACAGTAAGAGAGCCTTATGTATAGCCATATACCCTGTGAGACAACATTAAGATATAGGTAGCCTTCATCAAACTAGAATACACTGGATCTTATTTACACATTTGCCTCACAAAGTCTCATAGCTACACTTCCAGAGCTTTCATGTAGCTCATGAATTCCTGTGTGGTTATGTGTCGGTATGTACTCAAAGTAGGCACTGATTTCTCTAATTTAGCACCCAGCTGGTTCTCTGAGCCCTCTTTGCCACACTCTCACTCTCTGCTACCACGGTAGAGCCAGCTTTGATCCCTGAGCCTTCAAGGCCTTGTGAGCCTTCAAGATTTTTGCAGCTTTACCCGTAGGACATAAATGATTATTTGGGAAAGGGGCACCACTGAATTGTAGCTTTTAGATGTTACCTGATTTGTGCACCATATGGAGAATTCACACAACACCCTCTCTTCCTATAGATAAGAGACTGCAGGAGTTCTGTGTGAAAAACTACATAGAAATGGCCAGTCTCACCAGGATACATCCGAGTCCACCCCTTTTGCCGTGGGATCTCTCCTGGCACTGCTGGCAGCCATTGCACTGTACCTGCACCTAAGAAAGGCAGAACTGCTGGATGGAGAAGCAGCAAGCTCAGGAAAAAAATCCTCAGGACTTGTGTCGCAATGTGCTTGTTAAAGTGTCATTTAAAGGCAGGTTTCGAAGGCAAGAAGCACATTTGAGAAGGGACTGCTGTGTGTTGTGAAGGGTGTGCCTTCCTAAAGGTACTTGGAGAGGCTGACAGCTAAAGGAGGTGAAAAAGAAAATAATTTCGTATTCTGGAGGAAAAAAAAAAAAAGAACAACTACTATTAGATATTTTTACTTCATTACCTTTTCCATAACTCAAAACGTCTAGGTTTGCTGAGCTTTTATGATTTTGACAGATGTAAACATGATCATGCATTTCCCATCATCTGTAAGCTCATGATCAGCCACTGACACCTTCAGTGTGGAATGGGCCTAAATTTTCAGCTTCAAGAACCATTTTATACCTGCTAAGACCTTTATTCCTCTGCATGGTTACTGTTAAGGAACTGGAGAAGAGAGGAGCAGGCCAAAAGTAGGGACATGCCTTTTTTGTATGTCCTAAATTTATCTGTCTCACATAGATATTTGCAGTGGCATTTTTTTCCCCAAAATAGGTAACGTTATGTCTAGATTATGCTCTGGGGTAAGACTGAAGCAATATAGTCTAAGTCTATCTTAACCTCCTTATATAAATCCGGAACTGGTCACCATCCCTGCAACTCTTACATATATTTGTGAAGTGTGGATGTTTCTTCCATCCTCATCTTGTTTTCTTTGTATAATCTGTATGACACTGGGAAAAGAGACCATCTTCAGTTATTCTGTGATGCATTGTCCCATTAACAGTTGTGCATCTTGGCATCACTGCAATACAGCTGACTAATAGTGAATTCATACCTCTTTTCTTACACGGTCTCACCTCTTTCACAAAATAGGGGTTTCATTCAGGTAACCACAATTGGTTATATCAAGTAACCTCCCATCTTTGTGCTGTGATGTAAACCCTGAAGCAGCAGGTAGTGTATGCGAAATGGAAACAAGGGGTAGCTCAGTTGAAAGAAAAGAAAGAACTAATTCCCTGTTTGCGCTGCTGTCTCCGCTATCTCCACAGCTACCTGCTTCAGCTACAAGACAGAAATGTGCTACTGCATAAACTCGTCATTTCAATTTTTCGTACACTATGCATGTGTTTTGTAACTCAACACCCATTTCTTCTCCTCAGTCTTCTGCCGTGGGCATCAGCTTGTAACAAATCCCCGTATGAAAAAATGTGAAACATATTGAAAAAAAGTAAAAAGAATCGCTAAAGAGAAACCTGGGCTCTGACATTTTTCTGGGTCCCATTTTCCTTTTCTTTGAAGGCAGTTTTGGATCACCAACCAAACCTGACTAAAAGCTGTAGACTTCTTTCCTGTCATTTATTGTTCCTGTTTCCTTCTCTATGCAGATGGATCCTGCTAAGGGCAATAAATATCTGTTACACAGATAACAAAGAACAAGCCAAAAAACCATAAATCATTAAGTGCCAAAGAAGCTGCTCAAATAATAAGAAACAGCAACATCTGTTGCTGTACTTCTCCCATTTCTAAATGCTTTCTAGTAGACTGATAGTTTAGGCAAACAGCTCTTCCCTCCAGAATAGATTGGAATTGTCCAGGCAAAAAATCAGTATTTCTCAGAGTTGGTAAAGTCTCATAAAACTACCCCAAAATATTATGCATTCAGGAAGAGAACTCTGTCTTTCCAGGCACATCTATTCAGTCCTCAGCAATGTGACAAGTGGTTCTTGATTCTTGTCTCTTGCAGCTAATCCTGATAAGGGTGCTTTTAACATGGAACCGAAGTTAAACTTCATGACTGCTAAGGAGTGGCTGAATTGAGTGCACTTCAGGACCTGGAGCATCCTCCTTCCCTACACGCCGCAGCTAAACCCTGTGCGCTCTCAGACCCAGGAGCTTTCTCCCATCCCAGACCAATGGATGCAGCTACTGCTCTTCCCATCTGCAGGTCTGGCCAGCAGCAAGATGCAGACACACACATACATACACACTCGATGCTAACATTGCCTCTCACAGACTAACACAGGTAGAGCAGTGCCTTTTCCAGCATCCACATAAACCCCAGTCTTACTCACACAACTGTAAGCACAGGTAGCCAAGGCTCGTTCCTCCTCTCCAGCTAATTAGATTTGGAGGTCACTCATGAAAACAGACACACTCATCCTCACTCTCTAGATCCACAAGCATGCCACTTTTTCATGCATAGGACAGGCTTTAATTCCCTTTAATATCCATGACCCTTACCTGGTCACCAGCTCAGTCCTTGGGTCTTTCAGGTGCAGGTCACCTCCTACTCACCAGCCAGTTCAGGTTGATGTTCACTAGTGAATTACACATAAATGCACACACACACACACACAGAGGACTGAAGTTCACTGGGGAAACACACACACATCGCCAGTCTTTCTGGTTGCTGGCACCCAGACCTAAATGCACCTTGTGGCCCCTTTTCCAGTTGCTGGCACTTGGACCTTTAACATGCCTCTTTCACATGTGTGCGCACACACAGTATAGAGAGTGAAATCACAGAGAAAAATATTTAATAGGATGTAACAGCAAGAAGAAAAGCCCACAGTGATCAGGCACCGGGCTCAGCCTGATAAACCTACTGACTAGCAGCTTGCTTGCAAGTCACTGTCCTCTTTTATCCCCCCTTCTCTCCATGCTTGTTCTTCTTCCATCAACCTTAATTCCTCTTGGTCACCTCAGCGTTACACAGTATTACTGACAAGCTTATACCTAGGTGCTGTTGGTCTTGCAAGACTGCAGTCCCCAAAATGTCCCCACTGCTCCCCTAAAATCGTGCGTGAAGTGTGGCCGTCTCTCACATCACTTCCACTTAACTAGTAGTGAAATCCTACCCTTCCTCAAGGTGCTAGATGTAACTTTGTGACCCTCTTGCTCTGTTATTTATGCTCAGCAGTTTCTCGTGTTGCGTCCAGCAGTTCCTTGTGGTCTGCTCAGCTAGCCAAACCCCATGCCTGGGCGTGCACACCTTGACAATGACTACTTGGCAAGGCACCAACCTACCTGTGTAGGTTTCACTACATGCCTAAGTTTCACTGGGTTCCTCAGTGGCTACTTTCTATTTAAAAAAGAAAATTCAAATGATATATGTGCATATGTGTTTAGAGAAACATTGCAAGATGATTGCAATTAATCATAACTCCACAAAAAACCTCCTATGTTCCTGTTATCTCTCTCCATGTAGGGATACCACTATTTTATTAGTTATGAAGAACATCTTTTCTATAACATCTACATACCTCTGACACAATGCAGGCATAGCCTTTAATAAATTGTAATGACTGCTGTACTCTCATATCTGAAAACATCCCATCTAAGATCCCAGTAAGAAGGCATCCAAGATGAGAACTAAAAAGTCCTCATACTTCTCATAGAAGTTCAAATTTACTTGAAGGCAAAAATATATGTTACAGATAGGCTTATATTTGTATGTATTTAGTTTAGCCAGCGTCTGTTCATAGCAGACATGATTTTTCCCAACACTTTCCTAGAAGTTATTTCAAACATTATGTAAAAACCACCCTGTACTACTTTAGAAGTATACTGTACACTGACAGGAAGATACTACTACTTCCTCCTATAGAGGAATTTCAGTTAGGGTTTATGGCAACTTGTTTTATATGTTACGTTTTGTGAGGCAGAGAGCTTTGTACCGCAATCTGGAAATAATTTTACTATGAAGTGCAATACATTTACTTCCCTTCATCAGCAACGTTCAGCAGCATATTCTGTTTATTTTTGCCATCGTCTTTGGTCTGTTTTAAATATGACCAAGATTACTGAACTCCTTCAATTGCTTGTTGCATGAGCCATCTGGTATCTGGGCATAAGGAAAGAATAAACATACAGAGGGACATACGCAGCCTACAACAGCATGCACAACTTCCAGTGACAGCCAACTTGTTTCTCTCAGCAGAGATGGGCAAGACAAGACTTAATTAAGAAGGACATATAGTTTGTATGACATTTGGGGTGAAAATACACTTCAAATCTGCATAACTTTACACCATTTGCAAGATTGGTATAGATTTAGCAGTCTATAAAAACAAAAGTGCCAAGTGAGAAAATCAAATATCTGAACACAGAGGCAAAGCCACCAACCAAAAAGGTTTCGTCTCTACGGAAGAATATTGGAGCTACAAACTTACTTCAGTTAATTATGGATTTTAATACCGCTGGAGTAGCTTGGATCGAAGTCTCTTACGTGCCAACTGAGCTAAGAAATTTGTGAGTCATTTTAAAAATCCTCCTCCTTCTGTGAACACTGCAAACAGTAAAGAGGAAATAAGTGACCTAGTCAAGTGAACGTTTGCCCTCTGGCTCTGGCCTGTGCATTCAGCTGGCTGAGCAACAGACTGTCTGCCTGGAAGGATTTGCCTTTTTTCAATGGTTCAGACGTGCAGCTCGGAATCTGCATACAAAGGAAGCAGAGTTTAATTCTCTGCAGCCCGTTATTGTTCAGGATAATTGCTACGATGGCATAATACCTGTAGGAGAAGTGTCTTTTTCTCGCTAGGAATGTAGCTACTCTGCTGTACGTTGCACATAAAGATGGAGAATGCTCTTAAAAGACCATATCGTGAAACCTTAACAGTAAAACTCATTCCAATTTAAAGAAAGTCAAGCATAATTAAGCATAATCCCTTCTATAATTTTGATCAATACACTTCTTATAATAACAATAAGTGGGGTTTTTTAGCTGAAGAGCAGCCTACTTTGCCTGGTGATGGTGTTCAAGGATATTATAAATTCAGTTACCCAACAGGTGGAACAGACAGTGTCTTTACATTTTCCTGGGGGTTTTTTGGCCGCAAGGAAAGATCAAAGCCAAAAACGTTCCTGCTTTTGTTTAGCTGAAAGCAAGGCAAACATTTAGACAAACAAATAAATTTTTCTTGCATTATTAATTTCTTCTATGTACAAACTGCTCTATAAATACTACGAACTGCTTGCTTTTCTTTCAACTGCAACAACTAAATGAATATGAAATAATTTAATGGGATTACATCCTCTTTTTAAGCGTTAAGTTTGGATATCTACTTAACGTTGGTAGTGAAGATCACTTTTTTCTGCATGAGAACTGCTGGATTGTGAAGGGAAAAGGAATTTCAAAGGAAAAGCCTAGTGATGGTTAATAATACAGTTCACAAATGAATGCTAATGAAGCAGCAGATGTAAAGGCTTCAGGTAAATTTGAACCAGACAGAAAAGACGATCAGAGATCCTCATGTGAGGCACATATACAAAGGCAGTGACAATTTTTGTGTGCAGGATCTCAAGCATGTAAGAAATCTAAAAAGTAGTTTGGGGCTAACTTTGCTCCAAGGGGGATATGAACTACTTGTTCTCCCTGATTTTCTGTCAGTGTAGAGTATAAACAGAAAAGGCAGAATGACCTGAAATACTACTTATTTCAGACCTTGTTGAAAAAATGGACATCTTCCTTTCATTAAATCCTCTCTCTCTCACACATACATAACACACACACACACACTCAGCTGTCTCTAGGCATAGGCAAGGTAGGCTGTTTTCTGGAAGCGTACCCTGAGAGGTAACAGAGTGGCTATGGCTTTGCTTTATACACTGCCAGTGCCAGAAATTTTGAGACAGCAAAGGCTGTCTGATGTAGCTCCACTTCTAGCTCCAAAATTCAGCCTGCAACCCCTTTCCATAGCAGCATCTAGCTAGTCCTAGCTTACCTCCCTTGGCATAGCAAAATTCATTGATGTCTACCTGTTGAGAAGTACAGAGATGGTTCAGCACACACCCTCAAAACTGATATACCATTTGAACTATTTATATCTAACAGGCTGGAAAGAAAAAAAGAGAGGCGGCTGTTTGTATTGGTTTTAAATACTCAGAAGTGGTGGGTGGTGGAGGCCACACAAGCAGATAAATAAAGAATGCCTGGAAAGAGCAAGAGGTAAAAATCAAAGAGATACACCACTGTCTGGAGGAGAAACAACCAGAAGGCAGATGAAAACAGAGGATTATTTCAGAGGCAAATAAATCTATTTGAACTTCAGAGGGATGTACAGTTTGCCATGGTGTCAAGTGTGTGTGGAAAAGGGGGAAGGCTAGACTAGAGAAGCAGGTAAGCCCCAGCAAATGTGTTTGTATCAGTCAGAACTCTGGCATGCACCTCCAGTTGAGGGGAACCCAAAGAGTGCACACATCGGCCAAAGGCAGATCTGTTTATGTCCTTGAAATTTTCTCTTTCTCAGAACAAATCTTCAACCTTAAGATAAATCAATCTTATCAATTACTGCATATCATATAAATCTAATATTATTTCTCAGATAGTAGAAGCAACATTCATCCACGATTGATATCTACGAGGTTTTTACACCTTTAGGGAGAAGGTTAGTCAGAGAGAAAGCCAGGTGTGAGTGTTTATGTGCTTGTATATCAGTAGTTTCCATCAATATAATGGCTTTGCATTTCTTTTGACTTATCTCTGCATTTAAAAAGCAGAGAGACGAAGCCGAGCTTCTACTTTTCATTAGCCAACTTGGCAATCACTGTACTATTTCTCAGTATCATTCACTGCTACAAATCATCTTTTGGAGAGTAAAAAGCATTTGCACTGAAATTGTTTGAAGAGCATTCACATCCACAGTGATTAGGATGTCCTTGGCTCTGAAGAGAAGAAATATTTTCCGTTCTCTACACAGAAGCGATGGCTTAGACACAAACCAAAACAAAAGAATATCTTTCAGGCAGCACTGTGCTATTAAAATGCCCTCCTGGTTGCACCTTCTCATACACAACAAACTTTTAAGGGTCTTAAAGCATGAAGTCGTATTGCGGTAAAATATGACCACCATATTTTAAGAAGTAGAACAGTGACATCTAGTGCAACAAAATTGCATGGCAGGGCTCAGAAATGTTTTCAGTAGCCTATTTTCACTTCCTCTAATACTGAGGCAAAAGTCATTGCCAGCAAGTTTCTGCCAACTAAACTTACTACATGATTTTTGACGTTATATTTTATCAGATTGACATTGATTTCTTAAGTCTTGGTCAGATAAAACAAGATAAACATTTACGATGTGGGAGAGGAATAAACAGCAAAGGAAGAAATGCAACTTTTGTTTGGTTCTGACCTGCTCTTAAAGAAAAAGACATCCACCATGCTTTCCTGACAGGCATTTTCATATTACCAGTTGTGTCACTGATTTCAGGTGCTTCTTAGACCTCTTATGCAAAGGAAATGGAGGAAGTTGAATGGAAATCTGTGTAGATGAAAGAAGCAATTAAAATATTGTGTCTAGAAATGAAAAAAAAGATGACATTATCTGGAGAATGTCTCGGCAAAGAGAAAAAAAGAAAATAAGAAAACTAAGAAAGAAAAGGAGGAACAAATACAAGCCATCTGAAGACGATAAGAAAAATGAGAGAATGATAATGTAATCTGACAGAAAAAAAAGACAAACGCACCAAAATAAATAGCAAATCTAATAATATGATGGAAAAATTAAAACCAAAGAAATATAGGAGACAAAGATAAATTGTGCTAGTTCCAGTTGTTTCATACCAAAAATATGACCTTAAAATGTTCAAAAATCACACTTTTTATTGGTCATGACCACTTAATGCTGCTTACAAGGGCTAGAGGAAAGTTAGGCATGTCTAAATTCCAGGCCCGGCAGAGATTTCAGAAGGCTGTCCCACCAAGCACTGCAAAAACTAAAATTGTGCTGCTGGGTTCTGAGCCTAAATAGGTAAATGAGAAACATTTGCTCAGATGTATTTTGCCATTCTGTTAGAATGAGGAAAGCAGAGAATAACACCACTTTCTTATTAACTGCTGTGAAGATGGCATGGAAAAGGGGAGAGTGGAGCTGACGTAGTTGAGACATTGTAATTCTACTGGAGCAGAGGATTAAATGTTCTGATAACATTTATTCAGTTCCTATTGACTAAATATCTTAAAAAAAAAAAAGCTGAACCCTTAAACCATTAAACATCTGGCAAGTTCTAACAGTATTAAAATACTACCTGCACAAAGTAAAATTTCCATTGAATTTTCTGACAAAAAACCCCCATGTGTTTTCTCTCTTGCTATCAGAGACAAGGCACTTCAGTTTTACTTGAGATAAACCACGGGTGAAAGTGTAAAATAGATCTTGTCATGTTACTCAGAAATAAATACTACAGCTGCCTTTTCTCGCTTTTGATTTTACAGTGTCTTAGTCACTTCACGCTATGGCCAGTTTTTCAGGGAAGATAGTCCTATCCTTAATCGTGCTGGAGAGATTTGCATTTGCTTGCAGTCTCTCAGGTTGTCAGGGTTAGTTCTGATTGCTGAGGATCCTTTTGGATCCTTACGGTTCACGGAAGGAGGAGACAGCCTATCTACTTAGAGAAAGAAAGTTAAAGCTGCTCTATTTCTTTGAAGGAATTCCCAGATGGAAAATATGAATACCTGCTGCGTTGCATATGTGCAGTAAATCCAAAGCCTGCAGGATATGTTGCATGAGTGAATACACCGTGCAACGTGTGCAGAGTAAACCCAACGTTTTCCAGAAGTGCGGCACTCTGTCCGTGCATGTGTGCTATGGAAATTTCTGAGCTTTCCAGACTCAGTGTTGCTCTCTCAGAGCTACTGTACAGTAAGTCTGACAGGGCCGAATGATGGCCAGGAATCCTGGTCAAGGGTACGTGTATTTGAATTCTGTTATGTTATTCAGTTCTGGGGTAAAAACCCTTCAAACCTGGTAAGCAAGACAGGAGAGTTTGATTTACCTTTCATTTGCCACACTGTCTTTTTGACCACCTTACAACTTAAAGCAAAGTAGCCTGTAAGACCTATATGTAAACCGCAGGGACTTTCTAAGAAGCAAAGGCGACAGGCTTCCTCCTGCTGATCTAGTCGCAAGCGAGGATTCAGCACTCTACTTCCAGAGATCGACCAATGCCAGGGAAATGCAGCAAAACCAGAAGGGCCCAAAGGACAAAGAAAGAATTATTCAGAGACATCGGGAGCTTTCTAGCTGAAAAAGATTAGAAATGCTTAATTTAGAGAGGAAATTAATAAGGGAAGATCAGAGAAGTATATCAATAACACAAGCAAAGAGGAATCAAATACTTCAATCCATCATCTCAGAGTACAAAAGGGCTATTACAAAATACAAGCACATATTAGCAAGAGCAGCCTTAAAAGAATCCCAGCTAAGTACAATCAAGAAGATATTTTGACTGAAAGGATCATATTACATGCTGACAAGTTTGCCACTCGAGTTATTAAAATTCTGTGTCGCAAGCCAAATCAAAACCAGATCTCACGTTTTCAACGGAGCGAGGAGTAGTAAATTACAGGGCAGTTACAAGAAGCCTACGACACGCGTTCACTCCTGCGGACGGCAAGTCCTGCCCACACATGGTTGCCAGCTGGGCAGGAACCTCTCACCCCAGCCAGAACCTTCCCCCTCAGAAGAAATTTTAAATGAAACCCCGAGTGTCCTCTCCCTGAATTCACCACCGCAGCTGCCTTTCCCGGCTCGTGACTCATTAAAGCTGCTCTCAGCAGGAAGCAAGAAACCTTGCACGGGCCCCTCAATTTTTACTGTGTCTGAAGCTTTCACTTTTTTGCTTTTATAATTGATTATTTAAAGCTTTCACTTTTGAGTCCTGCTGTGCCTGAAATTCTTACGATTTTTAAAAGGTAGACTCTCCCGTAAGTATGGTGTTTGTTAATGGTTAAGGCTGCATACTTGACTGCCTTAAAAACAGAAAAAGTTGGCGTTCCTATCATCCTTTTCCAGTCTCTAATGTGGTCCTACAATGCAGCCACAATCTCTTCGTTCCACTTCTACAATCTTATTACATACAGTTTGGTTTTCCAGCCAAATGTGAGAGATTGCTCCGCCTGGCACAAATCTCTTCTCTGCATCTTCCTTGTCTCCTGCCACCGTTAGAGACGCCTCAAGTCCTGTCGTCAACTCGTGTTGGACTCAGGGGCAAGTAACTATATTCAGACTCCTCCTTCATCATCCTGCTATTGCCAGTATCTCTATGGACTGCTCACCTTCTAATTCAAGTGAAGTAGTCTCCTCAAATCCCTGAAGATCTGAAGAGCTGCTTTTTCCTTTAACTACGCTTATAGAGATTTCTATTTTCTCTACTTCTTCTACACCTCTCATCCTCACACGCTTTTTAAAGTTATCTTCCATTGTTGAATAGTCTTCATCTTCTTAGATACTCACTGACCTCCCTCCTCCTGTCCAGTCTTTTCTTATAAAACGCCGTTGTTTCACTACGTCTTCAAAGCTTTGTGGACAACGCGCTCCCCGAGGCTTCCCGTGCCGAGAGGCCACGTGGGCCCTCACCGAGAGTCTCTGCACTTGCAAGAGAAAAATGGCTGGCACGAGCGAGGGGATTTAAGCCTACTTGACCAAAAAGTTTTTGCCACATTTCCGAGCCAGTCAAGAAAGAAAGGCTCTTGTGCGAATTGGTTCTTAAGAGGAGACTGTAGCTGTTTGTACGGGACTTTCTGCAATAGCAGCTCCACCTCTAAAGAACTCCTATGTGAACTCTGCTCTCGGTCAAGAAGCTGAGGAGTGGACAATAGCACCAACCCTAGGTGAGATGCCTGTGTGATTTTTGCTTGTCTAAGACATAAAATATTTTTCAAAGTAGTCCAGTTTTGTCCATGGTTCTCCTGCATAACACCAGGCAATCTGCACCAGGCTTTATGTGCGTTGTTCAAGGACGATGTGAAAGGTGGTTTGCACATGAGGCGGCAGTGTACTTTCTCTGGCCGACCTGGAGCTGGAGCTGCTTTCCTAGGGAAAAATAGTTCTTGGATGTGGAGGGGCAACTGCATTTTGTTGTTCATATTCCACGTTTGATCATGGTCTATGGTTACCAGCTGGGACTTAAAATACTGTACCAAGTTTCAGAGAGATTGTTTTTGCTTCTCTATCCTTACACAAGGGTTACATGTCTTCAGATGCTTCAGACGCCCAATTCTTCCAGCTACAGTCTGTTTCTGAAACTGTTTAATTTTTTCATGGCTGTTTTACAGACCATTAACTTAGAATAAGGAATTGTCTCTAAATTCAACCAGGCTGTCATTTAAAAATGGTTGGCTGTGTAGTCTCACCACTATGGCCTCTAATAAAGCCTTTTAAAGGTTTTTCAGTACAGGGAACTCAGCTGAGCTCTTTGATTTGCAGCACATGAGTACATAGAATATGTAGTATACCGTATTCACCTTCTTTTCCAGCCTCTCAGCATATAGAAGTCACAGGCACAGGATTTAAATTTTGCACTACCCAATGGAACAGGGAATACAGATACAGGAGTTTGTAGTAAACCTAGCTGGTATGTGAAATGATAAAACTGAACTCGGTATGAATGGCTTGGACCTAAAAGCTGTAGGTAGGTCTGCATTCATAGCATTGCTACACCATAACTAATAAATCCAGACTATTTCGTTTTCTTGTCACCGATTTTCTAATGCTTCCGGTTCTAAGAAATTACTTCAGCACATCTGCACGGGCATGACTTTAGAGGTACAGTCTCATAAAATTCAAGGTTATTACATACAGATATTTAGTGATTTCTGCAGCTGCAATGAAGCAACTGGCTTTATGTAGCCGGTAGTTAACAGCAGCACTCTGGTAGTATGGACATCAATTTATGTTGCTCAGAAGCAGGTTAAATTAGCTCTCTTTGCCATACCTAGCTGATATGCTTAAGTTTTCACTCTGTCTTTTTAGATTTTAATTTTTATAGGGTTTTTAACCAGAAAGCCCCGGGGGAGATGTTTAATTTGGGAATATATTCCAGATAACTTGTACTCGGGTGCTCTTGGAAGTTTGAAAACTGTGATCTCTCTTCTGGTACAAAAGCTGTAGAAATAAAATAGATTCACCTTCTGCAGAGGTGTTCACACTTACCAAGTCTAGCAAAGAAGCAGCCCCATTAGCTGTTCGCAGAGTAAGGTGAGGTGACTGTTCAGAGTTTGTGCTTTCACTCCCAGCCCTATGGCACTTCACAGCCCAGTGGAAGACTTCTGCTCTTTTAAAGCAATCCCACTCTGTTACATAAAAAAATCTGCTGCTTTTTCACAGACAGCACAACACTGAAAAGAGTTGGGGAGATGGACAAAGAAATGAAGAATAACACAATTTTTCATGAACAATTTTGCTTTTCACACCTGACTACTTCTTGACGTTGTACTGTATGTACAAAGCACCAACCAATGCCGCGAAATACGTCAACGTGCAATGATGAAAAATTTAAGAACACAGTTGAAAGGTTGGTTTAAAACCTCCATGGAAGTTTATCTGAAAAACGCATTGAAGGTATACCTGTACCACATCAATAACAAACCATGCATACTCCTGTTTTCAGATTACCTTCATTTGTGACTTTACACTGATGGTAGGGCTATAAATCTAAACTTTCTGCTCCAGTAACTAAAGTTTCTGTGATCAGAAACCTAACAGTAGTTACAAGTAATAAAGATTATATGACATACAGTTGAGTAACCTTATTCAACAGAGGACAGAGGTACCAAAACTACATTAATAATTTTATTATTTTAGATTTGTGCTGATTTCCCTTAGATAGAAAACCATTTGGAAGATTTCTTAAATTATTTTACTCTCTTGGTGGTTTAGTTGTTGCACTTGAAGTGATATCAAAGAATGGGGTTTTTTTAAAGATTTTTTTTTTTTTTTAAAAAAGTCATATTTCTAAATGACTGCTAAAAGCCCATGGGCATTTATCTCAGGGCTGGTTTAAATGATGTATTCATGGTTGCAGTATTCAGGAGTTACGATGTGTATATAGCAAGCCTGAAAAGAATGAAGGTGGGGAAGAATAAAGACGACGGAATAATCTGAATAATGCCTCTAGTAACCAATAATTCTGACACGCATGGTTATGTGTTCTGTTGTCATCTAACCATAAGAAACTGAAGTACATCTCATTTCACTTAGTCAGAGCAGATGGATGCAGTACTGTTGAACATCATCTACAACAAGTAATTGTACTGCCATCTCATTGACATACAGTCTGCATCACTTATTTTGTTTGGCGTGCATGTATTTTACAAAAATGCCCCAAAGATGCAGCAGTGGCATATTAAGAGCTACCACAGGGAAAGATCAGGCATTCCCACCTGTTCCATCTTTTATGATTGTTCTCAATCTTGCAAAGCCTTTGGGCTGCCTTCCCAAAGCCCTGCAGAATAAACAAATGTTTCAGCGCGGCAAAGCTGAGAACATGCTTGGGTGCCTCAGTAATTTGCTCTGCTCCATTTGTTTTTAAATCAAATCAGGAAGGTCACTATCAACACGAAAACTATGAGCAAACCCTTGCTTCCCAAACAAACAAATAACAAGCAACAAACCCCCAAAAGAATCAAAATTTGAATGTTTTCTAATATATTGTTTAGTTCAGTATTCACAGAAGTAACACTTGTAAAAGGTGTCTTTTTGTTTCATCAAATACTCCATGTTAACTTGATTTTATTGTAAAATGATCTGAAGTAACCGTGGTCATGAGAAAAACACACACACCTCAAAACCATGAATTTGTTCTGAGCTGGAAACAGCACCAAAGTTTTGGTCCACCGAAGCCAAAGAAAAAGGGAGCGATTGCCTCGACAGTGCCCACTCCTACGCGGCACCACAAGTCACGGGCGTCGCAAAGGGCTGAGACGGAGGGTCTCCACCGCACCCAGTGCAGGCTGCTAAAACCATGAGCTGACCTGGTGGCCTCTTCCCTTCCTTGAAAAGTAAAATACCTCTTACCAGTTTTTCCTGCTTCTCATCACCACCACCTACCCCGGCTCATCTGGCCGGGAAGAACAGAGAGAGCGAGCGTAATTGCTGCCCCTGCCTGTTTAGACCTGCCGAAGGACTGCTGGCTACCTTTAATCACTAACAGAAGCGCGATGCTTTGAGACAAGAGCGTGTGACACACACACCCGCACCCCCCGCAGTTTCTCACTTCCCTTCTACAGCTAAATGCACTAAGGCAGATGTGCCCAAAAGAAAGTCATCCTTACAAAAGCCTTTCCAAATACAAAAATGATGAAACGGAAAAAAAAAAAAACAAAACCCAATCATGAAGTAAATTGTTAAATCTTTTCAGAGAACAACTGAACAGTAAATAAGTGTTGGGCTGCACAGGGGAAACAAAATAGTCACGCACATGGTGTGAGCACTTTCTGTTCTTTGCACTGAATAGGAAGGGGTCCATAATCATGATAATTACAGGCTTTAACAAAAAGCATATGCAAGTGGAGAAGGGAAAGTGGCAATTCAATATTAGTGAATCAAATGTCAAGTCTGATGGTTTCTAATTTCCCATTGCACTTTCCTACTACAATCTTAATAGCATTCCTCTGATGTACGCACTTGTCCATATGTTTGTTATATAAACACAGAGAGCACCTATAAATATTTAGAATTATCTGGATGCTTTTGAAAATTGTGTTAAAATTTTTAATTACCTTTCTATCTCAAAAATCAGGTTCAGATCATTTCTCAGATATTTGGTCAACTATACAGTCAAGCACCGGTATAATTAATGAGTTATCAATGCAGAAGCTTCTTTATTATTTGCCCAATTACAGAATCTTCTCATGACCATATATTATCATTCCTGTCTTTTCAGCTGAGATTTGGAAGTATATGGAGGAATCTTTTAATAGGCTTATATATGATTTACATATTAAGGGCGTGCATATGCTTGGATGAACACTTGATGGTGTAAAATGTACATCCAAAAAAACCCCGGTGTGAGCTGTTGCTCTACACAGAGCTGTCAAATCACTAATAATTTTTTTTACAAAATAAACTGATGACACCCTTTTTTAATCCTGCCATTATACATAACAGAGATGCTCCCTTTATATCAAATAAAGAACCATAAAGAAATCAGTTTCATTTATTTTTAAGAAAAAGAAAGTATTCCAATTCCTTTCTAGATACTGTTATTTTTGGACAAGAGTTTAAATTAAAATTATGCCATCCTAAATTACCGCAACACTCATTTTGGGGTACACTTCTGTACCACTGGTATTAGGTTCACTGGAGCATAGCTCAGACCATACACTGCTCAAATAAAAGCTTTGCCTAAGTGTCGACCAAAAGGGACTTCATAGAGCTGTGACCAATAGATGAACTGTTTACAGAAGATGAAAGCGCTAACAAGGTCGGGAGAATGTTACAAGATATGCAGCCCTGTCAAAAGTAGGTAATTGAGATAAATTTATTAAGCACGGGGCAGCACGTGGCCAACGATAAGGGAGGAACGTGAACATGCGGATCAGGAGACGGGTCAGGCGCAACGCTCGGGGAGGGCTGCAGTGCAGGCGGAGTCTCCTGCGCAGGTTTAGGTCAGCGCACACCCTTCTGATCGCAGAAGAAAGAACTCATGTAACTCCGTACCGGCCAAAAGAGCACTACTTTCTGCCAGGCATATGTACACTAGCACTTTGGCAGAGCAACCACCCAAGGACCATCCTTAGGATAATAAACCTCGCCAAGCCTCAGTCAAACTTGTGGTCGTTCCTTATAAAAGGAAAGCAAGACTGAAGCCTTCCGGCTAAAGACAAGCTAGCACTGAGGTCGTGGCAGACCATACAGCGCTGACAAAAAAATACTACCAACAATGGACAGAAACAGCTATTACAATGTTTAAAAGTAAACAAGCTATAAAACAAACAAAAAGATAGGCCTTTTAATGCATATATTTTCCATATAAAAGACAACATTTAAAAAAATGAACTTAGAGCAAATCTTACAAAATTCCAAGCTTGCTATTATGTATTAAAAAACACCTACGCGTGCAACAATGCATTGCTACTGCTTTGAGGGAAGCAGAGCCACTCAGCTGGAGGAAGTCACTGACTAATCATCTTAAAGCAGAATCTGTTGAAGTGTTAAAACCAGCTTTTGTCCCCAGTAGTTCCTTCTGCTATCTGGTTATTTCAGTTCAGTAACTCATTTGCTCAAAGTTGATAAACCAACCAGGAGGTGAAAAAAGAGCAAGGGTTGTTTTCTTCATAAAATCTGTAGAATAAAAATGATGTGATAGCTGGTAAGGTCTCCTACTTCTGAAATGTTTGGTATGTACTAATCAGAAATAACCATCCCAGTTCATTAACTGCAGATAGCATTGCATTTTATATACATTTTAAACTCTTCTCAAGTATCAGACATGCTTAAGGTAGATTTAAATGACTAATAAAAACATCTAACTTGTGAGCACCTTCATCTCACTTTTAAATTCTGTCCAAATGTAGTCTCAAGTGAAATACCAAAAATAAGCTTTAAATAAATGACATTCATTATTTTCTAATAACTGAGACAGAAAGACAAAGCAAGATAGAAGTCACAACTGAAACAGTTGCTGTATATCAATTCATTTCAGTGGAGATGCTCACTGCTTTATTTCTAATCCATCAATGTCAGATTTTGAAAGTCAAAAAAACCCTCGCGAAATACATGAGAAGTCTTTTTTTTTTTTTAATCAGAGATACTGTTTTTATCTTTTTCTAAACATTACTCCTATCGCTTCCATGCTTGCAGCAGCTGATCCAATATTTAGTAATTTTTAACCCAGCCAACACTGTTAGCTCATCTACACGCCGTCTAGTGTAAAACTCATTGAGCCACTGGCTACTGGCTCCCCGTTCCTGAAATGCCCCTAGTAAATTGCCTTCCCCACAGAAAACAGTTAGACACGAACGGCAGGGCATCCAGGCCCTTTGGAGCTCGCCCAACACAGCCTCACATGTGGAAGTGGGAAGTCACTATGTTCATTTTAATGCTGGCTACTTCGGAGATGACAACAAAATACTTATCTGAAAGCTGTCAGCATATGTAAAGAGGAGAAATAGGAAGCTGCAGCTCTGTATGTGTTTTGTAAGCCACAGCCAGTGCTGGGGAAGTAATATATTCCTAAGTTATTTAAGCAGTGCATGCAGCTTAAGGCTGAAGTGATTATTTATGTATTTGTAATAGCATTACACACAGGATTATGAGTTAAGTGGTTAACAGACGGAGGGACAGAAATTTCCAAGACCTTTTGTTAAAAATACCTAGGTTATTCCTTCTTTACTAGCCAAAGAGGTACTTGTAAAAACAAAATGATGTACCTCAGGCCAAGGTTTATAAACTTGCGCTTCAGTCTACTACCCTGTTTACAAGATACATGCGATAAATATTAGGAGACTGAAGTTACCCGAGGACTGCCTGCAAACATGCTCTCAGTTATGTTTATTCAGCACCTTTAGTTAAACCTTTTGCACTGATTCGATGGCAAAATTCATACTGCTTCCACTGAGAACAAGAGACCAGTATGACTGTCATGGAGTGGCCTAAATCCCACCTAAGGTTTCCGTATTAATACAGTGCATTTATCTATTCTAGAATGAATCATTTACAGAAAGGTTTTCCTCTGACTTCATGGATGAGCTCTGGGAGCGACCCACAAATCTAATTTGTGTCTACAGAACTAATAGTAAAATTTTTCATTGTCTAGTTCAGACTTAACACACAAAACCCACAACACCACAAAAGAATTTATGCAAGTTTGGTGACCTCTTTAACCAACTCCATTTTATAAAACAATAAACGTGTACTAGCGAAAGAATGTCTAAAAGTAAGTGTTTGGAAGAGGTAAATATTATTTCTGACTGTAAGTCAATAGTGGGTCTTTCTTCATCTATTTGGCTTATACAGCCGATGATATTGAGATGCTGGCATATAATCCGCTAATTATGAATCCCTTGTTGAATTCCACAAGTTTTGTACCCCAGTACAACATTTTTTTAAACACAGAACAAAGTTGTGAAAAAATCATTCCAAATTAAAGCTCAGAATAGACACGTGAGTCCACACTGGTTAAAAAAAGTTGTATGTGCCAGTTGGTGTAACTCTTTTGTAGAACTTCTGCAATGATCTGGGCCAACACTTCACTACGCTAGATCCAGGAAAGAAAAAACTCAGTTTAGTACTCAGTTACGTGGAAAGTTTTTGAACATCCTTCCCCTTTTTTGGAGAGAAAAGATAATTGAACAAAATCAATAGAAAGTGAAAAATAGAAACCCTTCCAGAAATAAAGTTTTGGTTATTTGTTTGTAGAATACTTACTTTTTTTTTTGACATTTCTTTATCTTCTTCATGTAAACAGTATGGATGAAAATCCAACAGATAACCTCTCAAAAATAAGTGTGCTAAGGAAAAAGCAAACAAACAAGTTTTGAGACACACATTTAAAAAACATGTAGCTGAGTAAGTACTGCTGTATTTCTGCATTAATAGCCTCTTTCTTGAGGTTATTTATATATATGTGTATACATATATAGGCTCAGGTGAAATTATAAGAGCAGGAGGCAAATAAGAGCAGAAGGCTCAGTAGTCAGAGTGTCAGTCATGAGGTTCAGTCACTGCTCAGGTATCTAACCACAATACTGCAGGCCTAACAGAAAAATAGTCTGTTTTCAAGAAGAAAATCAAATGCAAAGATCAGAGCAACAAACCAAGAAGGCCCAACTATCCTCCTCAAACTTTCAGTTTGCTTTCTACCTCATAGGCATGAGAAATGCAAATCATTAGTGATTATGATGCAGTCTGGGTCCTGACTGGTGGCCACCTCTAGCTATAAAAAAGCACCAAGACTTGTGGCCTTCTGAACACGAATAAGAAGCATATTAGATGGTGGCTTCATAGTGGCTTTGCTCTTTTGGTGGCTGTTGACCAATCTGGGTTGTAGCCATGCTGTTTATGGCCATGTTCTGTGGAGATGACCTAGCTGAAAGTCTTTTGCACAGTGGATATGAATTTCTTTGCCATATGCAGTTAACCTGAACATTTTCCTTAGATATGCTTCCTCAGCAACAATTTCCATGGAGACTGGATCCTGGAAATTTCATGTATGGAGTCTGCTGATCAGTACATATGAACTTATTTTACTTAGTTGCCTTCACTAATTCTTTTGGTATAGTCCACATAAAACAAATTGTAAATTACTGTTTTAAGAACAGGATTTTCAAGGCACATACGGCATTTATATGCAAAAGATGTCTCTTGCGCCTTGCTTCAAAAAGCTACAAAAAACGAGTCTCTTCTTTACTAAATATCTGCTCATTGACTTGAATCAGCGTGGGGAACACAATAAACCTTGTCTGATCGCCAAGGCACTGCCCGTACAGTGCAGCCCCAGGAAGAGGGGCTCTTGTGGAAGAGCTGATAAACAGCACTGCTGTCACATAACAGAAGGAGACACAGCCACTTCCAGAACCCCAGGATGGGTTCATGAAGTAGGAGAGAAGATGAGAATGAAAAAGATAAAGCAGAAATTTGGGGATTTCAGGATGACCCACCTTATTTGCAGGTCCCTGAATTAATCTGGGGAAGGCTGCAGGAACTTACGGACACAAGTACAGTAGGGCTGGCCACCCCTTTTGAAGCATTATACTGGAATTAGGGCTCATTAAATGACACTGTCCAGATGCCATCCGTGTTGGTGTCTGTCCTTTGGATCACCTGGCCACGAAGCATGCAACGATATTGCCTGCCACTGTGTTGCAGAATGTAAAGGTGATATGAACACTTGTGTTCGCTTTCAGGGGCAACATGTCAAAGGAACAATTCTTGTTAGCAGAGTGCACTGGTAGGGAGAAGATTTGCGTAGTCTGTCATTACAGAAGTTACTCGGCTGCTTTGTAAAGGCAAACAGTAACTTAGTTTTTATGCTCTGAGAGCAACGTGCAGCTGAAACAAGAGCAACAGTTATCGGTGTATTAATATTTACTCTTTATGGCAGGTCTGCAATTGTGGTCATTAATCCCATCCAGAGGAAAATAATCTTAATTAGATCTTAATCATCCTGTTTGCCAATCTGATCAGTAAAAGATCTCTCTTCCTCATTTTCACCTTGCGCAGTAATAAGGCCAAAAACCAAAACTGGTTTCTGAAAGGGATTTCCCTTTAATGAGTGGCAATGTAGGATGCTTTGAGGCATCAAAGGAGGGAAGATACTAGAAAGGGTTGGAGAGTGCTTCACTAGGATGGCAAGAGCAATTTGCCTAAAGAGGCAGCAACAGTGCAGGAAGATTTATCCGCGCTGAAGTTCCTGATTCTTTCAGAGCGAGGAACACTCTTGAACAGCTTAATCTTTGCGTTATATCACTACTTTTTCTTGGCAAGACTTTTCCCTCTCTCTCCCTGCCTCCAAATAGAACATCTAGCCAGAAGACTAGTTGTGTGTGTTTGTTCGTCTCATGCTCCGGGAGAAAATCATCAACTGTCTTCCCACCCTGACCCTGTAATGAACATGAGCCAAGGTTGCTGCTCTGTGTGTAGGTGTAAACAGATGTTTAACTCAGCAACTGGTGTCCTTGAGCCTTGTAATTGATTTGCCTCTTCCTGTGGGGATGTGATTCATGATAGCCTCTTTCTCTTCCTTTCATGTTCATCCAAATACATCAGAGCAGAAGCAGCCCCACAGGCCACTGGCCAGCAGAGTTGAGGACCCCCTTCCTGCAGTCGTTAGAGCCCAAAGGACAAGGTGGAAATGACATTAAAATGAAGGTTAATCCATTTGAGGTCTCACCATCTTCCTCACCAGAGGAAAAGGGAATAATTTCTCTCAAGCAAGAACGTGGGGACAAAATTTCCTCTTTCAATACTGAGCACCAACCCCACAATGTAATCCTAAAGAGAAAAGAGTGTATTTTCACACTGGACTAACAATACCCGGAAAGCAGCAGATGATTTGCTCCACCTACTACTTTAAATGGTAGCAAATTGCTATCATTAGTACAAATTCATTATCCCAGCACATTAAAGAAAACATAGGCAAGATACAATCATAAATCCCTCTAGACATTAAAATTCCTTACCTTGAAGCATAATGCCCAGGTCAGTAGCCTGGACCACAAAAGCAAAGTTGTTGGCTTTTACTTTCTTTTGGTAAAGGCTTTTGACTGAAGTTGCTAATTCCCTACATGGATCAAGCTGCACAGCTACTAACCCAGATGGAATATGGATACAATCTCTCTCAAATAGTTTTCATTTGTGAGAAACAACCCTTTGGGTCCTTACCATACGGCCATTCAAATCTCATCCATCACTGGGACATAACTTTCTCTTCCTCACGTCCAAATGAGTTGCTGACACGTTGCTGAGACTCAAGGATAGTATAGGATGCTCCTATAGTATAGGAGCATATGATTTGTATATGTGCCAGATGCAGAAAGGCAGCAAGAAACCGAGGCAATGATCCGTAGACAAACCACATAAAATCTCTTTTCATTTTCGGCTTTGTACGGCCCCACCCCAGTGCAGGAGGAAGAGAAGGAGAGCTCAAGGCTGCATCAACCCCATTCACGTCTTGCATCCAGCATAATACAGGCACTGCTCCACTTCTCTTAAAAAAATAATTACAGCAGGACAGTCAGTAAACAAAGGTGACATTTGAACAAGAAAGAAGCCCAACACATTGCAACTGTGTAATGACAACTTCCCACTTTCCCATTAATGATGGCAGACTTTAAACAACCCTTCCCACCTCAGTCTTGTTCTTCCACATCACTGATGCCTCAAGACCGCTTCGGCACTCTGTGCACGTGTAGCCAATAGCACTCATCTAAACACTTATTTAAGGAATCATAAGGGAATGGGATAGAGAAGGTGAAGAGTTCCTTTAAAGAAAAGAAAGGAGCTCATTGTCTCAGTTAAGAATATATTTTACTTTGAGTCTACTGATGTATTTATAAGTGCTTCCTGCAAACGACTTGCCATCTTTTTCCTTTAGGACTTAAAGGTTATACTAAATTTCAGAGATGTCTTATATTGACTTTGATCTGGGTGTTAAAAATAAGTAGATAAATGGTGCTAAAGTCTTTTAATTCCGGAAGGATGTTGGGTGATAAACTGCAAGGGTCAAATTCTGACCTGCACAACCCCAGAGCAGAACTTCATTACTTCAGCTGTACGGAGAACTAAAAAGACTTGATTTCCTAGTGGTCCCAAGAGACACAATGATTGACAGGCAGATAAATAAGGAACTAGAGTTCTAAGAAATATGGACTATCCTTGAATTTAGAGGAAATGAGAAAAACAGAAGGGCCTTTTGCAGTCCAAGTGAAGTGCAAGCTTAAGAATAAAAGGAATAATAGTAATAAATCTTCAGATTAAATAAATATTTAAGACAGGAGAAAAGTAAATTACTAAATCATGATGTGCTCCAAATTCGGATTACAAAAGACTGCTCTTCAGATGAAAATATATGTCTTCCTTGAAAACTGAATTTAAGTAAAATTGGAGAAAAGATAGATTGACTTCCGGTAAGAGAAATATTTCATTTTTGCTTCTGATGATACTAATGGATAAACTGCATTTTGGGGAAAAGAAAGAGTGAACTGATAGGCTTAAACATAGAAAATCAAAGGAAATATTCCTGAAATTTTGCCTGCTAGGAAATAAAATTAAAAAACCCAAACCCCCAAAAACCCACATGACTACTTGCTTATTCATTTAGATTTCTCTGCATCCATTCAAACATAATTATTTTTCCTTCTGATATAGCAGCTTTAAAGACAATATGGAGTGGTAAGAAAGCACACAAAGCAGTTTCTTGTTAGATATTTCTCAAAGTAAATTCCAAAGGAAAGCTACTGTTGATTTTTTTTATGATATGACAAATATGGAAATCCAGTGGAAAGTTCTTACTGCCATAGATGTCTCAATGATTGCATTGTCCTATTTGTATGCATGTCTATTTTTACACAAGATTTGTCTTCTGGAGGAATGGAAAAAAAAAATCAAAATTCCACATGATCTTTGGGTTAATCCCATCGCATAAAGAAGTAAAAGCTAATAATATTTCCGCACAAAATGTTGCATCTTTGTTATTTACATATTTGCAGCACACAGTAACAAGTTACTTAAAGTAACGGTGACTTGTGGAACAATTCTTTTCCAGTTTTAATGGCTTAATATTATTTCTTTTTTTGAGTTTTTGTCACATTACAGATATTTTGGATAGGGCCGTACGATGAAAAACAGAGATTGACTGTGGATATGGCCATTAGGCCCTGCTACGGTATACAGCAATAAAGTTACTGTAGAAATCCCATGCTCATTAATAGCAATCATCAGCTCTATAAATCAGACTAGAGCTTACCCATGTTGATCACGTGGTCCCAAATGAACGACACATGGTCCTGGCACAGACCATGAGAAGAGTGCAGAAGTCTGTAGACTTTGTAAAACAAGGTAGAAAGAAATAAATCCATTCTGTACAGAGTAAAGTTTGTTTTAAATCTGGCAGGCTTTGCCATTCGTCCACCAATCTAAGCCAAAAGCAGTTAGAGAAAGTGATACACAATGATCATCTCATCAGAAAAATGGGGAAAAGAACAGCATTCCTGCCGTTTAAAGAAACCTCATTGAAATGCTTTTCCCTCTATAAATGTCACTGCAGCTTTTGTGGAGTGCCTAGCCATAACCACCATTTCCATCTCCAGTTTCCCTGGAACACTCCCTTGGTGCAGAATTTCATAATTATTCCTCATGACCTGACTTCATCAATCATCCGGCACTGGAGCTATTCCTTCCACACTGTGGCAAGAGTTCACCCTTTTCTACAGAGCCATAGGGGTGCACAGTATTTGAAGATGATGTACTCTGCCATCTTTCTGGGCATGATTTAACTGTTCTGGTTCTTTGGTTGCATGTAGATCTAGACAAAGCAATAAAACACCTTCATGCTTTTCTCAGCCTCAGTTATCCTACCATTCACATGTTCTTTACAACTGAAAAGTGCCACATTAAGAAACTATAGGTCCTTTATCTTCTGATCCTTCTGGAATTGCTAGATTTCTCTCACTCCTGTAATTAATTTTCTATTTCTAGGTTTGGTCTGATTCTCTCTTTCTTGCAGAAACCCTGTGAAAGATCCTCTTTTTAATCCTATTCTTCATTTAATTTTTGCTTCTTTCTAGTCACTTCCTGGTGATCGAAGACTCTGCACATCAAGATACATTGTTTGATTCATCAGTTTGCCCAGAAGAATGTTTGTCTCAGTGGAGACTCCCTTTGGTCCAAGCGTGCTCTATTTAAATGAGTAATGTTCAATATATATCCATTTTCTATCACTACTCTGGAGGTAGGAACTCCTCCTGACCAAAGAGCATGAAGGCAGAACTCAGTAGAGAAAGCGGACAATCTCCATGTTCAAAGTAGTCTAACATGTTGGCAGAAACATAAAAGAGTTCTCATAATTAAACTGAAGTAAACAACTGACAAAGTCCAAAGTTGCCCCAGAAAAATTTCTTTCTTCAAAAAAAGAAAAAAAAATTCTGAGGTCGGCACAAGTGAATATTTAAAGTGTGCGTCTAACTATATTGGCATAACTGTAGCCAGGTTAAATTACCCATTCAGTTCTGTCGGGGATAGATTGGCATGTTTATAATGTTGTGCTTGTTGAATGAGTCTAAAAGAATATTGTTTCTTTTTGTATTTCTATTACCTTTAAGTAGATTTAAAATACCCATTAATATGACTTAATTCATTTTAGCATTTAAAATGTTTCCCCATAAGAAATTTTCTCCTCCTTGCTAATATCAACTATTAGAAAAAGCCAAGCTAAGCGGACAGGTTTTGTGTTATGATCAAAAGCTAAACAAGTTTGAGCTCTTGAACTGAAAGGGCTAGTAAAAATAGTCCTCCCCATCTTCAAGAAAAACAACAATCTCAGTTAATCTTGACCCTCAAGGCAGGGCATCATGAAAACGAGGAAGAACGCATTGAAAGTATATTGAGGCAGGTCATATGATGGCACTCTAGCATCTTCAAATTATCTATTTGAACCTTTATTCTACAAACAAGCTCATGAGATTGCCCATTTGCAACCTGTACTGCTGCGTGTGCAAGGGCAGAGAGAATGAAAGACTAGTTGGTGAGCTACCCTTGCACTGAAATACAGTCGAGACGTGTAGGAACAGAATGGAAATTTCTACATGTTAATGAAATAGGGGAAGTCAGCTCACCAGCATAACACTCACTCATATCCAGTCCATCCAACAGGCCCTCTTCAAAGCACTCACAATTTATTTCAGAGTCCATAAGGGAATAATCAAAAGAAACAATGTCAAAAAACATGCCATGTTACCCACTAAAATTTAGCGGAAATGAGTATAAACAAAGTCTCTCTGTTCCTCATGCCCACTTAAGAGCAGTTAATTACAACTGTCTAGAAGAGATCAGTTCGCTCAAAAAAAATTTCCAGTGGGAAAGATGAAACCAAATTAAAAAAGTGTCTTGATAAATGATTTTCTGTGTGGGAATTTAATTCAGTGAAGAAATAGGACAAAATACAAAGCAAGCAAGATGTGAATGTAGACTGGGGTAACTGCAGCTCTTTTTCAGAACTCTACTGTTCACGCCAGGGATCCATTTCATTATGCAGTCCTGATGTTATTTTACCATAAATTTTGCTATGAACTCATGTCTGATTTCCACTGTATTTCTTACATATTTGAATAAATGAAGTAGGAAACTGAACAACAAATTCTGAAGTATTCCTCAGGTGACTTGTATCAGAACAAAGTATTTAATGAAGTGCCATAACAGGCAACTGTAGCCGTCCTTTTTGGATAGACATCAAGCACTGAGGATGCTGGCAATAACATACATTTTTCATTTGAACACGGTTTCCAGAGACTATTTTTTCACTTGAAACAATCCATCTCACTTAGGATGCAAACAGCTGTTCTTCATTCAACAGCTTCACCCAGAAGAAGGGATTTTAAAGGACACTTTTGGGATATTTTCTGCGATCTTATAGTCGTGAAGATCATGACCAAAAGTAAAAATAAAAAATAAAGGTTTCCTCTTGTCTGCGGAAGCAATAACGCCACCATATTTAATCACAACCTTTCCCTTTTTCTGTTCTCCCTCAGTGGCTCTACTCCATAGTCTGAAATCCTATTTAGACATTTTCAGACTCAGGAGTTCCGTATGAAGAGACATCGTGACAATTCCACATCATTTTTAGCAGCGGAAGGTTAGAGATTCAAAAATTGTTTTTCTCCAACTTGCTCTTGTAAGGTCATTTGTTTTCAGATTTTAGATAAAAGCAGTGAATATGTGGCTTCCCACAAGAGATGGAATATATGCTGTGCTCAAGAAAAGGAAGATAGGCAATTTCACATATATAATGTTACTTCTGACAAATTTTTGTTACCAGTTGACTTTGATTTAGTAGTCCTCAGTATAAAGGAAACAAATTTAATCCAATTTATATTTCTAAGTATTTTCTTTATTGTTTTCAGTGATACCCACCAAATACACCAACCAATCCAAGTTCCTTGGGTAAAAACCAGCAACCACAGGGACTGTCAACTGTCTTTTCAAGGGGGAAACTAATCACATTGCTTGCCTAACAGTCCATTCAGGAAAGGAGATCCTAAGGCCAAGGACCTTCCAATACAAGGCAGGGAGGAGAAGGTGCCTGGACAGCTTAATGCACGGTGGACATGTAAGGCCTTCTGCATGCCAGAGCCTGGCTCTAGGAGGTTCAGGCTCCCAGAGGCTGTTGCAGCTACCTGCCATGGTACATCTGGCCCATCCTCCTCTTGTCCCCATTCCTACAGCCTGTGGCCACCACGGGCACAGCGTGGACCACAGCATCCACCAGGCAGAACACGGACCTGTGTTCTTACTTTGCTATTCTTGCTATATTATTTTTACCCAGAGTCTCTTTAGGAGCACACACTCATGGTCTGGACAAGCATAGCCTGGGATTTTTATAGATAAACAGTCCTAATAAATACTCTATATTATTTCTAAGGAGTATTCTCTTCTTTTTTCCTGTTAACTTGAGGAAATGGACACCTATAACACTACTATGTATTTGGTTTTTTTGTGAATTCTGAACAGCTGTAATTAATATGAATTCTAAAGTAAAATCAGCCTATGGACAAATTATTGATTGACCATTCAATCTCTGAATTGCCCTTTTGTGCAAAATCTACAAACAAGAAGTAGGAAGTCCTTGTACCTTCCCTGATGTACATCCCAACTATGTTTGCAGATATATATTTAGCGTTCTGCACTTACCATGCCATTCATTTTGCTAATAATGTGTTTACTTCTGTCAATAACAATGTGATTCCAAGTCTTCCTTGGTATTGGTTTGGCAGAACTAGGAATGAGGGGCTATTGAGTTTGCCTTTCCAAAATTATTCAAAGCACAAATAATGCTTCTCCTAAAATAAACCAAAATCAAAGTCAGTCACTCTGGTTTTTATTCATAATGCTCTTCTCATTAGAATAAATATTTTCACTAGGTTTCCTGAAACTTTCCTTTAGGTATTACTGCATACCAAAAACTCTCGTACCTGGAAACTGCCTTAGAGATCTGACATTTAACATTACTCCCCACTACCTAGAATCTAGCACTCCTTCAGTTCTATTTGCAATTCTCACATACATTCTTCATTTTAATTAAAGATAACCCTAAAAACAAGTATGGAAATTTTCCTTCACTTCCAAACAGCATTAAATCTCAATAAAGGCTTGCAGCTTGAAACCATTTTGTTTAATGGCTGATATCATGTATGCCATGAAGTCTTTGCCATCTGTTTTACTAAATTAAAGTTAACACCCAAACCATCCTCAAATGTGAAATATTGGTTGTTTAGAAAAGTTTGCAATATCTAAGTGCAAGATTCTATAGTCAGCAAAATTAGTACAATGTAAATTTAATGGTGCAGTAAAAATACAAATAAAATTGTTAAAAGAGAAAGGCATCAATAATTTTTAAGTGTCTTTTAAGACAAAACTGCTGTGGAAAATTTTGTGTTCAATCGGAGAATAGAATATTCTTAACGGACATTTTGAATTGTGACTAGATAAAAGTATTTGATACCTTATGGCATTTAATTTGTATCATTCAACTCAAAGATTTCATCGAGTTGAACTAAGTTTTTCACAGGCAAATTCTGAGGAGGATAAAAGTATTGTGAGACATTCTCAGCAAAACTTTCATTGTGCCTGTACATAAACATAATACAAACATGCCCTTTGCAATAGAGAATTTATGAGCCAGATTTTCTGTAAACATTGAGAGTTGCCCCTCCCTGCCCCCCTCCCTCCCTCCCTCATCATTAGTAGGCATTATGGTTACCACACACCAAGTTCATTTAGCACTCACTAAATTTCCCAAATGTTAAGATCCTCCTTTATTAACCCCCCCCCCCCCCACTTCAACGACATAACCGAACAGTCCATTCTTTAAACAGTTGTAAACTCAGATTAACACTACAATATTTTTATGCTCCTACAAGTCAAACTGACCAAGAAAATTCAGGATTTATTTGTCTTTTCTAAAATGCACATTTTAAAAATATTGTGTCGATGATGCAGCAATCTCAAGGAAGATTCACATTAAAAGGTCAAAATTGACTTACTACCGTGACCGTCTAGAAATATCTCAAAGATGTTTTATTCAGTGTCTTCACTATATCACTACCCTTGCTGACATCATAACAATGAGAATTTTTAAGTAACTAATTATGTCAATAGGTAATATTCTCACCTCTGTAAGGTCTTCCTATATAGCATAACCAAGGCTAAGGATTTTACTGATGAAAATTGTTTGTATGGTGATCATCCAAAGAGATAGTAACAATATAAAAAAGGTAAGCATATTAATATCCCAAGATGTCTCAAAGAAATCAGCTTTTGCCCATACAGCTCTTCAGAACATCAGCTTAGAAGGCATCCCAACAACTGTCAGCATCAGCTATATATTAAGATTCTACTTTAGAATTTTGACTAGAAATATCCAGGTTGTAGATGTAGGTCATTATTGTTTTCTATCTATTGAAGTAGAAGTGCTTTTGTCTTTACTAGCTTAAGTTCTTTTAGTTACAAAAGTGTATCATTATTACTATTAAATTCATCTATCAGATAGCAAATGTTTTGCACAGATTTGAGCACAGAGTTTTGTAATTGAAAGGCACCTTTGGGTATTGCCCCTGCTCCATTAGGCAAAGTTCTGTACAATACAGCTCCTGATATTTGAGAGATGACATTATCATCCCTGGGAAACTATCCCATCTCCAATACCGAAAAGGTCTCCTGATAGTCAGCTTAAATATTGTATTGTTCAAATTCATTCTTTTACTCCTACATATATTCTTGTAATGTGCTCTAAACAATTTCACTCTCCTCTGTGGGAATCACATGCTATGTGAGAGCTAAAACATCCTTTTCCTTTTTTTGCTTTTCCATCATTTCCATCCCTTCATTGCATTTCATTGTGTGGCCACTTACCTGACACGTGCCTGGAAAGCACCAGTTCCAGCGTTACCATGGAGGGAGAGAAAGGTCATTGAGTACACTCTAAAAGACTTTACATTCCTAATGGTTATTAGTATTGTATTTCAGAAGTTGCTATCGCATGGTAAACACTATCCAACATATATGTATAGAGTCAATGATCCTTTCCAGGAATCCCAACACCACAGGAAGAATTACTACCTCTGAAGGTCATTGAAGAAAAAAGAATAATCTTAGTTTTATCTCTCTCTCTCTCTCTCATATCACTTAATCTTGGATTAGGATGAGATTTGATAGGTTACAAGTAAAAAAAACGAGAGAAAACAATTGCAGAGGTGGGATCAAAACAGAGACCGCCAAACCTTACTAATGTTTTCTTTCACCGTTCACCCAATACCACTATACCCTAAATATTTTTTGCAACTGCTACAGCTTGCTTCCGTTGCGAAGTCAGATTGAGAAACCATGAGAAACGAAGGAATAACTTGCAAAATGTATTTTCCTTTGTTCTTTTTGTTTTAATCAGACTACATTCACCCTGATTCCATGAAACAACAGTATTAAACAGCTGCCTGTTATTTTGATTAGTTGAATGAGATCACGAGGAGTAACAAAATGTTACCCCAAGTATCCAGCTTAGAGCAGCAAAACTTGAGAGTGCTGGAGGGGAAGAAACCAAAACCTGTGAGAGCTATAGCCCAGCGTTATCCCTCTCACAAACAAGTAGTTACTCAGGATATGCATCATTAGGAACTAAAAGCAAGTCATTCCTTAGGTTGTCTTCAGTTCTCTGCTTGAAAAATCTGCTAACCAATGTAATTAATCATCTAACTCTTCCTTCAGGTAAGTGAAAGCAATACAGCATAAAGCATTTTTAATGAATATGAAGGATGCATTGAAAAATTAATATAGCAGCAACAATGTTGACTCTGGAGACAACATCTACTTTTTTTTTTTTTAACGTAATGTAGTTGTATCTGTGGTATCTTTATATTTTCCTTTTCCAGGCATTTTGTTTGTTCTTGCTCCTCTTTCTTTTTTTGATTGATCAATTAATAATTGAATCATAATAATCAATGACAAAATCCAAATAAGAGCAAGTCCTTAGGTAAGGTTGTGCCAATCTTTATGATCACATATGTTACTGTGATAAAACCCATCCCCTCCTATTACTCATTTGAACCCAATTTAAGACCCGAAGTCAAAGGAAAATTCCCCTCTGGTTACCGGTCAGGTCTATTTTAAGACTGAATACTTTCCTGAAATTACATACCCATACCAGGTCCCTAAACTCTGAGATCTGTAAGTTTTGGCAGAACAGAACCATTTAATTACAAAAGAAAGTTCCAGCGTGCCTCGGCAGTGGCCACGCTCTGTGGCGGCGCAGCACACAGCTAGAGTTCGCACGGCACACAACCTGTAAGGTCAACAACAATTTCCTCCGTTATAAAAAATCAGGTGTACCACTTGCACCCTTGGCAACGCAGCAAAACGGCAAAACTGATCGCCCAGGTGAATAAAGCTTCCACCCAATTAATCTAATTTTTTACAGTGGTTCAAAAGCAATCTGCTTTAAATGAAAAAGTAGGGCTGCAATACTATGTTAAGGATTTGCTCTGGCTGTCACCCATGCTTAGGTCAACTCGCTGTTCATGGGTCTCAGAGCAAGGCAAGATTACTCAAACACGTTGCAGATTGTAAGGGCCAGCAAACAACAGAATATCTGCTGTGCGTACATATGTACATCTACCTTGCTTCAGTCCTTCTACCTTCACAGCTCGTATGTAAGGCAGTCATTTTAATTGGCTTTCACCGAAGATTTTTATTCTTTTTTTTTTTTTTAAGGATGGAAGGAAAGCCTTTCACAAACACATCTTCCCTCTTATCTGAGCATGGTATTGACCACAGAATTTGGTCTGCTATGGACTTAAATTCTTCAAGAGCCAGTCAGCCACACAGATCCGGCATATTCCATCAACTTAACACTTTATACTGAATTTAACAACATTAAAGAATAATACTCAGCACAGGTCAGCTCTTTAGGTAGCTGCAAAGAAAACTTTACTTCATGTTACAGGAAAATGAATTTGAATCCAGCAACTTACCCGCAGTCAAGAAAGTTTGTGTCAAATAGGAAGCAGATTAAGTATCATCTTCACCCTGCTAGGAGTGTTGCCAGTAAATGCATTGTAACTAGGTCTGAAAGGTGGATCTCCAGCCCATTGGATTGTGTGTCTTGTTTTGTTGACTACTCGACATGCAAGATCTTTAATGAACATGTTCTGAACAAATTTCTCCATTTCAAAGAGTCTTTGGGATAACCCACATTGCTTTTCACAGTTTCATCAGCATAAATGATTTTTTCATTGTTTTCTTATTGTTAGGGTATTTATAAGGCATACTTCCATTAAATGAGGAGTTCACTGACTATGTGATTTTCATTACAGCAGGAAAAACCTCCTAGGACTTGGAAATAACTACGTTTTTAATAGCATCTGATAGCACCATGAGGCATTGACTAGGATCACAGCCAATGCAAAGATATGATCCATATGGTCCACTTATCATCAAGATAACCATTACGAACACCTTCCTCATTTTCACCACTCTTAAACATATGGGATCTACAAAGGAATAAGCAATTAGAGAAATAAAATTAAACTTTGTATTCAAAGTTATGGCAACTCTCTTCTGACTTCTACACATGCCATGAGAAATAATCCCAGACATACTGTGCTCAAAAGCGATACTTTGATATGACTGCAAAGAATCACCTTCCACAGACACTATATGGTGTTCTTGCCCTCAGCTTGCCCAGTCCAACCTTCTCCAACTACTCCAGTTGCATTATTTAACACAGAACATTAGGATTTATACACAAAGGGGCCTGTATGAATCAACAACAACAAAAAAATACCCTTCCAAAAAAATAATCATCTTGGCTCAACCCTGTGGTTGCTAAAGTAACCCTGAGGGGAATAAAAAAGTCAAATTTAGAGAAAAGGAAGACTTAAAATACTTTGTTTAGCAAAAGGAAGGGAGATAATATTAAGAGGGGACGGGAACAGAGAAGTGGAAAAATGATAACATGGAAACCTGCTCTTGCTCCCAGCTTCAGACTTTCCCAACTCCTTTTGACTACCTGTGCCAGGGAGACACTGCTGCTGCTTGCTTTTCCTCTCAGAAATTCGAGCACTGGAATCCCACTCAGCTGATAAATTATGTATCAAGGTTAAGAATACTTTTTTTTTAAACTATATTTCTGCCTGAATTTTGTAGTAAAAGACCTTGGAGAAAATGTTTGCAGTTAACTTCTTGTGCAAATACCCTGAAAAACGAATCAAAAAAAAAAAAAAAACAGTGGAGCAGCACTATAAAAATATAGGAATTATTCAGTTTTTGAACTTCACACACAAGCTGTCTGGAAAGGAAAATGGTAATATATGAGCAGCAACAGTGGTGGTAAAACAACCAAAGACACCTATAAACAGACATTTAGTTTTTATTTTTATAAAAAAAGATCAGATTTATTAGTGCCAATGTATGTTCATAGTAAGGTAACAGAAACTAAGCTAATCTGAGTAGCAACTTACATCAAAGGATATCAAAATAATATTTCTTGTAAGTGAAACGTAATACTTCGTTTAAACGTGAGTCTCGCCAACTAGAAGTCCTTGTTATCTGTCTATGAAGCCTTTAAAGAAAAGTTGCTACAGTCAAACAGGGTCCTGATAGAACTTGGCACATAAAGAAACAATTCAATTTTCACCCATACAATACCTCTCACTCCCCTGGAGCACTCATTCATACAATACTTACATAATGCATATACATTATGACTAAAGCCACGTATGGCCTAAAGCACATAGAATATCTCAGTTCTAAACGTAACGTATCTCTACATCAAAAGCAGGTCACTATTTACAGCAGATGATCTCGCTCTGCAGATGGGGCTTTCGCTTGAAGATCGTTTTGTTAGCGTACGCTAAGATGTCCAAGTCGTCGAATTATTTATCAAATTAGAGGTGTATCTACAGGAAGATCTGTCTGACCGTGTGCGAGGATTCTAAGGCAATAGTAGTAGTTGTTCCACAGGACTAGCGCTGCCGTTGCAACCCGCTCTCCCTCGGAGCAGTAAAGCCTTCCTTCTCCAGATGCAGCCAGGCATAGTGAGACATTCATGATCTGCAAGCGGTTGGCTCAAAAGTCTAAAACTTCTTGGTTTGTTTTTGTTTTTAATGTTCATGGAATAGCACCATAGGAATTCACTCTTGATAACAAACAAATCCTGGGTCTGTTGTTTTGTTTTGCTTTTTTCCACCATCACAGATACTCTTACTCTCAGAAAAAAAACCTCTTTGGGAAACCTCCCTCTTAGATACTGCTGCAGCTTCATTTCTGATTAGCTGAACCAAACAATTAGCTCATTTACAAACAGGTCCGAAGAAATAAAGCTTAGTAGTGGTTCCAAACGTACTGCTGAAACCAAATTCAGTAGGAGGAGTTTCAGATGATCCTTGACTAGTTCTGTTTCTCATGGATACAGATTTTGATTCGGGACAGGTTTTCACCTCAGTCTCTTTCTACGTTCAGTGCAAAATAAGAGCACATCATCAGAGATAGCTTACTTAACCAGTAAACCAAACATTTTCAGATGCTTACACTGTTCAAATTCAGTCAATTAGTGATTGGTCAACTAGTGATGACCGATGTAACAGTTCAGACTTCTCAGTCATTAGAAAACAAAATACTCTAAAGATCAGTTATGTTTCAGAAGTAGGATTTTCCAGTTTCAGAACACTGATAACCTGATATGACAGATGAATTTGTAAAAAATACAGAGCAACGCAGGAAGACCTTCCCATTTCATATCTTCTTTCAAGTCCTTGTACACACCGTATGCAGGATACAAAGTCAAAGCAACTAGATATAAGGACAGTATTTTGAGTGTGTGACCTGAAAGAGCTTCTGTTCCTCCTGGACACCATACAATTGTCAGAAGGAAGAACAATCTGCAGGGTCACTTCCCCTGAATGCAACTGATTGAATCTGCACGCATCTATGACAAATGTCAAACCGTGAACAAAAGCTTTTATATTCTCCCTGCATGCAAAGTCCTTTCACAAGCTTTGCAGAGACAGTCAAGATGATGTGCAGGCTCCATACTTGACTATTCCACTGGGATAGGTGATTTTTTTTTTTTTTTTTTTTAATTTCAGTCTCTGGTCTTATAAGTCATCATTTCAACTGAACTCATATAAAACATTTGTGCTAATAACTTCAGTTTAAAAAAAAAAAGACACACCTTCCTTCCTTTCCACTGTGCGTTCTTTCTTTCGCTCTCTCCTTTTCTAGCATAGAGGTTCTTGTGTTATTTTTTGGTGTGCACACTATCTGGATATTTTATACTTCTGTATCGTATATGAAATCCTTTCTTGTTGATTGTATCATCAGTGTGAAAGTGAAGTAAAAGAGCTTCCCCCGCTGAATAAATTTCTTCTGGTGGCTAAAAGAAATTAATAAACAAATAAATTATCTGTCCACTGTGTACTTATCCCCTTCATTCACTTTTTTTTTCTTACAGATATTTCTCTTTTCCCGTTACGCCTTGTTGTGTAATTCCACTGGGTCTCACATGGTGCCGTCTGTCATCATCAGACAGAATAGTTCTCTCTCATTCAGCTCTCAATTATAGGCTAGGAATTTTTGAGGCAGACTAAGGAAATGACAACCTAAACTCCTAAAAGCTGGAGGTCAGCTTAAATCATGATGTTTGAATGTTTATCTGCTGGCAGAAGTTTTGAAATTATAACTTTTTGCTTTTGTATTAATGTGCACTCTTTCAATCTTGAGCTCTGGGCCTGAAAACATCTTTTAGTACAATCTAAACAAATACGGCATCACCTTGCTGAATCTGATTTGACTTCTCCAATTTGTATGGAGTACCTCTGCAATCTTTTCTTATGAGACAAAGAAAACAAAGCTCCTCGTTCTTTTGTCCTTCCCAGATGTCTTCTATAGTTCTGCTGGAGTCATGTAAGTGACTGGGCAGGACCATACACAATATTCTAAATTTAGATAAAAAACAGACTCCAGTACCTATTTTCCACCTTATTCTTCATAGCCCTCATGATGGCCTGTTTTATTACTGAAGCACATTGATCAGGAGTACAAGCTGAACTACCAAGTCCTTTTTCTAAAGTTTAGAAGGTGGTAGTACATACCAATAGTGTCTTTTTCCCACTTCAATTTGGATTATTTTGCTTTCGGTAGCTTTTCTATTTAATTCCATCTTTGCTATGTGGCCTCTGAAGCCACTCATCCATATCTTACCAGAACCAAAATAAAACAACAACAACAAAACCCAACCACCCCACCACCCCTCACCCCCCAAAATAATTCAGCCTGAGGATGGGCCATTCTCCAGTTTGCTGCCCTCCTGCTTGTAAAATAGGGCAACTTGCAAAGAAAAGCATTGTTTTGTGTAAATTAGTAGATGCTAGGCTCAGTTGCAGCATTTCCCTCAGAATATGTTGCCTGCAGTTCAGTGGCAGCACCTTTCCTGCATCTTTAAGTGTTCAAACATGCCCTTAAAAGGATGTAAACCAGCTTACAGGTAACACATCTGAATGACTGAAATGTTTGATCCAGCACTGTGGCTGAAGCAAAAGGGACACGTGGTTAATGAAGAGCTCCTATCATCTCATGTAGAGTCTTTCAAACCCTTTATCTAGGCAAAGAGTGTATATATGAATGTGTGCTTGCATTTGCACACATAAAGAATTGATAAGAACTTGTAGGATTGTTGCACCAGCTTTCGCAAGGCAGACAGCTAACGGAGCAATGCAAGTCCAAAAGGAGAAATAGGATACACCCTTTTCAGGATGTCACCTGGCCCATTTCCTCCGTGCCTCACAGTTAAAACATATCAGAGACGCATATGTGATGACAAGGCTTTCTTAAGGCCCATATTAACCACACAGTTTAGGAGAACTTTTTTTCCTAAAATCAGATTTAAGTAGTAGATGAGCATATTATAAATGCTTCCCAAGCTCCCCTCCCCCTGCAAAATGTGTCTTCTTCATTCAAATTGAAAGAATTTTAATGTGATAATTTTCTACACCGGTGCATTTCTCTCTCTGTAAGGGGAAAAAGCTGGTAACTTTTTTTCTGGGTGCTGATAAACACTCCTCTGTCAGCTCCCTAAAGCTTAACATAACATTACAATACTTTGGTCAGAAACTAGCTAAGAATATTTATTGTTGAAAATACTGCAAGGGAATGCTTGTACTACAAGCCTGCAAATTTATATTAAAAAAAAAAAAAGTGAAGCAGATAATCTAGTATCTTCATTATAAGGTGTAGTAACTGAACCTCATCCTTTCTTGGTCCTTTCCTTCCTCTGCCCTGTCTTTCTTTTCCTTTGTGCTCTGGAAATAAAAAGTTTAGTACCTGGGTACTTACCCCAGAGCCACAAAATCGACCGAGTCTCACAGCTGTCTTATCATGACCATCAAAGAGCTCCACGTAATCGTAACCACAGTCTGCCTCTTCTTCAACCTCGAAAGTCTGAAACATTAACTCGACTCGACAGCCGCGCTCTGCCACCAGGAGCCAGTCGCAGTCCGCCTGAACCGGATAGTTGTTATCGCCAAACTGAGCATGCGAGTACAGATCTTTGGGCTTGGTTTCAGCTTTCAGTCGACCTCCACACTCTAAACAGGGGGGGGGTGGGGTGGGGTGGGGAGGGGAGGATAAAGAAGCTTATTCAGTGCAAATTAGCATCATCTTTTCATAGATGCCCAGCCTTATTCAGGCTGAGTGCATTTTTATGCCACAAGCAGGTCAATCAATCAAGGTGTAGGGTGAAGTACTACCCAGTATGAATACAAATCCATCATTCTGAGTTTTTCCTGTATAAATTCTGGTTTATAACTACAGAGACTTGAGCATATTTCATAATTTTCAAGTGAAAGACAAAAAGACAGGCAACACCAAAGTTATAAGCAACGTGGTTCAAGCGGTAGGACACTCTTCAGGTAGGCACTCAAAAGGTGCCTGTGGCCGGCAAGGCAAGCGCTGTAAGTGGAGCATCCACATTTCAGTGGCGACAGCCTTTCCGCACGGGTTAACGACACCGTTTAGAAGTGGCAGGGGAGGATCAGCTCTAGCACACACGTAGTCAGCGATCAAGTGCAAGAGTCTTGTGTTTCGTAGGAGTGTCAGCTTTAACAACCATCATGCAGTGCCTGGAGAGCCAGCTCAATGCTAAACACCAGGGCCAAGCTCGCTAGCTTGTTTGCTGCGTAGTTCGTGGACATGAACGGGCCTTTCTCTGCAAAAGATTGTGGCCAGGAGAAAGCTGCTACCACCAGAGAAAGTCTTGCAGCTTAAACCCTGCTCTTGAGGCAAGTCTTGAGCAGGAGATCCTTGCCTTATGCCAAAGCCGTTATTTCAGTATAAATCTCTGCTTGTACACGGTAGCAAAATGTATGTGGGGCTTTAGAGCTTGTTTATAACTCCTCAAAATTTCGTAATTTAAATATGAATTAACTTTACTGTATAGTTGAATAAGCTGTTCTTTAGCCAGTTTGCTGGAGAACAGAAATTGCTGCAAATGCACTGAACCAAAAAAAACCAACACCCCCCCACAAAAAACCCAAAACAAAAAAACCCAAACAAAAACACAAAAAAAACCCCCAAAAACCCCACAAAAAACCAGTAGTTAGTACTTTACCCTTTCTAAATATTTTCAGCAGCTATAATTAAAACAAGCATTCTGTCTTAAATAGCCAGTGAATTCAGCTTCTACAGTAACTTAAATATATAGATGTTATGCATATGCCAATTAAAAGTGCTATTACAATGCCACCAACAACAGATGGAAAATTGTACTTAAAAGAAAAAAAATGCATTGTTTATATTTCCAAGAGATGGGTGGAGGATTTTTTACTTTACAGGTACAAAGATTTCAATGAAAAGAGCATAAATTCAGGTTTGGTTTCTCATCAAGAACAAATCAGCCCTTACAGCACCCATAAAAACACCAAGTGCAAATGAGCTTGAACCAAAACCTGAGATTCACAAGTTTAGATTCAATTTTTATAAATAAATGAACAGATAATTCTATCTGCATTTTGATCAAATGTAGATATTATAAATTGATAATTTTATAATAACCTGAAACAAATCGCAAGATTCAAACATTTCTAAGCTTTGGTGAAGAGATACTTTGAATTTGACTTCAGTGTCATGGACTCCATCCACACTAAACATGACCAATTGCAACGTTTTGTTGTGAGGAGTCACATTTCAGCTGGGAGTTAATGACAGTAATGAGCAAATCCTTATTTTTAAAAAATGTACGTGTTTTTTCTTAATAAGGAAATGAAGGAATCAAAACAGGAAATATAAATTATGTAAGTAATCCATTATGCATGATCCATTGTTAAATCTAAAATTTCAATTTTTTTTTGCTTTTAAAGAACAGAAAAGAGCACATGATAAGAAAATCTGGCAAATGATAGTTCAAACAGTTATTTCTCATTGGTATTCTAATATACTGATTTTTTTTTTTTCTTTTTCTTCCTATTCTTAATTTCATTTACTTCCTTTTTTTTTTTGACTGGACTGTTGCCAATAGTAAGAACATCTCCCTGCTTCAGACACAGAACAGCTGCTAAGGAGAAAATGTTTAATGAACTGTCTGCATTGTTTCCCTCTGCTTGCTACAGCGGACGGGAGCTTAAGGGAAAGTTGTATCCATACTAGCAACTGCAGACAACGGCAATTCCCTTTCCCCTGCCCTTCTCCCATGGATTATAGCCTTATATGTTAGGATAAAGTCTTGATTTTAGAAATTACAAGTCAAATATTCAATTTCTTAAGAGCTAGGTTGTAGTTTCAAAGGCGCCCATCCAGGCTGCGCAACGTGGCGCTGCGTTAGGTGCGTTGCGCAGGTGTGGCTGCTCTGCTGTAGAGACGATGTATGCATCTGATTGTACAGAAATACGTCTGACTTGTAAGGTGCTGTTGATCTGACAGCTTTAGGTGGAAAACTTTTTTCTAGATCAGCTAAGGAACAAAACCCCTTTCTCGTTTCCTACCTTTCCAGGGGCTTTTAGGCTTCCTGCAAACATAAGAGCAACTCAAGCAGTAGTCTCTTGATGGTTTAACAAGCTGGACAGATGGGAAAAGCTTAAACCCACGCTACCCGAACTAGTGAAACAAGATTATAAATTTGATTCAGCATTGCCATAACGAATTATTAGTCATTTTGGAAGCAACACAGGATCCTAAACGGAGTGACATCTGAGATGCCCAAATTTGTCAGGGATCCTCCCAGGGCTGACAGATAGGAACAGGACCTACAGCAGACCTGCAACCTCCTGCAGCAGTGGCTGGAGGCCAGGTACCATAAATGAGGCCATCCAGAAGGGAACTAGATGCCTGTGTTAGGGCAACCAAATCACTCCCTCAGCAGTGATGCTTAACGTTCTGTCAGGAGCATTTTTATAAATTCCTTCTGGATGGGTTATGCCTTTTCTGAGAGGAGAAAATATAACAGAATCCCTTTCTAAAACTATGTTGATCTTTAAAAACAGCATTTTATAAGTTTTGCTCCAGCTGGGGAAGCCTTTCTATCCAATCTGTTTTTTGAAACTTTACTGCTTCTGCTGCTACAGTTTTATGCTCTTTCCTGAGATATTCAATGGCAATTTGGATAATATTTCAAGCCAAAAAGTTTCACAGAAGGGAAATCAACATCATCATCAGGATCTACTAGAATAAGAGGCCATTAAATCATGAAGAAGCCAAGAACACAGCAGCACAGACACCTTTGGGCATAGGATCCAGTTATTCTTTCTCTGCTGTTACATTACACAGGTCCTTCTACTGCGTGAGTTCTGCCCAGAGGTCAGAAGCGAAGGGAGCAGCTTCCTCAGCTCTCCCTCTCTGGCTGCACAGCTATGCAGGATTGAGTGCAACCTTGCCTACTTCCACTGCATACCAGCAATCATTATTTGCTAGAAAAAAAAATAAGATAAGAAAATACAATCCACTGTCTATACGCTTGTTAGATATCTATTCGTTCACACGTGTGTCCAAAGCACAGGTAAAATTCCCACGGAGCACCCGTGTTTGGCTCAAGACTGCAGGAAAAGGCTGCAAGATCTGAGTTGCCTGTCATTCAAACGGTACCTCAAAGCACACGCTGCTGATGTGCTGTTCAACTTAGTGAGCGGTTTGTGCAACGGCAGCTGACAGAAATACGTGTCCTCTCTTAAGGAAAGCAAACTTTCTAAGTTTTACAACATACTTAAAAAAACAGGTAGATTTTATTCTTCAGACTTTCTCAGAAAAGCACTATTATGCATGCTAAGAAAGTTTTTACAGTTAAGGCACATAAAACTCAGCAGATAAATATACATGAGGGAAATTCCAGCAAGTCATAACATAACTAGCAATCTTTAGAACCTAGGGAATATAAATTTGAACTTCTTTCAACGTAATGACTGCTCCAATTCTGCGAATTGAAAGTGAGAAGAATAAATGAGACAGTAGTTTTACCACACCTGTTTCTAACAAGAGTTCTGACCTTTAATTATTTCCCCCGAGGTAATTTAAAAATGAGTAATTATTACCATTTCTATCTAATTTTCCATCTAAGGGAAGGGATTACTGCGGTAGGGAAGGCAAACAATGGCACGCTTGTAAAAGAGGATTTCTCACAAGAAAAACAAATTGAATTACAGGTAGCTAAACTTTTCACTTTCCAGGCCCGGATCATGAAGACTGAATAGTTCATCTACTGTTTGCCTACTGTCTTTCTCAGAAAGGCAAATTAAATTAATAAAGTTTTAGAATTATTCTTAGCAAAGCAGAAGGGAAAAAAAGAGAAAATGCTAACACTGACGTATGAGGATTTGTTAGCTGAGCACAAAACACCAATTTGATGAATACTCTGGATAACATCAAATGGTATTAACAGTGACCAATCACCTTGATTACTCTCTTCTATTAATAACTGCTACCTGTCCATAAACCTTATGTACTAGTAGCACAAATATCTATAAATATTTCTGCATTAATATTTATTGCCAAGTACTGGATAAATGAGAACGAACTTTGGAAAGTAAAGACAGACATTGTGGCTGAAGGAAAAAAAATAAAAGCCCAAACCCCTCGTCTTACAGCAGGCAGTGGAAGTTCAGAGACTCAGCACTAGGGGCCACTGTAAGCCAAGCAACTTCAGGGAAATAACCTACACGCTATGAAAATGTCCCAAGAAATCTATTGATACAATTGCAAAACACTGTTTTTGCATTTCAGTGGTTTCTGCCAAACAACAAAATTAAACAGCAAATGTGAAGGAGATAATATTCTTAAGGTCTTAAGAAAGTCTTCGGTATTGTTTTATCTTATTCTTCTTTGGCTTGTCTTTCCTTTTTAGCTCTACAGGAAAGTAATAACTGTTTACACAAAAGCCAGACTTTTGTTTAAGTTACAACAGGAAAGTAATGGAGGTGCATCACATGCCCCAGTGAAGTATTACCGTTACAAATACAATGAAATGCTATCGAATCTTTTACAAACTAACGGCATGAATCCTAAGAAATATCTCTTTGATTGTCTACGCCAGTATCTTCTTTTTATTGGATTTTGTTTCAAAATCTTTTAATCGCTTACCTATGAGAGAGAGAAGGAGAAACAAATGTCTAAAACATTACAGAATACTTTCTGAAATCTCAAACTTTTCCTACTGTTCTTAAGGTTTCGTTAGATTTAGTTATAACATTGTCTTATCTGTTAACTCATCCCATTCCTATAAAAGAAATGCCTGAATATCTCCCGCTAAAGAACAAAGGGGAAGTTATTAGTAAAGCACGTCCTGATTTTCTGACCTGTAGAGTGCGTTGCTTGGAAGCCTTTTCTTTGAACTGATGCATCAGAAATAAAGCGGAGAAACATTTTGTTTCCAGTAGCAATAAGAGGATCTGGTATCTTATTGCCACATAAGCGTCCCAGAATTGGTGATTTTTCACTTTCACCATCAAACACTTCCAAGTGATCGTAAGCACATTCTTGATGTTGTTCTATCTCAAATTCATTGAAGGTCTGGGAGGGGAAAAAAAAAAGCAAAATGACTCAATGTAATACTGTGTTTACCGTGCTTATATGGTACATATATACTGTTAGTATGTCTCAGAATACAACGTAGTTGTAGTTAAGATGACAGATTTAACATTACTGCCCCCTACAAGCCTGTAGCTTTGAATAACATACTGATTTTGAGAAAGTGGAATAATAATTAAGACAGTGAATTTTAAGAAGGCGTCATCTTTCGTATAGAAAGAGATTAAAATCTTTGTAGTCAATGAATATCCATAAGAGAATATTAAATCTAGAATACTGTAGCCTTTCTGTTGAATTGTGCACTTTTTGTAGGATTATTCCAAATTTCACAGAACATTCAAAACAGCAAAAAGCTGGAAATTATTGATTCCTCAAGACAGTTGAGGATTGATTGAAACATCTGCAAAACATAATGCACTCTTTCTTTTTTTTTTTAAACTTACCTCACACCACAACTAAAGCCTTTGAGAACGACCTTTCCACATGAATGGTTACACATGAAAGTGATATTTTCTAATCTATTATCTAGAGATCTATTTCTTATTATTACAACACTAACAATATTTCAGGCTGCACCCTTCATGCTAAGATCATATTTTTGCTAGCAAAATCATTATGAAAAAAACCAAAACTATGTTGATTGTTTATTAAAAAAACTTCAGCAGACTCTTGCTGTCCTCAGCTCTCCCAAGAAAATTCAAATTGCTGCCATAGTTTGAACATGAACTGAGGCTCACAAACTGTACTTCATTTCAAATCTGTGATGTTTCTTCTGCACTTCAAAGCGTTTATCTTTGTTTCTGGGCTCCTAGGGATTCTCAGTCTCTCTCAGTGCTCATGGCAGCTTGTAAGGACAAATTCGGGTCTATTAAAAATTGTAAATTGCAAGTCCTTCGGAGCAGAGCCTGGCCAACTTACTTTTAAAAACTTTTGGAATTTAGATTTCTCAAACTCAGAGCGTCCAACCAAAGGCATTTCCGAAAGGTGTACGCCATACTCCAAAGAAACACATACAACTAATACCTGCTTTTCAAATATGGAAGAGTGTCTTCCAAGACTGGACTGGTGTCAACAAATTTATTTCAAGGGGACATCTAAGAGATTTCAGATAAGACTTTTTGACGAGGGCTAAATTTCAGCAAGAAACCTAATATCTGGTAATTTCCTCTCATGTAAACACTGAGTAGGTAATACATACACATCTTTGTGAATTTTCAGAAATAATCTACAATTTAAGGTGAAATTCAAAATCTGTTTTGTTCAACAAAATAGCATAAAACCACTCAGTATAAATGCTCCCATGAGTAGTCATATAGCTGGCTGTTTATGAAAAAAACCCACTAATAGATTAAGAAGCAATAATTAGAAGGAATAGAACTGAATTGTCAAATACTGAGCAAACATCATAATTTTGCATTATCTGGTACACCAAAGCAAATCTGACCTACTGAATCCCTTGTGGAATCCAGCCAGTGTGAAATGCGACGGCAATTTATATTAACAGCTGACCTAAAGGAAATTTTTATTTCTAACACAAAGTCTTTTGCCCAAAGAACTGGAAAATTCAGAATAACACTTTTGTTTTGCGAAAAGTGAAGAGTTGCATGATGCAGTGGATGTAGGTTCATTTCACAGGAAAGTCTGGAGTTTTATATTAAGGGATTGAAACTGCAGAGGCAGTGAAAACAGCTGTACAGCAGTCCCTCCTGCTGCTCTTAAATTGTAGTCAGCCATCCTACTTTTATGATGCCAAGTATGTGTTGTCATTTATACCCAAATAAAATCTGACAGATTAAAAAAAAAAAACCCACAAAGCTGAGAGACTAACTGTAAGGGAGTTAGTTAAATATAGAATTGAGTCAAGCCAACTTGGAATCAATGGGAGCAATAGATGTGATCCAAAAGCAGCCTGCAGAACTTCATTTTCTGTTAGAGGAAAATTATATTAGTTTTGTTCACTTCTCATCAGTACCAAAAAATCACTCTCTAGGAAGCACTTCTCACCATGAACTGTAAGACACACCTATTATTTTTAATATTTGACTTATGACTGGGATTCCTAAGCCTGCGGGGGGATAGTACATGTTATATTGGGTCCCACAAAGCAGAACAGAAACAAGTTCTAAATCTGTTGAGAGTCTACCAATCGATTCTAGCAATTACAAAGAGAATCAAAGGAATTTGTTTTTTAAAGGAAAAGTAGATCTTAATATTAAGTCTTTCGAAAGCTCAAAACGCCTGATATTTCAAAACACCCAGAGACAATCTCCATTTTTTTAAAAAGCAGTCAGTTCCCAGCAGTGGACTAAGAGCAGGCTTGAAAGAGGAGAACTGACACAAACTTCCCTTAAAGTTGAACATAACTGAATAGTTGCTGCCAACAGAGCTCACAGATGATTTAATAAAGCTGGTAGTATAATTAAATCACACTCCGTCTTTCTGGGACAAATACTTTTGAATACCTACCCTACCATGACTACAGCCCCCATTTTGATTGTCTCATTAGTGGGAACGGTATTCAGAAATGTTACATATAGCTTCTGAACATCCAGCCCTTTCTAACTATAGCACTCAACTGAGTAGATACGTTGGTGGCACTCATGGATAGCTGCCTGAATGGGACTCTTAATCTGTCTCTTATAAACATCCGGCTGATTAGCTTATGAAAATCGCTCTCTCTGCTACGTACATTTTCAAAGCCATCTTTATCTACACGTTTCATTTAAAAAAAATCTAAAGTGCTTATCCATTTTTTCATAGGCTTCTTAATTACACCAAATGCTTAACTTCAGCCTTTTCAGGAAGAGACTTTTCAATGATTATGAGAGCGAGAACAATCACAACGGAATATTCGTTTGTGTACACACACCCCTCAAAAAAAAAAATCAAGCACAGCCTCACAATTCATGTGGTTTGTTACCATGAAGAAAGCAATTCTCTCCTTGTTTGATTCGACTAAGTAAACTGTGAGGAGTAAACTTAAATATGGTGTGAAAGTCCAATAAAAAAATGTTTATTTGTAGTGGAAGTATGGTATTAATATTATTAATATGGCATCTTGCTGTACTAGACAGACTTTAAAGATATTATGCACGCAGAATTTAGTAGATTGACCCTACTGGCTTGCACAGAAAAGTGAATTTCAGACTCTAAATTATGGAGGTATTTTTGAAAATTCTATTCAGTAAAATTCTGTCTAATTTTTCCAATGTCATTGGCAAAAGCCAATTTAAAACCTCTTCTTTTAAAACAGATCATGTGATATTTCACTGAAGAAATCTGAATGCTGGAATTTTGCCTGCTGAAGTTAAACGTACTGAACAAGCTTTTACAGTAACATGCCCATGCCTGGCTGGCTGTGGTTTATTCAGCCAGGATGAAGAAGGCTTGCTCAGAAGTGGCAGCAGGAAGGCCGCCTGAACCAAAAACCTGTTTTTCACACTTCAAATAGACAGAGCATGCACACCACTTATCTTCTGCAACCATCACATCCCCTAGAGCAGTTTAACCATTTTACTTCTGGTGAACAGGTGTCAACGCATGATCCCACATCGGCACCAGCAACGGGGGTTATGGGTTTGGCTAAGGTCAGGAGATGAGATGACAATATCCCTTTCATCCCTGCATCAATACTAGCTATTGCTTCTACCTCTCCGAAGCAGACAAATCTCTCTTCTTAAGTTTATTTGCTCCAAAACACTAGTTAAATACATTTAATCAGATTTTAAAATACGTAAGGCCAGCTTTTGTTGTGGCTGTCCCCTGAGTACTCTGGCTGAAGGAACACGGGGGCTGATCTCAAAGCAGAAAAGCCCCCTGGACAGGTCCATGCCTTCAGCTTCATACAGAGGCTAGGTAATCTCAGTAGATCTGCAAAGCTCCGTAGCGCTGCTAGCCTGTCTTCAGCCACCAGCACTGTCCTCAGCCAGCTGGACACAAAGGTCACTTAACTCTACTTAGGCTGCTCTTCTACTTATGCTAAAATTTGGAGCCACTTTTAAATGAGAAGTCCAGATTCTTGTTTTTCATATCTTTTCCTCCGCGGAAAGTACAGAACAGAAATGCAGAAGGTGTGTGGAGAGGACTGTTCATAACTTCTAATTTTGCTTATTCTATATATTGGAGTTTGCATAAACGGCTTCTGCCATATTTGTCAAAACTTTGTGCAAATTTTGTGAATTGCAACAATGATATAGTAAAGTCTGACAGGAGAAAAAAGTATTCCTCCTGCCCTTTGCTGTCCAGAGTATTTACAATCACCACAAACTTAAATTCACAGCTCTATGATCTTGAGTAGCCCCAGTTGGCCAGGAATCAGCAGGTTTTTAAAACAGTTTACCTCTGGGCTGCACACTGAGTAAAGTTTAGTAACAGTTTCGTATCGTTGAGTAGTCATGAGAGAAGCAGGTTTGGTGGAAGAAAAGAGAAAGGAAGGGTAGGCAGAAACTCACCAGTTTGACCCTCTGCCCGGGGGTGGCACTGATTTCCCACGTGCACTCCTTCCTGCTGGGGTACTTGTCGGGCCAGTTGGGACTCGTGATGATGCCGTTGGGACTGTGGATCTTCTGTTCACACTCAGCTGTGCCAACAGTGATAGCATCAGTTAGTCTGGGGGTCTGCGTTCAGAGGTAGCCAGAAAAGTACTCTTTTTTTTTTTTGTCAGGGGACTCATTGAATGGAAAGGCACTTTAGGAAGACAGCTAAGCACGCTCTTCAGTGTGCACGATCATGTTCTTCCCCTTTGGCAAACACTTCATGGCAATCAACCTAGCACGCTTGTTGATTATTGTTGTGAAACATACAGTGTTGTTTACAATGGATGGGGGTTTTTTTGAAAAAATATTATAAAGGATAAGCATTAGAATTTTTTGCTATTCCCCCCATTCTACATACAAAGAAGTACGAAAATCCATATGAGAAATCTCACTAGTCAAACTTCAAATGATCTTTCTTGAACAATTTCGTGTTCTCGCTTCTCGCTAATTTTCATACTGCAGCTCCAGAGCAATCATTTTGATTTCTAAACCACAGTTTCTAGGGACATATATACAACTAGAGAACAAGCTAAGACTAAACTGTGAGTATATACCATGAACGGCTTAGTCATTCACATGGTAACTGAATCACCAGAAGTGCCTCTCTGTGAATAAATGCAAAGAACTAAAAGAAAGTAAGAAAGAAGCCAGTTTCGTTTTTGTATTTATTTTTTTAACAATCTCAAATTACTTTATAAACATCAGAGAATTATTCAACAGGAATCTTTTAGAGCAGGCAAGTATCATTCCAACACCAGTGATAATACAAGTGATTCACAAAAGGCACATCTTTACTCGCAAATTAAATCCATGTTGGAATACAGCCTTGAGAAATTACAGTAGCTCACCCGATACTGCACGCTTGAGGTTCATTTGCAGATAATCTAAACTCTACTTAAGCCCCAAAGCCTACTGTTTTCTTGGAGGTAGCCACACCTTGAGACAGCAAATAGGAAGAAAGATGCACAGGGACTTGACTGGAATTTAGATTGTCTGAGTAAGTCCCCTAAAATCCAGAAAGGGCAGATACGGTTTCAACCTGACTGCGGGGAAACTAACTATCACTGATAGGAGCAAATGACAACTTTACCAGGCTTCTCTCCAGAAACTCTATCCCTGTGTTTAATACAGCATTAGATAAATAGTCTATCACAGCTGTAAACGTTCTACACTTCACAGCACTATTAAAAGTAGCACTCCCTGCCAATGATCCCGTTTTCCAAACTGCATTCCTGTGGACCTCAAACTCAGCCACACACAAATGCTGGGGATGGAGGGGATGGGAAAGGGGGCCGTGGGGGAGCGTTTAAGCCCAAATGTCTAAGCCCCCATTGCCAAAATCTTTTCTTTGGAAGGAGAGCTGCAGAGAGCTTTCTGCAAGACAGTTGTATAATCAACCGTTCAAATGCCTTACTACTTACCCTCCTTGCAGTCGTGTTTGTTTTCATGTAGCACAAATCCATTTCGGCACTGGCAAACATAGCTTCCTACCGTGTTGATGCACTCGTGCTGGCAGCCACCGTTGTCCTTTGAACACTCATCCTTGTCTAAGAAATACACAACAAGGTCAGGTGAGCATCGCAGCGAGCGGCAGTGCTCGTTACCAGAAAGAAAAAGGTTTAGCACAGTGTTTGAGTCCAGAAAAGGACAAGCTAAGACACAGTCACTCTTCTCAGTATGGCACTTTCGTGGTACCTTAGTTCTAGCCACTCATTGCTCAGCCTGCAACCTTGCACCGTGGCACAAATAGTCTGTCTCATCTTTCTAGGAAGTGTGGGGTAGTTCCTAGGGGAGAGGAACACCAGAAAAACAACCTAAATCAAAGGAGATAAGACAGTTACCAGCGTTTCCTCTTTCAAGTGGTCTAGCTGGTAAAAATTTCATAAATATCTCGTCCAAAGCTTTATTTCAGTGAACAACAGGACACCACAAAATATTCCAGCTTTATGCAAATTCCACAATCTAATGGTGGTATGTTGAAAGGAACGCGTAGGCCAAACAAGGTTTCAGGCTCTGCACATTAAACATGTAAGAAAAGGAGGACTTAACGTAAATTTGTTTAATAAGTTGATTTTTTTTTTTTCCCCAGCAGAGTGACAGTGTGCTTTACTTTTAACCAATCTGGACATTACAGGACATCACAAAAAGAAAAATATTTCATTGAAAAACATACAAAAGAAACTGGTGTGAGTTATTTCAAGGAGCTCTACAATACAGCATGCAGTTCTGTTTATTAACATATAATCCTTTAAAAGAGCTTTTAGTGTGTTAGAAGTAAAGCAGAGAGTAGGGGAGGAAATATGACCTGCATTAAACAGCTACAAATTCATTGCATGGAAAAAAGCCAAACGAGATTAACAGGCTGTCATTCTAGCAAGAGGCCTCAGCTGCCACCCTTCTATGTCATTCAGCTGTTGTCATTTTAGGTGAGGCTGGTCCATTTAAGAGAGGCAGACTGCTCCTGACATATACATATATATACACATACATGTATATGTGAATGCGCATGTATATACCTATATACGTGTACAGACACATATATATAAATCCTGAGATATAAAATATATACATATATAAATATATATATATATGAACACACACACTTTAAAAAAAACTGTATCTTACAAACTGTGTCATTTCAACACGCAAAAGAAAGGAGCAAAAAGAGCAAAGAAATTGTGGTCATCCCAGAGGTCCAGTTGTTGCAGGGCTGGAATGCAGAGCATTCGCCCCCTTCAGCCTCATGTACCATGGAAAGCAGCAGTGAGCGTTATCTCCAAACAAGGTAACATGCGATGTTTCAGACTTTAGTAGGCACAGTAAGAATTTCTATAGATTACAAGCCACTATGGATAATTTAAGTCTCTCTTTGTTGTCTTACTTATGGGGTTTTTTTTCCCTGCCTTTACTGACACTCATATTCAGTAACACAACAAAGGAAGTTTGCGTTATAATTGCATACACATCAGCTTTGTCCGCCAAAATATATGCAACACTTGACCCGTTGGCTTGCAGGTCTTTCCATAAAAATTAGCTTCTACTTATAATACATCACGATAATGTACATTAATAGAAAAATTCTGCAAGTCAAATCCAAGCATCCACTGCGTTTTGTCCTGTAAATCTCAAATCTGTTTGCACTGAAAGTTTTTGGAAGCTTTCTGCAGATGTGAACAGATTTGAAGGTTATGAAACAGTCGAAAACAGGTAGCTCCCAGAATCATACATCCAAAGGCTAGTTGTCATTTTGATGATGAAAGCAGCACAAAAGCTCCACAATACACTGTTTATGGACCTTGCAATGCAAGTCCCAAACTGAGGTAGTAAATCTATTTAATTTCAAACAAAAGTTTTAATCTTGCATCTTTGCAAAAGCAAGCACTATCACAAATTAATTCCATGTTGCGAGTGAAGAATAGTAACAAGCAAATGAGAAATTAGATACAATATGAACAAAACTCTTCAATATTCCCCCTCCTAAGCATTAGTTTGTAGTTTTCTACCAAAATAACAAAATAAATGGAAGGCAAGCTCAAAATGCATTCAAGTTAGGCTTTCAAGTACAGAGTAGGTACACAAATTCTAAATAAAAGCCCTATCGATTTTCATCTTCCACCAAACTTTGTGCAAATACTGAAAAGTATTTTAACATTAAGTAAGCTTAAATTCTGTAAAATAATCTCTTAAGAGACAAGTGTATAAGCAACCAGTCCCATTTTGGACGTCCTCAGAGATAAAACAATGGACAGAAGGTAGGAAGGAAAAGCTTTGGAACGTATTTGAACTATAATAACTACTTGTACATGGTTAATCAAGGATGCAACTGTTGAACGAGCCTTCCTCACACTTCATAATTCGGAACAGACTTTCTGTCAAATTGATTGCCCAGTTTAAAAATTCATGAAAAAACAATTAGTCTGTATTAGTTATAGGAACAAATGTTTTGCCATGTAAAAACAAAGCCATTTGTTATGCTGACAGATGGAAATGAGCCTCCCCACTCCGAATGGATACTTTCTTTCTTTTCTCATTTCAGAACTCAGAACAGGGAAAGATCCATTCTCAACAAAATGTTAGATTGAATCGTTCAGAGGACAAATGGTCGTACCTCTGAGACCCTCAGAGGCCACCAGTCTGTGAATAATACGTACTCGGCCTGAAGGGACCTGTATCAAGTCCTTGCAAGATTCAAAAACAAAAATTTTCTCTTTGCAGGCAGCTTGCTTGTCTGTGGAAAAAAATGTACCAGCATGGCACCAGAGATGAGTTTGTGCTCCAAAACAAATTTGCTCAAGGCTAGAAACATTCTAGCTTTCTCTTTTTAACTGCTCAATGAATCATCACCCAAGAAAAAAACGTCCTAACAAACCTCATTTCTATATTACATCAAACACCACGTATGTTTTGAATGATCATGCAAAGAATCGTGTTTATTTAAAACACTGAAGTAACTCTAAAACTCAGGATAAATGGAAGCAGTTTAGTGTCATATTATCACTGGGTATTAATCATACAACTACACAAAGACTGATTTAAAGAAATTATTAGGCTGTCTTCTCAGAAACATCACAGAAAAAAACCCACTTATATTATCGTTATCTTTTTTCCTCCCTAGAGTAAATTTACAGAGTTATTTTACACTCCTCTAGTCTCACGGGCCCAACAGACTGCAATAGGTCACTGTCTTCTAACAAGAGCAGAAGAGAGAGAGAGAAGGACAGAAGAAAGAGAGAGGGAGAAAGAACAAAAACCCAATTACTGGAAGCTTTTAGTTTAGAAGCCTAATCTCGAATTCCAAAAAGCTTTAATAAAAGTTTTGAAAAATTAATACATCAGGACTCCCTAGTTTCTTCTCTTTATCCAAGAAACTCAATTATAAATATACAAGTGTCTCTGGAAATTAGCTAGATCCCTGCAATGGCTCCCAACTGAGCTTTCTTCAGAACTGTCCCATCAAATGTAAATTTTACAGAATGTTGAAAAAAAAGTTTTTTCTCACTTTCCAGTAGCACCTGTCTGGCTGTTAACACCATTTTACAGCCAAAAATGTAATTACATGTTGTCTTATATCAACATAAATACCTTCCTAATGCAGGTCATCTGTTGCTCTGTGTCACTGTTTGCTTTCACAGTTTATCACAGTGGGTTCCAACCACCCAAAAACTGCTTTCTGTCATCTGAGCTGGAGCTGGGCCATGCTTTCTCAACTGTAGCCGTGGCTACAGAATTCACCACCATGAGTTGCAAAAAAAAAAAAAAAAAAAAAAAAATTCTTTGGCGGTGCTTGAGGAACACATTACAGTTCCTAATCTTCAAACTAATCTAACTTATCCACCTGCCTCTCTTGCTGAGCAGGGCATATGCCCTTTTCTGGTGAATAGACTGCAAGATGCAGCGTTTTACTCATTATGGATTTTTTTTGTGATATATGTCTTTATAACTAAATGCTTACACGTATTTCTATTGTGATTTAATATAACTGTTAAATGCTTTCCAGCAGGTACCTTGGACACTAGCACTAAGTATTTCTCCACAGATATCATTCTGAAAGTATTGTATTCTGAAGACAAGTATATAAATAGGCAAAAAAAAAAAAAAAAAAAAAAATCAGTTCAGCAGCTGAACAGTGATCAGCTATCAACTCCCAAAAGTCAAAATACTCAAGTCTCAAGTTCGTTCTTCAATGAGAGACCGATAGCATATTATGTCCATATTAAAGAATTCAGAGGTAAGAAAATTAGCGTTTTCTGACCACCATGAGAGTTTTGTCTAACGAATTATTCAGAGATGACCACCTCTTCTTAGATACTTTAAGTTCAGACATTTGATTTGTCTCAGGCATTACAAAGTTTCTGTTTTGATCAGGAAATATTGCCAAAAGGGGAAAGCCAGATAACATAGAAGAATAGAATCTGCTAGAAATAGTAACAACTGGAAGGGAATTGAGAAAGAATAAAAATAAAATACAAAGTATCTGAACTCATATGAAATGAGAGAAGAGATCATGAAGAAATCATTAAAAAACACATTAGTTCAGACCCATCCCTGGCTAATAAATTTATTCTACTGATGTATGGCATCATTTAAAACTTGTATTTTTTAAGTTACCGGGAAAAAACTGTTTTCACCTGGGGAAGAAAAGGAAGAACATTTCATTCAGAACTGAAAAAGACAAAGGAAATAATAGTTCTGAAGAATTACAACCTGATGCTTTGAACTCCATGATTTATAGTCTAGTCTTTCCTCAACATACAGCATTGGCCTGATTTCTTCCTAGAACCCACTCATAATATTAATAGATCATTTAAACAATCACTAAAACAAATAAGTAAATCAATCTGTGAAAATTAACTATCACTTAAAAACTCTCAAAATTTAACTGACTATAAACGTATGAATGTTCAGCATGTCCACAAAACACAACTTCTGAACTGCAGAGCTTACACAAATTACAAAGCTATCATTGCCAATCTTATCTGGCATGGCTGTATAGATCCTGAAAACACGTAACAAACTTAATTTGCAGGCCATTTTTGGAACTGGAACATTATTCTTGTAAAAAGTCAAAATATGTGACAATTCCTGCTGGCACTATTAGGCCTACATGAAAAGACTGGTTGTGTAACTGTTTCTAGGAGGAAGCTCTGTTGTGTGCATAGACCTATTTACTACAAATAATGCGTAATCCTTGAAACCTTCTTGCTAATGTAAAATATAAATTTAAAAGTAAAAAGTGCTACTATATGTAAAGATGGACCTGAAAGACTATGACCAGAGAAATGTGATTACTAGAAAAAATAATATGCTTTAGAGGAGGTAAAATGCTTGTTAATTTCTTTGTACGAGATGAAACGCTTTTGTTCATCTTTCATAATTGCTTAAGAAAAACATCAGAGTAGTCATAATGAGAAAACATTGAAAGTCTAAACTCTTTGTCTTGACAGTTATTTTCCTCACTTTCCCAACTGCATCACTTATACAATACACTGTTTCTTTTTACTTGGTCATAGTTAAGTTATCAGTTATTAAAGCTAACCAACGAAATACCATTTCCATTTCATCTTTGATAAAATACTTTAGCAAACACACACTAATAACAGTGCCTGGTAATACATTTTGCTACATGCTAAACGTAATCAGGATTCTCCAGATTCAGATTTTTAACTGCTATCAAAAAACTTGGGGCAGAACTCAAATCCCAAATGCTTCTGGATGACTTCCAGCTTGAGGAGGCGGGCGGACAGGACTGTTTTGTTGTGGTGTTTTACACCAGATAACATACCTCTGCATAGGGGTGTGTGTAAACACACAAGAAAAACAGTGAGCCAAATGCCACTACTAACACCATGTAGTATCCTGCCACAGCCAGATTATTACAGTCCAGTCTCAATGGGTAATTGCAGAAACCACCGTTATGCAAATATCTCCTCACATCTTCAGCTTCATTCGTGTCTAACTTTATTCAGCGATACCTGTCCTCAGATGATATAAACTTCCATCAGTCCGATCTGCCCCCATGAAATTAAACTCGTAACTAAAAAGACCCACATTTTTGCAAGAGCAAGGTCTTAAACTCTGTTCTTCTGCAAAACATTAAGTAGTGCAAAGTTTGGCACGAAAGTCGCTATAATGTTAAACAAATGTTGTAGCACAAAGTGGTAATTTCATAACTAATGCATTATATTAAGAGATCTGAGTGAAAAAATACAAGTGTACGCAGCATGTAATTCATATCACATTACAACAGGGATTTGAAAAAATAGCAACAAAACTTGGGATAAAAGAAATCTAATTGAAATTTAGGAACACTTAGTAAATTTGCTTTACTCCTCCATATCTCAAAAAGTTTATTTGCCTCTGCTGTTATTTAAATATATATATATATGCGTTCCATATATTTTCTACAGATATTACAACTCAGAGCAGTATTTTAAGACAGGAGAGTGGTTTATGCTTATATAAATAAAACAAAGTCAAAGCTACCAGGAAAACTATAAGGGAAAAAGCCACTCACTTTTATACCAAAATATAGTATTCACTCCACCTAGTCAGTGTATGCTCAGAGGCACCCACAGGTACACACGAGTGATTTTCTATACCTGAGAAGAAGTGCGCCTTGAAGCCTTTTTTTGACACAGTGTTGTCAGATCTGAACTCAATTCGCATGTTGTTGTACTGAGAGGTGATGACTTCAGGCACTTCTGTACCGCAGAATTTACCGTGCAGTTTAGAATCAGAAGAAAGGCCACTACGAATCTCCACATAATCGTATTTGCAAACCTGAGAAAAGAAAGAAATTTTTCTTTTTTTTTTTTGGCTAACCAAAAGAAAGGTATGACGTTATTAACAAATGCAAGTACTCTGATTGGTAAATGCTGCTTAATAATGGGATTATAATATCTCTTTTCACTTTTCCCTGACTCCGAAAACATTTGTAAATGCTTACAAACGTTCACTGATTTTGTGTAAGAATATTTTAAGGTCACTAAGTCATAGTTATACTATGCATTACATTGAAAATTATATTTTGATAGATACTAATCTGTGTTTAGTATCTGAATTTCTACATACTTAGTAATGTTTCCATTTAATCTAAAAAGTAAAAATTCCAGTGACATTAGACTAAAATCTAGAAATATTCACCCTAAAGATTATACCTATCTTCGTGCTGTAAACCACATATCCAGAACCTACAAACCTTCTACTGCTTGTATCTCATAGATTTTTTTTTAAAAAAATTAATTTTCATTTAGAAACTTACAAGACAGGTTTTTATCATAAAGTATTTAAGACACATTCTTTTATTTACAAATATATAACTCTGCACTATTAAAAATATACATCTTTCTTTAACAGTAGCATAGCTATAATTTGGAGGTCTGATGCATGTCATTTTCATTAAAATGTTAAAAATAAAATACAGTAAAATAATGTAATAAAAAGTCTTATGCAGGGCTTGCTACTCATGATAATACTTTCAATGCATAATCCCTTGGTCAACCTAAAGCCTTCCACCCAAAAACTTCTAAGCTTCTTAGGCTCAACTATCAATCATTTAATCAAAAATGTCCCAGTTGTCTGCAATTAATAGCTTAAGAGAAAACAGTGGCCAGGAGGATTCATACAGAGCTTAGATTGTCCATTAAATCCAAGTTGTATTTGATAAATCGCAATTTCTAGTCAAAAAAGGAATGTCAGGGGAGCTGAAGGAGAGCTATGGAAAAGGATGTTTTGGCCTTTTTTTGCTCTCTCTCCCTATGAAATATTAAATGATTGCCAACATTTCCAATTTGTTTTAATATAATACATCGTAGAGAGGTTAAATTTTCATTGTTACTGGAACAATTTTCATATATTCAGTTGAAACTACTTTTGCTCAATATGAAAAAAACCAAAGATTTATAAAACTTGAGATACTGCCACATGCTGATTTATATTAATTCTAAGATAGATTTATATTAATGCATGTGACTTCCAAATATAATTCACAATGTTAATAAATCCCACCAATTTCAGCAACACATTAATGGTGACTTCTGATGGTTTCATGGCTTTAGATTAGAAATTAAATGTAATTTCAGATAGGTCTAACTTCCTTCATACAGCATTGTATTAAAAACAAATAATTACAAGTTAAATATAAAATTAAGGTTGTAAATGGCAAATGTAAAATATTAAAACTGTAATATTGGAAAAGACATATTAAACAAACATTAAAATTAGAGCATTTGCTAAATGTACACATTTTATGTCTGCACTCAGACAACATATTAGAATGTTGCAGATTTATTTTTTTCTGATTTTCACAGGTACCATTCTTAGTACTACTACTCAATAATATAAAGTTGAAGGTGATTTAGTAGCACAGGAAAAGATCAAACCAAAGTTCTAAATGTTGAAAAACATTATGTATTTATTTTCCATATCTGCTGAAGTTGTGTCTTGTGTGACCTTAGAAAAGTGATTTAACTTCATTATACCCCAGGTGTCTTCCTTGAAAATCTGGCTTAAGCACCTAGAAAGTGCAGGAAAGATGTTTAATTGTTTGTTCAAATGGTAATTATATTTTAATTCTGAGGGATTTGTAAGATTTTATTACACCTTTTGCCATTCTTGTAATGATGATAACAGGACGTGAACGTAACGTATTAGAAATCATTAAAAGTAAGTTGGAATTTCACAGACATTAGAACCCACCCCAAATTACTTAAAAATAAAAATTTCACGTTGCAACCTCTGCAAATAATGTTGACATGATTTGGAGAGGTTGTTTTTTAGTTCTAAATTAAACTCCTATTTTTGCCACTTCACATCTCATGCCCAGAACACGGTACATCCCCACACTAAAAACACTGCTACAAATTAGTTTAGTCAGAAATAATGTCCTGGGATTTGAGTTCTTAACGCCGTGTGAAGAATATCCAGATAAACCCGATGGCTACAGCACGTTATGGCTAGAGCGTGGCAAGGGAACTCAACGGTATGACAGAGCAGTGCCTAGGAAGCAGAACAGAGGCTGAAAAGTAGATGTTGAAACCCGTATTTTACTTATTCGCTCCCCAAACCCACTACGACACTCAGCACTTTGTTTAAAGCTGTAGGGAGCAGCCCTCAGCACATGGAGGGCTCTGCCCTGCCCCTCTCCCCCACCTGAGGACGAGATCCCCCCTGCCCCTGGGGGCTGCCCAGCTCAAACGCTGCTGCCGTTCTATTATGCCTTACTTCTGGTACTGCTCCTTTTAAAAATATTCCCACCATGAGACACTTGTAAGTGATTTAAATGCTCCCTCGCTCTATCGCTAACCAGAGCTTATGTGTATTCTTTGTAGTCATAGTCTGTAAAGATGATTTGGTTTCTCCAGATTTTCTTCTCTTGAATTCTTTCCAATATGCCTCAGCCATTTGCTCTGTTTTACTTTGTTGATAAAAAAAAAAAGTCAGCTGAGACTCAGCAGAGAACATTTCTTTTAAATTTCTTGTAATACGTGTGCATTTAGATGATATGTAAAAGAGAGCTATTCTCTCCATGTTTGTTTTGAAAGAATCCAGAAACAGTCCCAAAATGAAAACAAGAGTATCTATGGTTATTGTCAGGATACGAACAGTTAGCACGGGTTTTATAAGGCAATATCTATTTCTGAACACTCGTGAAACCGTTTAGCGTGTAACAGATCGTGCAGCTCTTTGTTCACGGTTACTTACTTCATTCCCTTCTAACTCAAAAAACTCAAACTTCATTGAAATTCGGTATTGCATCGGGGCAACCACCTGCCACACACAGTTTTTGTTTGGAGGATACTCTTTGGGCCACCCTGGTGTGGTTATAGTCCCATTTAGCTTTGTCAGGAGTCCTCCGCAAGCAGCTGTAAAATTAAAAGGGAGAGCATCGTTTCTTGACTGAAATCGCGTTTTACTATAAACAGAAGCACAGTGAGAAGACTCAGTCCTCTCATTACTTATACTGCTGTAATGCCCAGACAGACTAATCAGAATCTTGTTTTATCATGCTTGGTGCAAACAAAGAGAAAGAGACAGCCCCTATCTTGAACAGCTTGCAGGTTTGCGGACAGAGATAAGTTTCAGGACTACACAAGGCGTTATCATATTCATTCTTTTCCCTTCCCTCCAGAGACTCTGGTTATTCTCTCACAGCCTTTCCCATGCAAGTCCTCTGACCTCATCGCCCTCCCCAGGACCTTGACCACCCCTCTTCTGACAGATGGACTACTTAAGATGCGCTTTGCATTTCCCCAGCTTCTCTTCTTGATTATTGATCCAGAATCAGCCCTACCTGTCTCAGCTCATATAGCTGTACATACGTCCCATAACCTACTAGATAGGGTCACTTCTTTGGGATAGCAGTCACGTACTATGCAGTGACAATTACTTTTGCTGAAGTATTGATGCTCAAGTAATAGAGAAAATACCTATTCAGCATGTGTTTGGAAATAATAGCACCTCCATACAACAGAACAATACTGTACTATGTTTGTGAATGCAGTTCAGATAGCAAAGGATAAACACATTAATCTTTTCCATCTGTGGAAAAAAAAATTTAAAAAGAAGAAAGTCGTGGGATTTGCAGCGGTTCTCGATCACATTCTGCTCCATTCATACCATTACAGCACTGGAAACCATCCATAAATCTCTTTCAAAAGAGCTGGGGCGGGGGAAGCTCTACCTTCTTCCAACTGCTCTGTGCTAACGCTGAACGCTTTAAAAATTGACTATTCCTGTCTAGCCGATGGTCTCACACACTGCACCTACTTCAGCTAACACACCTGGGAGAACTCTCCAGTTTCTGTGTCAGGGCACACTTGGCCAACCCAGACACACACCAGTCTTACTCCTGGCACCTGGCTTTCCATGCAGAAGACTTCTTGATATACACATAAAGGTAATCTGACCAGGGTGGGGGGACGGAGACCCTGGGTCACACTTCAGCGGATCAAAAAAAGACTAGGCACAGGTTTAGAGGCCACACTCATCTGACACAAGTTGTACCCCTAAATGATCCAGTGCGTCAGGAAAGCTGACCGCTAGTTTTCAGTTTCTGCTTTTCAACATCACTCCACTGTTCCTTGAGGCAATGGTGGGAAATGTGGAAATACTGGAAAAAAAAAATTCCTATATGCTGCCAGCAGGGGAGATTTGGATTAAACCAGCATGAAGCAATTTTCTGTGCATGTCAACACTGCAGTGAAGCATTGGGCAGAGTTTCTGAGCTAGAGGCTTCTACTCTGGCATCATGCGTGAGTTAATAGAGGTAGGTCACCCCTCAAATTCCCAAGCTATAACTAGGACATAAGGCTCACTGTGACTACGCAGTGGTTTTAATTCATCTGTCCCAAGTATTATCTGCATACAGTGAGTGCTACGTCATGTGGAACAAATGCATATACACTTTTAGGGATAGCTCAGGTTTTTTGCTCAACACTGCACTGCACTACTTTGAATGACTTCTCCTTTTGCCAGAGTTGCCGTTCTGTTTGGTGCCGGGGAGGTATTCCTTCTTTGTGTGTCAGAGGGAAGAGTTTTCTGAAAGACTGGTAATCTTCCCTAATATTCTGACTCCAGTCAGCAGGCAGACTAGACCAAATTCCTTACATAAATTTGGGCTGATGATCAAAGGCCCAGAGATCAAACCTCTGTCTTCACGGCCCCCCTTAGATTAACCTTACTTTCTGCATACTACCTAATGTGCAGACATCTAAATAAATCATTTTACCAGCGTGCTCACTATTAAAGTTGGGGGCGGAGGAAACAACTGAAAAACCAGCCAGCTTGATGAGAGCCACCATCTAACGTGCCTGTAGTCTAGGACTGTCACCACCTCACACGCACAGACACACCCCAAACAAACAAACAAAACCAACCCTACAGAACCAAAAGCGAAAGAACAAGAAGCGCAAAGAAACTAAGCAAAACTACCCCAAATTGTGACAAATCATGAATTAAAGCCAGGAAATTGGAAAAAAGAGAGACCAGTGAATGGCATCAGAAGAAAACCATAACTCCAGGCACTCCAATTTTCAAACTCCATTCACTATTCAAACAGATGAACTAAGAATAATTTGTGCTATCCCTGAATTTACTGGTGTTTATAAATAAAAATCAAACAATAAGTGGTGCATAATGATCAAGAGCTTTTGCTTCTTTCCTTTGATATGAAATATGTATAGAATGCAAAAGTTTATCTCAGTTCAATTCTATGTTTACACAGACTTCCACTTATCAGGTTTTTATTTCTCCAAATGATTATTCGAACACGCTTCGCTCACCCTGAAATGTAAAATTTGTTTCCAGCAAGAAAAGTCCACAATCTGACCGGGAGCGGGGAGGATTTCTCTGAGCTTTGAGCTAGAATAAAGGGTCCTGCTCTTCAAACCTGCCAGCTGCCCAGTCACACCCCAGTCAGAGGTGGTCAGAGGGATGGTTAAATACTCTGATTCTGAGACAGCGGCACATTGCTCTGCTGGTAATTGTCTCCTTATGCGTGGTGGGAGACTTTGCTTTAATGAGTATGAATAACGTAGTAAGTGGTTTGGGAAGGTACAAAGTCCTGCTTTGCATCATTCCCTATAGACTAACAGCAAAATCTGTAAAGCTAAATTAGTGACAGACATCAGATGAAGTTGACTGCTGTGGACAGACATTACTCTGGCACCACTACTTGAAAGGGAACTCCGTTTTTCCGGGCTGGGTTCCACAGATCTCACATTGCTAGGACAGAGCATACGAGAGGTGTAGCGTTTCATTCAAGCGATGGCACTCTGTGAGCTTTAAGAGCCCGTAACACAGCAACGCACTGTACCTTCACAACTCTTTTTGTCAGGACCAAGTTCGTAGCCAGGATCACAGGCGCACTGGTAACTGCCCAGAGTATTCACACACCGCTGCTCACATCCACCGTTGTCAGGTTTGGCACATTCATCTTCCTCTGCCAAGACAGGGAAGAATGCAAAAACGTGTTAAATAATTACCTTCCTCAGCTGTAATTGCTGGATCAATATTAACCCAGAGAGCTGTATGCATGCCATTATAAGATGCACTATATAACACACTGGTTGCTGACTAGAGCATTTTCAAATGCTAAGGAGACCTGCAATGGAGAAAATAAAAATTTGTCCTTTGTGGGGTTTGGGTGGGTTTCTTTTTACAACAATACCTACTGACAGCTGCAGACCTAATTTATAAGCACTTTGTGGGCAGCGTACAATAATTCAGGCAGCCATAATCTAAAGGTTGCATAAAGTATTGAAAGAAAGATTGAAAATCCACAGCAGGGTCACTTGGAGGGCACTTTATCTCCCACAGAATCAATTTGTGCATTATCCCGAATTCATACTCAAAAACAGATTAACAGAATCCTCAAATCCCAGGTTTTCATTCTACTCATATTAAAGGGAACAAGATGCATCAGGGCTGGGGGAGGGAAAGGAAGAATGTATTACCTCTACTAGCTCTGAAGTATACCCATGAGATTCACTGTTAAAATATTCCTCAGATATTGAAATATTGTTTCCTTACACCAGGACAAGTAATTTCTTCAGAATAAAAACAGAGCTCCCACTCTCATGTCTACAGCCTTCAAGGTTATAATTGTCTACAGCGAAAACTAACAGTTAGGGTGAGAAAAGCCCCAGCTTGTGGCTTTTCAAAAGAGCAAAAAGGTTCTCCAGGTGGCATGACCCGTATTTCAGGTGTCACCATGGCCACACCGCTGCTCGTGGCTTTCACTCTGCCATGGGCAGCACGGGGCAGGAATTACACACTCCCCATGCACCAACTGCTGAAGGTATCGCTGCAATTGTATGACACACACCCCCCCCAAAACTGGAGGAAGACTGTGAGGCCGTTGGTCACTGCATGATTTCTCAGCTGTTTTTTGTTTGGTTTTGTTTGGGTTTTTTTTTTTTCCTGGCTCACAGAAAGCAATAAATTGATAAAGCAGCCTAATGCAGCAAAGGGATTAGAAAAAACACAACATTTAGACAAAAGAAAAAAACCTTAACAGAAAAGACCCAGTTGTTGCTATTGTGATTATACTATTTAATCTTATATTTGAAAGCACAGTGTGTGCAAAAAAATCCATTTCTACAAGATCAGATATGTTTCAAAGGTGTTTCAAAACTAAGCTGATTATTTGAACTTGAAGAGAGTAGGAAGTTGTATTGAATATGTTCCTTCATTCTTTGGACATATTTTACAAGGAGCTAGAAATACCTCAATTGTTTTGATTTGATAAAATTGCATGCCCAGGTAAAAATATGCTGGAGATAGTACAGAACTGATTTCAGAAAAAATAGGTTGAAAAATATTTTTCAGATCCTATCACAATTTTGCTAGTACAGAAACAAGTGATAAGCAGTTTACAGCTCCCAAAATATGCTTTAACATTTACCTTTAAAAAAGTTAGCTGCAAACCCTGCTTTGTTAACAGTTCCATCGGAAACAAACTTCATCCACAGGGTATTAGAGGTAGATCTAATGTCTTCTGGCTTGTCATAGCCACAAAAGTGACCAATTAAAGGACTGTTCTCATTCGTTCCATCTCGAATTTCCAAGTAGTCATATGCACAGTTATCGTGTCTTTCAATCTGTAAAAAAAAATATTTTTAAAGTGACCTATTTGAACTTGACCATAAATATCCAATATCAAGCAGTTAATAAACAGAATAGAAATTTTTCAAAGTTAAGGTTAGGGTTCTCTGTTCAGGGTTCAAACACCAGGAAGATAAGGAAAAGAAAAAGCATCACTGGACTGTTTTTAACTATACTTGTTTTTTACAAGAAGAAATAGTTTTGTGACTGTTACACAGGACACAACAGTCCAACTGCAAAAAAGTAACTAAAAAAGACAAGCTGACCTCTAAGCTTCCCAATCTTCTGTCAAATTCCTACTCTGAGTTCAAGTCCTCTTTTCTCACGTGCGCTCAAGTATACAAGATTAATGGTTCAACAACTAACCAGGTCAGAAATATTAATAGGTTTTGAAATATTAAACCCCCTCAATTTTGATTAATATGCATAAGATTTTCATTGTCAACCTGCGCTATTTCAGGTGATGACCAATATTTTATTTTCTTTATCTTCAATACAGTGCAAAATTTTTGCATTTCTCACTACCCACTGATGTTGCAGGGTAACTGTAAAAAAAATACAGTGCATTAAGAGTTTGGGGCAGCTGTAGAATTATATCCAAACACACTTCTAAAATTATCAGCTATTAAGTAGCCAATAGAATACATGAAAAAAAAAATCATCCTTATTTTTCTGCAGTTAATGTGTCTGGTTTCTGTTGCACAATTCCCGATTTCAGGCATCTTCTTTTGACTTTGTGGGTCAATGAGTTAATCTTTGCCATACTGATGGAGAAACCTACCGACACCAGAACAACTGAAAATGCGCCTGTCATTTAAGCGTCCCGCCAGATGACATCCAAACATAGACTAATATGCGAGCGGGCACGTGTGCATTTGTACTTGGGTAGCAAGTCTTGTGCTCTCTACGTAACAGTATTTGCGGAGTCAGTCAGAGTGGGAATTGCACCAAAGAAGGAAGCGTTAGCAGCACGAATAGGATCCTGTCTGGAGCCTAGATAATTTATGATGCCTGTCTTTATCGAGAGAGTATCTTTCCCAACAGAATTAAAAACCCTCTTGATCTGGGTCATTTTACTGCAGGATTACTTCACGTTACTTGAGTAATATAGCATCTTAGCTATAAAAGAATTAGCTAAATCCAAGCATTCAAGAACAAATCCTCTAAAAAAACTATTGTTCAACTAAGTGGCTGAATCATGAGGTAGGTTTAGGGGTGGGAGGGGTGGGCCCGCAGTCAGGGAGAAGGGGTTGGAGAAGCCTCAAATTTAGTTCAGCACATCCAAATTCTGTTAACATGACAAACAAGAAGTCAAAACCAAACCAAATACAGAAAAATCCACATCTCCTCTCCAGACAGAGTTTTTCTTGCACATAAGCTGTACAGTTAGTACAAATGGCTGCTGACGCTCTCCTCTGATGGTGCATTATGACCAGCGCTAAGCTCAGTAACCACCACAGACTAAGGAGCTTTCATTTAGCACATTAGGATTTCTGCTTCTCTTATGTAAGAGGGAAAATTGGGGGAAGGGGTTGGTTTGATTTTATTCCATTTTAATGGCATCAAAATATGGCACTTACACACAAAATTTGTCTGTCTTCTTTCCAACTTTCCAATTCTTCAAGCATTTACATGTGTAATTTTCTCCCACTCGCTTTTCTGGCACAATCCATACTGCCATTTACTCTGATTTCTTAGCTGTTTGCTCAGGAATCGCTTTGGGCCAGAGTTTGGGAAACGAGTGAGAAAAGTCAAGATCTGGGATGCAATCACCCATCGCTGACTTCAACGGCAATTGTATGTTTGCAACTAATGCAGTCAGGCATGTGCCTACCTGAGCACTGATAAGTTTTTGACACTGTAATATCAATTCCAAATTTTCATTAATCTAAATAATAAATTTTAAACGCATGACATCATATTCCCATTTGAAACCAAGTCTTCCTTGTTAGCTCAGCAAAAATCATGTTGCACTCTGATGTAGAAAAGTGACCTGGTCCAAAGCCCACTAATATCAGTGAAGGAATTGTGTTTTTTCCCCCACACACATCTGTGGTCATTTCACTACTCAGGACTTTTAATTAACATCTGTCTTTTTCCATGTTTCCGTGTTTTCCATGTTCTATGGGGCAATATGGAAAATCTGATTTTTCACAGGCCAAGTGCAGCTCTGAGTTACACGTGCCAAATTCCCATTTAGGTGAATTGTTAGTTTCTTTTCTGAGAATCACTGTTTTTGGCAGAAGACGACAGCTAAAAATACATTTTGCATAACAGTAAGTTGCTAAATTTCCTAAGACTATAAAAATCAACCAACTTACAAAGAGCTATTGATTTTCAATAAAACAATTCAAAAGGTGGCCATCCGACCATATTCATTTATTTTTAGTGTACTACTACTGCAAGTGATGCCATTATTATTATCAATATTATTATATTAAGGGATTAAATCATTACACCTATATATAAACTAACAGATAAGTATTGTGGTTTTGAGAAGTGATAACTCGTGTTAAGGCACTTGGTAACCAATGAAAAAGAACTAGAATAAAATGTGCTTTGCGCATCTGTACCTCAGGTTTTAAGATGTCATGGTACTGTCAGCTGGGAACACTGCCATACAAAGATCTATTACACTTGTAATAGTCGCTTATTCTTCCTACTGCAAGGACAGAAAATCTCCTCAAGTTAATGAAACTCCCAGTGAGTTTGGTTGTAACTGAACTGATCCTGGACTGTAACCTTATTTACTGGAGCACCAAAATTTCACAAGACTGATGTTACGTGTGGATGAGCAAAAATATGCAAAATGTTAGAAAATGCAAAAAAGCATAAACAAACAGGTTTTACAGAAAAATGCATTTCTTATAGGAGAATAAAAGATACCATCAGCTCCTGAAGGCCTTAGAGGAAACCCAGAATTTGAATGGCACTAGAGAACTAAGTTGAGAAAATGCCAGAAAAATTCCTACGACAGGAGCATAAGCACAAGAAAACACTAAGAAATCTCCTGGTGAAACGGAAAGCCAGATATGTTCTCAACATTCATTCTCAAAGGAAAATAAAATTCTGTGTACATAGTTTCAGTTTTGAAAAAAACAATGACTTTACACTAAAATATATTTGGTTAAATATTCCAGACTACCTTTGTTTTGTAGCACTCCCCCAACAGAAACAAGATATATATTTAAAAAAAAAAAAAAAGAAAAAAAAAGAAAAAAAAAAAAGAGGAGAGAAGAGGATTTGAAGAGCAAATCTGGGAGCAATCATATTTGAGGAGAAATCTTCCAATTATTTTTTGTCATTGTTAATTTATTTGTTGGTAGAGTCAAATTCCAGTACAGGTAAACATACCTGACTCGGGTCATAGACTTTAGTTCTAAAAGGTGGGATATATACCTAGTAGGATCAGAAGATCAGATAAATTTTATTCCCTGACTTATGTAAAAATAATTTCAACGAACGCTATCTGCACAAAGATTAACAGGGCCACTCAAATGAGTAAGATTAATATGGCTCAGCTCTACAAACCCTCTGGATTGCCGTAGCTGGTGAGACTGCATTCCAACAAAAGCTCTTTAAAAGAAAAAAAAAATATACAAGGACCTCTAATTTTCAAAGAACAATATAATAAAGGTGCCTATAACAACGAAGCAAAAAGATGGGGTTACCAGTCCCAACATCTCTGCTGTCATCTAGATACTGGAAAGCGTAGCTGCCCATCAGGCAGCCAAATAAGAAAGGGTGATCCCACGCTCAGTGGAAAATGCATTGCCCACAGCAGGCAAAACAAGATGACTCATTGATATAGTTTGAAATTCTCAGCTTCCCTGGTGCTTTCATTTCAGAGTGAAGGTTATTTATACAGTTATTGTTTCTAGCATTACATATGGATAATGAGAACTCCTCTTACTTAACTGTACCTTTCAAAGGACAGAGAAGTAATTTTCTCACAAACATGCTGCAATAGCTCTTTGGCCTGACATTTACTTTTTTTGATCTCAGCTGGCACGAAGAACTGTGATTTTTAAACAACTTTTTGTTTTACTGGGCAGTGCACCAAGGATTCAGTCCAGAGAGGGACTTAGTACCAAAAAACAGAACACCTACGTTCAGGCACTTGGACCTGAAATGGAAATCAGACCCAATGGTGAATGTCTAGGCAAGGCACTTCAGAGCAGTTTCCAAAGCAACTCTTGCTCTCAGTGGGGAGTCCTGTGGACGAGCCAGTAAGAAACGCTGCGAAGACAGATATAACAGGAGTCTTGTGCCTTTCTGGGGCACCTCATTTGGTGCTCAAGGGCGTCTTGCCACTCTGGAATCACAGCTCAGACTCTCCCTGGAAAAGTAAGTGCCTTTCAAGTCCCTACTGTTGGAAATTATCTTTTTTTTTCCTTTCAAAACGCATCTAGCAGAGGCACTAACTTGAGACTACCACTCAACCATACTTCTGCTCAGTTTCCTCTTTCTTCACATGAGGTGTCAGTCCTCATGTTTCACCTCTAGAGAGTGCCATAATACTGAATAGTCTGGGGGAAAACACGGTCATTTCTTCCTACAGCCTTAACCACCAGCCCGCTAAATTGGGCTCTCATTTGCTGGCCCTTTGCTTCTAATTATTTTCTATATGGTGAGGCATGAACGTGCCATTTCACACTTGCAAATAGTCCATAATTTGGTGATTATTAAAAGGTCCTGAAAGATAAGAAGAGATGGAAGTTTGATGCTCCCAGAGGTGATAGTGAATCGGGGTCAGTTCAAGCGATAAGGTACCGTGCGTGTAGACCAACGCTGAGCACCTGCGTGGAGATCAAATACTGTGGCAAGTCTCTTATGCAGAGGCATAGTGTCATTTCTCTGGGGATCACACTAAAAAATACTGAGCACCAATGACAGACTAGAAAAGCTCCATATCTAGTCAGTAAATTGCGTAAAATTACTGAAAACGTTGTTTATTTTCAACCGCACTTAGAGAGACTGACATACTATGTTAAGTCATCTGGAGCTAGGCCATACGCAGTTTGAATGGCATTTGGAAAACTCTTTGGGCAGGGAGACCTGATCTTGTCTGCACTAGACCCAACATTAATTTAGGATATGAAAAAGGGAAAATGAAGTAGAATCTGGGGAATTATTAAAATTTCCATTGTTTATATTCATAGCTGCTGATAAAGTCCCAAACCCTTGTTATTCTCAGTCTTCTCAACAGTCATAGCAAAAAAGTGTGCCATACCCCTGAAGTCTGTCTGTAAGACTAAAATTACAGGTTGAAAATTATATCTATATTTACGATACCTCTGTTTATATCTGTGCACCATAAAGCTAAAATGTTTAGATTTAAAGAGAGTGTTCTTCATGTCATTACTGCTGAAGCATATTCAAATAAAACAAGTGAACTCAAAGTATGTTACTAAATTTACCTATAAATGTCAAGTCACTGTATTGTGTATGCATAAAAAAGATGTATGAAATATTATTTTTCCTTGTTATACAATAGTTTACCACTGTTTAGCAATGTTATACACAGAGAGATGTACACTAAAGACATGCAAGTATGACTCACCATGGCTTTTTTCTTCCCTCTCTAAATATAGGTTTGTAAACTGAATTTAAGCAGGCTTATTTTTTTTCTTTCTTCTCAAAACAGAAGCCAAAACACACAGTGATTTCTTTCCAGATAGACATTCCTTTTTAACAATATGATTTACCAAAGATAAAAAAAATCCCTATTATTTAACAGAATATTAAAGCAGCCTTGCTGAACTGGATTATGTATTTGCTAAACTGTGACTATTGTCAGTACTTTAAACATTCCAATTCAAATAGCATAGAAAACATGAAAAACCTTTAATCTTGAAAATTTCTGCAGAAAGGAAGGTTTCATGGAGAGCAGAATTGAATTCTGGATCTTATTTGTCATAGAGAATTCTTAAATTTGTTCACAGGTTTAATGAGGATTCCCTTAAATGTCACTGTCACTAGATGCTTTTCTGAGATCAGTTAAAAGGCTTTACCTCAAATGCTTGAAAGGTTAATCCTACATTGTAGTTTTCCGACACTGTTATTTTCCACACACACTCCTTCATTGGTCTGTAGTCATCAGGATAATTGGGAGACTGGATCTGGCCTTCATTTTTGTGGATTTCACCTCCACAAATAGCTGACAAAAGTATAAAATTCTTATTGTCAATGACGACATTTTCTATTCCTCATGCCAAAACCAACATTTTATGCTCTGCTTTTTAAAACTAATGATAAGATTATTCTGGAGAAGACTTAAAAAGTCTACCAAGGACACATTCTTGAAAACACAATCTGTTTAAACCACTATATGTATTTCAGTTAGCGAATATAATTCAGCATTTCTAATAGCTCTAAACATGACTATGATGTTCAGCAAGACTTTGGAATCATGGATAACTGGAATCTATACATTTTACAGAACATATTGGAAAGATCAAAATAATTAGATCTTACTTTTTGTTCACCTTTGAAATACATTTAATAAACATTCTTCATTAATATTTACTAACCTTTAGAAAGAGACAAATGAGACAAAAGTCTCTTATTTTATAATAATCTATGAATATTAACCTACAGTTTATCACTTCAAGCTTACACTGACTTTGAAGAAACAGCTAAAGATAAATAAAAAATATGTTCATGAAAAGTAAATGCACTTTTCAGGGTCCAAACTGAGAATCACGTAAAGATCTGTGAATATCAACTAAATCACACAGTTTACTACCATAGATTCAATACTTAAGAAAAGAGGTTCTATTTTAAACAGGTGAATGCCGACTCGCTAATATACTCAGTGTGTGGGAGTGTCTCTACTAAGTAATCCCAGAGCATATGGAAAAGTTAAGTCAGATTTTTCTGAAGAATAAACAGAACATACTCAAAGAAATCTTTCCACACACTAAGCACAAGAACATGCACATTTAGTTAATTAAACAACTGGTAAAAAATGCTTATGAATATTACCAGTGGTGTCCCTGGAAAGAGGTCATCTGAAATCTGATCACAGGAAGAGTTTCAAAACGTCCTGTCTAGTAAGTTAACATCTACTGTCTCTTTTAGTAATAAAATACCAATTTTTTATGAGGTTATTTCTGATTTTTTTTTTTTTTTAAGATATCCAAAAGGTACCTGGTTAATCTTTTTCTTCCATAATCAAGTCATCTTTAATGCTGTAAGAGGCTTACCTTCATAAATTGCTGCAAAACCTTTCCCAACCCAGTTGCTGCTGCTGCGGAACTCGATCCACATCCGGCTGTCAGAGGATGCGAGGACTTCTGGCAGTTTGTCACCACAAAACCTGCCTAAAAACATGCAACCAGTAACTGCATTTTCTGCCGCCTCTGAAGCCAAACGCTGCAAACATTTATACAAGTGTTTAACATTATAAACAGGCATAGCATAACCAACTCAGTGGAGCTATTCACATGCTTATGGTTAAGCACACGTGTTTCTGCAGATAGGACCTAATACACAAAGATTTTATTATAAAGCTTTCAGTGCTTCTTTTCATTGCAGTCAGGCTCACAAGTCTAAGCATAAAACCTTAGGGGAATTAAGTAGAAAAATTATTGTTATAGATTGTTTCTATACATACAAACGCAGGCATTTTGGAAGGGGAAAGTGAGTACTAATCTTAAGAGAGGAATGTAATCTAGGTCACAGTAATACCGCTCATTGTGTCTAAGGACCAAAAGAGATTTAAAAACTAACATCCAAATGACCCTAGACCATATTATCCTCTTAAATTCAGCCTCGGTAGGTGCAATTTCTGTTTGTCTAGGTGATAGAGAAGGGAACAGGAGAAAAGGATAATTACTATCATAGAATCATAGAATACTTTGGGTTGGAAGGGACCTTTAAAGGCCATCTAGTCCAACCCCCCTGCCATGAGCAGGGACAACCTCACTAGATCAGGTTGCTCAGAGCCCCGTCCAGCCTGACCTTGAATGTTTCCAGGGATAGGGCTTCTACTACCTCTCTGGGCAACCTGTTCCAGTGCTTCACAACCCTCATTGTGAAAAACTTCTTCCTGATTTCCAACCTATATCTCCCCTCCTTTAGTTTAAAACCATTACCCCTTGTCCTATCACAACAGGCCCTGCTAAAAAGGTTCTCCCCATTTTTCCTATAGGCCCCCTTCAAGTACTGGAAGGCTGCAATAAGGTCTCCCCAGAGCCTTCTCTTCTCCAGGCTGAACAGGCCCAACTCCCTCAGCCTGTCTTCATAGGAGAGGTGCTCCATTCCTTTGATCATCCTTGTGGCCCTCCTCTGGACCCGCTCCAGCAGGTCCACGTCCTTCTTATGTTGAGGGGCCCAGAGCTGGACGCAGGACTCCAGGTGGGGCCTCACCAGGGCAGAGTAGAGGGGCAGAATCACCTCTCTCGACCTGCTGGCCACGCTCCTTTTGATGCAGCCCAGGATACGGTTGGCCTTCTGGGCTGCCAGTGCACATTGTTGGCTCATGTTCAGTCTTTCATCCACCAGCACCCCCAAATCCTTCTCGGCAGGGCTGCTCTCCATCCCTGCATCCCCCAGCCTGTACTGATACCGGGGGTTGCTCCGACCTATCTGGTCTTAATTGTTTCTTCTTTCTTTCTAAGGCCAAGAAAATAGGCATTACTGTTAAAAAGCTGTCCTCTGCATCTGCTTCCTTATCTTTCTCTTTTGCTGTTTTTAAATTGTGGCTGTTAGGACACTAACAAATAGTTTTAGTCTTCATTCTAAAAACAACACAACTGACCCAAGAAGTCGGAGACGTTCATGTTTCCTATGGTCTGAAATCCCCATTTTCAATCCTAGAAGATCACAGGATGTCAAACCATGCCTCTGGATCGGGCACTGGCATTATGGGGTGCGAAATCTCCCCACCAACCCTCCGAATTAAGAAAACGATGGCTGCAGCTTCCTGTGTATTAGTTGCAATTCTAAGACTTAATTCATTATTGCTTTGCATGTCTTTGCTCTGCAAGAGCAGGGAAAGACATGCAAAGAAGAAATAGAAGTAATCTTCTATTCATAATTTTAAAAGTACAGGAACAGAGCTGGTAAGTACAACTCTACAGTGGGTGCTCTCAACCACAGTGCATGTACTCATCACGTGCTCTATGAATTCCCCATCACACGCTCTACAGATTTGTCTGTATGCTATTTCCCCATTTCTGTGAACAAAGCTATAGCAACTTCATATCTGCTTTGCTTATGGATATTAAAAAAGCTGCACGTTTTGTAGTTTTCATCTTTCCACACATGAAGCTGAATAACAGCTAGCTGCAATGAAAGGAAGGCTTGAGGCTGGAAGTCAAATACGTGACTTATTTGAGGCCACTTAGAGTTTTTTCCCATCCCTGAGTTTAGCTACATTCTAGACACCTAAAACCCAAGAATTTTGTTGTGGGTTCAACAGCAAGTCCACTGAACTGAGTGAGTGTGGTAACTATGGACAGTGCAGCATTCAACAGTTGCATACCAAGCAGAGGTGATTTTCTCCAGTAGCCGTCTCTTACTTCAATATAGTCGTACCAACAGAGACTGCTCTTGTAAAGGTCCATGGTGGTGAAGTTTAAAACAATCTGCAAAGGAGAACACCTAATTAAATCACGTGTGGTTAATACTAGAAAATGATCACAACAATATTCTGCAGAACTGAAGCCAGAGCGGTCACCTGTAGCAGTATTCCAACTACTTAGACACTTAACCTCTCTTCAATTAGTTCTTATAGTAAGTAAAAGTTGTTTGGAAACATTAAAAGTTTTTTATTTAGTCTTACATATTTGAGTAGATTCACGACAGACTACCACCATTTAGTTGCTTACAGGGAGCTTTTCACAGAGAAATAAAAATTTGAGAATGCTAATAAGGCAAAATAATGTGCTAATATAAATTTAAGGATGTTATTTGATAATTCTCCTGCCAATTCCTCTTCCGTTCCATTCTGACTATAGCAGCACTGACAGTTGTAAAAAAAAAAAATTGGTTGTTTTATTTTGGTTTGTGTTTCCTTCTACTACTGTTTTGACAAGATAATTTACTTTCAGATAAGTTAAATATTGACAATGGTGGACAGTAATGCTGAAAGCAATATCACTAAAACAAATGGTACACAGTCCCTTAATGACTCTTAATGAAACTACAATAAAGCTTTTATACGGAAATCGGAGTTCTGTGCATTTCTGGAACTTCCGAACTTGGACTCCCAGTTTTACTGAGCACATCTGTAAACAGGCATATTTTCAATACTTAACATACTAGGACTACCCTAGACCATTACATTATCCCACTTTGGTTTAGAAATACTAATCCTAAACTACCATAAACTTATACTTTTAACACGGGAGTAGGATTCATCCTGGATCATAGGATGACACAGTATCTACAGATTGGACCCTGGCTGACTGGGACAGTCTTAGCATCATGTCCTGCAATTTCAGGGATAAGTCCAAACACGAAGATTAAAAATCATTCATGTTTTGTATTATAAAATAATTTCCAATTCATACCCTTTCATTGAATTTAGGTGTATTTGGAAAAAGAATTCATCTTCTTCCAAATCAGTTCCTCAGTGTAGATTAATAAATATTTCAACCCAACTAAAAATCATCTTTTTTTCACATACGAGCATAGAAGTGGTTTTATTTTTAGCTTTGATCCTAGGAACTCACAATTGAAACCTGCTATTATGAAGCAAACATGAATTGCTGCATGGTAGCAAGTATCTCGCACTGCACAAATACCTCTCCACGGCAGCCTGTGAAGCAGCTGTGAGTGTCAGTTGAAAGGAGAGGAATTTACCCTTAGTCCAGCTGCAAGGAGGAAATACACCACCATAACTGGAGCAATGGGCCCAGACAGTCAGACAGGATGGTTTACTTCCATCTCGTCTGAAGGCATCACGTCTCTCTCCAAAGGCAACATAGTACAACATTAAACCAGAAAGGCAGAACTTTTGCAGTCTGTTTAATTTTAAGACGATAAAAACTATTAGCTATTGGAGGAAGCTAATTTAAAGGTAACATAAAGTCCAGTGGTTTGGGTGTGTAGGTTAGATGGTAGAGTGTCACGGTAACACTTTTCTCCAAACAATGCAAAATGGAGACTATCTCTCACAGCAAAACACTACCTATCTTAACGTATCTTAGGCTAGCAGGGGTTTTGCTTTCACTTACTTTTCACAAAAAAATAACTAAGTACATCTATATGAGCAATTACATTCTCAAAAAAATCTTAAAAGCCGTATCTTGCCGTATCACCAAGTGCTCACAACCTACTGAGTGGAAGACAGAGCTCACAGGTGATTCTATTCAGCTCTCACCTTTACCACCATGATGCCATGGGAAACAGAAAACATCTGTAAGGCTACACATAAAACCTAACAGCCAGAAGTCCTGTACAGTGATACACATTATACTGCAGCCACAGCCTTGCGGGATGTAGGTACAGGACACGAAGTGTGCCAAGGACCGTCAGGACAGCACTGAATAAATGGATACCTGTTCTAATGCTTGAGTACAGCCAAGCATTTATATCCACAAGCTGCTACCACATCCACAAAACCTGCAACAGGGTTGGTTATACAGCAGTCTGCCTCTAGTACCGTGTTCTCTGTGGGAACATCCTGCAAGCAGCTTTGAACGGTTTTTAGAGTAGCAGATGCAACAAATATAGCCTGACCTCTCTCTCTTTTGGCCCCTTCCTTCTGTCACTTTAGGGCCGAAAAGGGAGGTAATAATTTAGTCTCAGATCTATATGCAAAGAATGTCTGCTTCAATGTTAGTTTGATATTTTAGAAATATATTTAAGATAATAATAACTCATGTCCAGGCTGCCATTGGCACTTTAAATCATAAAGATACATAACAACGAATAACCATCAAATTATATCGTAGGCTTCCTTCCTGAGCTCAGAGGTAAAAATGGACTAATCTGAAATCAGACACAATTGCTGTGCAATCCCTTCTCTTTGTTGCAACAGAAGTTACAGCAGAAATGAATATATTTGAGGAAAATATGTTCCTTATACTGAAAAGTTTGAAGTAATAGATATTCTAATATCTTGAACTATTTTTCAGTATAGATACCCTTTCCCTGAACTTTGAAAAACAAAGCAAATTAAGTCCTAATGAAAAAACAGTTTCAAATAATAATATCTTGTATTATACAGATAGATGCATTCATAAGCGTGGAATTTAAAAAGATAATTAAATGCTCACCCATTTAAGTGTTCTCATTGACTGAATGATTAAGAGTTTTCATATAGGAAATACATCAAATAAGTGCTTTTAAAGCTAGAGTAGGTAGGGAATTGGGGGGTGGGGGGAGATGGAGGGAGTGTTGCTTTTGTCTTTTGGGTGGGGGTTTTTGTGAAAGCCAGTAAGAAAATCATCCAGACAGTCCATTGTTGAACTCCAAGGATTTGAACTTCCACCTTAGAGACATCCAAGATTTTATTCTAGATCTCCTATATCTCTGCAAGTTCTGAGAACTAGACTTTAAAACTCCTTTCCCACTTCAGATGTAGCTAGTCAGGTTAAGTACAACAAATTTCAACAGCAGAGGGACAACTGGAATGATTCAGGTAAGCACAGCACACGCTTTGGATGCGCTCCCAGCAGAGCAAGCATTATGATAATCTGGATTTCTACCTAACCACCTCTATCTTCAATCCAACTATTGTGCTACATCTCTCTTTGGATGACTTTCATTTTCACCTTGCCAATTTTTCACCAGGGCCTTGGTGGAGAATGATTTTTTTTAAATTATTATTTATTTTGCAAAATAGGAAGAACGTTTTCTTCCCAGTGTTACTGAGAAAATTGATAGAAATCCTTCCATGCCATACTATTCAGTTTCCAGACCATTGCACTGTTTACCTGAAAAAAATGGCACGCATTAAAGCATTGGTTGATCCTCTCAGCTGGCATCCACTAGGCTACTGTGGTTGTGTCCATCCACATGCTCTCACGCTTCTTTTAGTCTAACTGCAGCACCTCCTGTTACATCAACTTTCCTGTCTTCCTGGACGCAGACTTCCCATGCCATTCCTTCCCGGAAAGGGAACCTCACAACTCACCTCTTTGCTTTTGCCTACTGCTACACCCCTCAAACTTCTCCTAGCTTACGCGCACCCTTTCCCAGTCATCTAACCCACAGGACATTTCGCCTTTACAATTCAGGCACTCCTTCAGGGGCATATACTGAAGAAATAAATGCACAAAGATTATCAGGATCCCAAACACTGCTACTCACCATGTTAGTCTGCATGAGAAATATGCAGTACAATCATTCATATGCTTCCTTCTGCTTCAGTTTTTTTTCTTAAATTTCTAAGTGCTGTTTGAATCTACCTCTGAAGATGGCAGAGAGGTCCTGTGTTCACACAGCAAGTTTGTTCTTTGCAGACTGTTTCTTCTTCAACCCATCCTTCAAATAAAGAGGCCTTACCAACTGCAAAATTTTTAGTTCTTCCCAGCTTCATCCATTTTGCAGTTCAGATTCCTTCTAAACTCTTACTGTCTTTTTTTCCTGAGTTCCTCAGATCATAGGTAGGTATTTCCATTTGCATCTAGTCATATTATTTGAAAACCCTACTGCCTTCAGCAGTCTCCTTGTCCTTTTCCACCCATGCCCACCTCACCCCAGCTGTGCAAGCAGAGGGGTTCACAAGGGGGAACCTTTTTCTCTACCCAGATGAGATGCAGACAGCTGGGTTAAGGTCAGGCTAACTTCCACAGCTGCTTAAGCTAACCCAGCTGGCTCTGTTGGAAGTTATGGAAGCCACATCCTATACCTTCCTCCATTGGCTCAGCTGTGTGCAGCCTGGAGGTCTCTCACCAGTCTAGCCACAAGTTTTCCATTTTCCATGACACAGCTGAAACATCAGATTTCTCTGTTTTCTGTTTGGAAATTTGCCTTTTTCCAAACCTTAGTTGCCAGGATAGAGTTAGGAAAAGGATGGTTTTACTTAGTTGTGATCATGTCATTGTCTCAAAGTGCTGCTATCTAAATGGAAACCATTAAAATGTAATGAGCCTCCTCAATGGCCCCCGCCTTTGAAACTACATGAAATAACCTTCACAGCCTTTTCTCATTCTGACATGCCAAGGTATTTGATGATACAGCAATTCCTTAACATTGACCAGAATTCATTAGCTGTACATAGGAAGAACGTCCAATCTATCACAGCATGATTTCTGGTCAGGAACCAAACAAGAATAAGTGTATTTAAGATTCTGATTTGCAATTCTTTAGAGTATTAAATAGAGCTACAGACACGGCAGCGCTTGCTCAAAGGGACAGGATGGCTGAAAGGCTTCATAGGAAAAACAATCAATGGGTATTTGTCAGCACAATTAAGGAATTATTGATTACATAGCAGATTCAGTTGTGCTACTGCAGCTTCAGAGAGAATATATCATACCTCCTACTGCCTGGGATAAGAAAGCACAAAATATATAGCAAACACCAGGTAATACTAACTAAGTTTTCTGCAGGTGGCATTTTTTCCCATATCAACCAAGGATTTATCTGTCCTATTTTATCATTCATGTAAAACATTAAGGAAAATTGGAAAGTAACGTAACCTATTCAAAAAGGCAGATTCAAAAAAACCCAACAATGGCACAGTTGCAATTCCCTATGCCAACAAATTTCTACACACCAGAAGGCGGGATTCGCCCTGGCAGAGGGCATACAGTATTACTAAAACCATCCTCCCCCACAGATTTTTCTGGGTATAGATATACTGTGTATAGATGTTTACCATATAATCTTAAATCTTGAGAGAAAGTAAAGGTGAATGAACTGCCTTGTTTTAGTAATAGGGACGTACACATTTTAGGTAGGGCTGGCAATTTATGATGCCTATCAATAAAAGGAATACTGCAGCCAGCGCCTACAACTGCAGTCCCATCCTCCATTGAATTTCCTGCCAATGATCGGAAGCGTCTGTACTTGCAGAAAGCAGCATGGATAGAATAGAAGTCCTCTAAACTATGCTCAAACAGCACAATGTTAAATCTCAATAAATAAGAGACAAGAGCTAGACAATCTGGACTGATGCTTTTTCAGTTTATTTTTAGGTGACTGAAGTGCTCACTGATGTTTCAGAACATGATGTGATGTACTACTCATACATACTCTAACCTCTACACAACATTCCTGAGATCTATTGGGGTCAAAGTAGCAAACAGAGGAACGAAAATTTAAATATATTTTTATTTTCCCTTCATAACGTGAATATGTTATCATCATTTACTGAGAAAATTTGGGATCAAGCATAATGCGTGTCCAAGGTACCATGATATATGCATTAGTTTAGATTTAGACCTCGTTTCTGCTATCTGCTATTCACATCAAGTACTTGCTGCAAATAGGGTCCTTGATCTCAAGACAGACAATATCCTACGGGAATAGCACCATCAAAACAGACTTTTTGACATTAGCACAAATATTTACTTCATTCTTGATGAACTATATGGAGACTCCGAGAGCTGGAGGTCAGAACAGCGCCCTACAGACACGACTTGTCACGTCAAATTTCAATTAGAAAATTCTGTTTAGTCTTTTTTCCCATTTGGGGTGGGGGGGTAAGACGGAAAGGGAGCTGGTCTTCTTACATTGCTGACTTCAAGACCGGGGCTTTCCCCCATTAAGCTTTTGTACAGTATAATAGAGCTCCAGTGGTGGTTAAGATCTCAAGACATAATGGTATTACAAATATATTACAATTACACTAACGTCCACAGATAGGCTTACATGAAGTAGGAGTATGCTATGAATACTTAAGTATGACCATTTTCTAACTCATATATTAATATTGCTTTCAAAAGCCAATAATAACTGTAGATGAACACTACAATTTTTTACTTTTTTTAACTGAGGAATAGAAATCTAAGCCATTTTTGTTGTTTTCACAGCAGCGTCCAAGAAGCAACACAAATAGTGGGGACATAAAATTACCTATCTAGATCAATTTGCATCTTTTGCGCAAACCTTCTCTTATTCATCTGTTTTCATTTGTTTTTCCCTGCCAACCTGCAGAGCCACCCACGCCCTCAGAGCACAGAGTGTGTTTATTTTTCCTCCTGTCTCTGGCTCTTGCCCAGAGGAGGGTGAACGCTTTCCAAATGACTTTGCTTTCATCCCCTACAGTGGCAAATGCTCTTACAGCTCCTCAAGATCTATTAGGATACCAAGAACTTATATTCTGAAAAAAACATGGAAGAAAGTAATCCAATCAGGAGAAAACTATGTCCAATGCGGAGCAGGAGACCACTGACAAAACTGACTGAAATACCTGGGAACAAATGCTAGGTTTTCCTCTTTGGACTCTCCAGTACTGAGGCTGGTGCTAGGTTCTATATTTCAGCCTTTAGGCTGTATTTGCTTAACAGCAGCCACCACTTCTTGTAAAGAAACTTATATCTCCCCCCGCATATTTTGTCTCAGGTGAAACTTCCCATCGCACCCTCTATCCTTATTTATTCAGAGGTAGGCTAATATTTGAGCCAATAATTTAAAACAAGATTCAGCTAGCACGTTTTGAAAGTGTACACAAGAAGAACAGGTTTTGCTTTCACTAGGATGGCACACTTCTCTCCCCGAACTGCTCTCACCAAGCCAATATTTTTTTTCCACTTTTTCCCCTAAAATTGATGCCCAGAAAGTGAAATTATATGCTCTAGAATTATACCAGGGAACACCTAAAGTGACACTTTCTTTACCCCATTTTATTACTGTTTCACTTGAGAAAACACCATCTCGTTCTGCATACTAAGAGCTTCCCCAGGCAGAGCCCGGCTATCAGCCCCACACAGCTCAGTCAGCTTGCCCAAGCCCATGCTGGAGAAGAGACCATCCAGGAGCCTGCACTACCTCTTCCACCTTTACACCGAAATACCAACTGAACTGGAAGCCAGTTTTGAAGGGATTTCACGATGCAAACATGTAGCAGATTGAAATCATACCTTCATTTCGCATGGACAGCCACCGAATAGATGATGTGGTTCTAATGCCACAGACCAAAGGCAAGTCAATAGCACGTAGTTCACGGTGCCTTTTTTTATTGCGTATCATTGTTCTCAATTATTATGCAAGCTTTAAACTTAAATGAAAAGCTAAAGTAACACAACATTTTATTTTAAAAATAGTATCTGTGTTTAGCTGAGGGAATGTTGAAATACCTTCTCGCCTGGGGTCACAGAGATTCTCCATATGCAGTGTGTGTAGGAAGGATAACCATTTGGAAATCCTGGAGAAGAAAAGTTGCCTGTAGATTCCTGCAGTGTTTCTCCACAGGCTGAAAGAAACAAAATACAGTAAAAATATAAAAATTGAATATGCCTAACAGAGAAAAATGTATCTTTCCAATATCTACTCAGAATACATTTAACTCACTGCAGATGCAGAATGGAAAACAGACTAGTTATTTTATGATTTATTCAAAACAATGATTTTAAGCCAGTCTGACATTCAGTCATTTTAAACAGGATGTTTTTATTCCATGAACTATTTCACTTGTGTGCTGTCTGCTGACATAACCAGAATTACAGCAGTCTTAAAAATGTCATTGCTGCCAATCAACTGCAAAATTACATATATAATTTTACTTTGGTGGAAAAAAAAAAAGTTAGACACACCCTTAGACACATCCTTTAAGAACTAAAACAAAAGTAAAACAAAAGTTGGCACGGGGTGATTGGCACCACACTGGAATTTCGTCAGTGGTTTCATTTAATTTAGTACTTTGCCCACATGAGACACTGATCTGACCTAAAGTCACTCATTTATATTGGTATAGAAAACTAAATCCTATATTCAACAAAATCTCTTGCAACAGTGATTTGTAGAGATATGAGTAATAAGGCAAAGCAAATTTAAAGTCCTAAAATACCAAAGGCTTTTATATTCTTTATTATTGAAGCTTTTAGCACTTATCTCACCTGTCAATCATACTACTTAGGTGCTGGCGGACTGGTTAATAATTCCTCTTCACACTAAAATACAGCATTGGAAGCTCCTGCCATTCTCCATCACTAAAACTGATTCTGGTAGGGTGTCACACCTCAGTCAGTCATCTTTTTTGACCTTAATCAAGTTGTTTCACCCACTGATTTTGCAGGTGTGATACGAGAGATGTGAATTTGAGAATATTACCTCATGACTGACAGTGTAATCAGGTCTGCAGTGCTTTCAAATTACAGCGCTACCACTGCCAGCAGGTGAACTACTGTATCATCAAAACCTCAATGAATTATAAATGATCTGGAAAATCTTTAAATAAAAGGGGACAAAGGAAGAGATTGTTTATGACGAAGACAGACAACACAGCTGTAAAGGCTGCCTTGTTAAAATGCGTCTAAGATGTAATCTGACAACTACACTGTAATATCAGGCCTAAGCTACATTCAGGGCATTAAATATGCTCTCTGACACTGAAATGGTTCTTGTGACGAGGAGAGAAAAGGAAGATCGGTGCAGCCCCCAAAAAATTAATGGCTAAAGTCACATCACCATATCCTTTAGGAATGAAACAGAAACAAAAAATTCTTTTCTTCCTTTCATTTAAAAAAATGTGGTTTTATTTTTAAAAAATTGCAGGCAGCCACAGCAAATGACACATATACAAAAGGTATTCAGTGCCAAATAATTATTTCCGTACAAAGCGTTTTCAGTGAAAAGGCTATATCCATAATTAACCACAATTTATTTTTAACACAGCGATGAATGGAAACTTAAATAAATTGCAGACTACTGTATTGGGTTCCCCCAGCGCTAGTGAACTGTATCATAGCTTACAACGCAGATGTAAAGCACTTAAGAGAAGGCCAAGAGTAAAATCGTAGCCTTGTACAGGAGTAGAGGAAAGCAGAACCCAAAGAGGAGACCCCCTGCGCAGCAGATGCACGCCCGACTTGGGAGACCCGTGAGGACCCAAGTATTCTGCTCGCCGCTTTTAGAGCCCTCTCTTGTTCTTCCCCTCATGCATGGCTTCAGTGAGACTACACTGCATCAGCGTACGCTCACATGTCATACAACCATATTTCAACCGTTAGTCCATCTTCTGTTTCCTCTGGCTGTAACTGTTTCACCAACACCACAGTTACTAAGCGAGCCTTGAGCAGATGACACCATGAGAGAGGGGGAATGCTGTTTGTCCAATCTTTTATGCTCATACAGCATTTTTTTACAATTAACTGTAACTTCGACTCACAAATATTGACTATGAAGTCATGCAATGCACATACTCACATAATGTGAGCTATGTAAGCAAACAAAATACTATCAAGTATGTGAGACATATGAGACGTCAGCTCAAATGCAGCCCCCTGCAATTAGTAAAAGGAGAAGAGGAAGACGCTGGCATAACTACCCCTTACTTTATTAGTCCCTAAATTACCCCATTATAAAAGTAAACACATCAATGAATTAAGCATAATAGCTTTACATTTTTGAAAACATTTCAGGATTTTTCTCTCTCATGCAGAGCGCAGGATTAGTTCCTCCAGAATATTAATAACACTCCATGCTCCATATACAGAAGTTGTATGTAGCCATAAAACTATAGATTTTAAGTTGCAAAAAGCTGCCACGGAACATTTTCTTTTTCAAGGAATTATATAATAAGGCTATATAGCGTAAAGCTGGTTAACCCAACAATTTAACTTATATCCATATTAAATGACTCGTAGCTCTCTAACAAATCAAAATTTTCATCAATATTTCTGAACTTAAAGGAAACATAAGAGAAAAATGTAATTGGATAACTTCTACTAAGAATTAACACAACTAGAATTTATGAAATATGTTTGGGCTTTATGTATTTCACCATATTTACCATGTAATTTAAAATTCCTGGTTACTCAAGGGAAATGTAACAAGAACAGCTTATACCAATCAATAGTTGAATTAATTATCTACGGGATCTGAGTTCCAGGCCGGCTTCCAGAGCTGCTGTAGACAGAGTGATATTTGGGCATTTCTTGTTTAAAAGCACATTCCTCTGCAATGGCTCAATGGTAGTTGAAACCGTTAAAATTCTATCACTAGAGAATTTAAGGGTTTTCTCTGTAATTAAACTGTGGCAACTACATTATTTGTGATTAGGCTTATAAAATGGCATATTATAAACATTTTAGTGTGTGACAGTCCACAGTAATGGACTCCCTTTTGAGAAAGAAATATAGAAGTAAAATGATAGTAAGGGCTACTTATTCAAATTTTCCAAGAACTAATCTTAGTGTATTTCATGTCAGAAGAAATTAAACTGCAATCTTACACACCTCTGCTTTATAAAGCATTTGTACATTTTTATTCCATTTTTAATCATTTTAACATTGCCAATTTTTTCTCTGATGCTTTCCCCCCCCCTCCCAAATGTCATGCCTTATATCAATTTTACTAGGCTAGCTCACTTGCAGAAATGCCACTTTAGCTCGCCCTCCCACGCACTCCAATGAAAACCCAATCTCCTGTCTGTTTCACAGCTTGAGCAGGTTGGACTTCTGATCAGCCTTTCTGCGCTAAGGAAAGGGAAACGATTTTTGCTTCTCCTTGTAAAGATTTGCAACAGGTGCAGGCAGCAGGTAGGTTATGTACTTTTACAAAGCAATTTCTACCAGTGAACTCCGCGGCAGTGTTTCATTGCACAGCCTGTGTATAACTCCTCTCTGGGCTGGCCTATGGACACGGTCAAGTTCCATTAAGGATTCTAGCGAAATCTGCAAATGACAAAGCCCAGATCCTCCACAATCTTGAGGAACCGACTCTCATTCCTTTGTCCATAGCACTAGCGAAGACATACTGTCATACACGGCTAGTTTAAGCTTACCTTTTTCCAAAGAGTATTAAGATCTTTAATACTTTTTAGTTAGACTCAAGTCTGTACATCTATATGTATATGATATATATAGCTGCCACAGAGTCCTAAAAATATCTAGTGCTGATAATGTACTTGTTAAGCCAAAAACTGAAATCAGTTTATCACAACTCAGTGGCTTATTGTTGACTTGATTCCCCTTTATAGTTATAGGGAAACAGCCTTAATCTAAAAACCTTAATCCTCCCTATGTAGTGAATAAAGGCTGACTTTTGAAGGTGAACACACTTTTCTGATCTAATAGAGATGGTAGCAGGTTAAGCCGAAGAACAGCAAGAACAGCACAAAAAAGAGCCAGACTAGGTATCCTTTATCTGCTCTCTTCCACACATACTATCACAGACCCTGGCAATTTGTAAATTTGCTGAACTTCTTCCATCTACCTTCTCTTCCTCTGAACAGCCTTCTCCTGCCAGTCTGAGCCTCCTTTCCCATCCATTATTCAGTCCCACTCCACCCACTTATTTCTTGTCCTCTCCTTCTGCCTAACAGTATCCTTCTCCGTCATCTCCCTTTCTTATTCTCTTGCTCCTATAAAACTACAAATACATTTTAAATCAACTACAATTTCTACATAGAACTATAAAGGTAGACCAGTCTTGAAATTTTAGTAGCTACACCAGAAGAAAATACATTCTATTGCTCTGTTAGACAGCGTGAAAACCATTGTAATACATCCAGCCTTGAAGTTCAAGATCTGTTCTCAAATGCCAAGACACTCAAAGTTCAAAATAAGATCGGCAGAGGAAGGACCCTCAACTTAGTTGCTTGCTTTCACCTTATTATTCTATCATGTAACAATGTAACTCAGTATTGAAATGTAACAGATCCCTATCAGCAATTATGTTTTCCTTTGACAAAAAAATCCTAAGAAAAAGTTAAAAACAAACCAGAATTGCTGTTGCTAGGTTGTTGAGTCCTGGCACGCACTCAGCTGATGAAAGACAGGTTATCAAACCTTATGCCTTGGCTTCACCAAGCTCAAAACTGTTTCTTGGTCACTAAGCCCTTTCCTGAACGATGACCCTGAATATCCCCGACTAGCTAAAACACCCTGGGAGGGCTCAGCTGCCTCACTGCTGGGAGGATCTGTTGTATTCTCCAGCAGCCCTGAGCTCAACTTCACGTTCACAGGCCCCAGAAAATGCAGCAGGTTTCTTGGACCAGGAGCTGCTTGCAGGAATAACTAGGGCTCCAAACGAAACATGCACAATATCGCAAAAATCTTTTATCAAAGAAGTGTGTCTCTCTGGAAAAATACTGATTTATTTAAGTTACCGTTTTCTGTATTTTCGTTGGATTACACTTAAGGAAACACAAACGAACACATGAAACAATGTAGATGTTATTAATGTTTGAAATGCTCCCTGCTGTTTTATCATAAGCAGACATCATAATTAACATCTTCTGTCTGAAATAGGAAACACAGCACACCTCCAAAAACAACACAGTGTCAGGGATTTTATTGCTCTATACTATGATGATCACATGATTCCTCTCATAAAACCAAAAGCTTAATGTCTGAATTTTCAGTCCCACTATTTGCTGGAAAATTTCTTAGATCCCAAGTACTACGCAACTTTCAGAGAGTTGCTTTCTTTATTGGATGTTTAAGTCTGTGTTGTGTCATTCAGTTACGCAGCTTCAATTACAAATATTAACTGGAAAAAAAAAATAGCATATTAAATAGTATGTTATTTAAAATTTGTAGCAAAACCTTCTGCCTTTTTCTCTCTCCTAAAACTCACTTTCTTTTATGGACTGGCTCGTCTAAGTAAGGCTAGAAAACCAATATCTTTTATCCCAAAGTTTGCCAAAGCGAAGCATCAGAAAAGGAGCACGATCCTGCAACCACCATTCATTTTTATTATCCCTCTGAAGTGTGTTCACCAGTGCTGCAAAAAGATAACTTACTTTTACAGTGCACACTACTGCTGAACAAACACGGTTTTCCAATACTGGGAAACTTTCAACCAGACTTTCAAGACATTGGAAGAAATAACTCATCATTACACATTTTCATGAATTCTAGGAAAAGGACATTTTCTCTGAACAACTAGTTGAACATGAGCTCAGAAAGCACATTGCGTCTTTTTCAGTTGACTGAAAGTGTATGTTGGCGTATTATGTACACACTAAACAGCCGAGGCTGTAATTTTTTAATTTTTTTTTTCTTTCTTAAATCAGTAAGATACTAGCTACTTTCACAGTGGTTTTGATTCTATAGCTATTTTTGTCTCCAAAATTTGTCTTTTATCAAAATATATATGTATTCTCTGTGTTTATGAAATTGTTCCTCTCTGTATACTCTTATTAGAAATAATACTGCCACGAAGAATGCCATTATCCAAGTACTTTCTGTACTAAAAGGAAAGAACAAAAATTATTCCAAATGGAACAGTAGTTAAAGAAAATACGTTAAAGTGGTTTCTCCTCTGGTAGGCCCAGAAACACTGTGCATGTTGTCATTATATAGAAGATTATGATTCAATGTACTTACAGCACAAAGGAAAAACATTTCAGCTGCACAGTGTACATCAAATGCACATCAGATGCCCCAGATCTTCAGTAGATCCCACTGCTGCTGATAACAAATCTGAAGCAGCTCCATCACTGCAGTCCTGATCCCTCTTTTTAGACCTTCTGTATCGATCAGGTGGTAAAAAGTAGCCATATACCTGACTTAAAACAGTTGCTGAGGCTTCATTAATTCCCACGAGGAGCAGTAGGGCTGTAAAAACTATGTGGCACAGAGCTGGTACGTCTAGCTTCCCAAAGCACCTCGCTGGCAAATTTTGGCTCAGAGGAGGCACTTCTGAACTGCCTCAGTTTACACCAAAGGTTAAAACTGATCTCAGCTATACCTAGAGCAAGGAGAGTGACACCTTCTGCTTTGAGATTTCCACCAGTCTGCCAGCACTTAGAGAAGAACTAGCACAAGAGAGCAACCACGGGGCTGACTCTGGGTTACTCCAGACTTGCTACTCACGTCTCTGAGACAGATAGCAACTCTACCCCAACGCTGTTTTGAGATAAAACATTAATATGCATTGAAATGATAGGATGCTAGAATTAGGCAGAAGATATTTAAATACTAAATGTAACCGTTACAACTGTATAAAGTTTGTAGTAAGATCTAACCAGTTCATCCATAAAAGAGTTTACAACTTAGTTGTCTTGGCTTGTTATTTATCAAATTTAAAAAAAATGTAATGTGTTCAGAGCCGATTGCAATAATTTAATTTGCTCCTTTCTGCACTCTACTTGAATTCAAATAAAAAAAGGACTCCAGTCAATATGCAAACCAGAAGTGATAAACATTTTTTCCTAGTCATTGAACAGCTAAGGAAAATAAAGACTGAAATGTCATGAAACTAAGTGTTGTTTCATACAGTTTATCTGTCCTTAAGTGCTTTGCATTCCAGAGACCTTACCTATAAGATTCTTGTATGATTCAGTTCTTGAACTGCCTACGTCAGTTGCCAACACGGAAACAGACTACTGAGCAGCTGACTCAAAAAATTTATCATTCCTCTTGAACATCAAGTCAAACAGTCGCTAGTATGTGGTTTTTGTTTGTTTGTGGTGCAATACCTGGACATCTATACAGCTTTCTTGCCTGTGCAATATCTCCTTTACTTAGACGAGTACGCTGGCCAATGGCAGGTCGTATACCATTATCATCACGGGAAGGGAGAATGGTATCCAGAAACATGCCCCTAAAAAAAATAAAAATAAAAATAGACCCCAAAAAACCCTATCAGGTTTCTGTCATAAAACCGACTGAGTTTTATGAATGTATAATGCTATTTTGTAAATCTAGAATTTACATTTGGCATAAATAAGAGGGTAAAATGCAGAACTTTAAATACAGAAAACATGTCATAAAAATTCCTCAGGTTGGCAAACTTTATGCAAAGTTATGAAAAAAGAATCCTCTTTCAGTACATCAATTAACATGTCAGCTTTTATATTTGTTAGACAACAGGCGGGAAATCTCTTACTACTATTAAGAGCACACAGGAAAAAGGTACTGCTGTTAAGCTCTTGCTATATTGAAAAAAATAATTATAAAACTATATAAAAAATACATAAATTAGGCCCCATCACAAAATTCTTAATCACAAAGTTCCTATTTCTAACAAAGTTTTTAAAGGAAGTCTTAAAGTCTAACTTACACAGGTAAGAGCAGGTAAAGTCAGGTACACTTGCCAATCATTCTTCCGTCTGTTATAACAGATCTCACTCTACTCTAGCTGCTGCTGCTTTTGAAACATAAATGCTTACTCGCCAGCCTCTGCTTACTTTACAATAAAATATATCAACTTACCATATGTGATTTCAATAATATTTACCCTAAATGACTAGGTGTAGTAGAGAAGCACAGTTGTTCCAAAAGTGCAGTTTTATTCAAAATTTCCCAAATTTTAAATACGATTCAAAATATTTTGGTAGTCTCAAATAAATTTTAAAGAGCAAGGTACAAAACTGCATTCTATTAGCATGTTACAGAATTTGAAAATCCCCGAAATCCCATAAAATGGAAGTTAACAGATGAATATGTTTCTGTATTCTCTTGTTCTTTATTTTTTTTTATACTCTCTTGTATCTTGTAGGGCTTTCATTGAAAAGTAAAACTGGACTTTTCAGGCATAACGTAGGTCCAAAAATGAATGAACAGTAAAGATCTTTGACGTTAGGAATACTGTTTATTAAATACAGATTGTTTTTTAAATTATAATAAATGAAACATTTTGAGTATTGCAGGTACATACTACTCTCTTTACCCAGTCAGATTTCTCGTGGCATCACTAGAAATTTTGCAAAGAAAAAAAAAAATCATCTCAGGATGTTACCCTCATCTAAACAGCGAAATAAACTACTTATGGTATTATTCAGTTTCTAGAAATAAAGCACATAATTATTTCAAAAAAGTGTTTGCATCTATAAATTATAATTTTATTTTCCACTGATTTTTAGTACAATCTGAAACTGATGCTATTCATATTTTGAAAAATGTGAAAACAATCCTCTCTTAAATGCGTTTAGCACCTTAATAAGAGAACAACCTGTAACAGTATTAATACAGGATGAACATCATTACTGTGTGTGACTAGAACTTCGTGATTTCTACTACTTATCCGGGTGAGTAAAGTCTAACAACAAACAGCTGGCAATATTCCACACTGAGCACAACTCATGCTTTCAAGATAAATCAGTGCAAATCGATACATGACCTCAAGGGTTTGCTCGTTGGTTGGGGTTTTTTTAAACAGTATGAAGTAACAACCTCTTGTACCTTGGGGCAGGGCATGCCTACTCATGGCACTATCAGTTTTTGCCAGCTTGGAAAGTGGTGAGATCAGGGCTCACAAGTCAAATTATCTTGATGTTGTCATTGCCCTAGGACTCTGGGGGGTTCCAGCTTGTTAAATTACTCTATTTTATATAGGTTCTTATCACCTCTTCCTTAAGGTAATGTATCTGTAACTGAATTAAGCGATGTGACTAATATCTATCTCATGTGGCTCATTCCCATGCTCTTCTAAGGCCGAATTATGTGTATGCTGAATACGTTATTTGGTAGGGGGTTTGTTGGTTGTTTTTTTGTTTGTTTGTTTTTGTTTTGGGGGGGTTTAAATAATATCACTTATATCGGAGAGAACACGCTTAAGAAATGTGCAAAGGCTGGTGAGGTTTCTGGTGGTCTTCAGTGTATTTCAGAGTCTCAGATTGTCTAGTATTTTTGCCACATCACTTTTCAAACAAGCATTTTTTTGTTGTTTTTAAGGGTTTTTTTAAACTTACATTACTCTGGTATTTTTAGAGAGTAATTAGCTAGACTGTAACTTGGTAGGAAATATAACAGGAGACCAGGTGAAAGACTCCTGCTTTGCTTGTTCTCCGGAGCAGGGCTAGCCTGGGGGAACAGCTCATTGTACAGCCCCTCCACAACCAAGCAGAGTTTCAGAGCGAGCCCCACATGAGGTACTATGGAGTTGGGAATGGATCAGCTCGCAACAGGCCGGAGCAAAATCAGCAGAAGCCTTTATTATATGGTTTTGATGACAGTAACGATCTGTATAAACAATAGAGAAGAGGCTGAGGCCTCTGTTATGAATGGTTGACTGCAGTCCTTAGCAAAGGCCGTGGCTTGCGTGGTAGATGTCATAATATCACAATGTGTTCTACTTGTATAATCCATAGTTACTCAGACGTTATACACCAAAAGAGATTTCTCTTAAAGAGAACGGGTCACGTTACACAAAATTCCTAACCTTTTCACTCATTTTGCTTTTCTAAATTCAAATTTTTGTGAAGACAAAAAGAAAGTGAGTGTTATGAAATGATGTTTCCGAATTATCTTGTCCTAAAATCTGAAGAACTGAAGGAAGATCAAAAGGCTGCTTTGAAACTGAACAGAAATGAAACGTGTTTAAAAATATAATTAAATTATTCTGACTTAAAATGAACAAGCTGTGTTTTGACTGCTGTAGGAATACTATAACGCAAAGGATATTTTAAGTGATTTTGGAATTTTTAAAAAGCATAGTTCTTAGCATTCACAGAGAGGAATAGAATTAAAAGTCAAAAGGTATAACCTGAGACTCCAACCTTGAGAAGGTGTTCCTGGCATAGTGCATAATGCTGTCAAAGTCATATGGTTCCCCAAGGGAGTTCACCTCTCCAGGCTCCATCTTCAAGAAGTTGTATTCCTGACCTACGAATGATTGATAATTAGAGTTTCTGTAATATCTTTTTTTGTGAAGATAAAAACCAAACAGGAAAAGAAAAGCAACAAAGGTCCTCACCTAATCACTCACTGACATTCATAAATCTTAGCCATTTGGGAGTAACTGTGTGCTTTTATTAACTAAGAGAGCAGACATGTCTTCTGAAACACACATCAAATTCCTGTATTTGGCATTTAGAAAGACTGTTCTCATTCACCTAACCCACATAAAGGCCCCACACATTATATTGCGCTTCATGTAGAATCCGTAAAATTTGCTGGCTTGGTTCTTAATTCCAGAAAAAAATCATTTTGACAGCAAAGACCCCGGAAGAACCTTCCTCATTGTAGACCCATTAGACTGAATACTAAAGAGACCTTGCTTCAGCAAACGCTACTCTCTGAGCCCCCATGTAACCCAAACACTACAAAGTCACATTTTCAAGAGCCAGCGGTTGCAACTTAACAAAAGCAGAAGACAAACAAAAGAATTATATTTAGTTCGTAATTCCAGACCAGAAGTTGTTTGTCCTAATCAGTGTATTAAGAGATGCAAAGCACCCCTTACTCCAATTCCTAGTCCCATTGGTGACTTGCAAAAAAGCTGCAGTACCATTAACATTATTAACCAACATAATTTGCATAATATAACAAAACCCAAATGTCTTGGTGGTCGTGACTTCCTGATCCCATTTAGTGATACTCAAGCTTGTGCCACACCACAAGAAGTGATTTCAGCCAGAAACTAGAGACACAACTGAAAGGAGAGAGCAGGAGGCTGAGGATGGCACACCAATTGATTTTCCCCATCGCAGAAAAAGCAGAGGGGAAGAGCACTTATGGCATCTACACAAGTCAGTGACACAGAGAGAAGAGAAGGAAGGCTTGGATGCACATGCCCTGTCAGGACTTCAGAGACTTGTAGGAGTGTGTATCAGCTGCCAGTCATCTTCAAAGTCCTAGTTGAGGTGGCAAAGATTTATTGCATCTCAAATCTATTTTGTTTTAAAACATTTTCTATAGGAACAGACAAATACTCCAAGCTATTATTGGACAATTTCTGATTTCACTTCTTGAGCAGAGAATTCCTGTCAGTCAAAATCAGCGTTTCACAAAGACCATGTGCATTTACGAACACTGCAAATGCAACATGCCCAGTTCCCTCCCATCTTGCCCGTGCAACACACGTGTGGGCACAACAGCTAGACTGACAAACAGATGACAGTCACAGTTTAAAGTTCTCAGGCTCCTCAGATGCTTTGTCTGAACACCACTAAGGCCACTGGCTAAAGCTGCAAGCTCTGTAGGGACCAGTAATTTGGAAACCAAGGGAACAGTGCCCGTCTTTGTCACAGAATCAAAGTCCTCAGCTTCCCTTCCAGGTCTAAACCTCCTGCGCAGCTAAAAAGCTATTGACAGGTTTCTACTTATCATTCAGTAAAGACTACGAAAGAAAAGCCCTTTCTCAAGCACAGAAACACGACTTTTAAAGGGCAATGGCTTCCTTCAAAGTTTTTGAACATGATTACTATTTCTCTCCTTCTGGCCAATACTATTTAATGGCTAGCTACTTGGCCAGATCTTTAGAAAAGATTATATTTTGGTTGCAGTATTTCATTTGTGAATCAGCTTAAGACCAGTCTAGCTAAGAGGAATAACAGGTAAAAATGCTCATTTCTGCTATTCAGCGTTCAGTTTTAAGAGAGTTGAGCAGATGAACGAAACATCAAAAACAAACAGACTTTTTTTTCCCCCAAATACTTATCAGAATATCTCACCAGGCTGGATGTTTTCTCTAATGATGGTGACGTGGTCATCACGGTCTGGTCGCGTATGCTCGTGCCAAAAACCTATCACGTGACCCAACTCATGGACAACTATACCAAATTTATCACAGTTCTTGCCAATAGATATAGCCTGAGGACCATTTCCCCGTCGACCCACATAAGAACAGCACCTGTAATTAAAACACAAACACAGATGAAAGTTTTCATGCATATCTCTACAAACCATATAGGAAATTCAGTTAAAATATGAGAAAAATCAGCAGAACAATGCACTATGCAATTTCTGTAGTCTCACAAACTCTAGATTTAGTGCAAGTACAACTCATTAATCAGAATATCTAATAAAGGATACATGCATGATTTTTTTTTATTCAAAATCTTCTTAAAAGATGCTAGCTGTGATCAACAAAATTGCCACTTGTGGCCTTGCATCTCAGAATGACGCAGGAACTTCTTTTCACCCAAAGAACCAATAAAAATAAAGTTGACTGGAAGTACCATCTCACCCATGCCTATCGCTGCTTTCTTGCCCATGCACACTCAAGAGGTATGCAGAGGGAAGCGGAAAGAACAAGCAATAAAGACAAGGTTTCTTCTGTACCATACTTCTGCTGTGTGTCTTGGCAGCACTCACTAGACTCTTGGCCACGCAGTTCTGATAAGTTTGCTTTATTTTTGATCTGAAAAGTCACCCTACTTCATTAGTTCCATCTATAAAGGGTGCAGAAATGATGCAAGTGAAAAAGAGCAGTCCTTTAAAAGATTCACTTAGCATGCAGTTGAAAATACAGAAGGAAGATATCCTGAATGAGATGTGGAATCCTTTGATGCCCCTGTGCAATCTCTCCTCATTTTTTGTTTCTCTGGCTATAGGTGATATACAATGTCATTTGCAATAGTATATTAGGAGGCTGAACGCTCTGGATATGTGCAAACCATTTTTTTTTTTCCCACTCCTGTTTTCTTGCAATAGGAACCTTAGTCCCAGAAAGTCATATTTTCACAAGAAAAAACCCAACACAAACAACCCCAAAAAACGCTGCTTCGCAACTGCTCTCATGTTTCATTCCTGTTCCACTGCACTTCCATGATTCCAATGTAAACTTACGGAACAGAGATGCCCTTTTCAGCATTCATACTGTCAGCATTTATCTGAGATGTGTGCTTTTTGGTTAGAAAAAAAAAAGTCTGCTGACTATGCTAGCAAAAGGAGAGAAAGGAGAGTAAAGCAAATCCTACCAAAATGGAAGACAATTTCAGGTTTCAGAAGCTGATTCTCTGTCACCTCTGAAGATCTTAAATATTTTAAGCCAGTGTTATATTCCCTAATAAAAGCCTGATTTCCCATCTCCGCTCTGTAATTCTGCAGTCTGTCACGTGGAATGGAATTGTACTGAGCAGATCACCTCCACCTCCGCTCTCTCTCTCCTCCCCCTTTTTCTTTTTAAAAAAAACATGTTTTCTGATGCAACATTTACATAGCAGAATATATTTGGTCCTTGAGGAGGTCGATGCTAGTATGGAGAATGATCCTAGCCTTCATATGCCTCTGTGGGCAATAAAGGAAGAGCAGCTACGGGAGCAATACCGACAGCAGATTAACTTCTACAGACACCATTTGCTTGTTTCTTCTTTTCAGGTTTTGTGATGGCAGAGAGACTTTTCACTTTGGTTAGCTGGCTGCTCAGTCTTGGCTGGTTGTACTCATTGATTTTTTTTTTAGTGTCTAATACAATCAGAATTTTAAAATATGAATATCAGAGAAGTACAGCCATGGCATTTAAACTTACAATACCTGTTCTTAGTAAGCATATACTGGTTTTGCACTAATGGTTAAAATCAAAGATAGATATACTCAAAAATGATAGTAATATCTTAAAATTATAAAGGCCACACAAGCTCCTTTGCAGAGGAAAACATTACAAGAGCAGCCTAGGAGGATTTTATCAAGACTTTTGAAACTATCTTGAAAACACTGTTGGGAAAAATTACTGTTCACATTACAATCATTCCTTGCTATCTCAACTGCTTCTCAAGTATTCCTACCCTCAAAATAAGTTAATTCTTCCTGCTTTAGATAGTTCCAAGGATAGATGTGTCTCACTTTTTTAGGTCAAAGCACTGAATTAGGCTCAGTGCTTCAGCTAGAGTTGTACAATATCATGTTTAATTAATTTCTTAAGGTGTCTTCCCTTGATAGCTCTCTTCAAGGCAGGTAAATAAAAGCAATGGCAATTTAGGCTCCCTGCTATAATTCTGTACCATTGTCAATGTTGCAGGTTTACATGTTACTGCTCCACACCAGAGTAAAAGAAAACAAAGAACACCTGTGTAATGCTCTGTGTATTTCCCTCACTCTATATAAATTGTATTAACACAAAATTACTATTTACAACATTTATGATATAGAAATATTATTATAAACACTGATATAAATAATAGTAATGGAAAAACTACCTTAAGGTGTGCCCTAAAAATACAGTATAGGTGATAAAAAGGAGCAACAGATAGCAGAAATAAAAGATTAGAATAAGAAGTTAGAGCACTTACACCATTTTATCTCATGATTCCACAGTGGATTTCACCTTTGCACCCGACACGCTGACATGGTTTTGCTTAGCATATTTTTCAGACTGCACGTTTGCAGAATTAATATTACGGCTACAGGTGAATATGTAAACTTAATTAAAGCACTAGAGATATTTTCAGTATCATTTTTACCTGGGTTTTTATCTTTCACTAGTCACTCAACTATTTGAATACGTTTCTACTGTGCAATAAGGAAATTACCATAGTTCGTACATTCTCTGATTCACTTGTGCTCACCCTGGGGAGAAAAGTGTTTGGATCCTTAAGAAGGTTTGGGGGTGGTTTTGGTTGCTGTTTTGTTTTTGTTTTTTTTTTTAAACCTCTTACACAGTTATTTAACTGTCGCATCCAATTACAGAGGGAACGCTGGAGTACACACTTTGTACTCTGAGCCAAAGGTAATAGAATTCGCAGTAACTCTTCATTCCCTAAAAGTTCATTCATTTAAACAGCCATTGAAGACCATCTGTCAGTACAGAATTCCTAATTCACTGTCATAGGCAGTTGCATTATACAGACCAAATAAATTTGCCACACACAGTCCTAGGCCCCAGACTTCAAGTCTTTTAGAAAACATTGATCCTTATCTTTGAATGCTTTGAAGTAAGGACTAAGATGTGGCATTTGCCTTGGCAGTCTACAGGAAGCCATGGTAGAAAAACAACAACAACAACAAAAATTGATCAGATGAAGTAATCCACATTCTGTGAAAGCACGTCACCATTTCCATATTAGGTGAACTTAATGAGTTAGGGCTTCCTACCTACGTTAAGGTCATGTACATCTTTACAGTAATTATGCTATACTGACCTTAACTTGTGCAAAGAGATAAAATGCACTGACAATGCCTGATGGTTGTTTCCAAAATAGAAAAGCTTAAAATTCACACAATCTGTGAAAATTCACATTACAGGCTATTAAATATGGATAAAATTCCACTGAGTTACGCATAATTCAGGTTGGAAGGGACCTCTGGAGCTCTCCAGTTCAACTTTCTGCTCAAAGCAAGGTCAGATATGAAGTCAGACCAGGGTTGCTCAGGTCTTTATCCAGTCGAGTCTTGAAAACCTCCAAGGATGGAGACAGCACAGCCCCTCTGAACAACCTGCTCCAATGTTTCACTGTCCACACTGTGAAAAATTTATTCCTTATATCCAGTCTGATTCTCTCTTTCTTCAGCTTATGCCTCTCGCCTTGCGTTCTCCCACCAAGCATCACCATGAAAAGCCTGGCTCCCTCTTCTTGTTGCCCTCTCCGTAGGAACTGTGGGCTGCTGCTGGGTCCCCCTGAAGCCATCTCTCCTCCAACTGAGCAGACCCTGGACTCTCAGCATCTCCTCATAGGGCCAGTGCTCCAGCTCCCAAGCATCTTGACAACCTTGTGCTTAAGTCTTTCCAGATTATATCTTTCTCGTACTGGGGGTCCACAACTGGATGGCCTGTCTGTGATCTAGCAAGTAGCAAGCAGAGAGGGATGACTCCTTCCCTTGAGCCACCAGCTGCGCTTCTGTTCACACAGCCCCAGATGCTCTTGGCTGCCTTTGCTGCCAGGGCCCACGGCCAGCTTCTGCCCAGCTCACTGCCCCATGGCCTTCTTCACAGCGCTGCTCCCCAACCCAGCAGTGTCCGGCCTATCTTGCTCTTCCTTTGCAGGTGCAGGGCTTTGCATTTGCCCTTGTTGAACTTCATAAGATTCCTCCAGCCTGCCTGGGTCGCTCTGGGTGGTAGGTCTACCATTAAGCCTATCATCTGGTTCCCCCCAACTTGGTGTCATCTGCAAACCTGATGAAAGCATGCACCGTCACCTCTTCGTGGATCATTGATAAAGATGTTAAAAAGGACAGGTCCCAGGATAGGCCCCTGCAATTCTGTACTTTCAGTTACAGTCTGAGTCCAAGCCATTAACTACAACCCTCCAAGACCAACCACACAACCAATTTTAACCTAGTTTTCCATTCATCTATAATCCTGCAAAACACACTGGAGACTCAACACATTTAAACACATTTGTTTAAATCCTGGAATTTAATTTGTAATTCAAAACCTTTATGATCTGAATACAACACGTGACAGCAGTGCAAGAGATTGATGAGAATAAAGTTAGGATAACCACCCATAATTATGAAAAGGCAAAACAAATCCTTTAGTTTAAAACAGTTTAAACACTTCTGCTGAGTCTTCATGTTTACCACTGTGTGGAAACTCTATAGAGAAAAATTGCAATGCAGAACTAAAGAACATTAATCAATATTTATAGCTTAAAGCAAATCAATAGGTTAAGACTGTAGGTTCTAGAATATTTAATACAATTTCAATAGTTTTAACATGCTTATATAATTGACTTCATGTACATTACATGCTTCAACTAGCAAAGACACATTTGGTGGCTTAAAAATTTCCATAGATTTTCAATATAATTTTTGTACAGTGATACTTTGGAGAGAAATAGAGAAAAAGGAAAAAGTGAAAAAAAAATATTCCAGATACTACCCTCTATGATGTCTTCAGCTCTGCTTTTATTGACATCATTCACAATAAGGGCAAAAGAATAAAGCGAGAGTTTAATTACAGTCTGTCTCTTCCTGTCCTTTTACTTCATTTGGACCAAAAGAGGGTTTAACTTTTTAAGGTTGTGCACTGTAACTTGGAACAGGTCAGGCAACAGCTGTGCAATAACAGTTGAACAACAAAATGGCTAGTATATCACATTGCTAAGACAATTTGTTTTTATAAGAAAATATGGTAAATAAATACCTAATTAACCAATTTAGCAAATACAATTAACAATACCAAAAGCTGATTGTTTCTCGAAAACAGAGGTGCTTAAGATCACCTCTGAAAGCTTTTAGCGGTATTTCATAAATCAGATGATTTTTGCAAACACCTAAAACACTATCTGACATTTTATTATTACAGTCACAAAAAACAAGAGAAGTTTTACACAGTGATACATTATCAAATGTGTGTAGTGACTTTGGGTACCTCATCTGACACATTTGACAGATGTTTTCTTTTCAGAAGAAAAAAATTAACTGCAATCTTTTACATAGTATTCCTCTAGGTTGTCTAGCACTGAACACCTAAAACCCAAAACACTAAGAATTATTTTCTTAATGCTGGCCTGCTCCTAACAACAAGCAGCCAGATGAGTATAGTAATTCCCTTACACTGGTTACTTGACAGATTTCAAGTATTTCCCAGAAAGTATAAACAAATTTATTGAGCATTTCTTTACATGCCAAAGAAAATTAGAATTAACACCAAGTCTTAAAATAACAGCAGCAGTGCACACTCATAGATGGTCAGTAGGATTGAGTTGAGTGTCATGTCAAGCACACCAGATTCATCCAATTAAGCTACAAGACTCTGGTCACTTCCACAATTGCGCTGAGTCAAAGGGTAAGGAAAATTAAAATAAATAAATAAATCTATGAAAGAAATTAATTTGCAATATCATGGGTTTGACCCCAGGTGTGTTTGGCAAAAGGCCAAGTATGAGCACTTATATCCCTTAAATTGAGTCAACCGGCAGCCTTTAAAGCTCCTCATATCTTTAATATTTATTGCACCAGACAGCAGTTGGAGACAGTAACTATTTATGAATCTCTAATTCCATTTAATCAGTCTAGCTGATCAATGATGGAGAGAAAGCGGAATAACTGGAACAATACGATCATTCTTTTAAATAATACAGCTATTGTCAAAAATGCTCTTAAGTTAATAGGAAGGAAGAGAGAAACAGGATGGGTCAATGTTGCACAGTTTTAAAAAGCTGCACTCTTCAGAGCGTGGCAATAGAAAAATCCTCATAGACCACAACATCAGCTTGCCATGGCACTGACTGTATGAAGTTGTGGATGAAAAACTGCAGAACTTCATAAGCATACTAGGACTGCATATCACCACAAAGCAAGAGAAACAAGTTCACAAAATTCATTAACAAAATCTCACTCAAGAAGCAGAAGGTTTTTTTCTTGGTGAAAAAACACCTCTTTCAATCACAAATATAACTCATTCTCTACAAAGGAAACACTGGCTATGACCCAGCTTGATGAATTTGCTTATTGTCATGGATCAATGTAGTTGTAGTTAAACGTTCTGATTCATTGTCCTAAGAGGGCCTGTTGCAATGGCAGTAGTGGCTCCTGCTTCTTCACCTGCTCAATGGAGACAACCATCCCAATATGACAAAGAACAGCCAACTGAGTCCATTCCTCAGTTAACAGCTGCCTATCCCAGTGTATGAACATAAATCACCTCTCATTCAATGTTAATACACTGTGTTTTAGACTACGGCAGCTGGTCACCTGCACCTTAGTCACACGCATCCTGCAGGCCACGTCCCAACCAGCAGAGAAGCCAAGTCAACTGCTGTAGGCAGGAAGAGTGGCAGCTGCTAGGGTTAATTACCACCGGCGAGCATGAGTCAGCCCTCATGCCCCAGATCATATAGCACAACTCTGAATTTCTGCTCATTCTGTAAAAGTGATTGAGCACCTTTTATAACATGTAATCCTTCTTAAAGCTAAAGAATGCTGCAAAAGTCTACCTCCGGCAATGAATTTACCTGTTTCACTAACTTTAAGAACTTGCTTGTAATGTCTATTTAATATACTAGCAAGTTCAAAAAACATTAAAACATTCAGAAGCTGGTCAGTCTACAACGTTTGGAGAAGCACATGAAAGATCTGATTTTCCTGTATCTCAGACAGCTTTGTCAAATACTTGTACAAGAGTATACAGCGGTAATTGTAATAAGTCATCTAAAGTTTGTCATAAAAAGTACTTAAGTCTTCTGATGGAGAACAAAAATTGCCACAAAGTCAGATCAAAGGCATGCTGAGATGCCAGAACAATATGACTAATTGTTCTTTTTTTGTCTCACTATATAAAAAGCAGCTTGATCTTGTACTCAGTCATATTTATTAAGAGCATGTGACTAGAGGCCATTCCAGTTTGCTGACCCCTTTTTTGGCTTTGCATACAGAGAAGTATACTGTGTCTTCAGGCACTTCCTATCTGATAGGAAGAGACATAAGGATAGAGAAGCAGTAGTGAACAAAGAGAGTTTTGAACCTGTTTACAAATTAGAGTTTTACTTGCCCTAATCAACTAGCTGCATAAATATTTGCTGTGATAGATATTAATGCCAATGTACACGACTTTGGTAGAAGAATCACAAACACCATTATCTTAATACTATATTCTTATTGTCACGTCTGCAGCTAATGGGTACAAATGGCTATCAGTAATTACAAAATTTCAAACTACCAAGTTAGTGCTTCGGCTGTACTAAGAAAAAATATTTCAATAATTAACTGTTCTCAAAATCAGGTTAAATAAACAAGACGTGATGACAAATAATTATAGTTTAAGACTGCAACAATTATTCTGATGGGAAGGAGGGATCCAGCTGCAGATATAAAGCTTTTGACATTTTTCCACACAAGCTGCCCATAAGCAAACTAAAGAACCCTGATATAAAGGCGGGTATAGAGCTGGCTGGAATATTATATAAAGTGAAGACAGAGAAGACGCTCTTTAAACTTGCAGTCTGAGAAGAGACTGTTAAGTACCATGAAGACAAGCCTGGAACTGAAAGGAACTTTAACAGATTAGAGAAGAGATCTGAAAAGGGAAATACGGCATAATTTGGTGTCCCGAGACGTGCAAAACGTAGCACAGACTGGAACCAGTGACGGGGTATCAGTGCTGTGGAAAGAACTCTGGCACTTATTCGGAGCCACATCCTGACCGACCACGAGTCACAACTGTTGAGAAACGGGGAGGCATCGCACTTGGGTACCTAGGTGGAAGGAGAGACTACAAGGTATATGAATTAGCTCTAGCACTGGCTAAGCAGAAGTAATGGTTCATCTGGACAAATACGTCCTACTTTTGGACCCTCAATTTCAAGAAAGATGTGGACTAATTGAAAAGAATTTCAGAGAGAATAACAATGTGATCAAAGGCCTAGAAAACACAACTTACCAGGAAAGACTATATGAATTAGGCTTTTTCTAGCCTGAAAGAAAAGAGAACTGAGGGTGAACGTAATAACAGTCTCAAAGTACCTAACAGATTCCTTCAAAGAACGAAGAGGAATAATTTATTTTCTACAGCCATAGTGAGCAGGAAAAAAGTTAATGATGTGCTTTAATTGCAGCAAGAAATATCTGGTTTAGCTATGACCAAAAATACTGCCTCTGCCTTCCTGCACTTCTGATATTAAGAATCCTGAAGCAATACATTTCCTAGCAGCCTGTGAAGTATTCATTTTTGCAGGTTTTTAGAAACAAGTTAGATAAGCATATATCAGCAATGACTTAGGTATAGCTGTTTCTGTCTTAAGAATACATTAGACATCTTTCTGAGATCCCTTGCAGTCCTATGGGTCTACGATAATCAAAACTTATCTCTTGTTCATTGCTGATATATAAACTCTCAACTTTAGGAATGTCATGTATCTCTGATAACCAGCTGCTGTATTTCAAATATGCTTTTTCATCACTGCCCTTCTGGGATGAGCTTCCCATGAACTGCTGCAAGAAGTAATGCATTACGCTCCTTCAAAATATCCTTAATGTTTACAAAGGCTCAATAACACTTCACTTGCTAGTGTGCTAATGCTGTCATCCGAGACATTTGTAGATATTGCCACCTGAATTTCCACATATACGACTGTATCCACTTTCTATTTCATTAAATGTGTTATGTTTTGACTGTGTGCTCTTTGGGGCAGGGTTTATCATTTAGTTTTTAATTTGAACAGTGCTAAGCACAATAAAGTCTCCCTCATCTGTGAATGTTAGCTGCCATGGTACTGCAAACAATAATGACACAATGTGCTAACAAACCAACGCAGCAGGGTGCTATGGGAAAGAACTGAGATTAATTTCAATGTGACTGGCCATGTGGCAGACAGTGTTTGTAGATGGTTTGGTGTCACTTTTGTCTGGGCTCTTTCCATGGGAAATCCTGCATCAGCACTGTATGCCAGTGCTTAGCGCACAGTGGTTCCTATTCACCCAGGGAAGATACGTTCTTATTTATCTGGCTCTTCCTGAAATGCCTTATGGATTCAATGGCTTTTGGAATCTCTGGAGAGATTTTCTGCTGTTTGGCTCTGGGTAATTTGAAGCTGTAGAATTTACTTTTCATGAAACCGAGGTCTCTGTAGATATCCCCATACTTCTCTTTCTAAAGTGCCTGAGACTATATATATCTTTCACACTTTTCTGTTTAAATTCACATTGCTTTCTACATCAATGAGTGCAGGGAACCATCATGATTATTTTCTGCTCCCCATTTCTCTTCCAGCTGTATGTCAGTACCCCTGAATCCTGCCTTATGGGTTGCATCATTAACTAAACAATAATAGTCACGCTGGGTCAGAACAACAGTCCATTTCATTTGGCACTGTTTCTAACAGAGGTCTACAGCAGACCTATGGGAGCACAAGAATATGACAGGCAAGTTCACAAGCACTCTCCCGGAATAAGCTCCCCAATTGCAAGGATCTGCGGCTCAGAGACTTTCCAAGGCAAAATTGATGCCTTTCTTAAATTAGACTAGGAGTGAGTTTTATTATGTTGTCCTATGCCTTAAGTACAATGTTAGGGGGATTTTAAACAGTTAAGTCTACATGTAATCTCATGGGCCATAATTAAGTACACTCCGGATCATACCTACAATGCAAGGAGGTCCCAAAACATCTTTTCACAACCCTATCCCATAAAAATTAAAAAGTAGGCATTCATTGATCAGA